>VDFB02270651.1:328458081-328486431 GCA_007258455.2 Sequoia sempervirens | reverse complement strand
TAAAAACTATTGAAAAATAAACAAAAAATAAATAAATACTCTATTGAAAAATAAACAAACAAACTACAAATAACACTAAGTATTTAGTTTTAATTTATTTTTTTAATTAAATTGATTTTAAAATCTAGAAAAACAACATTACCCCACTTGTGTAATACGCCTCTCACTTCGGCGTAATTATTTTTATTTTACTTTAATTTATCTTTTTAACATTCAAAATAAAAATAATGTATAAATATATATTATAAAATAAATAAAAAATATTTATAATTATATGATGAAATACTATTGCAATGAAAAAAAATGATGAAAATAAGTGTCTCAAGAAGGATAACTCTTGACGTATTTTATATAAATAATAATGTTATATAAATACTAATTTAATATAATTAAAAAAAAAAATAGTATTAATAATAATTAAAAAAAATCATTATAAAATTGATTATGATATAAAAAATAAGTATTTTAGAGTGAATAAGATATCAAATTGATTTAAAACCGTTTTTAAATCTATTTTAAATCTACTTTAAATCTGGTTGAAAAAATGTCTACATACAATGAATGTAGTTATGCTAGTTGCATGTTATTTGAACGTCAAATTCAAACTAAAGAGTTTTTCCTTACATTGAATTTTGTTTTTTGATAGATGCCATTGTAATACTCGTCGTAAATATTAAATATATAATATATAAATATTATAATATTATACTAAAAATATTTAAATATATAAAATGTAATTTTATTTCATTTTATTAAATTGAGAATATTCTAAAAATTTATATTTTATAATCTAAAATAAAAATAAAATTACTCTTTAAAAACAATAGAAAATATAAATTATAACAACTTATATTATATAAAATATTATATATAATAATAATATAATTTATACACTTTAAATATTAGTGGAAAATTAGAAACAATATCTAATTCTTTGCTTTATTTCTTTGTTTTTTGTTTTTGACCTTTATAATATGAATGTAAAACATATTTTCTAGTGGAAATGTAGAAAGAATATATATTCTTTGCTTTCTTTCTTTGTATAAAGTGCTTTATTTTTTTTAATATTATTTTTATATATTTTATATTAGGTTCATCGAACAGTCAGATCTTTTTCAATGGTCAACGATCATTACGCCAAGAGGCATTCTTATAGTCATAGAAGGGATGGAAGAGTTTGTGTAAAGAAAAACTCCTCAAGTAAAAATTGGGGTGTAGGTGGTAGGTTTTTTAATCAATTTCATAATTTTTGGGTAAATCTTTATACTTAATTTATTTTTCTATATTTAAAATTGATCATAAGTAATCAAAATAAGAAAGTAAGTAAAAAAGAAATAATCTAAATTTACTATTTCATATAAAATTGTAAGTTTCTAAATTAACATATTTAAAACTAAAAACTATTCAAAATCTTTTTAAAAAAGATATTCTTGACATTTTATATATATATATATATATATATATATATATATATATATATATATATATATTAAGGAATCTTATCTACTAAAAATATTTTTTTTTACGCAAAAGGCATATAGCCTATATATATTATTTATATAATAATTAGGTACAATTTTTTTTTACATTTCAAAATTTGATCAATCCTTGATCAAAATATTGATGCTATGATATGCAAAATTTAACTACACTGTGCATACACCTGCTATTTAAAAGAAACAGTTGTTCATCCTACCCTTCCTCTGAAGACAACTAGAAATATCCAGAAACAACTTCGAAACCAAAAGACTGGTGCCATTAAAAAAACCTTGCTCCATAATATCATGCAACTAAGTGAAGAGATACCACTGAACAATCAAAACAACAAAAATCCAATAACAGACACCACTATACCATTAAATATTGAGAGAACAAAACACCACTATCAGCATTGCCTATGCACAAGTTTACCACTGCCATTATTCTTCCATCTTCACGATTTCTACTTAATTCTCCCCTTGCATTTCATTCCCAACTACAAGATTATGAGAATTTACAGTTATGTTTATGTCAGGAATATATAGATGAGGTGGAGGATTAGCTGTCCCAACAAACTGACGAGGTGGAGATATATTTAGTGGTGCCAACTGATCATGACTAGGAACTGCTCCAACTGATTGATGGGGAATACTAGGGATTGAAAATTGTAGGAAATTATGCTGAAGAAGAAATGTAACATAATGGTACTTCTCCCTGAAACTTTCAAATATATCCCTCCCCAATTGATGACTATATCTCGATAGAGCCCTATTCAGAAAGCTAGGGTCATTGAGTTCAAGAGATAACTTAAAAGCATCGAACACAGAAACAAAACCTCTATTATGTGGTAGATAATGAGGTGGGAAAATTCCAACAACATACCCTTCACCAGTCCCAAATTTATACTCCCAGATAGTAGCAACAGAGCATCATTTTGAAGAAAAGCTTCATTCACAACCTTTTCTGTAATTATTTTCACTAAACCCAAATCTTGAAGCATGTCCATGAGATTGGATATGAAAATAGAGAGAATGGTACAAGGAAATATTAGCCTTCTAGATTTTGGATGGAGAATTTTTGACCAAATGACACATTTCAGGCACTTATAAACACTTGGACAGTGAAATTTAAAGACAACTTGCACATGATTTTCACCCAAACATCCCAAGAAAGGTTGTTCCCACCGTTGAACAGGAAATGAACCCTGTAGTTTCTCAATCGATATTCCATCTATGCTATAATGTGAAAATACCCACAACAAAAATTAGCAAACCCAAAACGTTTAAACAAGTTCCCTCCAAAGTAGAGATCCAAAGCAACTAGTACAAGAGTAATCAATAGTGATGAAACACAACTAGGAACCACAATAGAAATGAAAGGAAATTTCAACACAAAAGACACCCAAGACTGTAGTCGTCTTACCACTAAGCTTGGACAGCAGAGCACTTCTAGATGGACTTGTAGTAGTTAAAATTCAACACTTCTACATAGCCCCGCAATAACAACAGTAGACTTGTAACGATGACACTTCTGGATAGAAATATGTAGGAATTTACAACACTAAATGTATATAGTTTTCTTGCTACAATGAGCCATAAATAGAAAACTCTTGATACAAAGCTTAATGTTTAATAATGACTCGGCACATTTTTTGTACTTGGCATGAACTTAGCTTTTCTTTAACATCATGTAACAAGATTACACACATGCTTTTAGATCACTCCACACATGAACATGGAAAAACATTTAGCCAAAAGAACATGTAATAAATTTATACACATGCTAGGGATCTCTCCACACATAACCATGACCAAAAATGATTATATGGATTGTACTTGCAACCAAAAATAAAGATTGTTAATTATTAAAAGATGGCATGTGAGTTAGTAACAATCCAACCAAGGTATCAACATCACTTGATACAAATAATCATCACCAAATACTTGAGGATCATCTTGTGAAGTACAAAAAAATTGATTACTAAATACAACTTAGCACACCACTTTAATCATTATTTTTCTAGCCTTGTTGCTTACATGACCTCCATCTTGGCATAATATATAATTCAAGTGACACATTTCGATAAACATAAGCACACTTATTTGAAAAGATGAAAATTGAATTTTAATTCATCTTTTTCATTTTATTAATTTGCTTTTAAACCACCTTTATACCCCCTTCACACTAAAAAATAGATACCAAATTCGAATGAATGCTTTTTTAACTGACTATATAAGTGATTACCTCTACATTTTGATCACAACCTAGAGCTACCAAACAATTTTCCAATTTGTTACCTTCCCTGTAAGTATGCAAAATATGATATAAACCAAATTTGTCCAAAATTAACCAAATTTTCTTTAGCACATATCCCAGTTTCAAATTTTTAATCTTTCTATTCCTACAAGAATTTAAAAGTATCAATGAATCTCCTTCAGTTTGGATTTTTTTTAGTTTAAGATTTAAAGCTAATTTTAAACCTTCTAGCATTGCTTGCACCTCCACTACATTATTTGTTTCAATTTGTAGCTTGAATGACTTAGCACACAATACCATACCCTTGCAATATGAAATCACAACCCCTACCCTAGATATGCTAGGATTACCCCTAGCTGCTCCATCTAAATTCAATTTAAAGAATCCCATTGAAGGAGGCTTCCAAATTATTTTAGTTCTATCCACTTTTTGAGCTAGTTATTGATGCATACTACCCTTAAACGAAAAAGTGAGTTGTGGCCAAGAAATCATAAGCTTGGAATCCCAATCAGAGAATATAGAATCAATATGCTTTGCTTTGGAGACAACCATTGATTGCTTCAGAATTTGATTTCTCAATATTGTTTAATAATTGAGCAAGATTAAATTTTTTATTTTATGAATATGCATTTGTTTCTTGCCCACCAAATTTCCCACACAAAAGAAGCTGGAATTGCAGACCAAATGCTAGCAAAAAATGATTTTTTGTAAAGAAGAGGCCAACTTGAAAAAACCTTCCAAAGACTATTTGGAAGCAAAGAGTGCCAATTCAATTTGTTTGATATAAACATCCAACATGCTTGTCCTACTGTACAGGACAAAAAAATATGGTTTACATCTTCAAATTCTATTTCACAATGTACACACTTAAATGGAGTTGCAATCCTTAATTCTAAGAGTCTGCCACTTGTGAAGATTTTATTTTTGATAGCTAGCCAAGAAAAACACCCCTATTTAGCATTGAATTCCAACAAAAACTATAAGCTCTTTGAACAACAAATTGTGAATCAAAATGAAAGAGTGATTTTTAACCAACTCCAACTGTGTAACAACCTGAATTTGATTTTGTCCAAACTAACTTATATGCCCTTGTTGATTAGAAAACAATTATTTTCTAAAGAATTTTGTTTAATACACTTTTATGCTAAAAAATCCTTCCATATTACCCTTCCCGTCACGGAATCTGCATGATGTATATAATCTTTGACCTTAGTACCCCAAATCTCAGACAAGAGAATTTTAGTACTTTCAAACTTCTGTAAAGAATTAATTATTGGGTTCCCATTCTAGGAATCCTTCTAGAAAAGTGATTCAATACCATTGTTCACCTCCCATGTTAAATAAGGAGCGATTACATTTCTACAAGAAAGTAAGAAGTTCCACATTATAGAACCTTATGGAGGATTGAGAACTCAAAAAATCCTTGTTGGATTTGTATTATTAAGATATTTATGTTGCATGAGCTTGCACCATTTCTTATTAGGCTTAGAATACATATGCCACACCATTTTAGCACCCAATGCCAGAATTCTTTCCACCAACTTGTGAAGCCCTGCACCTCCTTTTAATTATCAAAACACATGGTTTCTAGAGAAATTAAAGGTATTTTCTTTTTTCTATCCATATTACCAGACCATAAGAAACTTTTGATTAGCTTTTGAATTTTGACTATTATGGATTCAGATTCTTTTAGAACTGACATATAATAATTTGGAACCGCGGAAAAAATTGTTTTTACCAAAATAATTCTACCTGAAAGGGACAACCATATTCCTTTCCATGGCATAATTCTAGATTGTATACTTTGAATAATTTTATGCCAATATGAAAGTTTATTTTGTCCTACAAAGAAGGGTATACCAAGATATTTGCAAAGGAAGTTTAGCTTGGTGGAATCCTAAAAATTTGACTACCTACCCCACAACTACAGCTTTTGTATTGAATATATACACTTTAGATTTGCCTTCATTTATTTTTTAGCTAGAAGTCAAACAATATTTATCCAACATTGTTTTGATATGCTCTGCTTCTACCACCACCGCCTTACCAAAGAGTAATGTATCATCAACAAACAAAGAATGTGTTGTTGTTATGACTGATGAGCTCAAAATATGCTCATAGTTTGGATATTATGATGAACTTTTAATGCCTTTACTTTTGTTACTCATGGTTGTTTAAAACTCTTTTGAAACCTTTTATAGGGATATCCTGTAGCAAAACACTTTCATGTTCCTGAAGCTTATTGTGTTGTCTTGACTGCATTTATTACCCCGTTGACTCCCTAAATGACTGGTATATCGCATACAGTTTTTGAATGATGAAATAGATTTAAATGTGTGATTAATGAATGGATATTGTGTATGTGCCATACGCCTTTTCTTTCGAATCTGTTACCTTTTGTATCACAGGTTGTTGAAGAATGATCGAGTCAAGCGTAGCCGATCTCGGCCTTGCAGTAAAGTCCATTTCCTGCACGACTTTGAGGAAGCTTCGGTGCAGGCTCTCTGACCGAAACCGTTGGGAAATATTTTTAATGACAGTCAATCTAGAAAGAGTGGAACGCTAGATTCTCTCTGAATCGGGTTGAACGGATAAATTCATTTATGAAGTTTGTTCCTTGATTCTGGGATACACTTTATTTCCACGTCTTTCTTTGATTGGGTTAGTTAGTTAGTTGCTCTCCTGATTTTAAATAAAGTACTCCTGCGCGAGTGAGAAGGGAGATGACAGTTAGAGTAAGATAGAAGCATAGTGATAGAGAGATATAGCAGATATCATGTAAGAGTCAGTATGATAATAAAAAGCAGAGTTTGTTTGACAAGAGACAAAATTTGTTGTTAGTTTATATCAACAAAGCAATGTATACCATTCTGTTTTCATGAATAAAGTTTGATGAAGTTCTGAGTTCAGCACCTACGTAATCAGTAGATGCTTGCTAAGGGGGCCCACTTAGTAAGTATCTGTAGCTAGTTAGTTAGTTGTTCTTTTCTGTTGATCTTTAGTTAGCTTTCATCTTTGAAGTTTTCATACAAACTCAGTCTTGTATTTCTCCTGTAGCATAGAGAATCCATCCATGTGCTTGTTCCTCCAGCATAAGGCCAGTTCATAGTTTGTGTTTCAGTCATAGCTGTTATGGTTTCTATTTTAATCAAATCATAGTTGAGTTAAAGAACTTTGCATTACCTTCCTGTAGCGTAGATATAATTCATTTTCAGTATTTATTTCCGCTAAGTTTTGACTGAAACTAGTTCTTAGTGCATATATTTTGCCACACCATTTAAAGTATATGTCCCCTGGTTTGACAAGTAAATGAACGTCCATAGAGAGATATTAGTCACCTGTTGGAATGTCCAATTCCCAGGAAAGGTTTTACTGTGATTATCATATCTTTTTGTGGGCGCGACCATTTTTGGTGCCGTTGTCGGGGATGGCGTCCAACTAGGAATTTGTCAGAAGTCATTTTTAGCATTAGTTTAGTTTGTTAGTCAAAAAATTTCAAAATCTTTCAAGCCACCATTCATCGTATTGCATGTATAGAAGAAGAAGAGATGCATTGGGAAGGTTCCTCCCTGAAAATCTGTTTGTTGAACTACCATTTGACCCAGCTGACAAAAAACCTGAGGAAAACCCATTCGCTTTGTTATTCCAACAAGCAAACATGGCAAATAACCCACCTAATAATCCACCTCATACTTTTGAGTTTCCCATTGTTCCCCAACAAGATACTGACAATCTTAAGAATATACCTTCTTCACTACTACCAAAATTCTAGGGCCTAGTCACAGAGGACCCTGAAACTTTTCTGTTTGAGTTTGATGTCCTCTGTCGCAATTATGACTACAACACAGATGCTCATAAATTAAAGTTATTTCCTTCCACCTTGAAGGAAGGAGCTCTCAGATGGTTCATGAGTCTGGGAAGAGGTGTTGTAGATATTTGGGTGGCCATGCAGATGAAATTCCTTGAGAAGTATAAGGAATATTGTAAGAGTGCCAGTAAAGGAGATGACATATTCCGAATTTAGCAGAAAGAGGATGAAAGTCTAGAAGATTATATTTCCAGATTTTTGTTTTCACTAAAGAGGAACTCAAACCATACTCTCAATGAGGACTCTCAGAAACTATTCTTTCTAAGGGGAATCAGTGATGCCTGTATAGACGCCCTGGACCTGATGGGAGGAGGTGATATAGCCCAACTGTCTTGGGATGATATAAAGAAAATATGTCTTAACTACTCTCGAGCAATAGTTAAGAAAAGTCGAGGTCATCATGCTACAGTGGGGAAGTCTTCTTCTGGTGGAGTTTCTCAGATGGAGATAACAAATTTGCTGTTTGACTTCAAACAGGACATCATTAATAATATGGCTACACAACTGGACACCATGCAAGCTCGGAAGAAACATGAGGAAGCTGAGGCAGTTTTGGCCAAGTTTTGTCCATATTGTAGATAGAAGAAGCGTGACTGCAGATGCAGTATGGTGGCTAATTTGGAAGCTAAGAAACTACCTACTGACTTTAAGCCAGTAGAAGGTGATGATGATCAAGTGTTCTTTGTTGTGCAAAGGAGACCATGAGCCCAAAGACAAGGTATGCCTCAAAATCCTTTAACTTTTGGTAATCCTTATTCTAGCTATAATAACCAATGGCAACATGCATATGGACCACCACCACCCTAGAATCCACCTCAACCAAGTTGGCCTAATTTTCAGACCCCACAATGGCAATCTCCTCAAGGAGGTTGGCAGCAGCCACAAGGACAATGGACCCCACCTTCAGATAATTGGTAGCAAAATCCTCAATGGAGAGGTCCTCAGCAATGGCAAAACCAGTCCTCTGGATTCCTGCAGCTTCCACAGCCGCAACCACAGGCCCTTATGCCACCTCCTGCAACAACTGCCACGAATCCTATCCCTCCAAAGCAAACGCCTATGCCTGCCCAGCCCTTGCCAAATCCTAATAATAAGCAACAGCAGCAGCCACAGCAGCCTATGTATCTTGCCGAATCCAACCAATATCAAGCTTATGTCTTAAATGTTAATGACATCCATTTGAGGTCTGGAACCACTTTACCTACTCCAAAACCCCCTCTAATTACTAAAATACCAAATTCTCCCCTTGAAGAATCTACTACACCTGCTGATCCTACTGAGCATATGCCTATACCTGATATGGTTTCTAAGGAGCCTGCTTTGCAAAATCAAGACAAACCACCTTTTCCTCAGAGGTTTCAAAGTACTGCATTTAAATCCATGGAAGAACCCACTTTTGACATTCTTGATCAGCTCAAAAATGTACAAATTCAAATTCCCTTATTTTAGGCTATTAAAGATGTTCCCATTTTTGGAAAAGCTATTAAAGAGGCCTGTTTAAAGAAGCCTGGATGAAAGAAAAAGGATCCTCAAACAATTCATGTCTTAGGGAAATTGGCTGATATAATGTTGGGAAATGCAGTAATTCCAAAGTATATTGACCTTGGAAGTCTTGTAGTGCAGATACATATAAATGGCCAGATTGTAAAAAATGTTTTGATTGACTTAGGTGCTTCCATTAATGTTATGACAAAGCATACTATGGACTCCTTGAACATTTCAAATATTAATTCTACACCCACACTTCTGCAGCTTGCAGATAGCTCCACAATTAAACCTGATGGGATGGTGGAAGATGTAATTGTCACTCTTGAATCTTGGGAATATCCAGCTGATTTCACAATATTCTCAGTTAAAGCAACTTTAGGAGGGTATCCAGTTATCTTTGGTAGACCATGGTTAGCAATTGCTGATGCTTTTATAGGATGCCATTCTGGAGATATGACCATTTCTGATGGACAGTCCACAAAAAAATTGGCTTTGTATCCGCCTGCTAGACCTCAACCAAATTTGTCCCAACTTGTTTGGCCAGATATGGGGGAAGAAACTAAAGAAGCCAATTCTTTGGCTTAATTAATGATGCTTCAAAATGATCCATTCTCACAACTTCAGAGTGAGGATGCTTTGCTTTTTCAAATTCTACAGTTCAACTCTGATACGGGTAGTTCATCTGATCCAAGTGGCAGCCATCTACAATGTTTCCTGCAGCAACCAAATTCTGAGAGTTCACTGCCGAAACTTCCAGCAATTTTTCATAACTTACTTCCACAAGAGGTACAAACATCACCTGTAGATTCTATGAGTAATCTCATTAAGCAAATAGAATTGTCTCCAGGTCACTATTTGAATATCAATAGCAAGCTGTCACAATCTCAACAGACTGACTTATTAAAAATGCTACAAGAACAGTATAAAGCTTTTGCATGGGAATATGGGCACATGCAAAGAATAGATCCTAGAGTTTGTACTCATAGAATATATATCAAAGAATATTGTTTACCAGTTAGACAACCTCAAAGAAGAGTAAATCCAGCACTTAGAGAAATAGTGAAAAATGAACTTCAAAAGTTGATTGATGCTAGTTTTATTTACCCAATCTCTGACAGTCAATGGGTTTCTCCATTAGTTATTGTTCCCAAGAAAGGTGGAAAATGGAGTGTGTGTAGATTACAGAGAATTGAACAATGCCACTAAAAAAGGTCACTTTCCACTACCTTTTGTAGATCAAGTACTAGACTCACTGTCTGGCAAAAGATATTTTTCCTTTTTGGATGGTTATAGTGGGTACAATCAGATAAAAATTGCCCCTGAGGATCAAGATAAGACCACTTTTACCTATCCATGGGGAACATTTGCTTACTCAGTCTTTCCTTTTGGTCTCTGCAATGCGCCAGCAACATTCCAGAGAGCAGTAATTAGTATCTTTGCTGATATATCTCATGACTGTATGGAGATTTATATGGATGATTTCACTACCTATGGAATCACATTTGAAGAAGTACTGGTGAATTTAGAAAAGGTATTGAAAAGGTGCAGAGAGAAAAATTTGTCTCTAAACAGTGAAAAGTGTTTTCTAATGATGGAAGAAGGTATTGTTCTAGGTCATCATATTTCAAAGAATGGAATTCAGGTTGACCCTGCTAAAATTGAAGTTATTTAGAATTTACAAACTCCTACAAAACAAAAAGATGTCAGAAGTTTCCTTGGCCATGCAGGATATTATAGAAGGTTTATAAAAGATTTCAGTAAAATTTCCAGCCCACTTTATGCCTTGTTAACTAAGGATTCTCAATTTGAGTGGACAGACGCCTGTGAAAAATCTTTTCTGCAACTAAAAGACTTGCTTACTCAAGCCCCTGTTCTTCAAGGTCCAAAATGGAATTTTCCTTTTCACATACATGCTGATGCCTCTGATTTTGGTATAGGAGCAGTTTTAAGTCAAAAAGAAAATTCAACCGAGCATGCCATCTACTTCATCAGCAAGAACCTTCAAGGTCCTGAACTCAACTATTCTGTCACAGAAAAGGAATTGTTTGCAGTAGTGTATGCTTTGAATAAATTTAGGCATTATGTCACAGGTTATCAGATATTTTTCCATACTGACCATGCAGTAATCAAGTATTTGATGAACAAACCTGCCATTTCTGGTAGATTGGCAAGATGGCTCCTGTTACAAGAATTTGACATTACAATCATTGACAAACCAGGAAGAGCTAATGTTGTAGCTGACTTTTTATCAAGACTTCAATCAGCTGCACCTGTTGAACACGAGGTTATTGATGATAGGTTCCCAGATGAATACTTATTTTGCATTGCTGCACATACACCATGGTATGCAGACATTGCCAATTATCTAGCAGTAAACAAAATACCAGCTCATTTTTCCCCAAAAGAAAAGAAATTGTTAATAGAGAAAAATTTTAACTTTTCATGGATCGCAAATTGTCTGTTTTATACTGGACCTGATCAAGTAATGCGAAGATGTATAAGAGAAGATGAGACTTATGATATCTTGCATGCTTGCCATGATGAACCATGCGGGGGACATTTTGCAGCAAAGAGAACATCAATGAAGATTCTTACAACAGGGTACTACTGGCCAACATTACACAAGGATGTTGTGGCCTATACAAGAAAATGTGACCGATGCCAGCGTATAGGAAGACCAACCAAGTCAGATGAAATTCCACTATATCCACAGGTAATAGTCACCCCTTTTGATAAATGGGGAATGGATTTTGTGGGACCAATTGATCCACCATCAAATGGCAAGTCATACATTCTAGTTTGCACAGACTATGTAACAAAATGGGTTGAGGTAAAAGCTATGACTCATGCTCGAGATAATAAGGTTGTTGAATTTCTGTATGAACAAATTTTCACTAGATTTGGAGTCCCCAGAGAGCTTGTAACTGATCAGGGAGCTCAGTTCACATCGAATCTGATCACTGCATTAATGAATGACTATAAAATCAAACATAGGAAGTCCAGCCCCTATCACCCTCAAACCAATGGTCAGGCGGAGGTAATAAACAGGGAAATTGAGACAATCCTAACAAAGACAGTGCAGATCCATAGAAAAGATTGGAGCAGTAGACTTCCTGAAGCAGCTTGGGCCTACAAAACTACATGGAAGACAACAACTGGGTTTACACCTTTTGAGCTACTTTATGGGAAAACAACCATGTTGCCTATAGAATTTGAGCACAAAACTTTGAGGATAGCTCTTAAACTCAATATGGAAATATCTGAAGCACAGAAGGACCATCTCCTGCAGCTCAATGTTTTGGATGAAATGAGAAAAGCCGCCCTGTAGCATACAGAAGCAGTCCAACAACAACGGAAGAAATGGCATGATCAAAACATAAAAACCAAGAAATTTTCTGCTGGTGATTGGGCTTTGTTATATGATTCTAGATATCAAGAAAACCAGGGTAAACTCACAACACGCTGGCTTGGTCCCTATGAAGTTGAGAATGTGTTCGACAACGGAGCTGTACAGCTGGTCACAATTGATCCAGTCTGTTTTAAATTACTAGTTAATGGCCACCGACTCCGGTTGTACCATAAACCAGTATCAAAGGAAGAATTCATGTAGCAGTTCGTTCAGGTTCCACCCGCTACTTCCTGCAGCCGAAGGCTTTAGCCTTTCTCCTGCAGCTTCACCATAATTTTGAAAACGCATGCTCATAATAAAGGTTTTCTTTTTAAAAGGAAATCCCTTTTTCTCCATACTCATTTATCGCCCCCATCTCACTTCTTTATCTTCCATCCATCCATCTCATCCATTCATTCCATCCATTCATCTCATCCGCCCATGTCACCCATCCACTTCATCCATCCACATCACCCTTAATTAAGATATCATTCCCAACTGTCAACTCATGCTAACGCCGTCATCTTTCTTCACACGTACGTGCAAAGGTACGCCATATCTTTTGTTATCGCATATTTGATTTATTTTATTCTATTCATTTATTGCTATACATGTACCGGTCATTATTACCCGATCTCCACCTTTTTTTTTTAGTACATGTGAGGACACATGTCATACTCTCAGTAGGGGGTGGGGTAATCCACCTTTTAAAACCTGTCTTTTCGCCACTGCCATAACTACGCAAATAACCTTTCTTTATTATTCTTCTAGTACTTTCCAAATATGATCGCATGTCCTTCTTTATTGCATGTTTTTCTTGTAAATTACGATTAAGACTGCTTGTTCAAAAAGTTCATTTTTCGAAAAGAAAGAAATGTGACGGCACGATAGAAGAAAAACCAGAGCAGAAAGGGAAATAGAGAATTTGAATTTTTAGCAAAGAATTGAGTTCAGCTAGAGGAAAATTGTGAACATGGGTGGTCAGTTGGTGCGACATGAGCCTGTAGCTCATGAATTATTATTGCAAAATCTTCAAACATTCCACGTATTCAGCCTCTATGGATGGTTAAACTACTTCTTGAGCTTAAATGCTTTTGATGAGGAGGCTGCTAGAGAATTTTTGAGAACCCTTTCTGAAGGGGAAGCTATTGTATGGGGTCTAACGGTTGTTGCAACTAAAGATAGAATTGCTAAAGTAACTGGGCTTCCAGCCGTTGGAGAAATTTTTTCTTTAGATGCTGCCACTGCAAGGGCTGAGTTTTCAATGCCCACTGATGGACCTTTGGAAGTCTCCAAGCAGGGATGCAAGTGGGTATCGTTGCCTCCTCCTTATTCAGAATACACCACTTACATAATCAGGTATTTAACCTGTGAAGGTCATTTCTCCTACCTGCATTCGTATCATTTCAAATTATTAAGTCATATGAAGCATCGGTTAGTTGTAAATGTTTTGAATTTTCTGTTAAAATTTCTAGAACAAAGTTCCCACGGAACCCAACAGGGGAAAGATAATTCTGTTGCTCACCATGGCCTTATCAAATTACTGATTAAACGCTCTTTGAGAGATGTCTCACCTCTTTCCTGGCAACAATTTTTTGCCCAAAAGAGCTTGCAAATTCCACAACCCCCTAGGGTACTTACCCCACAGCCTCAGAAAAAGAAGAAAGAAATTACATCTACCAGAAGAACAGGGCAAGGGTCATCTACTCCTGTAGCACCTGGTCTTGCAGCTCTCACACCTGAATCCTTTGCTAGGATACAAACTAGGTCTGCCACTAGGAGAGAGAAGGGAAAAACAAAGGTAGGTGAGTCATCTGGAGCAGAACAAACCCCAGAGTCTGACCCTCGTTCTCATAAAAGGAAATTCTCTTCTCTTGCAGCACCTTCCCCTGCAGCCGTCTCTCCTACAGCAACACCTGTTGCTAACACCAGTTCACCGTCATCCTCTGGTAGGGCAGAACCCTCTAAGCAAACAAGAAAGAGGAAGGCTACCAGAATACCTCCTGCAGCCGCATCAATGCTAAGAAGAGTTTCCACAAGGAAACAATGTAAGACCTCCCCTGCTTCACCTCAACCAGAGGTTATTGTTATTTCAGAAGGGTCTATAGAGTCTGAATTTGATGTTTCTCAGAATGTGTCCAAAAATGTTGCACAAAGTTCATTCGTTCCTGAAGAGGAACAAGTTGAGACAAAAGAAACAGGGCATAATGAACAAGGGTTACCAAATCTTAATGACTTGGCTACCGGTGCTATGCAATTTTTGGAGGAAGCACAGTCTTCTCCACTGCAACAACCAGAATTCATCTTGCAGCAAGAGCAAGAACTGACTGAACAACTGAATGTGCCTAGTGAAGCTATATTTCACCCTGCAACTTGTAAAGCATTGTTGTGTATAAGAAGACGTTTTTAATTGAATTTCTGGAATATGTCAAAGCTAACTGGGAAACAGTTACATTGCAAACCCTGACTTTCCGGCACATAGCCCAGACTGACATGCAACAAAGTCTATGGGAGGTAGAAAGGAAGAAATTGAAAAAGGAAATTGAAAGTCAGAAGCAAGAAATTGTTGAGTTGAAAACAAAAATGGATAAAATGTTAAAAGTAATTGGTTAGATTATGGAATGCAGACCACCACCCAGCGTTTATGCTCTGTGCCTTAAGGAATAGTTCCTATGGTTCCAACTAATGAGAATTTCTAGAAATCAAGATCCTATTCTTCACACTGCTCAAGAATTTTATGAGGCATACCAGGCAGCCCCTAATTGGTTAAGAAATTCTCTGTGTGAATTTTATTTACATGGCTTCTTAATTCCATCTGAAACAGAATGGAACCTTCTTCTGTATATTGGTGATATCCATTTGAGATCATTTATGTCATGGGCAGCAAATGAAGCGAATTATGGTAGGCAATGGGAAATATATGAGGAAGCCGAAAGGAACGAGCCTGTTCCATTACGCTCTCAAAGTTCAAACCCCCATGCAATGTTGAAAGACTGGTTTGCTCTGACATATGGCATTAATAATATTACAGCCAGAGAGAAGATATTTGATATCAGGAAATAGGTATATGATGAATTTCAGGCACAACCATATTTGTTTTGGAGACTGGCATACACCAGAAGTGAGAAAAGGTGGCAAAGATTAACTATTGGGCTAAGAAAATCAGAACCACACAGTCCCCTAAATTTCACAGCAGCTCTTAAACGATCAAGCAGATATATACAGTTGGGACTTCAAAAGAGATTTGAACTATGGTTGCCATTGACATCCAGACCTCCTGTGCTAATGTGGCCCCTTTATCCTCACCAGGCTACAAATTTTAATGATGATTTAGAGGACCGTAGGTATGAAAGGTGCCGGGATTTCAGAGGATTTTATTACAGGTTTGGAAATCCATTTCAGAGTCATGCAGCAACCACTGATTTCAGAGAAACCACCAGAAAAGTTAATGCTGGAGGCATTAGGCTAAGTAGGGGGCAGTGATGAGCTCAAAATATGCTCATAGTTTGGATATTATGATAAACTTTTAATGCCTTTACTTTTGTTACTCGTGGTTGTTTAAAACTCTTTTGAAACCTTTTATGGGGATATCCTGTAGCAAAACACTTTCATGTTCCTGCAGCTTATTGTGTTGTCTTGACTGCATTTATTACCCCGTTGACTCCCTAAATGATTGGTATATCGCATACGTTTTTGAATGATGAAATAGATTTAAATGTGTGATTAATGAACGGATATTGTGTATGTGCCATACGCCTTTTCTTTCGCATATGTTACCTTTTGTATCACAGGTTGTTGAAGAATGATCGAGTCAAGCGCAACCGATCTCGGCCTTGCAGTAAAGTCCATTTCCTGCACGACTTTGAGGAAGCTCCGACGAAGGCTCTCTAACCGAAACCGTTGGGAAATATTTTTAATGACAGTCAATCTGGAAAGAGTGGAACGCTAGATTCTCTTTGAATCGAGTTGAACAGATAAATTCATTTATGAAGTTTGTTCCTTGATTTTGGGATACACTTTATTTCCACATCTTTCTTTGATTGGGTTAGTTAGTTAGTTGCTCTCCTGATTTTAAATAAAGTACTCCTCCTGCGCGAGTGAGAAGGGAGATGACAGTTAGAGTAAAATAGAAGCATAGTGATAGAGAGATATAGCAGATATCATGTAAGAGTCAGTATGATAATGAAAAGCAGAGTTTGTTTGAAAAGAGACAGAATTTTTTGTTAGTTTATATCAACAAAGCAATGTATACCATTCTGTTTTCATGAATAAAGTTTGATGAAGTTCTGAGTTCAGCACCTGCATAATCAGTAGATGCTTGCTAAGGGGGCCCACTTAGTAAGTATCTGTAGCTAGTTAGTTAGTTGTTCTTTTCTGTTGATCTTCAGTTAGCTTTCATCTTTGAAGTTTTCATACAAACTCAGTCTTGTATTGCTCCTGCAGCATAGAGAATCCATCCCTGTGCATGTTCCTGCAGCATAAGGCTAGTTCATAGTTTGTGTTTCAGTCGTAGCTGTTATGGTTTATGTTTTAATCAAATCATAGTTGAGTTAAAGAACTTTGCATTACCTTCCTGTAGCGTAGATAGAATTCCTTTTTAGTATTTATTTCCGCTAAGTTTTGACTAAAACTAGTTCTTAGTGCATATATTTTGCCACGCCATTTAAAGTATACGTCCCCTAGTTTGACAAGTAAATGAACGTCCATAGAGAGATATTAGTCACCTGTTGGAATTTCCAATTCCCAGGAAAGGTTTTACTGTGATTATCATATCCTTTTGTGGGTGCGACCAATGACTAAATCAGGAATAGTAATACCTTAAATGTAACCCTAAACATGAGCCTTTTGGATTGATCTACTCAATGCCTTAGCTAGGATTATGAACAAAAAAGGTGAAAGTGGATCACTTTGACATACCCCTTGAGTTGAACCCAAGAAGCCAACTGGAGAGCCATTTAATAGCACTAAAAAATTGACCCCTGAAATGTATGACAATATCCATTTACACCACTTGTGAGAAAAATCAAACTTTTGTAACACTTGCATTAAAAATGACCAATCTATCCTGTCATAAGCTTTCATCATATCCAGTTTGATGATCATAGATGAAAGCTTGTTTGTGGAAATGGAGTTAATAAATTCATGTGCTACAATGTCCCCTTCAACCATCTCTCTACCCAACACAAAACCACCCTTCTCTTCTAATATTATTCTAGAAATAAGAGATTGCAAGCGAAGATATATTGCATTAGTAAAAAAACTGTATATCGTGTTGCAAAGAAGAAATAGGCCTAAAATCAGAAAAGGTACGAGGAGTATTAATAAAATAAATAATTGCAATAGAGTTACATTGAATTTATTTAACATAACTCTCATAGTTCTTGACTCTTCCATTGCCCTTAGAACATCAATACCAATGAAATCCCAACATTTCTGAAAAAAAATGTCGTAAAACCATCTGGACATGGTGCTTTATCAGGTAGCAATGAGAAAACAACATATTTAACTTCTTGCAATGTAAATGGAGAAAGCAACTTGAAATTATCCTCTTGAATAATTAACTTTGTAATTACATGAAGTTCTTCTCTTTCTCTTACCAACTGAGCATTAGTAGTACTATTACTTGATAACAATTTGGAAAAGAATTTGATGCCCTCATTTTAAATATATTCTTCCTTTGTTAATAATACCCTTGAAACACTATCATGTATTGAAAAAATAGAGTTCTTTGCTCTCTTTATTTGGGTTGATAAATGAAAAAAATTAGTAGTTCTATCACCATATATTTTAACCACAATTCCCTTGAATTTTGTCTCTAATACACTTCTTCCCTTAACAACAATTCCTTCCATTCCTCTTGTAGCTGCCTTTGTTCCTCAAATAACAAATTGCATAATCCCTGAGAGATAATAATTTCATTAACCTTTGAAAGCATTTTATATACCAACTATTTCTACACAAAAATATTTTTAAACACCTACTGATTCCAAGTTTTAATATGTTGCTTCAAATGCTCTAACTTCTTACAAAGCTGAAACATTCTAGAGCCTTTACAAAATGGAGCACTTGACCACCATTACCTTAATATATTTAAAAATTGTGGGTGTAAAAACCACATGGCTTCAAACTTAAAAGATGATTTCCATTTCATTTTAAAATTCTTTGGAATTAAATCTAAAGAAATGGCAAAGTGATCAAAAGCAGTCAAAGACAAAATTTCAAATGTTAAACTAAGATCCCAAGCCAACCAATTGGGAGATACTAGAAATCTATCTAGTCTTTCAGCTATCTATAAAAAATTCTTCCTTATATTTATCCATGTAAAAATTCCATTTTTTAAAATTAAATCCACAAGAGCATTGTCTTGAATAAAAGAGTGAAAAACATCCATAGCCTTTTTGGGTGAGCAAATACCACTCTTTTTTCAGAGAGTGAAGATATTGTATTAAAATCTCTAGTGAGAATAACTTTTCCATGCCCTAACTGATCCATAATTTACTTCAATTTATCCCACAAAATATTTTTACCCACTGTATTGGTTGGACCATAAACATTGACCAGCCAGAATAACAAATCAAAGTGAGCAATTTGCATTAATTGCTAGTTAGATTCACAAACTATTATTAATACACACTAACTTAGCATTACATAGTGTAATCAGGCCCCTAAAGCCCCTTGGGATGGAGAGTGAAAGGATTTCCACTTGGACCATTTCTTACTAAAATTTACATAAGCTTCATCTGATATTTTAGTTTCTTGAAGAACTACTACATCTGCCCCAGAAGCACAACTGATGCTTAACTTGGGCTCGATCTTGTCAAAGGCATTAATGCCTCTGACATTCCAATATATTAAATTCATTACACTCTAGGAGAGAAACACGCTCTCCTTGGCCTTTTTTGTTTCTCACAACCTCCCAATTGACATCCAATGTAGTCTGAATCCTTACCTCAATTTCCTCTTGCAACATGGCTACTAAAGATTTCCTCCCTCTCTTGGCAAGATATTTTTTATTTGTGGGAGGAGACATCGGAGACTAAGAAATGGATAATGCTATGGGACCATCTTGATCTTCCACTTCCCCCATAACTTTTGTACCAATATCTTCTATTAACTCCTCACTTAAAGAAGATAAAGCTTCATCTACAAACCTTTCAAACTCCTTATTAGAGGATAGAATAAAAAGACGAGAATGATTCAAAACTTCTAAAATTTGTGTAGGATTCAAAATGTTAATTCCCTCTTCTTCTTGAATATCAAAAACATTCATCACTTCTTCATAATGATTTAACACACCCAAGGTTAACATATAGGCACATTGGTTAATTTTTTGAATACTAGCAATCTTAATCTCAGGGAAAGAAAGATTTAGGGAGTGAAAAAAAAAGTTGATTGTAGATAACAATTTCTTATCCTAGCCTAGAGCAAAGAAAACGGTGAAATATTTTCTACTTGTAAATGGAAGCTTCATAGAGATACCCAAAGAGTTGAAAAAACCAGGAGATGATACCTTGTCCTTACTAACCAACTCTAAGGGAAAACCACCCTTAATACTTTCAAATCCATCTGAAGAGGACTCTAACAAAGAGCCACAATGAACATGCCCAATTTTTTCATAGGCTATAACATCATAAACCCCCAGTTGTTGATCAACATTGCTTGTAGCCCCTTTATACATAATTTTTGTACTCAACCCATTAAAATTATTTCCCCACCGATGAATAATATCCACTTCATTAGATGAACTGGGAAAGGCAACAATTTGCACAAAATCCTTAGTAGAAGTGGATAAAAAACTAGTTGGAGATGCATTAAAAGGAATAATGGAAGAACCTTTGGGAGAAGAACAAAAGGTATTTCCCTCTTCCATTGCCTCTATCGACTTCAAATGACACTTACTTGAAGGATGAGCAAGAAAATGACAATGAGGGACAATTTTATTTGGATCTTCAAAAACAACAAGCTATTTCCATAACCCATACATCGATTTAATGTTCACAACAAAAGGAAGTTTCATTGTGACATCAATAGGAAGGCATAACCTAACAGGCAGCAAAGGGTTGGAAAAAAATTGTAGATCTTGATGAAGATAAATACCCAACTGGTTACCCAAGTTTTCAATAATTTGTGTCTCTCTATATTCAAGTAGTAACCATAGAATGTGAGGGACGAAATTTTGGAGTCCATAGAGAAGTATAAAGACCATGACCCTCATAGATCCAAGACTTTTTCCTATAAACAACATTCCTAGAGTCTTTTCCAGAGAAAAGAACAACAAAGAACCCTTCCCCCTTATCTAAATAAAAAACCTAATTAGACCCCTCCCATGTTTGAAAAATCCAACATTGCAAAAAAGTAAGATCTGGGAAAAATTTACAAAACTTACAGATAAGTGCAACCTCCTGAAGATCCTGAACTTGCGGTTGTAGCATTACATCTTTAAGAGTAACATTAACTTGAACCCCAGTAGCTCTTGTTGATTTCCTTTGTAGTTTTGGAACCCAATCCTTCTTGTAGCAATCTGGGACATTGGCATTCCCCTTAGGATGAGAGCAATGTGCATTTTTCCCCCTAAACAAGAACTCTTTAGGAATTTTAGGCTTATGATCATTTAAAACCCTATTATTAATATTAATAGATTTTAGGAATGTTAGAGGAGAACGATCAAGATGCTTTGGAACAAAGGACTTCACATGAGAGATAGATATGTTGTTAGGTAAAGTGACAAGATATGAGACCCAAGACTTTGGATTGAAGGGAGCCGCACTCTTGATGTGTATGTAGTTAGAAAAATAAGTCGAAGAACATTTTTCTGCAACCACCTCAGACCAAATCCTGCAATGAGAGGAAGTAGAAAACTTTCCACTAGTTGCCAAATCTGATTCACAAATATCAAAAGTCGCTTGCTTTCCCCGAGAGAGCAACTTCCTTGAACGTCGAGGTAGAAAAGGATCAAAAGAATGATAATAGGAGAATCTACCAAGCCGATGAACACCATTAAACCTCCATTGGTACACAAAATCGGGCTAATGGACACCATTGAAACCCCAGTGAATCACAAAATGATTGGAATTTTTAAAAAAAATCCTATTAGCAGTGCAAGACGCATTCCAAAAATTGCAGACCATTATGCTCCTCCTGTTATACATCATTCACATTCTACTAAAAATAATATTTATTTATAAGGATAAGATCTTTAAAAATATGTAAAAATTACTACTCATAAAAGAAAGTTTCTAAAATTTAGAAAATTAACTACGAAAGAACTTTCCTAAATTTACTATTGAATACAAAATATTGAAATTTTTTAAAAAACAAAAATATTCTTTGATGTCATTGTAAAATGTTTTATAATAATAGAAATAAAATTATAAAAAGAATGAAAAACAATTGTTCTTTTAAAAAAAATTGAATTAATACACTTCAAATTAGAAAATTCAATAAAAAGGAAATATCCTAAATTTACTATTACACATAAAAAATATTCAAAATAAACTCGTCAAGAAGGATATCTCTCGGCGTATTTTATATATATTACTAAAATAATATATATATATGTTATTTCTACCACATTCTGAACCGTCGATCATTAAAGTCAGTTGACAGTGTTCATATAGGGAATGCCTTCGACGTAATTATTTTTATTGGAAAATATTACTTAAATAAATCTATATAAAAAATATCACATGATATCTTGTTTCAAAAATATATTTATTTTTTAAAATTTTAAGTATATTAATTTAGAAACTTGCTTTTATATGAAATAATAAATTTAAAATTATCTGTTTTATACCTAATTTTCTAATTTTTAAATGCCTCCTTATCTCCCTAAGTGCAACTCCTTTATTTTTATCTGCTCGACAACCTATCGAGTCTCTGCCTTAGGTTTATACTACCTCTTCACAATGTCACATCCCTTACATTGTTTTGTTTTTCTTTCCTTTATCCAGTCAATCCATCACATTCCTTCTACCTCTATCTGAACCTTGCAATACAATTTTATTTCTTGTTGCTGAGTGGGAATCAGATATATCTAATCAACATTCAATATATTTATACTTTGTTTGCAAATAATGAACTACTTCCTCGAGTGCACGGGCCTAACCATTAATTAGTCTACTAACTATTGTTCTTAATGTGTCCTCCTCTATTACATGGGCAACCTCCCCTTCATTTTCTACGCACCTCCTCTATGTGTTATTCACAAAAGGAATTCCTTATTATTTTTCAAACTGAAGTTGCCTCCCTTTTGTTTCCTTAATTCCCTCTTCATCTAAAGATGAAAAGGCATATTAAATATTAAATTCAAGATTTTCATTTAGCCCAAGGCTCCTCGTTGTCCTTCGAAGGTGAGAAGATCTTAAAAGAAAATGAAATTCAAAATCTAAATTTCCTCAATTAAATGGTTCAAGTACCGGTCCAAGTCTCTACATTGCATTTGCAATGAAGGAAGAAATAAATATTACAGCTGACAAAACTTTTCATATAAGTTCATGTTCTATGCTTTCACTCTTCGCATACATGTCTATCAGGAAATTGAAACTACAATGATTGGATGCCCAAGCTCTTCCATATTCAAACTGTGAGGATAGTGGGGATTCACTATTAAGTGGATGCTTCTTATTGCTTTATGTTTTAAATTTGTATGCAAATATTTCATCATCAAATAATACTTAATTTCTTTAAGAAAAAAATCTAGATTTTTCTAAGTTTATTTCATTCTATTATTTAGCTCTTATTATTAATTAATTAATCCAACCACATGCAACTAGAGCTCGCAATCCATACATGCATAAACACATACTCTCTAACATATCAACATACATGTAGTTTTCTATCGACATAATCCTTGAACCTATTTTAGGTGCAAATTCTAGTTATAATTTTATTTTATACCCGTAGACACTAAAAATTGTCTTTCACTTATGAACACCATTTTTGCTCATCCATCCCCTTTTTTCCCTGATAATTAAATAATTTTAATTATTTAATTAATTCATTTCTTTCTTTTATTCTTCCTTTTGATTAATTAAATATTTATTTAATTACATCACTAATGTCTCCTTTCTTTCTATAATTAAATAAATTTGTATTTATTTAATTATTATCATTTTTAACTATAATTAAATAATTATTTTTAATTATTTAGTTATTCATTGGCCTCTTCTTCTATAATTAAATAACTATTTTAACTATTTAATTATTCAATTTCCCTCCTAAATTAAAATTATTTAATTTTCTCCAACAACCTCTTTTTCTATGCCAACCTCTTTATCTATGTCATTCTTATCTCTTCACATCTCATTTAGTTGAATTATTTTATAATTTAATCTCAAATTTTCATCCTTAACCAAGCCTTATTTTTACCCTATTTTTTCCTTAACCCTATTTCATTGCTTCTCAAGCAATCTTGGCCATTGATTTTCATGTCATATTGGTTTTTAATCCTAGCCCTTCATCCAAATTTGGTTTTCTATAAAAGAGACCTATCATTGTCATTTCAAGGCTAATAGCTAATAAGAGCATTCAAGCATTCAAGGAGACAAGTACATTCTTTAATATTTTTCTATCATTATCACTAGGCTTATTGTTTGTATACTCAAAATTTGAGGGAAATCAAGCATATAAAGAAAGATGGATAATGACAATGGAGGTGAATCAACCATGGCATAGATATATTAGTAATATTGATTTATGTTTTATGTTCCTATGTTCATTTGTGCTTCATTGTTGGTTTAGGGACTCTAGGGTTTGATCTTTGTTAATTCATGCCTTTCACCTTAATTTTTGCCTATTCTACATTGGTGAACCATATGTGAACTAACCGAATTTGAAAGAATTTTTTAGAAATTTTGAGTTGCAGGTTCATGAAGCAACTGCAATGTCAACCAATGCATTTGAGAGACAGTACGATACATTTTTTGTATGACATGATTCATTTTACAGATCTTGTGATGCATTTGTGAAGACAGAAAGCCACATTCATCATCCTAAGAGACGCATTTGTTTGGATATAAGGAAAATCATCTTATTAGTCTATTTTCAACATTTTTTTTCATTTCTAAACTTTTTTATTTTTATTTTCACATCTCGACAAAATAATTACATCATGCTTATTTCAGGATTTACCATTTTTTTCCAAATTTGAGTATTTTTCAGCTTTTAGGCTTTGCACCACATCTATTTATGGGTTCACCGCAACGATTTTTCATTGTGCATCGTAATCGCTTTCTGGTTCGCCACAATCATTGTCTGGATTTTTGCATTTGTCCCAGAATAGTGAGCTATATCTATGATATTTTGAATCGCATTTGCATGTTATTCTTAATTAGGGTTTTAATTAGGAGTTTTTCATTTTATGTTTTTTCCATTCGGTAGATTAGAGGTTTTTGTGCTACTAATTTTTGGTTGGTAGCATGTGGCTTACGTTTGGAGGAGATATTTTCCTTTGGAATTACTAATCCATCTTTTTTAGGGTTATTATTTTTCTTTGTTTAAGATAGGAACATTTTTTATTTTGGGCTTAAAATAAGTCAATATCTTTTGATTAGACACACTCATTGGGTTAAAAAGAACAAAAACTTGCATCTTCACTCATTGGGTTAAAAAGAACAACAAATTGCATCTTCACTCATTGGGTTAAAAAGAAAAAAAAATTGCATCTTCACTCATTGGGTTAAAAAGAACAACTTGAATTCTCACTCATTTTGGACTAAAGGAGACCAAGTCTCTTTGCTTTACCAAATTTTAAATTTGGGGACTAAAAAGAACCATTGCTTGTTTTTTATTGTATTTTTTTAATGTTTTGAGGTGTGTATGCTCTTCCCTCACATGTTATATGATCTTGGGAAAAGAAAACACTTCTTAGCACTTTCATCTTCACACCACACGTTTGGTTTTCTAAAGGTTAATGAACACTTGTTAGTGTGATCAAATACATATGTATGCTCTCTTCTCACATCTTTATATGACCTTAGAGATCAAAAGCATTGTATTTGTCTTGATTTTGTTATAACCCTTTAGACAAGCCTACCCTTGAGACACGTCCGTACAGAGAAATCATTGGTGACCCAAAGCAATTTTTCCCTCAAGCCTCTATATAAAAGGATAAGATGAAAGTCAAGTCCAAACTACCATTATCCTTCATCGTACAATGCCAATCCAAATGGGGAAGTACCCTAGTAGTATTCTAAGTACCCAAGTAGGGTTGGTTCTAAGTACCCAAGTAGGGTTGGTTAAAGCCTTTAGTGGCTTGTTGGATGTTTGTGAGGTAGTAAGTCCTTGAGTAATGACTAGAATAAAATTAGTTAGAGGCCCACCCTTATTGATTGAGTTATTTATTGGTGTCATTCTCAGTGCAAAGGTGTAGCATCGCACCTTGAAGTTACTCACCATATGGCTCCCTTGAGATGAGACAAAAATCCTCAACTTAGCATAAGCTACTTTTTTACTTGTAGTTTTCCTAGGAGAGGGTGATTGGGACATCCTTCTAGTCTTGGAGGCCCATACCTCTCACAAATACAAGAGTGCATACACCCCCTAAAGGTGTCCCTCCACTTGCATCGAAGGAGATTCCAAGTTGTGGACCTAAGATTTCCTACCATTGGCCATTGACCTTAGGGATAGGAAGTGTTTTATGTGTGTGAAGTGTCTTCTAATTGTGATTATACCTATAGAAATTGGGGTGAATAACCCTTGAACACATATTACGCTCACAAAATTTGGTCACACAACAACCAAGACATGTTTTTAGATTATTTTCTTTGGAATCATATTTCACAAAATCCTAAGATGAAAAATTAATCAAAAACATTCAAGCTAGGGTTAAACACACTATTCACCTCATCTGCACACTATAAGCCACAATTGCATGATAGAGCACCACAATTGCTGAAAATTGTGCACTATATTTTCAAGATAGTAAAATGCATTTGATAGGTCATGCACTGTATTTGCTAGTTAACAATTTTTTTGGGAAATTCTAGTGTAATCTTATTTTGGATCAATTCTTGACTATAATCATCTCATCAGACTATAGACTTTCTCATTTCATATCTGTCATTTCACTCCATTAACTTATATTTCCATTACATTCTTTAGTTACATACATCTTAGGTCAAACCCTAGGTCACTCATTAGTTGCATACATCTTTGAAAACTTAGATTAGGTGATGCAAAGCAAAACTCAAATCTCAAATTTAGATTACAAAAAGACTCTGTAAAATGATTAATCCAAAAATTGATAATAAATTGTGTCAATTTAGATTGACTTATGATTGCACAACTTCAATCAAATTTGAAAACCAAAAATGGAATACATTTATTTCTCAAATTTCATGAAAAATAAGACAAACAATTACAATTCTTCAATAGCTTTATCTCCCTCTATATTCCTCTTTCACTTCCTCATCCTATTCTCTACTTCGTCATCACTCCTCCACTCCAATTGGCCTTTCCTCGATCCACAACCTCTACACAATTTCCTAGTTTTCTTCACAACCCTTCTTTCATGATCTGCTCACCATATGTTTCATGCCAATACATAGACTCACCTTGCCTTCTTCATATTCAATATGCAGTCCCAATTATTCCTATTTATAGGAAACACCCATTCCACCCATCTCCTACGCACTGCATTCACACTAATTTAATGCCACATCTAATTTCTTTTATTCCTTCACCAAATAATTTGTTCAAAATTCAACTCACAATTGAGTCATCCTCTAATCCTCCTAACAACTCCTTCGACCCACAACACATCTTCCTACTAGTGTAGGTTGCCTTGACCATTTCACATTCCTCAAGCTTCCTTCATTACTTTGCTCTGCTCAATATACTTTTTCCCTTTAAAATATTTTCTACAGCCTTTATCCGGCTTCCCTAAAATGACATCCATTCAAAATACCTCAGACTCTTTGTATTTTGTCCCACCACTCAAACGAACTACTCAATTCATCATTTTGCAACAATTCTTATCCCTTGCGGCTTGATCAAATGTTTTTATCTTTGGCTAATACTCAACCAACTTCTGTACCCCACAATATCTTCATTTTTTTTGTATTTTATATTTGTTAGCAATCACCCCACACAAGCATATTACTTGATACGTTCATCTTTATCTCCATTCCTTGAGCATGCACGATTTCATACACCCTTGTCTTCTTTGGTTTAAATTTTTGTTCCATGACCTCCCTATCCCATTTGGTTGTGCCACTCTTATTCACATATATCTTTGTTCTCCACTCCCATAACACATGGTCTTTCCTTAATTCAATCCCAATTTGATTGTTGCAGGCATGGTTTCCTATAAAATTTTAATTCCTCTTGTCTTTCAGCATAGGTGCATCCCCTCTCTCAACCACTGCCACACTTTTCCTTACTGCTCATTATATATTTTAAACAATGTCTCTTTGATAAGTTAGGAAGATGAAACGCTTCTAGATTCACTTC
The DNA here is from genome assembly GCA_007258455.2 of Sequoia sempervirens. Classification (NCBI taxonomy): domain Eukaryota; kingdom Viridiplantae; phylum Streptophyta; class Pinopsida; order Cupressales; family Cupressaceae; genus Sequoia; species Sequoia sempervirens. Next base: position 328,458,502 of record VDFB02270651.1, on the reverse strand, counting down.
AAATACTTATCGTTCTTTTGGTATTCCAAAAAATATTAAACAAAATCACATTTTGTAAGGAAATATATTTATACTTATTTTCCATAGAGACATTTCTTAATCGTTCGAATTGGAGATCAAAAGTTCATTGACAATATATTCACAAAATAATCAAAGAAGCAAATATGAGAGTAATGTAATCTCATGAAATGTTACCAAACTTCAAAACAACATTTTATTTTGGTGATGTTGATTGCACTAAACCCGGATGTTCCTGCATCATACTCCAGGCAAGGAAAAAAATTCAACCTCTACTTGAATAGAAGGTAGCAAAAAAAGAGCCATGTTCAAAATCTTTTACCAAATTTCTTTAAGTCTCTACACTTTGTCTTCTTTGAAACAGTTTCATGCTGCAATCAAACCTCAACTCTCACAAAGATTC
>VDFB02270651.1:328378171-328457981 GCA_007258455.2 Sequoia sempervirens | reverse complement strand
GTCTTGTGATGTATATCATTTTTGGAGCATGTATATGCCATTTTTTTATCATATCTAATTTATTTTGCTTTAGACATTTTAGTTTCATTGGACATTTGAACATTTGTACCATTTTTTATGAGTGATGATATGCAGCGGTGATGATTATTTTGATGATGAGTTGACATGCATTTATGATATGATGATGTGATATGCATTTATTTCAATATGTGATGGATTTTGTTATGCATTTAAATGATTTGATGACTAACATGATATGCAAGATGGTTTGATCTGATGTGTTTATGATGATGATGCGTACTAATGATGTCATGCAGATGGATTACTTATGATGTGTATTTATTATTTTTGGAATTTTTTAGTGCAGATAAAAGATGAGAAATGAATGTTGTGTTCATGATATGCATTATGATATGTTGTGATGTGAAATGATATGAGTAGATAGTGTATAATAAAATGATATGATATGATGTAAAATGATGTGAATGCTACTATGAGATTAAGATGAGTAAATAGTGATGCATGAATATAATGATTAGAATGAATGGATAAATAAAATGATAAATGAGATTATAATGAAATGAAATTATATGAAATGATAAAATGATAAATGAAATGGTATGGAATGGGATGTTAAATGATATGAAATGAAATGTTAAATGGATAGATGATAATGAGATGAAATTGTTACGTGATATGATATGCAACGTTAAATGGATAGATGATAATGAGATGAAATTGTTAAATAATATGATATGAAATATTAAATGGATAGATGATAATGAGAATGAATGCTAAATGAATAGATGAAAATGAGATGAAATTGTTAAATAATATGATATGAAATATTAAATGGATAGATGATAATGAGAATGAAAGCTAAATGAATAGATGAAAATGAGATGAAATTGTTAAATAATATGATATGAAATATTAAATGGATAGATGATAATGAGAATGAATGCTAAATGAATAGATGAAAATGAGATGAAATTGTTACATGATATATGAATGATAATAATAAATGGATGAAAGGATTATAATATTGTAATGCAATGATAGAATAATATAAATGATAATGATAACGAAAAATGAATGGAATGAATGATAATGGTAATGAAATAATAAAATGAAAATGGATGCAATACTAATATGAGTGATAATGGTAATGCTACATGAAGGAGGAAACGATAATGAAACCAATATGAAACGATAATGGAAACGAAATGATAATGATAATTATGAGATGATAATGAATGAAATGAGATAACGGAAACTAATATGAAACATGAAAATGATAATGAAAATGATAATGATGTGACGGAAAATGATAATAGTATTAGAATTGTTTGCATTTTGTCTCCTGCTACAAATAGTCCAAAGAAAAGGGATAAATTTATCATCTTTTTCTTTAAACTCTTTGATGCAAATCCATTATGCGCTTATGTACAATGACTCTAAAATGAGATGCAACTAAATGAAACCAACCATTTGTTGAGCTTTTTGTTATATTTTCTGGAATCATCATAGAGCGCTTTTAAAATGTTGGAAGTGTGTACAAGCATCAAAGGGGAAATTAGCACCAATGATGACCTGAGTACAACTTTCATGATTTTTGATATAGTAAGTGAACACAAGCATCGAGGTATAATCAAACCGAGATGACTTGAGCATTTTTTGCATAAACAGACAAATATTAACCAATTTCTGATGCAAATTTGGAATCATTATCAATGATAAAACTATCACGCCTAAATATATTCATAAGTAATGTAAATGATTAATCTCTGCATAGCAGACAAAGAAAAATCATCCTTCTCGCCACTCTAGTTCAAGACATCATTGAGTATGCCCCAGAAATGATATATCAAAAAATTAAAAACAATAAATCCATTAAAAATGAAATACCGTGGATTCCAAACATTATTCCGACAGAGATCATCCAGATATGAGTCATGGTAAAGTACGCAACTGAAAGCTACTGTGATACGGATCAATGATTGGATGTTTTGGTTTAATTTGGTTGCTTTGTTCACGTGATTGGTTTTGATGTTATTGTCTAGCTATTTTGGTAAAACTTGAAAGTTGATTGCCCCCAGTATGTCAACGTTTGCCCTTAGTATTGACACAACTTGCTACAATGAATATGTACGAAAATCAAGCCATGATAAGACGTTATCACTCGAGGCAAATGATGATAACATGGTGTTGGTGTGACCCTAAGATGATGAAAAAGATACATGAAAATGAAGGCTAAAAAGTTAAGTGCAGATTAAGCTTAATAGATGGAGAGCCCCAAATAGCGTCTGTTTGTCAGATTTTCACTATTTGTTTTTATTGCATTTTTCTTGTCAATAGACTGCCTGTTGCCAGGTTTTCACCCTATGACATTTTTTATTTTTATTTTGCATTACCAAGATGCCTGTTTGCCAGGTTTTCACCAAGGTAACCATTTTTTCAGGACTTTTTCTGCTGTTTTTTAGATTTTTTCAGGACTTTTTCTGATTTTTTTTGTATTTTTCAAGACTTTTTGTAAGTTTTAGGATTTTTTTCAAGCACTTTTCTCTGATTTTTGTTTTTTAGGACTTTTTCTAATTTTTTTGTATTCTTCTCTTAACTTTTCTAAATTCTTGTATTTTTTTAGGACTTTTTCTGATGATGAAAACCGCTTTTAGATATAGTACTTTTCTGTGCATGTTGTTGATAGGGCTTCATCAAAACGTGTCCCTTTCCGCATTGATAACTGTAGGCCCTCAACCATAGGACTTAATAAACTACATAAGGACTTGTACTAACTACAGCTTGAACTTCTTTCTTTCTCTCTCACTGAGCAGATTGTATGGGTTCTCTTTCAGAATGAAGATCACCCACTGAAAGGCAGGTAATGCGGGCTTGATTTCTAGGGTTATAGCTACGATATCATCCTGCTGATAAGCTTAAAATGATCAAATTTTTGTATCTCTACCTAGGAAAGTTCCAAATTTTGGAGCCGGAACCTTATATTCATCAATATCTATTGTGAGAGACCTTCTAATGATACCCGTGAGTGAGGAATTTCAACTCTAGGAATGATCATATTTGTTTCATTTTGACTTTGGTAAGAGTGGGACTACTCCAATCCACTCTGGTAAAATAATACTTTGCTGTCAGTGGATGATGAATTTATGTCCATCTGGATGAAGCTAGCGATGAATCTTGGCTCCACTAGATCTAACCCCCATTGAGAAAATGGCCAGTTACGAAATGGCTCCAAGTTCTTGTGCAGAGCATGAATGAGACTCATGAATTTGAGCATTTTGGAAATACAGTTTTCACAAAGTGAATGATTCTCCATTGTGGTACAAGAGTAAACCTGCATTCTAATCAATTTCTTGGATAAGGTCAGTCCACTCGAATGAGTACCACAGATGCCACCATGAACTTCTTGTAAAGCTTTGTCAGATTCCTCACGTTCAAGACATCAAAGTAAAGTACCATCAAGACCACGGTGATATAGGGTGTCAGCGATAAGAATATAGCGAGTAGATTGGTGGATAAAATTGTGTTTTTGGTTACAAGATAAATCAAGTGGTAGGATATTGTCTTTGAGATAGGCATAAATTTTTTTGTACCAAGGCGAATCGGATCTTACCAAGTGGCAAATGATTTGGCTTTCAGGTGTATCATAAGCAAGTGTAAATGATTGTTCCACTAGAAATTCATAACGATTCTGAGTTTCTGGGAGCTGTAACAATGATGTGATCATAGCCATGGCGTCAGTTGCTTTATTATCAAGCCTTGGAATTTGTGTGAATTTGATGTCCACAAAGTATTTCTTGAAGTCATCAACCATCTTTTTATATGGTAATAATTTCTCATCTTTAGTTTGATAATCATTATTGATCTGACAAATGACCAACTGTGAGTCACCATACACATGTAATTCTATAATTCTCCATTCCAATGCTATTTTGAGTCTGGTGATTAATGCTTCATATTCAGCTATGTTGTTGGTGCATGGAAACATTAGCCGATATGATCTAGGAATGGTGTGTCCTTGAGGGGTGACAAAAAGTATGCCTGCCCCTGATCCATGTTGAGTGAAAGAACCATCAAAATATAGAGACCATGGTTGTTTAGATTCTACAGTAAAGACATCAGCATCTGGAAATTCAATGTGCAGAGGATGATCTGTTTGTAATGGTGCTTCAGCTAGTTGATCAGCGATAACTTGTCCTTTGATTGCCTTGCGATCAGCATATTGAATGTCAAACTCACTCAAAATCATTACCCACTTTGCTAACCTTGCTGTTAATGATGCTTTGCTTAGCATATACTTGAGTGGATCAATCTTTGAAATCAAATTGATTTTGTGAGTTAACATGTAATGCCAAAAATTTTGTGAAGCAAAGACTACTGCCATACAAGCCTTCTCGATAGAAGTGTAGTTGAGCTCATGACTTGTTAATGTTCTACTGATGTAGTAGATTGCACGTTCCTCTCAGAGTCTTAAAGCAGCAGTTGCCCTCTGAGATGTTTGTTGCAGCAATGTATATAGGATTAGGGGCCGACGGACGGTGGTATGAGAACTGGTGGAGTCATTAAATATTGTTTGATTTGTTGAAAATCCAATTCACATTTGTCATCCCACTTGAAAGGAACATTTTTATGAAGTAGATGTGTGAAAGGTAAACTTTTGTTAGCCAATTGTGCAATGAACCTCCGTATAGATTGAAGTCATCCTTGCAGTGATCTCAACTGACTAATGTTCTTTGGTGGAGGCATTTCCATAATTGCTTGTACTTTTGCAGATCTACTTCTAACTCTTCAAAACAATATACTCCTAAGAGTTTTCTCTGCATTTGACCCTGCAAAACACATTCTTATGAAGGCTAAGACTTAACTTTGAATTTCTAATCTTGCAACATTATTTTGGATAATATTTCCCAAGATGTCCTTCTCCGGTATGATTTCCGCTAATATGTCATCATCCATATGATAATCTTCCATGAAGACACATGCATCATGTCATGAAAGATTGTAGTCATGGCTCTTTGGTAGGTAGCCCCAGCATTCTTCAAACCAAAAGGCATGACGTTCCAACAATAAGTTCCCCATGGACATGTGAAAGTTGTTTTCTCCTAATCTTCAAGTGCAATTTTGATTTGGTTGTAACCAGAAAAACCATCCATTAATTAATACATGGCATGGCTAGCTGTTAGATCAACTATGGTGTCGATATTTGGTAGTGGGAAATCATCCTTGGGACATGCTTTATTGAGATCTCTAAAATTTGTACATATTCTAACAGTTTTATCTGGCTTGGATATAGGAACAATGTTGGAAATCCATTCTGCATAGTCGATGGGTCTTATGAAGCCCACATCAAGGAGTTTTCTTAGTTCTTCCTTAACCAATAATACAACATGAGGGTGCATCTTTCTGAGTTTTTGTTTCACCGACTTGGTCCCTGGTTTGATGGACAAGTGATGCATGATAAGATTAGGATCAAGACCAGGCATGTTAGCGTAAGACCATGCAAAATTGATCTAATTTGCTTTTAGGAATTTCATGAACTCTGGTATCTCTTTCTCTGTCATTGATGTAGCTAACTGTAAGATCCTTGGTTTGTCTAAAATTTCAAGGTTGACAGCATTCGTAGGCTCAATCAGAATAGGTGATCACTCATGGTAGTGCTCTGGGAGAGTGTCAAGATTCCCATCATCTGGTGCCTCAAAGAGGTTTTCACCATCTGATACGCTCTTGATTTTTTCTTTTGTTTAATCTAATACTGACAGATTCTGGTTTTCACCATTAGATCTTTCTTTTTTATTTTTAATTTTGCAGCTAGGAGTCTTGACACTCTCTTGATCAAAAACTCTATGTCGAAAATCACTGGTGGAACAATCATTCGCATCGTCTACGGAAAGGAAGTTTACAATAGCTTCGTCACTTGGGAACATAGGTATATTGATAGGTTCGGTTGAATCCCAATCAATGAGATCATGATAAACTAAAGATATGGGATCATCAGGTTGTGTGAAATTGGCTATGGTTAAGGTCATAACGGAGTGGTCGGTAGGATCTGAGGTAATGATGATACTGTTCTCGTGATAGTCTTGTTCGTTTAGATCTGACTCAGTATCACTAGAATCATAGTCAATTTGTGGTTCAGATTCTTTTGGTTGGGACCCTGAACATTCTCCTTCAATTAGAGTTGGGGCATACTAGTGTATTACATCAACCTCTTTGTCCCTCTAGAACTCATCGTTGTAAATGGTGTCCCATTCATATTCAGCAGAGTGTGTGTCAAAATTGTTATCCAAGAAGTTCTGAACTATTGTCAAACATGCTTCTCGTGAATATGAGCTTTCTTGTAATGTGAAGACAGTGCCATGCAGTTGTTTGGATGTGCTTTCTTTGGAGTGAGTATCATAACCTAATCCAGTTTTCTCTTTTGCAGCAAGTCCGCGGAGGTGAATGGGTTCAACTACTCCTTCCTTCCTTTTTCCAATAGGACCTTTGTCATAGCCCATCTTCTACATGATTGAGTACCCTTTTCCATATTTGTCTGTGAGAAGTTTGGGATTGGAGACTGCTTCTTCTTCATCTTTATAGAGCTAGTTTAGAATTTCTATATCCTCAGGATTTTCCATGGGGAATTTTTCTTTGATGAATTTCCCATTAAATTTTGTGATTGGCTCTATTGGTGGTTGCTTTGATGTTGATGTTGTTGATATTTTATGTTCCCTGATAGACAGCTGTCCATGTGATCGAGGTGATGTAGGTAAATTGGCAAGACAAAGAAAGTATTCTCCAACTCCATGATCCTTGAATTTCATCTTTTTGTCAAAACTATTGGTCAATTGACTGATTTGTGTGTCAATCTTTAGAGAAGTCCCAGCATGAGCTTCTCGATTGTTAGGGACCAAAGTATCTTGACTAACTTTCATGTTGGCACAAGTTTGGATATTGGAATTATCACCGTATCAAGTGATTTCCCCGGCCCATCAAGGAAACTTAAGACATTGATGATAGGTTGATGGACGGATTGTGATTGTGGTTCCAAGGATCACCCAACAAGATGTTATATGCAAGATCATGGTCTAATACTGACAAAAGTATTTCTGATAATGGGCTCCACTCGATTATGCAAAGATGATTAGACCCTTGATGCTCTTCATCATCATAAGTTTTGTAATATTTCTTCTGAAATCAATGGAGTCTTTAGAAAATCCTAAAGCCTTAACCAACTTCATGGTACAAATGTTCAAACTAGCACCTCCATCTATTAGAACTCGTCTGACACGAAACTTGTGAACCATGACTTCTAAGTACAATGATGAATTGTGGGGATGAGTTATGGAAACGTCATCCTTTTCAGAGAATGAGAGGCAAGTGGGTGAGGACAAGTGTCCTACCATGGCTTGAAATTGGTTCACATCCAAATTAGTGGATACATTTGTTTCAAAGAGGTCCTTTTCAAGAATCTCCTTATGGACTGGGGAAATCTTCAATAGTTCCAAGATAGAAATTTGAGCAGGGGTTTTCTGAAGTTGGTTGACCAAATCATATTGATGTTGAGGTGGGAGGGTTTATAGATTAAGCAGGCACCTTTAAGACAACTTAGTTTTGCTCTTGTTGTTGCGCGACTTCTATATTCCACCTTCTTGTTGACTTTAATGACATTTACCCGTTCGTCGTTTGTGTAGAGATGGTTGATTATATGATCATCATTGATATGATTCACATTTTTTTCAGAAGACTCACCCTTTTGATGATTGGGCAAAGGGTTGTGAAATGCTTGGTGGTCTATGTTGGATTGTTGATGTCCTTCTATTGTAATGATGTCATTGTCGATTAAGTCTTGAATGGTATTCTTCAAGGCTTGACAATTATTTGTGCGATGACCTTTGCACCGATGATAATCACAATAGTATGCCTCATTCCATGATGGAGGCTTTACACTGGGTTCATAGTTTCATTGAGGCAGCAAAGTAATGACATTTTTGGCTATCAACTCTTTGAATGCAGATTCTAAAGATTGACCCAATGAAGTGAAAGTTCTTCTATTAGAGAAGAATGAAAATTTTTGTGGATTTGTATTCGAGGTGTTCCCTAAGGAATTGTGATTGTTATTGGTTCCTCGGTAACCTTGGTTGTTGGAAGTCCCTTGTTTGGGAGTAGAGTGTTGATTTATATTGTTCCTTGGAGGGGGAGGATTATTTCTGTGATTTGCAATCGAGTTGACATTGTTGTTGCGAGTGCTTGGAGTAATAAGGACAAATGGCTTGGTTGAGACATGATTCACATCAACAACACCATCATTCACCACATTTTTGTTGCTAGTCCAAAATTTAGACTTATCCTGATTATTGTGATGGTTGGATGAGCTAGGATTGTCTTTGTCATGTTTTATTATTCCTCTTTTGACCAAAGCATTTTCAATGGTTATGCAATATTCAATCATTTTCTCAAAAGAAGGAGGACAATGTAGGTTCAAATGATAGCTCATTTCTGAATTTAAACTGTTAATGAAGGTAACCATCTTTTCCTTTTCAGGAACAGGATGTGGATATCTAGCGAACATTCTTCTCCATCTCTGAAGAAACGTAATGAAAGATTCGCTAGGTTTTTGCGCAACTTTGTAGAGATCTATCATGGTGATCTGGTGTTGGATGTTGTAAGCATATTGTGATACAAATAGGTTGATTAATTCTTCAAATGTCTTGACGGGAGGTGTAATCTTTGATAGCCATTCCATAGAGTGAACTCCAAGACTCCTAGGAAACAATCGCATCAAGTAAGTGTCTTCGTGAGCGAATTCCAATGTCATGTTTTCGAAGTCTCTAACATGATCGATTGGATCTGATTTCCCATTATAGTGATCAAATTTTGGCATTTCACAATGTTTGGGAAAAGGAATCATGTTAAGACTTCGATCGAAAGGATAAGGACAAATGTCCTCTAGAGTACATTTCTTTGTGGTTGTTCCCCCTTGTAACTCTTTAACTTGTTCTTGAAGTGCCTTGATTTGTTTAGTCAAAGCACTAAGATCAGATAGGGGTGTCTCTTCAGGTTTGTTTTTCAAATTCTCAGTATTAAAGTCATGAGGTAACTTAGCCCCTTGTTCGGCTAGATAGTGGAAATATTTTTCTTTATCTCGCTGCAAGATCTTTTCTATGGCTTTGTGAAATTTTGGATCTTGCTCAGCCTCTCTAAGACGTTCCTCATCTTGTTCCTCATCACTTTCTATATGTGTTTTGTTCGTGTCTTTGTATTGGTGGAAAGGATTTTCTTCTCTGTTATCCATATCTTTGTCAAAAAGTGGATTACGACTCATAATGTAAAGAGGATTACTACTTTCACCCTCTTCTTGAACATTTTGGGTATGACCTTCTTGTTGAATTTTGTCCTTCAATTTATTGAATTGAGATCTTGTGAAGATAGGCATATGATTTTGAAGAATTTTGCTAAACTTAGATTCTGGTTTTTGACAAGTGCGATGATGATGATATCTTGATCCAATAAGATATGGAATCTTATGATATGATCTAAGATGTTCTTTATTTTTTTTATTGTGGCTTCCAATGATGAAGGATGTCAGAATCCTGTTGGGGAAGTTGAATCAATAATTAGAAATTTGTTTTGAGAGAGCACTCTTAAAGTTTTGATCTTTGTTTTCAAAGAAAGGTTTCAAAATCACCGAAGGATTTGATTGGGATGTGAAGGATATTCTATAGAAGGTTGTGGTATGTTGTCAAATTCAAGAGGTTGGTTATGATTATGTCGTTGTGATAGAGCTAATCTATGATAATAAGCTCAAGAATCTAAGGGATCTACATCATACTCATTAGTGAATCCTCTAACAAAGTCCTGGTATCTATGAAGAAATCCTCGGTAATGAAGCAAGACGTGTCAACTTTTGTACAAGAATTTTCTCTTTTGCAATGTTTTCTTGTATCCTAATGGTTTCTTGGGTTTTTTGATCCTATTGGAAACTGATTTCTTGGAAAATTTTGTTGATTTACAATCTCTATGCATGGGAATGTTTTTGAAACAAAGGTATAAATAACTTTTGAATGATTTCAGTTGTTGTTCTTCATGTTCATTTCGGATGATCTCTTCATCTGAATTAATGTGATGGAAGACACAACAAACATTTTTGAAAACAGTTGTTCTTAAAGCCCTATACTAACACCAAGTGTATGATAAAGAAAATGTTTTTCAACAAGTTGTTTTCATAGGTTTTGCACATGAAAGACAATTCAAGCATACTCACTCTTAATGCTCAAGTAGGTCATTCTAGTAATCAATAGCCCACATCTTAGAATTGTGTCAACTTACACAGTCGTTTAACCCCCGAAGGGGCGTCTGTGTTTTTGTCTTTTCCAGGTGCATACTCAGAGTTACAGAAGTGGATACCGGATCCCCTGAGTAAACGGTCCTTGGCAGTTATATGGTGAGTGTCTTGGGGGTAGATTCTTCCCTCCCCTTGCACTGTGATTATTAAAATGTTCAGAAACTGACTTCGGCTAGGCACTACACTAGGTTCGTTGTAAGGATTTCCATTCGGTGCGGTAATAATAAACTCCCTCAGGAGACCTCCCAACCTTTAGAACAAAGGCTTTGGGGATGGTTATCTTGCACATTACCGGAAAAAGAGTGTTTCCCCAAATTCGCTTTAAATTTTATAGTGGGGCAGAATAGCCTGGCTTTGGCTTGAACCCACTTGAGTCGTTCCCGTAGGGTGATTAATTTTTCCCACTATGGCAGGCTCTCTAAAGGATGTAATTAAAGCAGCAAAAATTCATGAAATTGAAAAGACAAGTCTGGTATTTTGATCACCTAGTAAAGGGGAAAGCATAGACCTATTGCCACAGACAAAGCAAACAAAAGTTCATTTTTAAAACCCAAATCACAATGATCTAATCTAAGTGAAGATATTGCTTCACAAAAATAAGTTATTCAATTTTAATTGCAAGATCATTGTGTGCTGACTATCCTAGATTGCTTCATTTTATTTCAGATGTGGCTATCCTAGGATTGCTTCATTTTAAAAATCCAAAAAAAGAAAAAGAATTCTATCTGCGGAAGGCATCAGACTTAGAATTTTGTATTTGTGTTACACCCCATATGCACTAGAACAGAAAGTATATGCGCCGAAACAACCAATATATGCACCGAAACAGAAGGTATATGCATTGAAACAAAAGGTATATGCACCGAAACAGAAGGTAAATGTGCCACAAGAAAGATTCTAAATGCGCTAAAATAGTTACTATATGTGCTATAAAAGTTACTATATGTGCTAGAACAGTTACTATATGCGCTACAGAATCCTACAAAACAAAAGAGTCAAAAACCTCGTATGCACTGCAAAAAATGTCGAATGCGCTTAAACACCAATTTTTTCTGAAAGTTAACTCCAGAACGTGGAAACTGTCAAAAAAAACTCGCAGAGAATGTTAAAATCATGGGTTCGAGCCCCACGGTGGGCTCCATTTTATGTGTGTGAAAATTGGATCAATTATAAAGAAATTCAAACACATATCAATAAGACATTAAATCAAGAAAACTGAAAAGGAAAATAGAATAAGCAAACTGTTATTGCAACTTCCCCGAAATCGTCTTATCTCTCTCTAACTCCAACATTTTGTTGTTTCCAATGGCTCTCAGATCAGTAGATCAAGCTCAACAAAATGAACAGTTGAAGAACGAGATTTGAAAATGCGCACTATGCTAAGATGATAATATCGCTGTGATGCTGAAAATGATGTGAATGCATAAGCGTATATGTTCGTCGTGTATATGCGTGTATCCATTTGTAACCAATGCATGGATTTGTACCAGTATTTATAGTCTTAGAAAGGATTCGATTGGCTGACATGTTTTAATGGCCCAGATTAAGTTTGTTCGAATGGACGGTGGAAGATTTTCGTAAGTGGAGAGGGAGATAGAAGGTTTCCCTTTTCCTTCAATTTTCGTCATTGAGATCCGAAAGGAATTAGCCGTTTCAAAGAATGAGTTTAGAATGAGTTTATAATTAAACAAAATAGATTTATTTAATTTGTAAGTGAAGATGGATATAGAAACTCTCATAATTAAATAAATTATATTTAATTATGTTTTAGAAATGAATTTAGAGTGTAATTAAATATTTTAAAAATATTTAATTATTTATGGAGTGAGAAGAAAATATTAAATTAAATATTTAATAATTAATTTAATTATGATATGAAGAGAATATTCCATATTTGAATTTAAATATTCAATTTTTAGAATAATATGATAATCAAATATAAATAAATTATGAAAATATATTTAATTTAATTAAGCGGAATGTGGAAGGTGATAATTAATTAAATAAAGTTATTTATTTAATTAATGTAGAAGAATCATAAGAATGAACAATATAAATAAATAATTAAATTTATTTATATGTAGATGACTTTAGGAAAATTAATTAAATAATTTATATTTAATTAATTAACAAGCTTAATCATGACCATTTTTAGATGTATACAGTTGGATTTCTAGTGATGTTTGAGAAATTTTGCATTATAATGTTATGCATTGTAATAGTGTTGAGGTTATGATTGATCAAAGTAAATTATAATGTAATGCTGCCAAATTGGTTATGAGAATTAACACCTAGAAGAGCATTTCTCTCTGACTTGTGAGTAATTTTTTGTTTATGATAATATACAAGATCTCTACTTTGGTGTGTGGGTTTTTTCCCAAGAGGGTTTTCCACGTAAATATGGTGTTCATTCTATGTTGATGTTTTATTGTCTATTCTGTTATTCATATGTGTGCATCTTAAATTACTATAATTGAAATTTTTTATATAATTTTTCTAGATCTCTCTCCCAAGTTTAGCATTAGGAAGGTGTATTCCACACTTTGCTTTCCTTTTAGTTGGTATCAAAGCTTGGCTAGCTTTGTTGTCCTTGTGGGTAAGATGATTTTTTTGTGTTGATCTTATTTAGTGGGAGTTTTGTAGAGAAATCTAGTTGTAAACTTATTGTAGATTTAAGATGGAAAGCACATTTGAAAGAATTAAGATTGAGAAATTCAACTGTGGCAATTTTGAGTTGTGGAAACTTAAAATGGAATATTTTCTCGTGGACCGAGAGTTATGGGATGTAGTATCCTCTTACAAACCTGTCAACAACCTCAAAGAATGAATAGGATGCAAAGGACCAGAAATCCAAGGGTTTGATCAGATTGTGCTTGGTCGGTTCAGCGCTCTTTAACATCCATGAAGAGAAGACAATGAAATTGTTGTGGAAGAAGCTTGGTGACATTTATCAGGGGACATATTTGGTGAATAAGTTATTCCTAAGAAAGAAGTTATAATCTTTGAAGATGGAAGAAGGAGCACCTTTGAAGATGGAAGGAATGTCTATTGTAGATCATTTGAATGCATTTAATATGATCATTACTTTGTTGGCATTTGTGGGTGTGAAGATAGATGAAGAGGATCATTGTATAATCCTGTTGTATTCATTGCCTGACACTTGGGATCACATGGTAATGGCTATTGGGAGTACAACAACCACTTTCAATATAGAAGATGTGGTTGCTTCACTGTTGTTAGAAGAAATGCGAAGGAAGTCTTCTGAGATGGCCAAGGAGGCCCTTGTTGTTCGAGGTAGATCAAAGGATAAAAATAAGAAGAAAGACAAGAAGTATAAATAGAAGTTAGAGGGGAGATCAAAGTCTCTTGGTAAAAGGTCGAAGGTGAAATGCTGGAACTATGGGCAAACTAGACACATTTAGAAAGATTGCAAAGAGGAGAAGAAGAAGAAAAAGAAAAATAGTTCTTCAAAAAATGAATCTTCTCAGAGTGATGCAGATTCCTTCATTGTAACCTTGGTAACTTAGACATTAGAAGATTCTCGGTTGATCAACTCAAGTGTGTCCTTTCACATCATCTCTCATAGAGATTGGTTCTTGAAGTATGAAAAGTATGTTGGTGGAAGGGTGTATCTAGGAGATGATTCTCACCTAGAAATTGTGGGCCTTGGAAGAGTTAGAATTCAGTTTCTTGATGGAAGAATAAAGGGAATCAATGATGTAATACATATACCAGGTCTAGCTAGAAATTTTCTTTTAGTAAGTAAGATTAATGATGTTGGTGTACAAGTGTCTTTCTCGAATGGTGTTTTCAAAATGACTAGAGGCTCTTTGGTGTTGGCTAAGGGTGCATGAATTGACACTCTATAAAAGCTAGATGTGTTGCAGTGCAATGTAATAATAGTGCTTCTACAAAGTCAAGTAAATCTTATCATGTAGAGAAAGGAGGTGTTGTTCTTGAAAGTGCAAACTCTTTGGAGATGAAGCTCCCAGCAAAGAAAACAATGTTGTGGCATCAAAGGCTCGACCACATTGGTGAAAAAGGCTTAAAAGCCTTGAAAAATAAAATCCTGGTTGAACGGCTCAATGATTGTAATCTTGAGTTTGATTTTTTTGAACATTGCATATATGGAAAACAACACCGTGCTTTGTTTTATTCTAGTCCTCACAAATCTTTTAGAATTTTGGATTATATTCATGTTGATGTGTTGGGTCTAGTTAATATTTCTTCATTATCAAAATCTATGTACTTAATTTTTTTCATAGCTGATTATTCAAGAAGGACATTTGTTTATTTTCTCAGAAGTAAAACTTAAGTTTTCAATCGGTTTAAGGAATTTAAAACCTTGGTTGAAAATTAGACTGGTAGAAAAATAAAGTGCTTGAGGATGGATAACGATGGTGAGTTTTGTTCAATAGATTTCAATAATTTTTGCGAGGACCACAAAATTAAAAGGCATAAAATGACTCACACTCCACAGAAAAAGGGAGTTGTAGAAAGGATGAATACAATGTTGATGAAAAGGGTGAGACGTATGCTTAGTAGTATTGGTATCAACAAAATTTCTAGGCTGAGGCTATAGCTACAACATGTTATCAAGTTAATAGATCTCCCACTTCAACGCTCATGGACAAGACAACTATGGAAGTGTGGTCTGGTAAGAATCCCTCTTTGAGAAATGTTAGAGTCTTTGGCTGTGAGGCATATGCTTATGTGCCTAGTGAAAAGAGATCAAAATTGGAGAACAAAGTAGTGAAGTGTATCTTCATCGGTTATAGCATTAGTGTGAAAGGGTACAAGCTTTGGAACCTAGTTAATGAGAAGGTGCTTTATAGTAGAAGTGTAATATTCTAAGAGATGAGACCTTCTACAGTTGATATGCAACCAGAGGTGAAAGAAGTAGAAAAGGAGGTAGTTTAAATTCTTCTTACAAAAAATAAGGATGAACTACGTACTCCTGGTGAACCTGTTAGTGAGGAGAGCTCAAGTAGCTCTGAAAGTTATAAAAAGAAGAAGAACCTTAGCCTCATCTTGTGAGGAGGTCTACAAGCACTAAGTGGCAACCTGGAAGGTTTGGTTATTCTATGTTGGATTCTAGTTGTGCCATCCTTTGATTGCTAACACTGATAAGCCTAGGACTGTTAGAGAGGATATGGGCATGTTTGATTTAGATTCTTAGTTGGAAGCAATGAATGAAGAAATGACTTCATTAAAGAAGAATGAAACTTTGGATCTAGTACCTTTTCCTGAAGGTCGAAAGCCTGTTGGGTGCAAATGGGTGTTTAAAAAGATCGGTTTGGATGGTAGTGTTGAGAAGCATAAATCAAGGTTGGTCACAAAAGGATATTCCCACATAGAGGGGATTGATTATGGGGAAATATTTTCTCCTATAGCTAAGCTAACATCTATCAGATTTTTGTTGTCACTTGCAACAACGTATGATTTAGAGATCGAGAAGATGGATGTGAAGAGAACATTTCTTCATGGTGATTTGAAGGAAGAAATTTACATGTGCCAGCCAAAGTACTTCATTGAAAAAGGTAAGGAAAAATTGGCTTGCAAATTAAAGAAATCTGTGTATGGTTTGAAGCAGTCACCTAGAATGTGGTACTAGAAGTTTGACACCTATGTGTTGTCTTTGAGATTTGTGAGATCAAAGCCTAATCATTGTATTTATTTTAAGTCTGAAAATATTCATCTTCTTATTATTTCCCTGTATGTGGATGACATGTTGTTCATTGGGAATAGTAAGGGTATGATTTCTGAATTAAAATCTCAATTGTTAGCACAATTTGAAATAAAGGATCTAGGTTTAGCTAGGTATATTCTGGGGATGGAAATAAAAAGGGATAGGGGAAATAGAAAACTTTGGCTCAGCTAGATTGAGTATATAAATACTATCCTAGAAAGGATTCATATGATAGATTATAAGTAGCTAGTTGTTCCAATGTTGCAGGGAATGAAACTTTCTATTGAAGATTGTCCAAAATGTCCTACTGAGATGGAGGACATGACCAGGGTGCCTTATGCAAGTGTAGTTGGCAGTTTAATGTATGCAATGGTCTGTACTAGGTTGGAAATTTCCCAAGCAGTGGGAGTACTTAGTCGGTTTATGGCTAATTTAGGAAGGCCACATTGGGATGTTGTGAAGAGAGTTTTTAGGTATTTGAAGGGTACTTTTCAGTATGCCTTATGTTATCATGTTCACTCTATTGGATCTAAGAGTTGAATTAGAATTCGTGGATATGTGGATTCTGATTGGGCACGAGAAATTGATAGCAAAAGATCCACCAATGGATATGTATTCATGTTGTTTGGTGGTGCAGTTAGTTGGATGAGCAAGTGGTGAGCTATAGTCACTTTATCCACCACAAGGCTGAGTACATGGAAACAACTCATGCCTATAAGGAAGTTATTTGCATTCGAATATTGTGTTCGGATGTTGGTTTTGATGTAAGGTAGATTTTTATTTGCTATGACAATCAAAGTGCTATTTTTTTGGTGAAAAATCTAACTTTCCATGTTAGGATGAAACATATTGATGTGTAGCACCACTTTGTTCATGATATGGTGGTTGATGGAAAGGTTAGTATGGAAAAAGTTGATACTTTGGTGAATGTTACCGATTCATTGATGAAGCTTGTAAGCACGAATAAGTTCAAATGTTGCACCAATTCGATGGGCCTTGGGGCCTAGAAAATTTTGTGACTTCAAGCATTAGAAGGAGCTAGTAATTCTTCACCAAGTGGGAGAATGTTGAGAAAACTCAATCTTGATTGCTTAGAAGGAATTGGTTTCCAATTTTTGGGATTGACAGTTGAGTTTCAACGGGATGAAGAGACAACTCTCCTTAACATCTTGATTGCTAGGTGTGTTTAGAGTTTTCTTTGGTGGTAAAGCTTTGTTGGTGAGATAGGTCACTATTAGAGGGACTCACTTAGACATCCCTTTGACATCCCAATGGAGGGTGCTAGCAATTGAACGGTTATGAAGATCTCTTCTTTGATGGGAATGGAGGATATCACTGAGACATAGATTATGGTCCTCTCGATGTGTTGATAGAGGTGAACTTTGGTGATGTGGATGTTGCATAGGCAATGGAAACAACTGTTTTGGATGCTACAAGGTTCATTGGTGACACTTCACCATATCGGTGGGAGGTGTTAAGTGGTCTCCTCGACATCCTGATGGGATGGAGTTGTATGTGTGTCAGAGTGAATGTGGATTAAGAGAGATTGTTTTCTTCTCTTCAAAATTTTGTTAACTGTGTTGAATGTTGATAACTATTCGATTCGTTGAGGAAGTTGAAACATTGGCTTTCTAGTGATGTTTGAGAAAGTCTACATTGTAATGTACTGCATTTTAACAGTGTTGAGTCAATGATTGATTGAAGCGAATTGTAATGTAATGCTTCTGAATTGGTTTTAAGAATTAATACCTTGAAGAGCATTGCTCTATGACTTGTATGTAATTTTTCATTTATGATAATACAAGATATCTCTACTTTGGTGTGTGGGTTTTTCCCTAAGAGGGTTTTCCCACATAAAATTTGGTGTTCATTGTATGTTGATGTTTTATTGTTTATTCTGTTATTCATATGTGTGCATCTTAAATGAACTGTAATTGCAAAGTTTGGTATAATATTTCTATATCTCTCTCCTGAAGTTTAGCATTAGGAAGGTGTATTCCGTACTCTACTTTCCTTTCAAGGGAAGACCACATCACACCTTAACTTGAACCTAAATCCACATATACATGCCACACCAGCTTCCACAAGCACCAAAGCATATATGAAACTAGTGTAAAAACCCAAGGTTGACCAAACATGTGTTAAAATCACTAAAAATTTAAGTACATGCTTCATCAAATCCAAAGACAACTCACAAACCACACTCAACACTTAAACACAATATGGAATATTCCATCAACACATTGAAATCTAACAAATCCTTCACAAAATCATACACCTAAAAGATATATTCATTTTGTATATCTAGTTAACTTTCTACACATTATAACTCATGAATCCAACCTTGCAGAGCACCAAAAAAAAAACTCAGACTGAAGATAGATATGAAAAATATAAGCACACTTCTATATCTGTAAAACTAGAAACCACAACATGGAGAAATGCAGAGAAAAACCATTTCTCACAAACAACACTGCATAACAGTTTACACATTGGTGAACACAACTTCTTCTACCACATTGAACACTCTTTACCACACTATTTCCTCTTTTATTCAAATTTTCTTAAAAGTACTTGGAAACCAAGCGCTAAAAACATCTCAACATCTGCAACACTTTCTCAACATCTCAAACACACAAGAGGTTGAACATCCACAAACATATGCTTATCAAAGCAACACTAGAGGTTGAAATCAATGAGACTACTAATGACAACATAATGCAACCAATCAAAGTATCTCCATAGGTTGACATCAATGCAAAAAAAAAGATCTGTTGAAATCAATGACAACACAAACTTCCAACATACAGAGCCTATCAACACAATTTGCAAGGAATGTTAGTTTGGAATCCAAACAAAGAAGAGGTTCAAAACTATAGAATATTCTACCACAAGACCTTTGGATTTGGTGCATACAAACCTATGTGGACCTACTAGAACAAGAAGCTCTCAAGGTGATAGATATTTTATGTTATTGATTGATTATTATTCTAGAATGACTTAGGTGACATTTCTCAAAGAAAAATTAGAAGCCCTAGATAAGTTTAAATCCTTTAAGTGTATGGTTGAGAATAAAATAGATGTTAAAATAAATTTCTTAAGGTTTGATAGAGGTGGTGAGCTTACTTCTAATGATTTTAATAGTTTTTGTGTAGATCACGGAATAAAAAGGAATTTGTTAGCTCCTAGAACTCCTCAGCAGAATGGAGTTGTGGAGATAAAGAATAGAAAAATTCAAGAAGTAGCAAAGATTATGATGAAATAAAAAATATACTAGATGTCTTTTTGAGAGAAGCTATCCATATTGTAGTCTACCTGTTAGAACTGTAAAATTTTGCAAATTTTATAGTTGATTATATTCATGAGCTTCCGAAATAGTCCTCACCATAAACACAAAATTCTCTCTTCATGACATTTTGCCCATATTTTGTCATGTGGTCTAGGAGAATCCATCTAGTCCTTAATATTTTACAGTATAATTCATATCAGCATGAGATGGTCAGGGTCTCCCCGATCCATAATGCATTTTTACTAATGTATACTTGTTGCAGTCTATCAGCAAGCACCTATCAACAAGACACATTTATTGTCTTGGCAACAAAAGGATCACATTGGTAAGAAAGCTATCGTCGAGATAAGCTCTCACCGAATGTACTATGTCTTATCGACCAGCGCATGAGGAGATGTATCGGCTAAACAAAGGGCTATCGAGATAAGGTCTTGCCAAATGCATTGTGTCTCACCAACTAGTGACAGAAGGATCACATCGGTGAGAAACCTTTCATCGGGATGAGTCATAGCTAGCCATTGTAAGTCATGCCGATCAGAAAGCAAGAGTTATATCGTCGAGATAATATTCACCGGTGTAATGTCTTGCAACATTTGTTTGGTCTCGTCGATAAGGCTGAAGGTGGGTCCCGTTGTTGCCATCGGAATGAAGTTACGTAGTCTTTCCAACCCATATGTCACATTGATAAGGATATGCATCAGCAAGAGTCAAATCATCAGAGTGAAGTCTTACCGAATTCGTCAGGTCTTGCCAACAAAACATAAGGGGATTCTATCAAAAGACTATCGGGATGATGTTATACATGTCTCATCGACCAAAGAAAAATACCACAGGGTGTATCTCGGTAAGACTCAATATGATTTATGGAACATCTCTCTGACTCAAAATTGTCATAGCGATACATAAGACTAAAGTGATAACTATCGGTGAGACATCAAATGTTGATGAGATGGCAGGACATTATAGTGATGCACATTTTTTGACTGTCGGTGAGACATTGGACATCGGTATGACTGCAGGATGTCTTGACGGGTGTTTAGCGAGTGTTAGTAAAGGCCTGAATACAACTGATCGCCGACACTTGAATATGAAAAGAGAAAGGAGAATAGAAGATAGGATAGGAAAAAATACAGTAGAATACAATTTTTATAGATCTGAGACTATGATGCATGTTTTAAAAATATGGAGATATTAGTGAGAATCAGTTGATGTGGCAGCGTATTTCTGGTGTCAATTGTCTGTTGTGTTCATTGAAAGTATTACTAAAGTTGTCTCCAAGATTGATGCTTTCTGGTTATTTAAAATTAATGTAACAAGTTTATATTCAGTTTATCAGTGCACATTTGTTGTATCTATGTGGTTGATTGATCGGTTCTTTCAAGAAAAGATTAAATCCTTTTAATTGATCACAGTAATCAAGGAAATTCATCTGGATCATTAAGAAAAAATAGGTAGTCACAGTCTTGCATGTTTATACAAGTTATAAACTAAAACATATGCCAAACAATTTGAATGTTTTCTAGAAAGAAGTTGCTCATTTAGATTTCATTTGACTCCGCATACCCAATAAGGCACTAGTCTCTGCATTTTTACCATTTAGTTTCATTCATTTTTTACATCTGTTAACTAAACATATTAGGTTTTAGTTTTGAATATTTCTATACAGTTTATACCAAATCAAGTCTTATTTGTCCACTCCCATCTGCCATTGTGGGAAAAACACTTCAAAAGGATAAGCACAAATTAAGTTTGCTTTATTCATATAGGTACACCCGCCTAGGTCTAGTAGCACCTGAAGAGTAGAAGGTCTAAACCATTTGGCCTTGTCTGTTACCCTAAAACGTACCAAGAGATTGGAAAAATCTTGACGTATTTTTCCTGCATTTTTGAGAGCTAACAAATTGGCAACTCTGCTGGGGATTAACTCAGAATTAGGGCCTTAATCATAGAGTTAGAGACCTTGTATAGACTCTGTTGGAAATAAGAAATAAAAAACACTTTTTCACTTTGTAAAAAAAGTGAGTGGCGGCTCTAACAAAAACATTACAATATAAATGGAAGAAGATCCCAATATAAAGGGGGTCCTCATGTATGTCCTGTTGGTAACAGTAAGTGGAAACACAAAGATGATAAGGTTGATAAGGGTAAGGGGATAAATGAGGACATGTGCATAACTAACAAAGACAAAGCACCAAGATCACATTGTGAAACATATGATCGTTATGATACATGGAGAGATAATTCAAGTGCAGAACCTTGTACCCCTGAAAAACAAAGAAACCATTTTACAATCCTCAAAAACAGGCAGAGTGGGATGCTAAATTTGAAGCTGAACAGCTCAAATGTCAACAAGAATATGATCAAAGAATGGAGGGTAACCAAAACGAGTTCAATGATCATGTGATTCCTTAGGAAAATTATTAATCTTTAACTCATGAAGAAGTAAAAGTACAGTTTGAGTTACAAAAAAAGGAGATAGAAGAACTAAAAGCAGAACATGAGCAAGCCCAAATGATACAAGCAATGAGGGACTTCAAATTGCAAAAGGATCAAATTACTGCTCAGAAAGTTGGTTTCCCAAAATATGTACAACCTCATAAGTAGGGAAATAATAATGTTGGACCTTCTATTCCATCAAAAGCTCATCGCAATCAGATAGGAAATCAATACAGACAGCCAAACCATCCACCACATATTCCCTCACAATATACAAACACACAACCACCTCATGGTCAACATTATGTGCCACATCATCATACATGGAATACAATAATCCGATGTACCAATATCAGTACCCACCTAACCCTCCCCCTCATCAGTATACAACAATGATCAAACAATTTGACTTGGAAAGGTTTCAATTATACCCTTACCCTATGGATGGCAGTTGGAGAAGTCTTGTCCCAAATTTTACAGGGAGTAGTGCAATCACTGTTGAAGATCATTTAAGGAGCTTCAATTATTTCATCCAAGATTTGGATGTACCATACGAGGATTTACACATGAGGCTGTTCATGATGTCGCTTACTAAAGAAGCTAGGGATTGGTTCAACAACTTACCAACAACTTCTATCAATTCTGTCCAAGAATTTTAGGATCGATTCCTCGAGCAATATGGGAATCTAAGTGCATCAGATGCTAATCTTC
Organism: Sequoia sempervirens; assembly: GCA_007258455.2. NCBI lineage: Eukaryota > Viridiplantae > Streptophyta > Pinopsida > Cupressales > Cupressaceae > Sequoia > Sequoia sempervirens. The sequence continues at coordinate 328,435,514 of VDFB02270651.1, read as the reverse complement.
ATGAATTAATGCGGATTTAGAAAAATCATAATGAATCAATTTATGATTTCAACCGGAGATTCAATAAATTGCAAAATAAGATACCTCCTGGATCAAAGTTGCTAGACTCTATAACATTGAGTGTTTATTTGAATGCGTTTGATCCTAAAATAGGGTACAAACTGAGAAATAGGTTCCCAAGAGATTTAGCTAAAGCCCAGAAGATAGCATTAACAATTGAAAACAATAGGAAAGCTGCTGGGATAATCAATAAGAGAGACAACCCTAGGGATCCTCAACAAACCAATAATTATCAATACAAATAGGAGAACACATAGAAAAATGAAAGGCCTAGGTTACATGACATGCCCTATAATACAAACTGGAAGGATGGAAAACCTGTAATAGATAGGCCTAGAAACAAAGAAACTCCTGATCCATTAAGGAAGAAAGGAACATATATGGTTAATAACAATTATTTTTGTGAAATTTGTGATAAGCCACATTCCCCAGATTACTATGTTGTAGCCCAAAGAATGCAGGAAGAAGGAATGCTAATGGGTAATAGTGGAAAAGATCACACAGTGTATTTGACTTCGAATACTTTTCACCGTGTTGAGGAGAGGTACTCATCTTCAGAGGATGAAGGTTATGAGTACGATGTTTCAAATCAAAGGTACAATGTCCACATGGCTGAACAATAGGTTCTTTCTGACTTTGAAGAAGATTATACTGAATCACATTCTGTTGAGATGCCTACTCAATGCAGTATGAGGAAACTCACTGAAGAGGAGATAGAGAGATTAACCATTGTTGCAGTTGAAGAAGCAAAGAGTAAGTACTGGTTGAGAAATAGGATAGTGAACAAGAAGGAAGGTGTCCCCAGGGGAATCTTTATGAAGGATCAAAAGGTGACACAAGGAGTTTTGAAGAAAATAGAAAACAAACAACATGATAAAAGCAAACATAAGTCTGTCCAAAAGGAGGAAGTAAAGGAATTACACAAAGAAATGCAAAAGACTGATCAGCCAAGAAAAAGAGAAAAAGAAGAGAACAAAGGAGAAACATCAGAACAAAAGAAAATGATTAAGGCAAAGGGTTCTTCTTTTGACTTCACTCAGGCTTTATCTCAGGTAAAAATGTCCGTTCCACTACTTGAGATGATGAAAATCAAGGAATATAGGGACAGTGCAGTTCAATTAATAACACATGGTAATGAAAAACATATAAATTCTGAAAGTAAGATGGCTACTAAAACTATTAATAAGCAAGAGAAAGTGAATATTCCAGAAGTGTGCCTTAATAATACATTATTAAATCCCCCACAAGTTGATACTTTTTTCACTACATTACTCATAAATAACAAATTTCTGAGCAATTGCATGATAGACTCTGGTGTTGCCATAAATATTATGCCAGTAGGAGTTATGAAATAGCTTGGCATGTGGGTGGATACTAATGGAGGAAAATGCTATGCAATGGATAACCAACCTATTCCTGTGGTGGGTATAATGAAAGATGTTGAAGTCAAACTAGATTCTTATCCTCAGGTGGCCTATAATATTGATATAACAGTAATTGACACCCCTCCTCAGTTTGGGATGCTTCTATCAAGACAATGGACGGCTATGGTTGGGGGAAATGTCCAGTTTGATTTGTCTTATACAACAATTCTAGTAAATGGTCAGGAAGTTAAGTTATACAGGGAGCCAAGGATGAACCAAGTTGTTGACTGTGTACCACAAGATCAAATCAATTGTTTTTGTGATATGGATCTTGGGAATTTTAAGATAGAGCCAGCCTAGCCAAAATTAATCAATAGTGATCCAATTGAAAAGAATGTTGCACAAAATTGCAATGGTGTGTTGAAAATGTACTTTGATGGAGTCTATAGCCAAGAAGGTAATGGGGCGGGAATAGTATTTGTTTCACCTGAAGGTAATACATTTAAGTATTAATTTCTATTAACATTTGAATGTACGAACAATGTGGCAGAATATGAAGCTTTATTAACAGGTTTGAATATGGCTGTGAAACATAAAATCAAGCTGCTGGCTGTTCTAGGGGATTCTGAGTTAGTTGTTTCACAAGTTAAGTCAAAATATGCAGCAAAACATAAAAGATTGAAACAATACAGGAATGTTGTATGGGACACAATTGAGTTTTTTGATGCTTTCTCAATTGAGTGGATTGATAGGTCAAAGAACATAATGGCAGACTTTTTAGAAAATGTAGCGCTGAAAAGAGATGATATTACACTGGCTGGAGTATCACAAATTGAATTCAAAACAAGGCCTGTTGTGCCTAATAACATATATAGTTGGCAGGTTTTTAATGATGATACTGACCTTTTAAAATTTCTTCACTGTATAGATCAATATGAAGCCCAAGAAATTGATTTCAATGCCTTTGTTGAGGAAGTAGATGGGAAGCAGACAATATTTAGGAAGGAAATTTTATAGCTTAAAAAAAATAAGCTTCCTAAAGGGCTAGTGGCATTGGAGAGGGTGTATGATGGAAGTGATTGCTCCCTCATGAAGCAAACACCAATTAAGAGGGAGGATATTGAAGAGATTAACTTGGGGACTGAAATGGTACCAAGAAAGGTGTACATAGGGAAGAAAATAAGCCCAAAAATTAGAAGAATGCTGATAACATTACTGAGAAAATATAAACATGTGTTTGCTTGGTCTTATGAAGATCTAAAAGCATATAGGGAAGATTTGTTTCAGCATGAAATACCATTGAAGCCAGATGCAAAGCCATTTAGACAGAAGCAAAGACCCATTAATCCAACATTGGAACCAAAAATGTAGGAAGAATTGGCAAAGCTCAGAGACGGTGGCATCATCAAACCAATCAGGCTCTCAACCTAGGTCTGAAACCTAGTTCCTATGAGGAAGAAAAATAGAGACATCAGATTATGTGTGGATTTCATAAATCTAAATATGGCATCTCTCAAGGATAATTATCCTCTACCCAATATGGAGGATATATTACATAAGGTGACAGGGTGTGAGCTGTTATCTATGATGGATGGGTTTTCAGGTTATAACCAGGTTAAAGTTAAAGAATATGAGCATTATAAAACAAATTTTACAACCCTATGGGGGACATATGTTTATCTAAGAATGTTGTTTGGTCTCACGAATGTAGGAGCAACCTACCAAAGAGCTATGGACTTAGCATTTGTAGACCTAATTAATGCTATCATGGTGGTGTATTAGGATGACCTTACTGCTTACTCAAAGAGGGTTGAAGATCATGTAGAACATTTGGAAAAGGTATTTATTAAAGCCTTAGAATATGGGATTAGTCTGAACCCTAAAAAATGTCATTTTGCAGTCACAGAGGTTAAGCTCTTAGGACATATTGTGTCAAGGGAGGGGATTAGAATAGATTCTGAGAGGGTTGAAGCTATAGATAAAATTCCAATTCCTAAGACCATCAAATCCATCCAGTCATTCTTTGGATAGATCAATTTTGTTAGGAGATTTGTTTCTATTTTTTCTGAAATCATTAAACCCATATCAAAAATGTTAAGAAAAGGACAAAAATTAGATTGGACTGCAAAAGCATCAGATGCTTTTATATCAATTAAAAAGGCCATCAAGGAGGCCCATGTCCTTAAGTCTCTAGATTTTTCGAAACCCTTTCAACTATTTTCATTTGCTTCATTACATACTATAGCTATTGTCATGTTACAGAAAAATGAGGAGGGTCATGAACAACCTGTGTCTTTTTTCAGTAAGTCATTATAGGGGTTAGAATTGAAATATGATATAATGGAAAAACAAGTCTCTATATTGGTAAAAGCTACGAAGGCTTTCAGACCATATCTTGTTGGAGCTAAGGTGATTGCCTATGTCCCTCATGTAGCTGTTAAGGATATTCTGACATAGTTTGAGGTAACAGGGAAAAGATGTAGATGGATTAATGAAATCCAAGAGTTTGATATGGAGATACAAATCACTAAACTAGTGAGAGGTCAGGGTTTGGCGAGGTTAATGGCAGAAGAAAATATTGAAGAAAATCAAATTTGCAATATAGAAGAGGAAGAGAATGTAATTGTGAGCAATGAGCATACTCCTTGGTATGTAGACATCATGCATTACCTTAAATACATGAAGTGTCCAGAAGGATTGAGTGACAGCCAAAAAAGAACTTTGAAGCTGCAAGCATCTAAGTATGTGTTCATGGATGGAGACTTGTTTTGGAAGAATAGGAACGGTGTACTATTGTTATGTCTGGATGAGTCACAAGCTAAGCATGTCCTAAGTGAAGTGTATGAAAGGGTTTGTGGAGGGCATTACTCTGCAAAAACAACCGCACATAAAATTCTCAGGGCAAGTTATTACTGGTCAAAAGTTTTTAATGACTCCTTTTCATATGTAAGAAGATGTGAAGCCTACCATAAATTCTCTGGGAAAATGAAATATCAGGGAACTTTACCACTTAGGCCTTTGCAGGCTGAAGCCCCTTTTCATTAGTGGGGAATTGATTTCATTGGGGAGATACAAGAGAAATCAAGTGTAGGACATAAGTGGATACTGGTGGCTACTGATTATTTTACCAAATGGGTAGAAGCGGTCCCAACTAAGCAAGCTACAAGTAAAGTTGTGAAAATTTTCCTAATGGATAACATCATTACTAGATTTGGTACACCACTAAGACTGATTACTGAAAGTAGGATGTGTTTTAGATCTGATGAATTCAAAAAATTTTGCAACACATATGGCATTACCATTTCTTATGCAGCTCCTTACCATCCGCAAGCTAATGGTCAAGCAGAGTCCAGCAATAAAAGTCTTCTTAAGATTATAAGGAGAATGCTAGGTCAAAACAAGAAAGCTTGGGATTCAAAATTAACACTAGTTGTGTGGGCTGATAGGATCATTGTAAAGAAGGAAATTGGAAAATCCCTATTTGAATTGGTGTATGGAACACAAGCTAGGATGCCTTTACATAATTTGTTACCAGTTTACAACTTTATCCTTCAAGAAGATTTCGATATTCCATAATCTATGGAGGAGAGAATGGAGCAACTAGTTGAACTCAATGAGATAAGGAGAGTAGATCAAAACCAGAACATGAAGTTGCAGGCACAGATGAAGTATCTATTTGATAAAAAAGAAAAAGATAGGAAATTTGAAGAGAATGATCTGGTACTGATGTGGAATGCAAGGTATTAGGAGAAGGGAAAGCACGGGAAATTTGAAGTCTTGTGGCTAGGACCTTTTGTGGTTGTTGGAAAGAAAGGTAAAGATTCATATTATTTACAAAACATGACTGGTGAAGATCAGGAGTTGCTTGTGCATGGGAAATTTTTGAAACATTTTTTCTCTTGAGAAATACAAAGGATTAAGGGTTGCCAGTGCATGGACAATTCTTGAAAATCCTCTCAAAATTCTATTTTCCATGCACAGTAGCCTAGGAAATAAAAGGAGTAGGAAATGCCAGTACATGGACAATCCTAGTTTTCCTTCTTTTTAAAAATATAATCTTTTAATGTACAGTAGTGTAGGGTCATATTCATTTCCATTTCCATTCATTCCATCATGCTCACATGATCCATCACCTTGAGTTTGGTCTCCTCACCCAAAAATCTGGATCCTTGCAATGATCTCATATTCATTCATCCCCAGATGGAGCCACTGTTAGAACTGTAAAATTTTGAAAATTTTATAGTTTATTATATTCATGAGCTTCTGAAATAGTCCTCACCACAAACACAAAATTCTCTCTTCATGACATTTTTCCCATATTTTTTCATATGGTCCAGTAGAATCCATCTAGTCCTTAATATTTTACAGTATAATTCATATTGGCATGAGATGGTCAGGGTCTCCCCAATCCATAATGCATTTTTACTAATGTATACTTGTTGCAGTCTATTGGAAAGACTTTAGAGATGTCACACTGATCGGAATTCATATGCAAGCACCTATCAGCGAGACACATTTATTGTCTCGACAATAGAAGGATCACATAGGCAAGAAAGCTATCGTCAGATAAACTCTCACCGAATGCATTATGTCTTACTGACCAACACACGAGGAGATGTATCAGCTAAACAAAGGGCTATCGGGATAAGGTCTTGCCAAATGCATTGTGTCCCACCAACTAGCGACAGAAGGATCACATTGGTGAAAAACCTTTCATCAGGATGAGTCATAGCGAGCCATTGTAAGTCATGCCGATCGGAATGCAAAGAGTTATGTCACCGAGATAACATTCATCGGTGTAATGTCTTGCAACATTTGTTTGGTCTCATTGATAAGGCTGAAGGTGGGTCCCATTGTTGCCATCAGAATGAAGTTACGTAGTCTTGCTGACCCATATGTCACACCAATAAGGATATGCATCGGCAAGAGTCAAATCATCGGAGTGAAGTCTTACTGAATTCGTCAGGTCTTGCCGACAAAACATAAGGGGATTCTATCAAAAGACTATCAGGATGATGTTATACATGTCTTGTCGACCAAAGAAAAATACCACGGGGTGTATCTCGGTAAGACACAATATGATCTATGGAACATCTCTCTGACTCAAAATTGTCACAGCGATACATAAGACTGAAGCGATAACTATCGGTGAGACATCAAATGTCGATGAGACGGTGGGAGATTATAGCGATGCACATTTTTGACTGTCAGTGAGACATTGGACATCGGTATGACTACAGGATGTCTCGGTGGGTGTTTAGCGAGTGTTAGTAAAAGCCCAAATACAACTGATCACTGACACTTGAATACGAAAAGATGTGTCCTTTCACATAATGATGTATAAATGTTCATTTTCGATTATGAAAAGAGAAAGGAGAATAGAAGATAGGATAGGAAAAAATACAGTAGAATACAATTTTTACAGATTTGAGACTATGATGCATGTTTTAAAAATATGGAGATATTAATGAGAATCAGTTGATGTTGCAGCATATTTCTGGTGTCAATTTTTTGTTGTGTTCACTGAAAGTATTACTAAATTTGTCTCCAAGATTGATGCTTTCTGGTTATTTAAAATTAATGTAACAAGTTTATATTCAGTTTATCAGTGCACATTTGTTGTATCTATGTGGTTGATTGATCGATTCTTTCAAGAAAATATTAAATCCTTTTAATTGATCACATTAATCAGTGAAATTCATCTAGATCATTAAAAAGAACTTGGTAGTCACAGTCTTTATTTTTATACAAGTTATAAACTAAAACATATGCCAAACAATTTGAATGTTTTCTAGAAAGAAGTTGCTCATTTAGATTTCATTTGACTCCGCATAACCAATAAGGCACTAGTCTCTGCATTTTTACCATTTAGTTTCATTCATTTTTTACATCTGTTAACTAAACATATTAGGTTTTAGTTTTGAATATTGCTATACAATTTATACCAAATCAAGTCTTATTTGTCCACTCCCATCTGCCATTGTGGGAAAAACACTTCAAAAGGATAAGCACAAATTAAGTCTGCTTTATTCATTTAGGTACACCCACCTAGGTCTAGCAGCACCTAAAGAGTAGAAGGTCTAAACCATTTGGCCTTGTCTGTTACCCTAAAATGTACCAAGAGATTGGCAACCTCTTGAGGTATTTTGCTTGCATTTTTGAGAGCTAACACTACCTTCTTAACAGAGGTCAAGAAAGAGTGAACACTTCAAAGACTCCCTATGACTTATGGTATGGAAAACCTCTTGTTGTGAAATACTTCAGAGTGTTTGGAAGTAAATGCTATATTAGAAGAGATGAAGAAAACTTAGTAAAGTTTGATGCAAGATTTGATGAAGGAATCTTCCTTGGATACTCTACAAGAAGAAAAGCATATAGGTGCTATAATAAAAGGTTGAAAAATATTGTTGAAAGTGGAAGTGTCAAAGTGGATGAAGAACCACATCAAAGTTTTGTATTGATAGAATGATATGAATCTTATGATCTCCTTGCAGTGAAGAAGAGAAAGAATAGAAAGAAAAAGAGATGACAATTAAAGAGGCATAAACTCCAAAAAAGATCCCTAAGACTCCTAAGTATGTGTAGAATAATCATTCTAAAGATCAAATCATTGGAGATAAGAGCAAAGGTGTGTTGACAAGAAGAAAAATCATTATGACTGTGGAACATGTAAAATTTTGTTTAATTTTAGAGGTATAACCTAAAACAATGACTAAGGTATTCAAAGATGAGAATTGGATCAAGGCTATGGAAGAAGAATTGGAACAAATTGATAAGAATCAAACTTGGGAATTGGTCCCAAGAGCAACAATAAAAAATGTGATATGAATTAAGTGGGTTTTTAGGAACAAGTTGAATGAGGATGGAAAATTTGTAAAAAATGAGGCTAAAATTGTGTGTAAGGTCTACTCATAAGTGGAAGGAATATATTTTGAAAATACTTTTCCTTCGGTGGAAAGGATGGAAGCCATTAGAATACTTTTGGGTTTTGTAGCACATAAAGACTTCAAGGTATATCAAATTTAAAGACTTCAAGGTATATCAAATTGATGTCAAGTATGCATTCTTGAATGATGAGCTAGAAGAGGTATACATTGAACAACGAGAAGGATTTACGTTATCGAAAGATTCTGATATGGTCTGCAGGTTGAAGAAGGAATTGTATGGACTCAAAAAGGATCCTAGAGCTTGGTATGCAAGGTTAGATAAGTACTTCAAGGTTGAGGGATAACAAATCCTAATTGTGGTAGTGTATGTGGATGACATTATTTTTGGAGGAAATCAAGGCATGTACAAAAAATTTGTAGATGAAATACAAAAATATTTTGAGATGTCAATGTGTGGGGAGATGAATTTCTTCTTTGGATTACAAATTATTTAATTGAAAAAAGGTATTTTCATTTCACAATCAAAGTATGTCAAGGAAATGTTGAAGAAGTTTGGAATGGGGGATCCTAAACTAGTGTGTACCCCTATGGTTACTAGTTGTAAGTTGAGAAAGAATGATGAATCTCCTAAAGCTGATCAGAGCAAGTATAGATCAATGATTGGTGGAATGCTATATCTAACTGCTACTAGACTAGATATCATGCATTTAGTTTGTCTTGTGGCAAGATTTCAAGATCCCAGAGGATCACATGTTACAATAGTTAAAAGAATATTTAGACATTTGAAGGGAACTTCGGATTTTGGTTTATGGTATCCTAGGGATAGTGATTTATCCTTGAGTGCATATAAAAATCTAGATTGGGTAGGTTGTACATATGAAATAAAAATTTCAAGTGGAGTTGCTTTCTTTCTTGGAAGAATATTAGTTTCTTGGTTGAGTAAGAAGTAGGATTCGATGTCATTATGTATTGAAAATGTAGAGTATATTGTAGTAGAATCATGTTGTACATAGGTGTTATAGATGAAAGAAACATTGAAGGATATCAAAGTATCATATGATGAACCCATTTCTATCTTGTGTGATAACACAAGTGATATCAATATTTCAAAGAACCCGGTAATACATTCAAGATCAAAACACATCTCTATTTAGTATCACTTTCTAAGGGAGAAGGTTACAGAGAATGAGGTGAAGTTGGAATATGTGCCTTCAAAGGATCAAGTTGAAATAATCTTTAAAAAGGATTTTCCTAAAGATACATTTGAGTATCTCTATAAAAGTTAGGGGTTATTTCCATCCTTATTTCAACTGGATGCATAAGTTGGTGCATTTTTCTAGTTGAGAATTCAGGATAGATTCTTGGTCCTAGACTGATGTTGAAGGATACCTCTTAGGGGGAGTAGGTAGTGATTTTTTTGTTGGTGTAGTAAGGTGGAGAATAACTTGTTCCCCTATGGTGGAGAGAACTAAAAAGTAAGTGAAGAATGAGAAGTGCAAAGAAGATTAGTGGAGAGCAGTTTCTTGCTACTATTGCAAGTAGTGTGAATGTGATGTATGTAGATGTCAAAGGGGGAGAACAAAAAGGGAAGAGAGTGAAGTATAAGAAACATAAGGAAAGAATGGATATCAAAGGGGGAGAGTAATGGTTGAAGAAATCCTTAGATGTGGGGAGAGAAAGTGATAATTGTAGAGAGAATGGTGGTTGAAGAATAGAGGTACAGGGAGAGAGTGAAATATACCCCAATAAGGAGGGGTGCTGATTAATACAAGAGTTGGTTTCGTTGTTGATGGATTTTTAGAGTTGGTGTTTCCATCAATGGCAAAGGGGGAGATTGATGCAATTATGTTGCAGGTATTATCCTTGATGTCAATAGTTGGTTATTGATATCAATAGTATGAAGATTATTGGTGTTGTCAAGTGTTGTTGCTAGTATGGATGTGTTGTGGTTTGAAAAGAAAGTGTTGTGGTGATTTCATAAATGTTCTCACTGATGTATTGTATGGTTGTGATGGATAAGTGTTGTAGTTGTAGTAATTTCACTTGGTTTCCAAGGGATTTTGAGAAAATTTGAATAAAAGAGTATGCAATGTGATAGAGGTGTGTTCAGTGTTGTGCTCCAAATTTCTTCATGGTTGAAGATATGCTTGTGCAATTTGTATATGCTGATCGTAGGTGTTCAGAGGTCTTATATCTAGAGTTTTAGATTTTGGATAATGTGGCAATGAAAGTTGTATTTGACTGAGTGTCTATTTGTATAGAAGGTTGTCAAGTAGAAATGAGATTGCTCTACATTTCTCTATAGAGAGGTTTCTTGTCTTGTGGATTTGGGAATGTTCTTATATTGTTTGTATCTACTTTCCCTTAGAGTTTCTGGTGTTGAGTTGCTCTGTAAGATTGTTTCTTGTGTTGAAGTTCAGTGGTAGTGTGTCTAGTTACACAAAATGAAAGTAATATTTGTTTCAAGTGGTTGTGGTAGTGTTGTATAATATCATGATGACACTGGAATATTTTGGGATGTTGTATAGATGTTTTGAAGTGTTTCTTTGTGGTTCACATATTGTTTTTAGACTTGGAGAAGTGTGTATGTGGTCACTTGTAGTGTTAGTTTAAGTTTGGCCTACCTGGCATGCTAGTGCTATTTGTAGAGGTACCTCATGGATTGTGGATGTGTTGAGTAGCATAGTGATATATATTTGGGTCCTAGTTAACCATTGATGTGATCTACCTTCACTTCTTTCCACCGTGAAAGTGTTTGGTGCCAACCTATCTTGGTGATGCATGTTTTAGGTGCATACATTTCATTAAGGCAGACCTAATTAAGATTGTTTAGGTCATGAATGGTATAAATGCAAGATGGAGTTTGTGTTGACTGGAGTGGAAAGTGTGAGATATGAATTTGATCAAGTGTGGTGATTTGAGTGTGATCTTAAATACCTATGACTCCGGATATAGTGAGTAGAATATGTCAACATTTTCAGTGTGCTTGAAGTTACTAGAGGTAATAATTTGAAGGTTGTGGATGGTGCAAAGTTGTAGTGGTGGATTTTCTTGTTGCTATGAGATAGTGAATCTCTCTATAATAGTTTCTTCTATTCTTATTTCTTTTGAACGAGTCCTTTTAGTAGTGAGCCTTTCTTCTTTTTATGGGTAGGGATCCCTTACCAGTGAGAATAATTGTATTTGGTATTTCTATTCATATATATGTGAAGTAATCTTCACCATGGTTTTTCCCTTCTTGGGTTTTTCGTGTAAATCTAGTGTTTGAATATGTTTACATTTTGCTAATGCATGATAAGGATTTAAAGGCTAACAATGGTTTGAATGTTGATGATGGATTGAATTTTTTAATTTACAACTGATTCACCCCCCTCAATGTTATGAAATAACTTGCACAATAGAAGAATATGATATGAAATATGCTACAAATACTTGATAATAACTGAGAATAACAAGCCACTTCGAGGGGGAAAACCTCCAAATATCTCTAATGAGAACACACTTCACACTTGATGATGAAATAAGACTCACAACCTCCTATATATACCTATTTATGCCAAGGATATCACCTAGGCCGACTTAGACACACCTATATAAGAATTAGGCCGACCTAAACAACTAAATAACAATATACTAATGATAATATGACTTAATAGAGAGTTAAGATAGCCACAAGCCGACTATTCATAACCCGATGTACAATAATATTAAGGGCGTAGCACTCAATTTTCCTATGCATCTAAAAATTGTCATTGTAACCTTGTCGTGCTCCAAACTTGAGTGTAGTAGACCTGGATATAAATAGACAAATCTATGAGCATAAGCCACATGAACTACAAAGTCTGAACTGAACATTCTCTCAAACCAAATATGATGCAAGATTAAGAATCACTAGTTATGAATTCTATGTCAATGTGTTATCATCATTACCTCATTTTACTCATAACACAATCATGGATTTATTGATTTGAATCACTTGAAAAATACCTTTATTCTCCAAAAAACCAACATTTTTACATACCAATTAATTTTTTATGTAAACTTTTAATGTATTTTTAATCCAACCCATAGAAATAACATGAATCTAAATAATATGAACAATATCATACCTATCCCATACAAAAAAGATCCATTACTTAAGTGTTCCTGGAGGATCATCTCTAAGCTTTAGAGTATCCAATATTGCTCATGATTGACACTACTAACTATCCATAGTTATTTTTTTCTTGGTTTGGCATGATGTCTCAATAACTTAACATTTGTTTCTATAACATTGTGTGAATACATGAGAATAGTTTTTTTTTCTTGTAGTCTTAAAATGTAGGTATGCCATTCTTTCTAATCGTATATTTTTGCAACCAAGTTTTAGCAACAATAACTAAACATGTAAGTGTAATGTCATAAAATTACACCTCTTGCAATTTTACATACATTCTTGTATCCACTCTAGTGTCCACTCCCTTAGCATTTGTGTAGGCTCATTTTAGCACTTACATAATCCTTTTTCCCTTCTCAAGATGCTTAGGACCCCTTTTTAGTAGCTACCTCCATGCATCATCTTTACATTGAACCTTGTGCTTTTCCCATTCTCATCATTTTGTAGCGTGATGTGTCTGGAAACTAGCGCACTGCAAGAATGTCCATGCACCGCACTAGCATCCTATGACATTTTAATGTTCAAATAACTATTTTTGAGTTCCTTTCCACTTGTTAGATAGTTTTGTTGGTGGTAACGGCCTGAGATGCCTTGTAATGGCTCATGAAGATTTTTTTCGTTCCTGTTGTCGCTTTAAAAGCTATCTTTTCAATCCATTTGGACTTCTTGGGTTCTATCATGAACTCTCTTCTCTTTTCTTGGACATTCTTTTCTCACTCTATCAATATTGCATAGCTCCATACAACTTTCTACAACAACCTCAAGCTCTTACATTCTCACAACGCTCTCAATTTCTCTCTTGGCACTCACAACTCTATCTCTTTCCTTGGCTTCGTTAAGCCTTGTAGGTGATATCTACCTTGTGCCTTGTATTTTTGAGCATCTTGGGATTTATCAAATCCCTTTTCTAAGCATTTGACTATCTTTGCTATCTATCTATCTCATGATACAGGTTCTCGTCCTTGAGCGAGTATTTATTTTATCACTTTCTATTTTCTTACTTTGTTCACTTTCTCTATCTATCTAGCTGTCCATGGAGGTGGAAACACCAAAACAGGGGTTTGACTGGGACAAGCTCCTAAATGGCCCCAAAAATTTTCCCTTAGTCTTATGTGTGTAGGTGTTGAAGATATTCACTTTTTGGAAGCTTCATTGCTCGGTCTATTGTGAGCTCTTCCTGTTTCCTTTACTTTATTTTAGTTCTATCATACTCTGTTGCTTTCTCGCATTCTAGAAGTTCTTAGTAATTAGATTGTTAGTGGTCGCTTTCCTATTTTCTATGATTTATTATTTTATGGTTTGTACGAGATGCCAATATGCCTTGAGGACTCTAGCACATCATAGTACTATCCTTATTCCATTATGTTTTCCTTTTGTTGGGATCTTGTCAGTTTGTCAAAAAAACCTGTATGATTTACTCATTCTGATTATGAAACTCTCGTGTTGTTCCTTGAGGTAGTTTAGGGCAGTTGTCTCCCTAGGATTCTCTTGAGAATAAAGAGACTCATGAGTAGTAAATCCCCTTTCTCTATAGTAGGATACATGAACACATCATCATCTATCATCAATTGTGTTAGATTCTAATTTCCCTATACATATCATGCCAACCAATGGTCTAATCCCTCTTCATTCCCCTATGGTGCAACAATTGCATAGACATGCCATTGTTGTATAAGATCTAAAATATGGTCATAGTCAACTAAACTTTCTATTTCATTTTCTAAAGAGTATTGTATTGCATATAAAGGGGTTAGGTATTGTGGAATCCATGTAGCTACCCACTCACTTGACTTGCATCGATCCTAATCACACTAAATATAATTCTAACAAAAGCAAGCCAACTTTTGTGTTCATATAGTCCATGCACTTGCATTTGATCCTCAAAATGAATGCATCTTTGAAGATTCTCTAATTGTCTGAAATTCAAATTTCTCTCCCATTGCTCCCTCATCAACCAACCAAAAGAACCTACATAGTTCTGAATCAATTATCCCTCCTCATGACAAGTGCATACCTACACTAATCAACAATACAACATACATAATTAAATGTTGCACCACCTCTAATATTCATTTGGTCCTTAACTAGAGATCTCTTCACACACACACCTACTCCATCATGCTCCCCTTTTCCATGCCTAACTTCAAAAAAAATCCAAATATGAGACCTACACACCTCTATACATGCATTCTACTCAACCAATAAAACATACGAGAATTCTTGAGTTATCCCATGTAGTTATCTAACCAAATGAGATGTCGAACCATTGCAATATATTTTTCCTACAAGAACTAAAAAAAGTTTGAAAACAATGCTACACAAACTCTGACAAATGAGATTTATCATCACTCATGTAAAAATGGTACTCCTTGATTATCTTCATGTCCTCTTCTATACTATTAGAGGCATGTCTATATGTGACGTGGACAAAAATAGAAATTTGAATAGAATTTTAATATTGAGATTGTACCTCATTTTGTGGTTGCAATGTGTAATTTTGTACAAAATTGACTACATATATAATACTTCCAATTGCAAAAGGGTCCTTACACATCCTAAATTTCCAATCCAACCATTGGGACCTGTGGCTATGCCTCACATACTTGTAGACAAGTTTTTTCTTAAAATATGAAATAAAATTGGCAACAGTGACTTCTCTTGTTACCAACTCACATCTAGAACCTTCACCTCCACTCTTCAATGTATTTCACTATCTCAAAAAAAAAATTCTCAACAATTTTCTTTCCAAATTCATGTTCGCTACTCTCATGAAAACATGTTACAAACTTTGATAAATCACCACATTCCAAACACTTCTCATTTAAACGATCATTTCCATAGAAAAAAGAAACCATCACCTCTAACACAAAAATAAATCTAACAAGTCCATAAATGACTTTGGAAGTTGCATTGCACCACTGTCTTACAAAATTTTGTTAGTATGCAAAGTAGAATGAATATAGCATAATAGTTCATTATACATTGAAAAATATACATGGTATTTACAAAAACATGTTTTACAAATATAAGAGGTACATAATAAAATAGCTTACAAGATTCAAAATCCCTTTGTGAGATTTGAAAAGTTGTATGTGTTTCACAAAATTATTTGTACAATATTATTTGGTTACATTCTAAGAAATGTTTAGGATGCGGTGTGTAGTCTCAATTTCCAATTATTAACTTTAAAAAATACTTTGCATTGGGTGATACTCTAGATTGAGAGTGCGAAAATTGTTGAATTTCATCATTTGTGTTATCCGTTAGCTTCTTTTCAACACGTGGAAGCCTCCCACTAAAATCCAATGTATCATTTTGAAGAGGACTATCAAGTATTCCTCTTCTTGAGAGTGCTCTAGACAATGTTTTATGATCTAGGTTTAAATAAACAAAAGTTTGCAGGTCAATAAATGAGCCTTTCTCAAATGATGGATTACTAATGAGATTGTGATTACTCTATGAGAAGCTCTCTAATCTCTTTCCTTACTAGTATTTCCAATAGAATTAGGAGCATTAAAAATATTTTTTACAATAGAATTATTTTTGTCCAACTTTTTGCTCACATAAATCTTCAATTTGGCTGGCAAAGCTCTAATTTTGTGTCTTTAGAAATTGTATAAAAAGTTGCATTGTTTGTTGATGTTCAATGTATTATTGCTAAAGTATTCATTGAAATTTTTTGAAGCCCACAATTGAACAGTTTGCATTGACCTCTTTCCTTCAAGATTTTCAATTATATTATCACCAATTTCAAATAACCATTTTGGGGTTCTTGAATGTCTTGGATTTGGAATTTATGTTTCTTCCTCACAAAGGTCTTTTGTTCTCATGTAATTTGGTGATACATAAGGTTCAAATGTTTCATTATCAATGTTATCAATGTTATCAAAAAATTTAATATCAATTCCAACATTTTTATTTCTAATTTCAACATTTTCATTTCCAATTTCAACATTTTTAATACCATTTTCAACATTTTCATTTTCAATTTCAATATGATGTTCAACATTTTCAAATTCTATTTCATCTTCACTTGAAATGATATTTACGCGTGGAGAATAATCCCCACCTTAATGAGTATTTGAGATGTTACATCTTGAGAAGATTGGTTTTCATTGATATCAAAAGTGTGCTAAAGATTATATATGCTCTAGAGATAGTCAATGTGTAGATATATCAATCGGTACAAGTCAACGCAATATAACATTATAGTAAATGGAAGAGTGGTGATTAGCTTGATGTCTATGAGTGATGTAGAGGTGGGTACACATGTTCTAACATTTTTATAGTATGTCTACATTGATATATTTCTAGTTTTGTGTACAATACTTAGAGGAAAGTAGCACAAGATGTGTCTAAGGCATTCACAAGATATCTCCTAAGGTAGAGCTATAGTTTTTTGGTCCGCACCCCTTCATAGAGAAAGATTTAGTCTTGTGTATCTGAAGATAAGTCGATTGAGATGTGAATACATTATATCTAATGTTTCAATTCATTACACATTTTTTAGTGAAAGTTGGAAGTGATAGAGTTCTAGTCTGTGCTCTAGTAGTGAAAAGTGATGATGAAGGCTTGTTGGAATCCTTTGCATTCCTCTGATTGTGATGATTTGATTATGTGATTTTGGTGACATGTTTAGTAATGTAAAATGCATGCTATATCAGATATTCAAGTTGTTTGGTGCTCCACAAGTTCATCTTTTAAGTAGTAGAGTGTTGCACATGATTCTAGATGCCTATTTTTCTAAAAAACATAAGTTTGGTTACTTGCACCAACAAAAGATTATCCAAATCAATGATTTGAGTTTGTGTGGACCTTCTACACATCTCAATGTATCTCAGGTTTGAAGCACATGTAGATCTTTCTTGTTTCCAGTACCACTTAGTTGTCTCAATTTAGTTTGTAATATTATGATGTTGCTAAGGTTGACTAAGGTATATTAGCTCCACAAGTTTATGATTGAATGGAGTTCAAGGAGTGTTTGTAGATGGTGTATGAGTCATTCCAGCTCATCTGCAAGAGATTTAAATAATTTTATATTATTTTTGTATACCGTCAATGAAGATGTAGGCTGACATCTCATTATTTCTTGTGTGTGGCCAACTGAATTTGTAATTACAAAGCATGAAAATGATATATATTGAAGATAAAATTTGTGGAGATGATCATGGAAAGGTGTGACGATGTATGTTTATATGAGTAGAGTGTGATAAGATCCACTATAGACCTAACGAGTAGAATTGGTGACTATAAGTGGTTGAAGCCATAATATCAATCATATTTTAGTAGCCAAAAATAAAATTGTAAGCTATTATTTACTTGTGAGGTTGGATTAGGACAATAGCTCCTAGTAGCATTTCTCATTGTAGTTTTTCCCTATGGGGTTTTCCACATAAATCTAGTGGCATATGTGTTCTTGTGTGGATGTTCATATTCTTTCATGTTTTGACTAAGTAGGTGAATGCTTAATTAGTTTAACTCAAGATCAACAGTAGTTAATTGAGATTTATTTTTAAATCATATTGATTCACCCCCCTCTCAATATTCCATAGTGTTCAATAATTGGTATTAGATAAAGGTTCCTTGATATTAGCCTAATAGCTAAGGTAGATCTTGTATTTTGAACACATGGAGAATAAAGCAATGTCTAAGAATAAGTGCTCTTAAGAGAAAGAGAGCATACTCCAGAAGGAGGATGATGAATATGAATTTAAATTCAACAAGGAAGATTGTCCAGTGGATTTTGTACGAGAGATTATTTTTTCTCTAAATGATTTGGATGAAGAAAGAGAAAAGAATGAAGAGATTTAGTTCCAACTTGAAAAAGCAGAAAAGAAAATTGGCAAGTTGAAAGTTCAAGTTGAAGAAGGGAAAAGAATTGAAGAGAATGAATTTCAAGATCATTGACAAAACTATTGGGTGTTCCAAGATTGAAGAAGAAATTGTTTCCATGAGGAAAGAAAAACTATTGAATGTTCAAATCTTGAAGAAGAGTTTGTTTCCTTGAGGAAAGAAATAGAAAAAGAAAAAGAAAAAAATGACAAAGGGTTGAAGTTGAAAGGAGGTTCTGAAATTCTTGATGAATTGATCAACTCTCAGAGGCCATCAAAAGAAAAATTTGTTCTTGGTTTTGAAAAAGGAAAAAATCCTACAACTAGTGCTTTTGAAAATCTATATAAAAAATTTAAAGTAGGAAAGTCTAAAGGGAAGGAGGAGAAAGCTTCCACTGAAGAATCTAACAATACTACCTCTGGAGATGCAAATATATATCAAGATAGCAAGAAATAAGATGGATTCATTCTTGTTCGAAGATAAAGAAGATTCAAAGGTCCTCCACCTGCAAGACAACATTCCCCCACTAGGTTCAATAATTTATTTCAAGGTTATTTTTATTCTTGCAATAAATTTGGGCATGAGGCTATTGATAGTAGATATAGGCAAATAAGAAATGACTACTTGGGTAGAAAACCATTTGTGTCTCAAAGATATGATGTTGTTTCATTTCATGGATATTTCTATGCATACAATAGCTTTGGTCATAAGGGTGCTAAGTGTAGAACTAAGGTGAAGAGGAACAACTTTTTTTTGGAGCACAACATTGTGTGCTACAAGTGTAATAAGGTTGGGCATAAGGAAAAAAAAATTAGAAGTGGTTTTGTGAAGCCACATATTTAGAACCAGAAGAAGTATGAAATACTAAATCAATAAAAGAAGGGTAATTATAAGTTTTGGAAAGAGAAGCAAGGTTAGGAAAATGTGAAGAAGTATGATTCTACACAAGATCTAGTGAAAAACTAAGATAAAGCATTATCTCAAGGGGGGCTTGTTGTATAGTTTTCGTACACGCACCTTGCTGAAAGCAGGGACCCTCTCTTGCTTTGGTCTTGGGTGCTTTTGATCCTCTGATTGTGAAATTTAGCTGCTCTGAAGTGTACTTGAATGTCTATTATGCTCATGTGAATGACCCCTTGAAGTTACTCATTGAAAATCCTAAGTCTTGGGGTGATTTTCGGGTTTTTCACTAGTTTCAAAAATTTCCTCCCTAGATGGAATTCCCCAATTTCCATCCATGCCTTGGATGCCCGACGAGGACTTTTTTTCATTGTGCATAGGAGATTCTAGCTCTTCATGAAATTTCATGTCCACCAGAAATCCCTAAAATTCCTTCAGTCCCTTGGATCCTCGAAACTTGTCTTGGGTTGTCTTTTCACTGCATTTATGCTTGATTGTATGGATTCTGCAATTTGTCTTTAATGGATTTTGGGAGTTTTTATGCTGAAAATTGGTATAATTTGTTGTGCATCAAGTTGGAAAGTTCAATCCTTAAAGTGTTGCTTGTGATTTGGTATTGAGGTTCTAAATTGTTGGCTTTGGTGACATTCCTTTGGTATTTTTTTCCTCTACATGTGAATTGAAGCTTGTTACCAGCGATTGTTATCTTGAATTCAGCTTCATCCATGGTATGTACACGGTGCCTTTACTTTCCATTAATGAGTATGAATGGTTTTGGGTGTCATATGCATGTGTTGAGCTTGGGTTTGGTGTGCTTGAAGGTTTGCAAGTAAACTAGGGTTACTCATCATCCTTTTTGATGCCTTCCTTGATTTTGATGTCACCTTCCTTTTGTTAGATTGATAGTGTCGGCCATTGCTAGGCTTAATTTGAGAATTCAACCCTGTATGTGATGTTGATTTGCTTTATTTCGATCTAGTGTTCCTTGAGTTTGATAAACTAATGACTTGGGTGAATTCAAACCTTTTATTCCGCACTTGCATTTGGTAGCCCTTGCTTTGAGGATCTTAGAGGAGTTTATCATGTCTTAATTGAATGAATGAGTGAATTGAGATCGGACTGTGTGCTCATGATGAGATCCTAGGGTTTCAATATTTGATTTCATTTCCAGCATTAATCAAATTGCTCTTGGATAAATTAGGAATCTGAGTCCATCAATCAATGATTTGAGACAAACAACATTCGAGCCTAAATCCCCAAATTCATGATCGTTTGATCAATTTGGGTGAAAACATTGCGAAATCAAGAATTTTTGAATTTCGAAGGCTTCGTGGAATTTCTTTACCCAAGGAAAACCCCAAATTTCCATCGCTTCTTCATTTTCCTGAAAAAATGTCAAACCATGCTAGTTTCAAGGATTTATGTCCCTGATGGAAATCATTGAAAACCTACCAAACATGAAGATTTGTAGGGATGAATGGATTAATGATGAATCATTTTCGTATCTCATGATTGATTTGAATAGTTAAAGGATGAATGATGCTATCTCTAGGGTTATAATGATGATTGAGTAACTTTTTGAGTGATTATTGTGCCTTCATTGCTAAAATCTACCTGGCCTAGAAATCCCCAAAATTCCCTCCTGTCTTGATTTCTGTGAAGGGGTGAAAATCCTGAGCTTTTAAGGAATTGTGCTTTATGATGTTTTAGGGGATTTTGATCATTATTTGGGGTTGTTTTAATGATAAATATGTTAGTTATGATGGGATAACTTTGATCCTCATGCTGTAATAGATATTTATTGTGATATTTTGCTAAATGCAGGCTAAATCAAGCAAGGAAATTGCTAGAAAAGTCAAGGGAAAACAAATGGATACTGATGTTGAGGGATCCTCTATCTCAGAGGCTGAAAGGATCAAATTGGATATGAAGAGCAAGATTCCTGAGAGCAATCTAGCCTCCATCTGGTCAGAGGTTATTGATACAAATGTGGGAAGGTGGGATTATGAGGAATTGAAGGCAAGGATGGCAGTGAAGGATCCTCCTCTATTGGAAAGAGATTGGTGACTCTGGCTTGGCTCATGTGGCTGGCTTTCCTTCTACAATGCAGTGCTATGAGTTGGTTCTGGAATGTGCTAGACATTATGATCCATGCACACAGAGAGTAATCATCCCACAGGGTAGGGTGTTTGCAAAAATCTCTCTTGTTCCAGTGGCCCAAACCTTTCATATGCTAAAAAAATCCCATGTGGTGCAGTTTGATATTGAGATAGCCAAGAAGTACTATACGAAAGATACAAACAAGTCTTTATAGGTTATCAAATTTTGGCTGGAGAAACCTAAGACACATATCTCCAAGTTGCAAAAGCAATTGTTCAGGGAAAACTTCAGGTCAGAATACTATGATGCAATAACTCTTCTCAATAGAGTGATGGGTTTGAAGAGTGCAAGGGTATTTGAAAGTTGGATGTTTTACACGATAGTGAGAATGAAACAATATGTCGACTATCATTGGGCAGGCATAATCAGTGCTATGATTCATGATCTGTTGTGCAATGTACTATAGACCAAGAGCTTCACCATGACATCCTACTTGGTCTATGCCTTGGAAAGATTCCATCCATACAAGGGATTGAGAAATCGAGGAGTCTTCGACAAAGATGTGATTTATGAGGTCTATCCACAACTGCATTTGAGCAGTTCTAGCTATAGAAGGGTGAATGATGCATTCACCATGTACATTACAAGGTTACTCCAAGGAGTAGAGCATGTGAGGATTTCTAATGCTACTAAGGAGATGATCCAAAGGTTTGGAGCATGGTTCATACAATTTCCCACCTTCTCCTACATAAGGATTTATGGTTGTCAGAGAGCTCCTTACAAATTGCCTAGGTACCCAACCAATCAAATCATACTTTTAGAAGTTACTAGGAAAATATTTGATTTTGATGCTATTTTAAAAAAAGAAATGCATAAAACTGGTTTTGGAAATGATTTTCCATTGAGAATAGGAGGCCATGAGGCTTGCCCTTACCTGATCACAACACACTCCTCTGAGGAAGAAATGATTACTCTTGGCTTGGCATTCCACTCTAAAAGGTCTAGGTTTGATAGAATAGGGGGTGCACAAAAGAAAGCTAGCAAAGACTTCAGACACAAAGATGATGTTGAGGATTATTGGGCTAACTGTAAAGATGAATTTGAGGTCAGAGGGAAGATATTGTTTAGGTTTCCAACCAATTTGATCAAATTATATAACATCAAGGCCATTCCTGATCAGATTGATGATGATGGGGAGGTGATACAAAGCCATGATTATGAGCCAATCAAGGACAGGACCATTGGTGAGATTGACCAGATAGAAGAAGAGAAAATAGAATTGGACCAAATCAATTCTCCTATGATTAAATATGATAAATTATGGATGAACCACATGATTTGGGAGCTGGACAGTGAAGGGAAATAGTACACTTACGATTTGATGGGGAACTTAAAATCTCACTCCACTTTTGAGGAGGATGAGCAAGACTCACAAGGAAAAGAAAAGGTAAGTTCTCCCTTCAAGATAAAAATCAAAGATGTCCAAGCAGAGTCTAAAAAGGATAAGAAGAGGAAGCCTATTGCCAAGAAGAGGAACACTACCTCTAATGAAAAGACTTGTGTTCAAGACGAGGAGCATGAAGAGGAAGGGGAGAAAGATGATGCGCCTATGCCTAAAAGGAGAAGGGTGGAAAGAACATCAAGAAAACAGAATCAACCCCCTAAAGGAAAAGGAAAAGAGGAAATAGGACCACAGTTAATAGATGTTGAAATTTTTGGGGAGAAGACACAAGTCTATTCTAGGAAAGCTAGAAATCCTTCTCCTAAAGAAAGTATGGTGAAAGAGGGTGCTCCTGCAATTTCCTCTTCTTTGCCACAATAAGAAGATACTTCTACCCCTCCCCCAATTCAAGAGTTGCATAATGAAGAAAAGGAGTCAACGGAGACTACCATTGATGATTTCCATCTGGGTGAAGAAGCAGAAGAATTCAAGGATGGAGATCTTCACAGTGTAGAGATAGAGATTGGCAATATCTTGCAGTTTTCCTTGGTGTCATACGAGGATTCACTTGTTGGTGATGAAGAAGCGAAAACTATGGAAAAAGAAGAAGTATATGGAAGAGCTCCCTCTCCAATCCAAGTGATAATAGAGACACTTGATCAAGAAGAAAATCAGAATCTAGAGGAGAATAATGAGGAAGATAAGAGGGAGGAAAAAGGTGAAGAAGTTCCTACAGTGGAAGATTTGAATGTTGATTCTTCCATAGGTCAACCAAAATAGGAGAAGCAAGATGAAAAATAGTCAGATGTCCCTACTCCTAGTTGGCTCAGTGAAAGATTGAAGAGCAAGCAGATAGTTGTAGATGACACTCCTCCAAACTGGGATGAATTGTTGGCCAACATTGGAAAGGGGAAAGCAAAGAAGGATAGGGTGATTTCTAAAATCACTAGGGATGAGGTAGATAACATGATAATCCATATTGCTACTCCTGTAGCAGATAAAAATAAAGTTAAGATAGTCCCTCGAGATTACACCATTCAGAAAAGAAACTTGGGACCTACAAGTAAGGATCAGGAGAAAGAAGAGTTCCAAGAGTCTTCTCAGGCTATTCTAAGAAGATTGGATAGAGAAATAGAGGAAAAGGAGAGGCTACATAAACAATTAAATGATGTGTATAGATATGTGTAACATCTAATGAGGCCTTTTCAATCTATAGGAAGTGGAGGAGTGACCCTTGAAGGATTGTTTCCTAAAGATGCATTTGGTGAAATTGAGAAGATGAAGGCTTCCACACAGGTTACACATGAATGGTTACAGGGAGTGATTCTTAGAAGGGACAACATGATTAAGGAGATTGTGTCAACTTGTGGAGATGCACATAGGTCATTCGAGTGGTTCCAGAATGTGTTGGGGCAAGATAAAACTGATTAGACCTTCTCTTGCACAAAACAAAAACCATTATGGATTATACAAAGGAGAAATTGGTAAGTGATGGAATCCTGCCTTCCTCAAAGGTTTCAGAACCTTGGGAGTGGTATGAGGCCCTAGAAATAAAACAGAGGGTTTTGAAGAAGATTCATAAGCAAGGTCAGTAGGTAGGGAGTTCACTAAATGATATTTACAATAGATGCATTTCATTCTTTGAGATCATGACTGGGAGGAAGAAGTTTGCATTGAAGCATTTAGCCCTAGAGTAGTTAAGGAATTGGTGGAATGAAGTTTATGCCCCAATTGATGATTGTCCAATCACAACCCACCATTTAGATGATGCATCCACCTATATTGTTGTCATGGAGAAATATTAGGATCTCAAGGTGGAATGGGATAAGGTTGTCAAGGAATCAAGGGAGGAGATTAAATTAATTGAGAGAAGGTTTAAAGTATTAATTACTCCACCTTTGGCTGACCTATAGGAGATTTTTCTTAGGGTACCTAGACCTTATATCTATTGTGCTTAGTTCAATTGTGGATATTTTATTCATTTCAATTGCAAAATAGGGTTGGATTGAATGAATGTTTATGATTTGAAAATCTTAATGCCTTAGAAGATTGCACTATTTCTATGAAATTGCAGATTCTATATGGGTTAAGTAGGAATTAATTTTGAGGGATTGGTCAATTTCAAGTGTTTTATCATTTGAATTGTTGATCTTAGAAGTAGTTTTAATCTTAGAAACCTCTCTCAAACCCTCATATTTTGTTATTTATTTTATCATTCGAGTTAGATTTAATAATTCAAGTATCATTACATTGCAGGATTTGATAAGTTTGAAAATTCCAACATTTGCTTTGTAAGGCCCCTTGTGATTACCAGCACTTTCACATTTATCATTGAGTTGTTTATGCATCATCAAGACCTAACATTAGAGAGCTTGGGGTTATCTCTTGAGGCTTGTTGATAGAGATTTACCTTTCAAGAGAGATAGGATTTCCATATTCTATCTGAGTTGTTGTTGTGCAGAAAACACTGTCAACATATTGGTGCTAGAAGGAGGGCTTGAATAAGCAAGATGGATCATTTTCTATCTGCTATCTCTCCTGAGAGATTCTTAAGAAGAACCAGATCTACACCAGGAGAAGAGGAATGTCAAGAATTGCAAGCTCTCACTAGGTCAAGAAGGACCAAAAGAAGGGGAGAATCATATTCCATCCAACCACTAGCATCATCCCCATCATCCTCACCCTCATCTAGTCCATGTTCATCTGAATCTGAAGCCATTCCCATCTAGCAACCCCAACCATTTATAAACCAACCTTTATCACCTCCACCTCCACCAATGGCTTTCCTTGCTGATAACCCATCTCCACTATCCTTCAACAATTACAATGTCATGCCAAAGAACCTGGAACATTTTTGTTCCAAGTTCCAAACTAATGACCCTAACAAAACTGCAGAGGAACATATCAGAATTTTTCAGACATGTCTTAGGGATAGGGGAATTAACCATGAGGATGTTGCATGTAGGATATTTCCTTATTCCTTAGGAGAAGATGCATTTTATTGGTATAATCATTTACCTATTGGATTTATTCATAATTGGACTGAACTTGAGACTACATTCCTATAAAAGTTCAAAATTCCTATTAGTGCTAATGAGCTCTATTTGCAGTTTACTAAAGTCAAGAGGGAAGTCAATGAGCCTATAGGGTCTTTTAATAATAGATTCCATCAGGCATATACTAGGTTGGAAAGCCCCTATGTTGTAGATGATGCCACTACTTTAGAACTCTATTATGAAGGTCTTGATAGCTTGACAACCACCTTTCTCAATTGGAGACCCAATCCTCCAAATACCTTACTTGGCACATACATAGAGGTTGTCAAGGTTAGCACAAATTTAAGGCAATACTTGCCTAGGCCTTTACCATCATTAGGACCTATTTCTCACCCAGGGAAAGTTTAGGCTCTCAATCAAGCTCTTACCAATCATACTCCTATTATGAACCCAATACCTCAGCTGCCTCTAGCTCCCCATCTAGGTGCTCCCATAAATTAGGTCCCACTAGTGATTAACTATTCTCAGTAGAGTGTTAATTAGCCCATTCATCTGCAACCATAGGTTGGTTTCTCCAATTATTTTCCAAAATCTAAAGTATTGAACCAATCATTGGATACTGGTGCAGCAATAGGTTGCCTCATAATAGTGTGAAGCAGGTTCCATATAGTAATCCTAACAAGGAGAGGTTGGATGAATTGACTGAACAAGTGAAAACGTTGAACATGGAGGTCACTTAATTGAGAAATAAAAATAGTCAGATCCCGGATGCTCAAAGGAGTATGCAGTCTAACCACAATAAAGAAGATTGGGAGTCTCAACAAGGACAACACTTTGATAGAGGACAACATTTTGACAAAGGATAGAATTTCAATAGAGGACAATCTTCTAGGTAGAATTTTGATAGAAGTCAGCAAGGTGGACAAGGATTTGATAGAAGACAACCACCTAGACAGAACAAAACCTGGAATACGAGGCTGAACAATGGAGGTGTCCCTACCCCATTGGATCAACCAACTAATAAAGAAAAGCCTCCAAGTGGTGTATATTTGGTTGAGGCTGCTTTATTAGGTTGGTGTAGACTCCATAATACAAGCCAACATTCTGAGCTAGACTGCCCTGAGTTCTAGACCATTGCATCTATCTTCCAATATGGGGTAGAGAATAATGCCATCAATCAGGAGTTAGTATCATCCACTCCTTATGACTCAGCTATGCTAGTACTAAATCATGCTCCTTTCCCACAGAGTGAGGAGAATGGACCTGAGGAAGAATCAAGCCAACCTGAGGAGGAGGTCGATCAAGTATACAATGGAGATGAGATTACAGAGTTATTCAATGAAATCCTTGAGAATGATAATGGCGCTTTGGATGAAGAGGAAACTTATGTTGAAGAGGTAAAAGTGTTCCAAAGGCCAATAAAAAATATGACTTAAGGGATAGGCCAACCATAGCTCCACAAGCTAGAGGGAATTTCACCACTTCCATCCCTCCAAACAGTTTCACCATACCTCCAGATCATAATGCTAGAAATAATCCAACATATTCACATGTGCCTAAGAAATATTTGTAAAACAAAGGATAGACAAAAGTTGGGACATCAAAAGGGAAGAATGTAGATATCAACAAGGATAAGGTGGTGGAATTTCTCAAGGAGACTCTTGCTAACATGAGTGCAGAGCAGCTGGCTGCATATGTTGTAGAGGAACTCAAGAAGCTAAAGGTAAGTCTTTCTACATTTGAATTATTAAGAGTTCCTGCCATTAGGAATGCAGTCCTAGGAGCTTATGCTGCAAATCTAGTATCACAAGACAGACTAGTTAGTGGGTCGAATAATAGAGTACCTAGTTCTCAAGTGTCAAAAGATCAGGGACAAGCTCAAACTCCACCAAGAGACAAAGGGAAAGAAAAAGATAAAAGTCAAATTTCCCAGGTCAATACTCTCTTAACTTTATTCCAAGGTAGAACAAAAACTCCTCCATTTTTTATTTCAGTTCGTCTATTTGGAAAGAATTTGCACAATTGTCTGCTAGATTCAGGTACTTCCACAAATGTGATGCCCTTTTCTATCTATAGAGCCTTAGGCATTACCCCTGCTTTCTCTCAGAAGAAAGTCACTCAACTGGATAGAAAAAAAGTTAATGTGGTAGGGGAACTTAACATGATCCCTATACAAATTTCCTCTAACCCTATAATTTAGTAATTCATTAATATACAGGTAGTAGACATACCTGATACCTATGGTCTGATTCTAGGAAGAGACTTTACTAAGGCCTTAAATGGATATGTATCAACAAATCAATCTCACATGTGGCTTCCTTGGAAGGGAGTGCCAAATCAAATCAAGATAGAAAGAGAGCCTAGGATGAAGTATGTGATCATAGAATATCAGAATACTTCCAATGAAATACTGATATCAGAGGTAAGCAAGGGTAATTATGTGCTCACAACCTCTGTTGAAGAGTCAAATATAGAAGAAATTATTATGTTGCATAATACACCCATTGATTTCACAGTAGAATCTAGTAGTACTAAAGCCCTGGTGGAACCAGTTGAGGATGATGATGATCTTGAGGGCAACCAACTCAATTTGCTGGACAATTTTCAAGAATTTATCCATAAATATATAGAAGATTAGATTCATCTAGGTAGAGATATGAATTTTGAAGAACTACTTTTACCCAGTTGGTGTAGAGTTCATAATGCCCCTCACTCAGAATTGGAATGTTGCTTGTGCCAGAAAATAGTAGAATAGGCACAAAAGTGCATCAACCCCACTCCAATAGTCAGAATCAATATACAAAATACTCAAGATGATCCCAAAGGAAAGAGTGTAGTGCATTCTAAAGAGCCCTCCAGCAGTAACAACACAAGAGACATGACAAATAAATATGGAGTTGCTGGCTATTGGACACTAAGGTTTGATGGACCCAAGTCAAAGCAAGGTGCTGGAGCTAGATTTGAATTGATCAACCCTAAAGGTAAAACTTTCTTTGCTGCTCACAAACTTCAGTTTCATTGTACCAATAATGTAGCTGAGTATGAGGCTTTGATTCATGGGTTTCTTATGGAACTGAGGAAGAAAGTGAATATTTTGAAAGTATTTGGGGAAGCAATATTCATGCCATGATAGACGAATGACCAGTTATAGGCATAGAGTATGGGATTTTATTGAGGGATTTGATGCCTTTAACATTCAGTTAATACCTCGCAGCAAAAATCAAACTGCAGACTCTCTGGCTCAAGCAGCTAGTACCCTGCAACCTTTGTCCCTTTTTGGATTGAAGAAGTTTATTGTGGAATTGACTCTAGTACCTTCAGTACCTAACAATGTGACTAAATTTTACGTGTTTGAAGATGATAAGCATATCTTAGATTTTATCACACATTCTGGTGTCTTTACTTCACATATCATTGATGAAGCTGAACCCCAAGAAGTAGAGATGGATTTAGAAGGGGTCATCAATTTGAAGACTAATACTATTCCGAGGGGAATGGTACAACTAGAGAGGATTTTTTATCTTGATAAGATCAGGGATCAAGAGCAAGATGCTAAAAAACATTCCATCAACAGTCAATGTGAAACATACATGGGGACTCAACATGATATCAAGAATGTCTTTATTAGTAAAGTGTGTACTCTAGAAGAAAGAAGAAGCATCATAGATGTGTTGCATACATATCATGATGTAATAGCTTGGAGTTATGAAGACCTGAAGACATATGACACTTTAATTATTACACACACAATCCCTCTCAAGCCAAATGTCAAACCATTTAGGCAGAGGCAAAGACTGATTAATGCTTTGCTAGAGCCAATTATTCAAAAGGAGGTGCAAAAAATTCTTTTAGCCCACATCATATTCCCGGTAAGACATTCAACATGGGTTGCAAACTTGGTTCTAGTTAGAGAAAAATGGAGAGATCAGATTGTGTGTCTATTTTAGGAACCTTAATCGAGCATCAGAAAAAGATAATTATCCAATTCCTTCATTGGATGAAGTGTTTCAGATTGTCAATGGATCTCAAATGATGTCCTTTCTAGGTGGGTACTCTGAATATAACCAGGTTATGGTCCAATACGAGGATAGACATAAAATTTCCTTTACTACAAAATGGGGAACTTTTGCTTATAGAAGAATTCCCTTCGGACTGATCAATGCCGGATCAACATTCCAAAGAGCCATGAACATTGTCTTTAATGACATCATTGGTAAGTACATAATTATTTATATGGATGATCTGGCAGTCATTTCCAAGAAGAGAGGTGATCATATAGCAGATTTATGCAAAGTGTTTCAGAGGTGTAGAGAATTTGGCATCTCCCTTAATCCAAATAAGTGCATCTTTGGAGTTACTCAAGGAAAACTGTTGGGACACATTATCTTAGAGAAAGGAATTGTTATTGATCCTGAACAAGTGGAAGCCATACTCAAGATTCAGCCACCTACTAGTAAGAAGGAAATGAAATCATTCTTTGGAAAAATTAACTTTGTAAGGAAGTTTATCATTGGATTCACAAAGATAGTCAAACCATTGAATGCAATATTGAAGTAGGAAGCCAAAGTTGAGTGGAGTGTAGAAGCAAAAGAAGCATTTGCAAAAATTAAGAGAGCCATTATTGAAGCTCTAGTATTGGTAAGTCTTGACTATTCCAAGCCCTTTTACATATATTCATTTGCTTCAGACCACTCTTGTGTTGGAATGTTGACCCAAAACTCTGATCAAGGGAATGAGAACCCTATAGCATTTATAAGTGCTCCTTTAAAGGATGCAAAATTAAGATACCCAAGTGTGGAAAAGTAGGCATATGCCTTAGTCAGAGTAGTAAAGAAGTTCAGACATTACATTCTAAGGAATAAGGTCTTTGCAATAGTTCATGATACTGCAGTCAAGCTACTGTTCATGCAAAATGAATTGGGAGAACACAGAGCTAAGTGGATAACTATGTTGCAGGAATATGATATTGAAATTCATCCCATGAAGCTGGTGAGGGGACAAGGGCTAACCAAAACAATGGTAGAGATGGGTCTTGATCTTACTGCTCAACACTACCACCTTCAAGATGTGTCTCTAGGAGATTGGTATGATGATATTATCTACTATTTGTTGAATCAACAATGTCATGAACATCTTAATTCAGTACAAAGGAGAGATTTGCATTTGAAAGTGATATTTTTATGATGAAAGGAGTTGTTCTATACAAGAAAAATCATGAGGGTGTCTACTTGTGGTGCTTAGGAAAGGAAGAAACTAAAAGAGCAATGACAAAGTTTCATGATAGATACGGTACATGACATGGATCTGCACCCTCCACAACAAATCATATCCAAAGGGTTGGTTATTATTGGCCATCATTGTTCAAAGATTCCCACAACCATGTCAGAACTTGTCATGTGTCTCAGATTGCAACAAGCAGAGAGAAGTATGTAGCCCTTCCACCTCAGCCAGTCATAGAGGTAAAACCTTTTGCATAGAGGGGGATGGATTTCATAGGTCCAATCAATCCACCTTCCTCTATAGGCCATAGGTATATTCTTACTATCACTGACTATTTCACTAGGTGGACTATGACTCTTGCATGCAAACAATGTACTTTTGAAGTGGTAATCAATTTCATCAAATAAGGTATTATTAATCATTTTGGGTGTCCATTGGATTTAGTTTATGATAATGGTCTTGTGTTTGCATCACTGAAATTTTCTAACTGGGCCTTTGATCATGGAATCATTATAAATTTTTCATATAATTATTACTCACAAGGCAATGGTTTGGTTGAATCTTCCAATAAGAACCTTTTAACAGTTATCCGCAAGCTATTAGAGAAGAATCCCAAGGATTGGCACACTCAACTTATATTTTCTCTTTGGGTGGACCATACAAGACATAAGGCCTCCTTAGGGACCTCTCCTTATCACCTTGTGTATGGTTTGGAACCTATATTTTCTATCCAATTAGATATCCCCACTTTGCAGTTCATTAATGAATATTATGATGAAGGGGAAAAGCGTGAAGCCCGCCTGGCTGAACTGTTACACCTTGAAGAGAGAAGAGATGAAGCCTTAGAAATTTTTTCCAAACATTAGGGTGTAGTTAAGAGATGGTTTGATAGAAGAGCCGAGGTAAAATCTTGTAGAATCTTTGACTTGGTTGTCTACTGGGATAAAGCACATGACCGAACAGGGGAGGATGGAAAATTTGATAAACTTTGGCTCGACCCTTATTAGATTTCAGAGATTCTAGGAGATAATGCTTTTCACTTGAAAACTCTCACCGGAGAGGACATCCGACTGCCTGTCAATGGGAAGTATTTGAAGCATTACTTCCAATCCTGGGTTGTTTACAACTCTTTCTTTGTACATAGTTAGATTAGGTTTCCTTTATGTTTGTTCTACTTTTGCTTTGGTTAGAGTAGGATTCCCTTTATGTTTTTTTTTGTTTGTTTTTTTTGTTTTTGGTTAGTTTAGGTTTCCTTTGGTTAGGGTAGGTTTGATTTTTTCTCTAATCTTGCTTTGGTTTTTTTTTTTCTTTTGGGCTTGTTGCATTTGCATGGCAATCATTTTATTATCTAGGTCTATTATGAATATTTCTTTTAGAAACTTTAACCATCCTTCTAGAGTCGATTGGTGAAATCCCTTTATTTAGTGTCATATGTATTAAATGTTTTGAGTAGATGAATCATGGGATTAAGATAAATCTAGAATGTATTTGGGTCTCATATTTCTACATTGATCTTAAAAAATTCCAAGTTTGCATATAGTCCTCATGAAGTCTGGTTAGGTGAAAAATATTATATTCGGATTTAGCGCCACTGTGGTTCTCAACTCTGAGTGTGAAATTCATTATTCATAGGTTGAAATGAAAAAAGTGAAAAGAAAAGAAATATCAAAAAGAAAGAAAAGAGAAATTATTGAAAATAAAAAGAATGAATTCAACTTATCAACAGTATGCTATCTCTACCGAGGCTATGGACACCTGGTTGGTAGTAGAGCTATGTTGTGGAGGACCACAACGATAACCTCATTGGAGCTATGGATGCCTGGCTAGTAGCGAGGCTCTAGCTAGGATTCTTTTGGAGTTAGAATCTTTACGTAGCCTGGTTAGACCAAGTTTGGCCTCTATTACAACTGAGAAA
This sequence comes from Sequoia sempervirens, assembly GCA_007258455.2. Lineage (NCBI taxonomy): Eukaryota > Viridiplantae > Streptophyta > Pinopsida > Cupressales > Cupressaceae > Sequoia > Sequoia sempervirens. The sequence goes on along the minus strand of VDFB02270651.1, from coordinate 328,402,643 downwards.
AGGGAAATGAATGCACGTGCACACACTTTGACCCTAGTACAGGAAAGGTTTGATTGCTTGTGAATTATGAAGTTGTAATTAAATGGTTGACCTAATGTAAGGACTAAAACCAAAGATTTTGGGTTATTGATTCTAGTTTGTTATAGAAATGCTCTGGAGAATTTTCCCCAACAAGAGTCTCCATTTATTGTGTAGTTTTTGCACACATGCCCCGCTAAAAGCAAGGACCCTCTCTTTCTTTGGTCTTGGGTGCTTTTGATCCTCTGATTGTGAAATTTGGCTGCTCTAAAGTGTACTTGAATGTCTATTTTGCTCATGCGAATGACCCCTTGAAGTTACTCATTGAAAATCCTATGTCTTGGGGAGATTTTCAGGGTTTTCACTGGTTTCGGGAATTTCCTCCCTGGGCAGAATTCCTCGATTTCCATCCATGCCTTGGATGCCTGATGAGGAATTTTTGCATTGTGCTTTGGAGATTCTGGATCTTCGTGGAATTTCATGTCCATAGAACTCCTTGAAATTCCTTCAGTCCCTCAGATCCTCGAAACTTGTCTTGGGTTGTCTTTTCATTGCATTTATGCTTGATTGTACGGATTCTGTAGTTTGTCCTTAATGGATTTTGGGAGTTTTTATGTTGAAAATTGGTATCATTTGTTGTGCATCAAGTTGGAAGGCTCAATCCTTGAAGTGTTGCATGTGATTTGGTATTGAGGTTCTGAATTGTTGGCTTTGGTGGCATTCATTTGGTTTAGTTTTCGTCTATGTGTGAATTGAAGCTTGTTACCAATAGTTGTTATCTTGAATCTAGCTTCATCCATGGTATGTACATGGTGCCTTTACTTTCCATTAATGAGTATGAATGGTTTTGGGTGTCATATGCGTGTGTTGAGCTTGGGTTTGGTGTGCTTGAAGGTCTACAAGTAAAGTAGGGTTACTCATCATCCTTTTCGATGCCTTCCCTGATTTTATGTCACCTTCCTTTTGTTAGATTGATAGTGTCAGCCATTGCTAGGCATAGTCTGAGAATTCGACCCTATATGTGATTTCAATCTACTTTATTTCATTTTGGTGTTCCTTGAGTTCGATAAACTAATGACTTGGGTGAATTTGAAGCTTTTATTCCACACTTGCATTCGGTGGCACTTGCTTTTAGGAACTTAGAGGAGATTATCATGTTTCAGTTGAATGAATGAGTGAATTGAGATCAGATTGTGTGCTCTTGGTGAGATCCTAGGGTTTCAATTTTTTATTTCATTTTTAACATTAATCGAATTGCTACTGGATAAATTAGGAATCTGAGTCCATCAATCAATGATTTGAGACAAACAACATTTGAGCCTAAATCCCCAAATTCATGATCATTCGATCAATTTGGGTGAAAACATTGTGAAATCAAGACTTTTAGGATTTTGGAGGCTTCACAGAATTTCTTTACCCAAGGAAAACCCTGAATTTCCATTGCTTCTTCATTTTCTTGAGAAAGCGTCAAACCATGCTAGTTTTGCGAATTTCTATCCCTGATGGAAATCCTCAAAAACCTACCAAACATGAAGATTTCTAGGGATGAATGCATTAATGATGAATCATTTTTCATATCTCATGATTGATTTGAATAGTTAAAGGATGAATGATGCTATCTCTGGGGTTATAATGATGATTACGTAAATTTTTGAGTGATTATTGTGCCTTCATTATTAAAATCCGTCTAGCCTGGAAATCCCCAAAATCCCTCTTGGATTGATTTCCGCGAAGGGGTGAAAATCTAGAGCTTTTAAGGAACTGTGCTTTATGATGTTTTAGGGGATTTTGATCATTATTTGAGGTTGTTTTAATGATAAATATGTTAGTTATGATGGGATAACTTTGATCCTCATGTTGTAATAGATATTTATTGTGATCTTTTGCTTAGTGCAGGATGAATCAAGCAAGGCAATTTCTAGAAAAGTCAAGGGCAAACAAATGGATACTGATGCTAAGGGATCCTCTATCTCAGAGGCTGAAAGGATCAAATTGGATATGAAGAGAAAGATTCCTCAGAGCAAGCTAGCCTCCATCTGGTTAGAGGTGACTGATACAAATGTGGGAAGGTGGGATTATGAGGAATTCAAGGCAAGGATGGCAGTGTAGGATCCTCCTCTATTGGCAAGAAGATTGGTGAGCTTTGGCTTGGCTCATGTGGTTGGATTTCCTTCTACACTGTAGTGCTATGAGTTGGTTTTGGAATATGCCAGACATTATGATCCAGGCACACAGAGAGTAATCAACCCACAAGGTAGGGTGCTTGCAAACTTCTCTCCTATATCAATGACCCAAACCTTTGATATGCCAAACAGATCCAATGTGGTGTAGTTTGATATTGAGATAGCCAAGAAGTACTATACGAAAGATACAAACAAGTCTTTACAGGTTATCAACTCTTGGCTGGAGAAACCCAAGGCACATATCTCAAAGTTACCAAAGCACTTGTTTAGGGAAAAATTGAGGTCAGAATACTATGATGCAATCAGTCTTCTCAGTAGAGTGATTGGTTTGAAGAGTGTAGGGGTATTTGAAAGTTGAATGTTTTATATGATAGTGAGAATGGAATAGGATGTAGAATATCATTGGGCAGGCATAATCAGTGCTATGATTCATGATCAGTTGTGCAATGTACTACAAACCAAGAGCTCCACCATGACATCCTACTTGGTCTATGCCTTGGGAAGATTCCATCCATACAAGGGATTGAGCACTCAAGGATTCTTTAGCCAAGATGTGATTTATGAGGTCTATCCACAACTGCATTTGGGCAGTTCTAGCTATAGAAGGGTGAATGATGCATTCACCATGTACATTACAAGGTTACTCCACGGAGCAGAGCATGTGAGGATTTCTGATGCTGCTAAGGAGTTGATCTAGAGGTTTGGAGCATGGTTCATACAATTTCCCACCTTCTCCTACATATGGGTTGATGGTTTTCAAAGAGCTCCTTACAGATTGCCTAGGTACACAACCAATCAATCATACTTTTACAAGTTACTAGGCAAATCTCTGATTTTGATGCTATTGTGAAGAAAGACATGCATAAAACTGGTTTTGGCAATGATTTTCCATTGAGAATAGGAGGCCATGAGGCTTTACCTTCCCTGATCTCAAACAAACTCCTCTGAGGAAGAAATGAGTACTCTTGGATTGGCATTCCACTGTAAAAGTTCTAGGTTTGATAGAATAGGGGGTGCACAAAAGAAAGCTAATAGAGACTTCTGACACAAAGATGATGTAAAGGATTATTGGGCTAACTGTAAAGATGAATTTGAGGTCAGAAGGAAGAAGTTCTCTAGGTTGCTAGCCAATTTGATAAAATTATATAACATCGAGGCCATCCCTGATCAGATTGATGATGATGGGGAGGTGATACAAAGCCATGATTATGAGCCAATCAAGGATAGGCATGTTGGTGAGATTGACTGGTTGGAAGAAGAGAAAACATAATTAGACCAAATCAATGCTCCTATGATTAAATACACTAAATTATGGATCAAGTGCAAGATTTGGGAGCTGGATAGTGAAGGGAAGCAGTATACTTATGATTTGATGGGGAACTTAGAATATCACTCCACTTTCTAGGAGGATGAGCAGGACTCACAAGGCAAAGAAAAGTTAAGTTCTCCCTTCAAAATAAAAATCAAAGGTGTCCAAGCAAAGTCTGAAAAAGAAAAGAAAAGGAAGCCTATTGCCAAGAAGAGGAACATTTCCTCTAATGAAAAGAATTTTTCTCAAGAGGAGGAGCATGAAGAGGAAGGGGAGAAAGACAATACCCCTATGCCTAAAAGGAGAAGGGTGGCAAGAACATCAAGAAAATAGAATCAGCCCCCTAAAGGAAAAGGAAAAGAGGAAACAGGACCACAGTTAATAGATGTTGAAAGTTCTGGGGAGAAGACACAAGTCTATACCAGGAAAGCTAGAACTCCTTCTCCGAAAGAAAGTATGGTGAAAGAGGGTGCTCCTGCAATTTCCTCTACTTTGTCACAACAAGAAGATACTTCTACCCCTCCCCCAATTCAAGAGTTGAATAATGTAGAAAAGGAGTCAACAAAGATTGCCATTGATGATGTCCATTAGGGTGAAGATGTAGAAGAATTCAAGGATGGAGATCTTCACAGTGCAGAGATAGAGATTGGAAATATCTTGTAGTTTTCCTTGGTGTCATATGAGGACTCACCTGTTGGTGATGAAGAATGGAAAACTATGGAAAAAGAAGAAGTATATGGAAGAGCTCCCTCTCCAATCCAAGTGATAACATAGACTCTTGATCAAGAAGAAAATCAGAGTCTAGTGGAGAATAAGGAGGAAGATAAGAGGGAGGACAAAGGTGAAGAAGTTCCTGTAGTGCAAGATTTGAATGTTGATTCTTCCATAGATCAACTAGAATAGGAGAAGCAATATGAACAATAGTCAGATGTCCCTACTCCTAGTTGGCTCAGTGAAAGATTGAAGAGCAAGCAGATAGTTGTAGATGACACTCCTACAAACCGGGATGAACTGTTGGCCAACATTGGAAAGGGGAAAGCAAAGAAGAAGGCTAGGGTGATTTCTAAAATCACTAGGGATAAGGCAGATAACAGGATAATCCATATTGCTACTCCTACAGTAGATAAAAATAAAGGTGAGATAGTACCTCGAGATTACACCATTCAGACAATAAACTTGGGACCTACAAGTAAGGATTAGGAGAAATAAGAGTTCCAAGAGTCTTCTCAGGCTATTCTAAGAAGACTGGATAGAGAAATAGAGGAAAATGAGAGGTTGCAGAAATAATTAAATGATGTTTATATATATGTGCAACATCTAATGAGGCCTATGAAAGCTATAGGAAGTGAAGGAGTGACCCCTGAAGGATTGTTTCCTAAAGAGGCATTCGATGAACTTGAGAAGATGAAGGCTTCCACACATGCTACACATGAATGGTTACAGGGAGTTATGGTTAGAGGGAAAAAAATGATTAAGGAGATTGTGTCAACTTGTGGAGATGCACATTGGTCATTCGAGTGGCTGCAGAATGTGTTGGGGCAAGATAAAACTAATATAGACCTCCTACACAAAACAAAAACCATTATGGATTATATTGAGGAGAAATTTGTAAGTGATGGAATCCTACCTTCCTCAATGTTTTCAGAACCTTTGGAGTGGTATGAGGCCCTACAGATCAAACTGAGGGTTTTGAAGAAGATTCATAAGCAAGGTCAGCAGGCAGGGAGTTCACTAAATGATATTTACAATAGATGCATTTCATTATTTGATATCATGACTGGGAGGAAGAAGTTGGCACCAAAGCATTTAGCCCTTGAGCAGTTAAGGAAGTGGCGGCATGAAGTTTTTTCCCCAATTGATGATGGTCCAATCATAGCCCACCATTTAGATGATGCATCCACCTATATTGTTGTCATGGAGAAATATCAAGATCTCAAGGTGGAATGGGATAAGGTCATCAAAGAATCAAGGGAGGAGATTAAATCCATTGAGAGAAGGTTTAAATTATTAATTACTCCACCTTTGGTTGACCTAGAGGAGATTTTTCTTAAGGTACAAGATAAATTGGATCGAGATAAACACAAAGGGCCGGCCAATGAGTGACTACATCAAAATTTGTGATTCCCATTATCTCTCCTTTTATTTCCTGCATGTATTGGACCGAGCTACATTGGAGAATCTAGGCTGACTTGGAGGGGTCCCAAGCATTTAATGAAAAATGTTGTTATTCTAGAAACTTTCTTGGCCAACTTGTTTTGTGGCCAATTATCTTTGTAACCCTATTTGGGCCGACATAGCATAGAACTTCTATAAATAGGGCATTCCGCCTCATTTGCAAGGGCTAGATAGTTGAGCTTTGAAGCAAGTTAAGTGATAGAGCAAGAGCTAGGAGTTAGTTTTATTTTGAAGCAAGTGTTGTAACACAGAATACTGGAATTGTTGCTAGGATTGGATGATTCAATACAAGTGAAGACATTGTGCTTTGGTAATCTTTCTTGTGTTGATTTATTTTGTATGGTTCCTATCATTCTATCTTTTGAAATTGCTTGGAAAATATTGGATATATGTTATATTTAGAGTTAGATATAATTTAATGGTGTTTATGGTTTGATTCTTGAAGTGTTTATAGCAATCCCTGGTGCATACTTTTAGCAACTGGCTGATTGTGAGTTGTGAAAAGTTAGCATGGACCTTATATCTACTATGCTTAGTTCAATTGTGGATATTTTATTCATTTCAATTGCAAAATAGGGTTGGATTGAATGAATGTTCATGATTTGAAAATATTAATGCCTTAGAAGATTGCACTATTTCTGTGAAATTGCAGATTACATTTGGGTTAAGCAGGAATTAGTTTTGAGGGATTGGTCATTTTCAAGTGTTTTATCATTTGCATTGTTGATCTTAGAAGTAGTTTTAATATTAGAAATCTCTCTCAAACCCTCATCTTTTGTTATTTCTTTTATCATTCGAGTTAGATTTAAGAATTCAAGTATATTACATTGCAGGATTTGATAAGTTTGAAAATTCTAGCATTTGCTTTGTAAGGCCTCTTGTGATTACCAAAATTTTCACATTTATCATTGAGTTGTTTATGCACCATCAAGACCTGAAATTAGAGACCTTGGGGTTATCTCTTGAGCCTTGTTGATAAATATTTACCTTTCAAGAGAGATAGGATTTCCATATTCTATCTAAGTTGTTGTTGTGCAAAAAACACTGTCAATAGGACTATCATTTGTAAATCCTTTAGCCCCCTGAAAAGGATAAAGTGTTGAATACTTCAACATGGAAGATGAATTAGAAAAATTCCTTTGGTGTACAGATCTTTTGAAAAATATTGAAACCTTTTGATGATGGTTCTAGAGCAAGACAATGATTTGAAGAGGTTTTTTGAGCATCCTTGTACCCTTTTGATGACACAAATATTTATGGTGGAAGATTCACCTAACAATTATGAATACATTTATGGTAGAAATTTATGGCTATTGAAAGGATTTTTATGTGTTAATTGGATCATTTGATCTTATTTTCAATCAAGAGATTTTTTTTTTGGCATGAAGAAGTTTTATTAGGTTTTCAAGCTATCTATGTGAAACCCTAGCTATGGTATTTGAAGATTTTTGAAGAAATTTCAATGGAAACACCTCAAGTGATTGATGTGGTGGAGAAACCCATGCCTAAATACAAGAAGTTTCCATTCAAGGTGATGGAGGTTGACAAAGATGGTGCATTCTCGAGAGTTCCTATAGATGTGGTATACCTTGAAGATGTGAGAATTTATATTCATGCCCCATTGAGTGAAATTGATCATAATTCATCTTTTGAAGTGGTATGACATGAATTTTTGAATGAGAATGGAGTGTAAAAATAAGAGTATTCAAATTTTGTTGTGAAAGGGTTAGACATCTAGAAATATTTTCTAGACTTCTACACCAACAAAGAATGGGTAAGAATCATTTTGAGACAGATTCATGAAAATTTTTATTTGGCTAGACAAACCCTACATAATCACAAATGAATCTATCAAGGAAATTACTAGTTTTTATTCCACCAGACCAATCCCGGTGTTGAAGTTAATTAAAAAATGAAATGTTTATGGATCTTACTAGAGCTAAGTTTGATAGGAGAACCCAATTTATAAAGGATATCATTGATTTCAGAGTCTGGTATGCCTCTATGGGGATTGCATACAAGATTTATTTCACAAATATAGAAGGGTTTTCCACCACCACTACAATCCATACTACCCATAAAATGGTGAAGAAAGGTGAAAATTTTGACCTATGTGAGCTGTTGAGAGAGCAGTTGATGGAAAAATTGAAGCATACAAAGGAAATTGGTTACAATTTTAGGTTTGGATCTTTGATCATATGCCTTAATTTCTTCTTCTTGAATTAATCACCTAGATTTAAAGGAAATATTTTGCATAAGTTTTCTCTAGTTGCTACACAAATTAAGAAACACATTGATAGTTTTTTAAAACAAACAAGCATACAAGACTTTCTACTGTGGATTCTTTTAGAATCTACAAGTTGAGATGCAAAGTAGACAAAGGATATCCTCTAATTTTGTCTGAAAGTATGAGAATGAGGTGAATTTCATGGTGAAAAAGGATCATTATATTGCAAGATGGTGTGTCCCTTGGTCTCCTCTATGCAACATGAAACTTAGGTTCATGACATGGCTTAACCACCTCTTATGGATCTTGTATAAATTTGGTGGTTGTATCGGGCATTAACAGGTTAATCTTTTGGTGCAACAACCACTAATGTAACAATTGGTATTAGAGCCAAGGTCACATGTTCAAACCCCTTGCTTGTACTAGGGGGATTATTGCAAGATGGTGTGTCCCTTGGTATCCTTTGTACAATGCAACACTTAGGTTTGTGAAATGGCTTAATCACCTCCTGTGGATCTTATATAAATCTGGCAATTGTATTGGGCATTAATAGGTCAATCTTTTTGTCAACAACCACCAATCTAACACATTGCTATATGGAGGTTGTAGAGCCAAGGACCTCATGGATTTTTGAATTTCCATATGAGGTTTAGGTTAAATATGTTCAAGGTTATGTGGATATTTTGCTATCAAAATCCTAAAGAAGAAAGGTTTGGTACATATAGAGATATCATGAATAAGTTTTCTAAGACATGCAGGTGACCATTTTAAAAATACAAGGATGATATTGACAAGGAATGGGGTTTGCCACCAAAAACTACATTTGTTGTCCTTGTGGAGAGTTCTAAAGATACATTTGTTCCTCCAAAAGCCAATCAAGAGCCAAGGAGATCCAATAGATCCTCTTCTATTGTTACATATGCTATGTAGCCCTTCAGATCAACACAAAAAACTAGTGGTAGAAGGAAAGATACATCAGAGACCTCTTTGGAGAAGGCCAAAAAAACTATGCTTACTAGGTCTAAGATAAAGGCTAAAAGGAAGAAGACTATTGAGGAAGAACCTAAAGAGGAGGAAGATGCTAGAGTTGAAAAAATCTCTTTACAAAAAAAAAAGGAAATAAGATAACAAAGGAGGGAACAAAGCAAACTTCTCTAGTAAGACATGATCCTCTTGATTTTAGTGCCTATTGATGCCAAAAATTGGCAAGGTAACAACCTTATGGAAAACTAAGTTAATGTGGGGACCAATTGCACTAAACAAAGTGACCTATGGGTTTTTAAAGAAGCTAGCTTCTTTTGTATTTAGGGTTTTAGAATGGGAAAAGGAAATAGATATAAAAAATAAAGATCTAACTAAGGTGTTGCACCAAGATGTAGTTGTAGGCACAGTAAAATCTATCTTTTGGATGAGATTTAAGGGCCCATTCGGCAATTTGCTAAGTCCCAGAATAACAAAAATCAAAGATGAAAACTTGAATAATTTATCCAATAACATAAAATAACTCCCATACACATTTACTGAAAAGAAGAGTCAAAGACATGATCTAAATCAACAAACTTATATTGAAATCATAGATGTTCTACAAATAAACTACTTAGTATAGTAATGGCATAGTATAATGTTTTTTCAAATAGCTAAGAAATCAAAAAGGCCGAACAATGGCATAGTCTGTGAGTCTTATACAATAATCTAAAAATATTACAAAAGGCCTAGTGTCTTTTACAATTTTTTTGTATGTTCCAAACTCATTTTTGGAAAGAAGTAGTATATATAGAAAATAATCCCACCGCTAGGCAGTCAGTAACATAAAAGATTCATCATCACGAGAAATGATGCCTACAACAATGATCTCCCATGGTCGTTGCAATAGAAAATATTTTGAGCAATGAACATGGTCGCCTTCAAGCCAGATGCATCCTCTATGAATGATGGTGGTGGTCCCAGTTTAGAAGCAATATAATTTCGTGCAAACATGTGTCGCTCAATCAAGAAGTCAATTACGATGCATGGTGATAGGTCAGGGCCTGTCGTTCATTCCTCCCTCCTTGTGATGAAAACCCACACGAGGAAGACATGTGGAGAAGTCCTTGATTTTGGCACTGACTATGGGGTCCACCAAAAAGTGTACGTGGATTGATGCTACGTGGCAGAAAGACAGGGCTCGTTGGGGAAGTGAAAGGAAGGAGCATTCAAATACCCACACTGCTAACATGTGGAAGCATGGTAGGGCACGCCGAAGAAACAAAGGAGGGAATCCTTGTGAGGAGAACATGACAAGAATGTGGTGGCAGTAGGCGAAGTTCTTCAAAAAGGGGTTGGGTAATATTCAAATTTGTTGGGCATTGGTTGGACTTAGCAAAATACAAACAACCTGAAGGGAGCTCGAGGAATTTTATATCCACAACTTTTGGTGACTACCAAGGGTGTTTCGCTTGTGGAATGAGGAACCAAAAATTCTAGTTCAAAGACCAAAGCCTTATCCATTGGGAAATGTAATCAGAGCTTGGAGAGAGCGCTCTCCATAGGTAGCTAGTTGGCCTTGGACAACATTGATATGTCACATAGATTCTCTTGCGCATCATGCAAATCTATCACTTCTTTGTATGGAAGCTTCATGGATATCCTAGTCCCAGATTCAAGTTGAAAAATTAGCCACACTATTTGATGAGTGGCGGCCTCAATATCCTTGGTAGCAGGGGGTTGATTGAAGCTCTGAAAAGTGGATGTGTCCTATTGCTTCTCCTCAATATTTGTTACAATATGCTTCACTATGGCCACCAAATCATCAGAAAGAAATGGGGAGGGAAAACCCACCTGAGTTAGCTAGGATAATTTAGCACACATGCTATTCATAGTTTGACCCAGTGTGGTAGCACACTCGCTAGCGTGGAGGATGGCTATATGGTAATGGATGAACTCTTTTGTTGTCTTGACAACTAATTTTTGGTCCTCAATTCTCGTGCTCACTAAGTCCTCATTTGGCACTATGTACAACTTATCTAATAACTTTTTCACCTCAGGAACCCTTTCTGCAATGTACTGTGGGAATCTCTCAATCATTCTATGAACCTCCCTGCTTAAAATTGTTGCCTCTACCATGAACTAGAGCATCGGCTGAAGAGTCAGATAGAAGACCTTGACCTTTTCCTAGTATGAAATATATAGTTGCTGGGCTACTTGAAGGATGTCCGTTTGGGTAGTAGGGGGTGGGGAAGATTCTTCAAAAGATCAATCTCTGCATCCTTCGAGCCAACATCCTGTGTCAATTCCACAATCCTCTTGCCTGCAGTGGAGAGTTGTTCCTATAGGGTTCTCAAATCGTCAAGTTGTCTTTCTTCAGTCTAGCTTCTATTTGTTGATTCCATTTCAAGGGAAAACTTCACCTCCTAGATTTCCTTCTCAAATTGAGCTTGTTGGCTCTGCAAATCGATTTCCCTCTATTGCATGTTTTTCTTTAATTGAGTGTGTTGATGTTGAAACTCCTCATTATTTTGTTGCATCTCCTCTTTCACCTGAGCCAACTAGTTATGTAATTCTTGGTTTTTCTGTTGTAACTCAATGACCAGGTTAGAATCTTGGGCATGGAACTTTGATCATTCCTCCCAGAGTTTGGCCTACTTTGTCCGTATTTTTTGTGACAAGCACACAATTTCTACATCCCTTGCCTTTTCCTTCATTAGTAGGACCTCGACTCTTTCCTTGAAAATTTTGAGCTCTTCTTCCTTCTTCTTCAGCTAATGACCAGACTTGAGGAATTCAATGGTCACAATTCATTGTGTCTCCTCCATGAGCTCAACTTTATCTTGTAGTCAGGTTATGCTCAAATCAAGTCCCATAGCATAGATGTTGTAATCATCAGGTTGCATCTCTCCCTATGGTTTGTTGATGGTTTGATGCATGTTTGCAAAATACAACGATTGTTGAGCCTCATTGAAAAGTGTCTACACCTTTGGCTCAACTGGCCTTTTAGCATCCCTAGCATTTTACTTCTATATTTTGATAGCCCGTGCCTATTTATTTTATCACCCTCAAACAAAAATTTTGTGAAGTAGCCGGAGGACTCAAGGGAAGTGGTGGTGGTAGCGGAGACATGGCGGATTCCATCTATTGGCTAAACTGGGTTGGGGATGATAGAGTAGTAGCAAGAGGGGTATCAATGGCAGCTGTGGATTGGGCTCCAATGAATGGTGGAATAGACCGTGGAGGAGTAAAGGAAAATTTTCCCACTTGGGAGAACTAGGAGAAACCTCCCATGACCATTGCGATGAAAGTTGAAAAAGAAGGGCCGACACTTGAAGTGATGGGAAATGCGGAGACAATAGGAGGAACCAAAGATATTGAAGCAAGAAAAAATGGAGCAAAAATTACCTGTGGTGCAGATGATTGCGATCCATGGCTTGTCACTAGCTTCGTGCTCATTGTAGTCTCCTAGCTTGTAGCGGGCTCCTGCGAACCTTCTCTAGAAGCTACATTTGTATGCTGCCTTTTGTTGGGTGGGGATCCACCCACCCCTATGAGCTCTGACTATTGTTGTCGGGTTATTCTGGATCTTTTCGTGACCCAAGTGTGAGTCTGCAAGGCTCTTGAACACGATATATTCACCTGCACATTTGAAGAAGCCTTCCTAGGCTACTTTGTTGCTTGTCTGATTTTTTGTGTTGGGGTCATCTGCACTCACTATTGAATTTGACTCCATTTTCCGATGAATGTTTGTCGGTCATTCGACAAACATTTGTCAAACAATCGACGAATTGACAAAAAAAAATTGTCGCTATTTTTTCGTCAAAATTACGGTGATGAATTAAACATCAAAATAATAGTGTAGATTCATTGGTCATCGACATCATAAAATGACTTAGGTGTTCGTTAGAATATCGACGAAAATTTCGTGTATCCACTGATGAATTACAACCAAAATGCAATTGCAATGGCTCTTCCAAAGCATTGAAACAACACCAAAAGTTCATCGCCATTTCGACGAAATGGGAAAGGAGTTACAACGAAGCCTTCGTCATAGCTATAACAACTTTATCGAACCTGTTCAGTGATTCATCGGTGGCGTTTGTCGAAATTGTGACGAAACAATGTATTTTTTTTTTTAAATATTCGTTGAAATGTACCATCGCGGAGAATCTTGGCAATGACCACCAAAGCCAACCCATCGGTGAGAGATCAATCATCAACACATGATAGAAAACTCACTCTGATATTCCATGTCTTGTCGATGACTTTCGTCAGCAAGACAGATCCAATGTCACATCGATCTGATCTCTTCAGGAGTTTTGAACACTACTGGTTATTAGCAAGACATTCTGAGGGACTCACCAATTAAACAAGTGTCTAAGAGCAAGTAAACAAATGGAACCTATTAATTTTCTTATTTTTGGGTTCTTTAAATCATAGAATAGATACCATCTTCTTGTGTATAATGTACTTAAATTCAGATTTGAATTTGAGACCAATTGTCATTGCACATTCCATTTTACTTGCACAGAGTATTCTATAAGAAATATATTGATAATGCCAAATGATTTATGGTGTTGTACAACTCTACCTATCATCATAGTTCTATTGTTCCCCCTAGAGAATCCTACAAAGACAAGTTTACAATACCAACTCAAATAATATGAAAAAGACTTACTTCCATACAAATTAAATGATTATTCTCACAATGGCAATTGTCTAATTACAACAACAATTCCATGAAAGGTTATCTATGCTTCATAAGAGATGATTGATCATACATACATACTGCAAGATGCATAGAAAAAGCATTACACTTGAGAACAACCAAGGGCTAACAAGGGAAGGAGTTAAGAAACATCTGGATTAAAGAGAAAACATGTAGGGAAAATGTTGAGCAGTGTCAAGAGAACAGAGCTTGTAGAACATATTCTTGACCTAATAAAGCTCTTGAACAACTTAAAAAAAATTAAAATACTAACACATACATGAGACATGTAATGAACTTCCAATATCTGATATCTTTTTCATTAATGCAGAGGTAGGTAAAGGAGAAATAATTATAATTGTAACACTATTCATAGTCTAGTAAATTATGTTCGTAATTTGTGTTCAATGGACCTTAGTTTTATCAGTATACTACCCATCTAATACCATATTTTAATCTAGGGTTCAACTATCTCAGATCTAAAGAAGCACCTTTAATTAACCATTTAAAGTTACTATAAAATAAGGTAATACTTTTACTTGAGAAAGATTGGGTACACTTGTAGGATTAAAGTTCTCGCAATCATCAGGATTTATTGGCACACAGACACAACCTACAACATATGAAGTAATGGATGACTACAAGTTAGTGAAATGGTCCTTAATATGTGACTGGTTTGCAAATTGATTGGTAGAAAATAAGGTTACAAACAGATCTACATGAAAAATTATGAGGACAATCTACTGTAATCATGAAAATAGATGAAAAGTGTAAAGGAAAGAGCCGAGCTATATCTCTAGAGCCTTAAAAAAACACATGCAAGAAACATAAAAAAAAAGAACAAACTAGTTTTTGGATGAATACAAAATGGTGCCTTGAGCAAGTGATTCATATGCTTTCACACATTGATTTTTTTTGACATTAAATTTCAATCTTCACATAGGCTCCCTTATTGCTACACGTGCATATACAAGCATTATTCAAGCTCTAAAATATTCAAATATTAAGGATTTAATTAGCTATAAGATGGAAAGTTGTTGTCTAGACATAATCCATCATATTTTACATATCTTTATTCACTCCTAGCGCTTCAGATAAATTTGTGTAAATGAGATAGAAATGTGAATCTTTTATGACAAAGAAAATTCTTAAAAGGAGGGGGGAGAGAGCAAAGGGTAGGGGCAAGAGAATGCTTGAATGTATAGCAAAGTATAACATTTTGATCATTATAACAATGAAATGAATCTTAAGTTTGAAGCATTAATATCATTTACAACATTTATGATCAAGAATGAATGTAAGTAGAGAAACTTTTGCATACCTACAGATGGTACAAAATTTCATGGTTAAGTGGAAGCCTCCCATCAACAACAAGATCCAAATATCCGTGTATCTATCTCAATCAATCCTCCAAACCCTTCAGAGCTGTCAATTTTTCCACTAACATGTTATGCACAAAAGTCAAAATTTAGAGTTATGTCACCACTAAAAACAAAAGAGACAGAGCTTTGAAACTAAATCCACACACAACACAATGTGGTATTCATACAAAGCCATACAAACAAACTAAACTTAGAACATTGGAATGGAAACAACTTCAAATTATGATGCAGAGCATGTATTCAAGGTATAAAGAATCATTTTTCTGCCACCATAGTGAAAAGTTAGCACTTTCTTTCATCTTTGCATATTGATTTGATGCTTCAAACGATGCATTTCTTATATTGAAAAGTGCATTACCTTATTGAGCTTCTCTTTGTTTCGAGAATAGTTTAATATTATCTATTTAACAGGGCCAACTACATGATGGTGGAAGCTCATTTGGCCCCTCGCGCCTCCCCCCCCTCACATCACTCTCAATTCCCCATATCCAATCATATAACATTAATCATTCATTCATCCATTAATAATATATAACATTCATTCATTCATCCATTAATAACATATAACATTCATTCATTCATCCATTAATAACATATAACATTCATTCATCCATTAATAACATATAACATTCATTCATTCATCCACTAATAACATATAACATTCATTGATTAACATATAACATTCATTAATTAACATATTCGCATTCATTCATTAACATATAATATTCATTCTTTCAATTTTTACATATTATCAAAAATATGGTTGTCATGATATGATTACAATCACTTTTTTGTTTATTTTAAAGCTAAAAAATCTGAAGTGGAGTATCATTTTCTAAATCATTTTTCCCCCCTTTAGTTGTTCTCCCTATGCTCGATCTTAATGTACGCCTAGTCGTCGCTCATGACGTGGACACCACTGCAAGGGGGTCTGCTGCAATAACAAAGAAATGTTAAACTGATATGTTTTATTATTATTGTTACAAGTATTTCATTAATTAAAAGAACATTAGAGTGGTTCTCTTTACCCGATGGGTCCACATCATGTTCCTAAACTGTTATAGACTCATGCTCAACATGTTGAACACCCTCTAAATCCTTATCTGCAGTTGAAACATGAAAGGTTACATTAATTAATACACCAATTGAAATTAAATATGTTTAAAAGAACATGAGAGTGGTCCTCTTTACCTGATGGGGCCACATCATGTTCCTGATCTTCTCTAGCCTGATCATGCTCAACACGTTGATCACATTGTACATGCTCTAAAGTTGAAACACAAAGGGTTACCTTAATTAATACACCAATTGCAATTAAATATGTTTAAAAGAACTTTAGAGTGGTCCTCTTTACCTGATGGGGCCACATAATGTTCCCAATATTCTCTAGCGTGATCATGCTCAACATGTTGATCACGCTCTACATGCTCTAAAGTACCGAGATGCACACCATGACCTTCATCTGCAGGTTGTGCTCCACCCTCACCAGGTTGCATTCCAATGTCATGTGTAGTATTATAATTGCTTGAATGTTTAAAACAAATAGGCATGTAATTACTTTATGGTGGAAATTAATATTTAATAGATTGCACAAGTATTCAATTTTAAATAAACTTTATTGAGTTTATTTACCTGCTTGTTGGATGTAGTGGAAGATTTTGTTTTCCCAGTCAAGACTCTGATGTAGAGGAAGGTGGAAACCTTCTCAAAATGACTCACAAATGAATATCAGATCAACTTCAAAATGGGTTTCAAAGAACTCATCAAAATTCCACCATATGAGCATGCCCTCCCTTGTAGCATATGCAACCTGGTTTAAGCCACTTTACACTCAAGCTTTCCAAAACACCTACCAAATAAAGTATGGATTGAGATACCCTTTTAGGGCCTACACAACATATCCAAAAACCAATAGTGATTCTTTTGGACCAATGTATACTTTCAATACACCTACCCTGCTTAAGGCTACTCAATTAGCCTACTTTTACAAAGCAACCCCTCTCTAACTTTATCCCCTGATTAAGAAACTTTCAACAGTGTCTCAAATTGTCTCAAAACCAAATATTTTCAAGGTCCTAACCTTATATGACACCTCTAAGATCCATGATTACAAAACCCTCCATAAAATGCCTGAAAACTAGGGCTTCTTGAAAACTAACCTTCCAATCACTTCCAAAACTTGTTTATTGACCCTAAACCATTAGGACAACATATTTAGACTATCCCAACTCAAAAAAATACCCCTCATTAAGGCA
Source organism: Sequoia sempervirens (assembly GCA_007258455.2). Classification (NCBI taxonomy): domain Eukaryota; kingdom Viridiplantae; phylum Streptophyta; class Pinopsida; order Cupressales; family Cupressaceae; genus Sequoia; species Sequoia sempervirens. Next base: position 328,385,420 of record VDFB02270651.1, on the reverse strand, counting down.
GATCTTCTACTGCTATACCCTAGCCTCCATCTTCAAGCACCTTTCACTATCAAATCTTGGTGTACACTGTTTGATTCTTCTTTCCTGCACTTTTAGATTTTTAGATTGGTATGATACATGTTAAATAGGATCCATTTCACAAGTTTCAGTCACAAAATCTCATGAAATGGATCATTACTTCATGATGACTCTCAAAATAAATGAAAAAACAAGGTTTTCTTGAGGACAGTCAATATATTATGCAAAGAAATTTTTATTACTGCTTATCAGGATGTGTAAGAGGTTAAAAAAATGTAAAATCAAGTCCCTAGATCATCCAATAGAACATTTCATCAAGAGGATTCAAAGATTCATCAAGAGAACTCAAGAAAATGTAATAAAACTGTGTTTTTTCACTTTTTCCAAAAAATAGTCCATATAGTACCTTCACCAACTGATCAACCTCTGTACAAATGACTTATGGAGATTTGTATCACCCTTCCCCAACTTCTCAAACCATTTGGGGTTGATTAGGTTACATAAAAGTGATTAAAACTCCTAAACACTAGTTACCTGCCCAAAATGGATTTTCAAAAATTTGAATTTCCAAACTTACATTTTATTGTTTCCTACTAACTAGAAACATTAAAAACCATTACATTATTATTGTTCAACCTTATTTGACACCATTAAAGCATTATAAGCCTACCTAACCTCCTAGAAAATGATTGTTCCCTTTATATTGCAATTTGGTCCTAGGGTCCTTACCAGGACCCTTAGGACAGTTGACTCTCTTATTACATTTATCCATGCCAAATGCCATTATAGGCTTCAAGACATCATAGTTGATGATTTGGAATGGTTGAAAGGTCTTCCTAACCCCTGCAAACTTCTGGCTCTTGAACTGACCCCTAAGGACCTTGGGTGCTCCTGCACCAGACTCTTAGGCGTTCAACCATAGCTCCATAGCCTTGCTGGAAGGCAATCTTCAGGTCATCTTCTGTGGGAACTCTATTGAATTCAAAGCCCAACATTTTTGCATAAGATAATGAATTTTGATTCTATGGTGTGATAAAACAAAAAATGTTTTCAATTTATTATTTGGATACAATATTTCATTTATTGATACTTACAATTTGTGCGGCTAATTTCATATAACCACCAGAGCCAAGTTTGTGATGCCCGTGTTTTTATAGTCTTGCCTTTGTTTCCTTCGATGTGTCAAGCAGCCTATGAAAAGTTTGAAATACGTTAGATTATGTAAAAAGAAAGAGTAATCAGTATATAATTACATTGTTGATAGTATCACATACCTTCCTTGGCTCGGTGGTGTCTTTCCTTTTTTCTTTCCAGCCTTCTCCTTTCCATCTGACACCAGGTCCTTCCACTCCCTCTTCATAATCATGGGGGGATGCTCGTACCTTTTTTTCTTCTCTAAATGTGACCTATATTGGTCCCTCACATACTTTAGATAGGTACCAGCTTTCTTAAGGACCTTGGTTCGGTTGAATGTTTTATCACTGAAGAGCACAACTAAACGGTTAATGAGCTCATCTTTTAAATCTTGATTTTGGGCATTCCACCATGTACGTATGGTTGGCTAGAAGAGCTCCAATGTAATCACTTAAATGTTTATAAAAAACATCATTTCCTACAAAGTGATCATGGGATTAATAGTCTAAAAAGAGTGATCAATAAGTAAATTTCAATTGGATTATATATAATAATAATTAAAACATTTTAAAGTACCTGGGACCTTCTCTATCTTTATGGGAACGAAATCCTCGGTCACCACAAATGTGACTAGAAATTTTCCCGTACTAGTAATATGGGAAGATCCGGGAAATGCTGCTAAAATATCACCAGTACTAGTGGCCTCTGCATCCCTAGGTACATGTCCTGACACATGTTCTGGCATGTGTTCACTGTCAGAGGGTGCACTAATGGATGCCTGCATGGTATGTGTTGCCAAAATTTTAGACGACAATATAGGCACAGATGATGGGGTCAAATGATGTGATGTATGCGCAGGAAGATCAAGATGGAAACTTGTACCAACCCCTACTCCTCAGGCAGCACTTGCAATACCCTGATCATGGCCAAGAGCATCATGAGGACGCAAAAAATCCTGTAAAAACAATACATATTTTAGTTCATGACATAAAAGAGTAAAAAATATAAAACCATGAATGAACTTATGTTATAATTAAAGACCTCATGAAAACTTACTTGCAATTTTTGTGATCTCTCAGTCAATATTTTAACCCTCTCTCTTATCTCATCTGTTTGAGGCACTATGAATAACAACTTAAGGATTTCTTCATTGCATTTTTTTGGGTTTTCCTTATCATATCGAGAGGGTTTGTTGAATAAGTGATGTCATCATCACATAATATTGACGCCTCCCTATGGATGCTCTTTGTCTATCGTTGGTGCCTTTCCCCGATTATTCGACCGCAACAAGAATATTAAAACATTATCGAAATTAACCCAATAAACTTATAAAAACAACATAATAATAAAACATTTTGCTCATATCTAATTTGTACAATTACAATGAGGTAAACCTATCGAGTAGAAGTTCCTGAAGATACATCGCGATCTGTGCTCTGGGCCAGAGCCTTCTCCGTATGATCAATGTCCCATTGTGACAAAAATTAAATATAAAAAAACATTACCGAAATGAAACCAATAGACTTACGAAAAAAAACATAAGAATAAAATGGTATATTGGAGTCATTAATTGGAGGTTGGGTAAAATGGTACATAGTACGTACCACCCCCATAGTTACTATGTTTGTAACTAAGCGATTCAAATTTTAATCAATTAGCAACTCTTCCCCTACAGTTATTGATTTTATCGCACATATGAATACACGGTTTCCCTCGCGCACCTCGAATATGCAACTGGGTTGCTTATTTGTTGACCCAGGTTGTGTACTATTTATAAACCCTACAATATTCCCTGATGCTTTTGGCCTTTCATCAATGTACATAGCCACTCCTATATTTTGATCTGTATCTTTTAGTTGTATATAATTTGCTGACAGTACATACCTATGCATACTTCATGTATATCGAACTAGTTGCATCCAATCTTTGTAACTGTAACAAGGTCTGACATACTCCATCAATTCAGCAACTTTTTCGTAACAGACCTTTATGTCGTCCATGCAAAATAGGCCCAAACCATGTAATGACGATGGTGCTATGTGATATATCCTCTCGTTGACACAAAAATCAGTGTTTATTGGAGGAAGTTTCGTGGGTACCCATTATTTCCGTAGATGTTTGTACCTCAAGGGAACCTCGACGTCACCTATGCTTTCATCATCATAAGAACATGACCCCCCTTCAGCAAGAAAAATTCCATGCGTTTATAGAATTTTCTTCTAATCTTTTGACCTCTAGTTGATCTCCCTCTTTTAGACATACTACATGTCTCTCTTTCCTCTTCTCTTCTTGAATTTCCCTCACTTGAGGAAGATAGATCTTACAAATACCTATTTGCTGGTACCTGCACTCATAAGTATGTTGGATGAAGTTCTTTCATGGTGATATGATCCTAACATGACATTATGATTAATCTATCATTTCATCGCTAGAATTTCACACATTATTAGGTAATCAAGTCTTGATAGATTCCAAGTTATTGTTACTAACGTCCAAATGTGTCCATCACAAATCAAATCTACTTAACGTTTTAACTCCCAAACTTTGTAACAAGTGTTAAATTTGACTATGGTCTACTAGTTACACAACCAAGGCCTCAAAAGTATTCTCTAATTATAATCAAAGGACTTTTTCTCTTCATTCAAGTAAATAAACTTGAAGGGAAACACCACCAAGTGGTTTATTGGACACCTACATGACTAAAAATAGCAGAAAATCTACATTTTATTTCCATATGTCTAAGTGGTTAATGGGGAGGGAGTGTGTACTAGGCCTGGTTAAGTCATCATAAGTTTATGCTTTGGAAATAATTTTTTTTTAAGTCATCTTAAATCTTCCTATGTCTAATTGCTAGGAGACTTTTGGTATGTTTTAAGGTAGGATGATTGACGAAAGAGCCCAAAGAGCCTTTCTTTGTGGTATCCAGGTACACATAACAACGGTCTTCTCTTATACATTTGGACATGATTTAAAGAACTTAGCTAGGAATTATTCATTTAACCTAAAGTTTTCTCATAATTCCATCATTGGAAAAGTATGATCAAATTCTTATATTATGAAGAATTGGTCTATGTGCCTCTAGTAATCACTATAAATGTTTGTAAGGATAAAATGACTAATTGCATTAGGTAGGAGAGAATCAACTTTAAGTTCTTAAAAGATTATATTCCCCTATTCATAATTTTTAAGGGTTGTGTGTGGAGGAGGTTATCACTACCAAGAAGGGAGGAGACCTTTCCTTGTGATGGAAATTTAAAATTTTTCTCTTTGTGTTCAGTTTTTATCTTGACTTATGTCTCTGATCATCTATGGTGTTTGGGAAAAGCCTAAGGTTGGGGTTTTACCTTTGTCTTCATGTAAAACCCTAGTGTTTATCTTACGCCTTGGGTGGGATCTTTTGGACCATTACTTTTTGGAATATCACAAGGTGGTCCAATTGGCTGGTGACACGTGTGCTTTCTGGCCTAATGCTTGTTTGCTCCTTCTTTTTCTATAAGAAGGATTTCAAGGCTAGAAGTACGGGTTAGCAAGTTAGATATTTTTGGTCGAGTCTAGATGAAGTTGTAGAGAAAATTGTACAGTCTGATGGTTTTAGGGAAAATGCAATTTAGGTTTTGAGTCATTCTGTAGTAGGTTTTGAATTCATGGGGATTTCATGTTTTATGATAGTACTGGCATTTGAATTGATATGATTAATTTGAGCTCATGTCTCTCCATTGTACAAGCATATATGAATTTTGAATAAAATGATCAAGGGTTGTTTCGTTCATCTTACTGTTGTGGTGTGTATGATTCTTGTTTTAGCTTTAATTCAAGGAATTAATTAAAATTCTTGAATGGGATTGTAGGTGGATATGTTCTGTATAAGTATTTGATAAATATTATTGGGTTAGAATACATATTGATGAGATTGTAAAGCAATGTTATCAAGGATCTTATATGTTATGTGTTAAATCTGTCATAAACCCTTAGATGCTTATAAATTTGACTCCTCCAATGGATATATGGCACCGATCTAAGTTGTACTTATTCGTATGGTTCAGTATTTGTTTGCCTTTACCTAGAGCTTGCTACAAATTGCAAATCAATGACTATATTATACTATGAAATATTTTTGTAGTTATCTCATGCTCCAAATAGTTGATTTTATTGATAAACAACCAATTTTATTCAGTATTATCCTATTATGTTGAGCTATTAAATGAGATTATCTATTGTTGTTAAAGTTGTTTATGATGATGGTGCAAAGGTTGTAAACGCATTAAGGGATCACCCTCCTGGGTCTTGCAAAGCCCAAATTGTAGGAGGTCTTTAAAATCCTCGTCAGTTGGTCCAAGTCCTTCGAGCTGCCCTTTATTGGAATTGGCAATTCCATAGGTAGATTAGAAGATCAACCTACTTAGCATAAAAACAACCAACACCTTGCATATGTTTTTGGTGGAGGTATTAAAGAAGAATTGTACGCCTCTATTTCCATTCATTAGATCTACCTTAGCCTAGCATATACTTGGGCTAAGTCTACAATTGCTTCAGACTCATGCGATGAAGGCTATGTGTGATGAAATCCTAGACCTCAACCAAGATGTGGGTAGATTATGGGAGTTTTTCCAAGACCTGAGGCTGGTCGATAAAAATGTGAAAGACTAATCTATTTTATTTTTTGTCTTATCTTATACCATTTTAAAAGAATGGGGGTGCCAATGTAAGAGAATATATTTGGAAACTAGGCATGAAAATTGTAAGTTAAAGAGAATGGGGGTGCCAAAATTATAGTACTCATTGCCCCTCGGTCATCGATTTTCCCCGAGTGCCCTCAACCTCATCCTCAATGATGGTATTTACCTTGTTTTCACTCCTCCAAACTCTTCCTCGGCACTGATATTGACCTTGTTTTCACTCCTCCAAACTCTTCGTCGGCGTTGGTATTGACCTTGTTTTAACTCCAAACTCTTCCTTGGCGTTGGCATTGACCTTGTTTTCACTACTCCAAACTATTCCTCGGTGTTGGTATTGACCTTTCACTTCTCCAATTTGACAAGCTACAACTTGGTTTCGTTAGGTTTTATAGTATGTTAATTAAATTAAAAAATTTGGCGCCATTTAGCTAGGTTTTAATATTCTACAATATAGTTAAGTATATATTAACTAAGAAGCTATGCAACCATACAATAGTATATGTTGGTAAAACTATAATAGTGTTTTATTAAACTATAAGTAGATTATTGTCACCACTCTTCATTCAACATGAAATTACAAATGTAGCAATAGTTTTTTTTCTTTTTTCAAGTTTAATTAACCAAGCTTTTTACTGGGTTGAATAAAGTTGTGTTATGACCCTTCATCTCTTTAAAATAAATAGACAATATTAGCAAGATCAGGAAGGGGAGAAAACTAAACTCCTTCAAAATAGGGGTAGTTGTGGGTTTGTTGGTTTTCTTTGTATACTATATACTTAGTTCCTCTAGGATAAATAAGTCACTTTAGATCATTTTCTTAATTGTGTATCCTAACTAATATAGAGTAAGCTTTTTCATTTTAATTGACTACTACATAATAGTTTATGTGTTGAAAGAATTGTTTCCATTCTTTGTAGTTTTTACATTGGAATACAAATCACATTTAATTTCATGCCACTATACTTCTTTCATAAAGATATTTGTTTGAAATAAGTGCTTCATAACCCATCTAATCAAATCATAATTAACCTATCAAAAAGGCAATAGGAATTTTCTAAAGAAAAGAACACTTGAACCAATCATGGTGTATGGCCTTCCGAAGAAAGGAGTGATCCACCTTAGCAATAACAACTGATTTAAGACACGGGTATGTGTAGGATCATGATGGGCCAAAAGAGATGGCAATATATGAAAAGTAAGCGTTTTGATCTCACTAAAAAGGCCCGAAAATCACGAGTTAACTTTTTTTGGGTTGGCTATTAGTACATTGCTCCATAGCAATTCCCAAGCCAAAGTATTACAAATCAGATTTCTGATTTGTTTGGATATCCAATTCGTGTCTAATGCCTAATTTGAAAAACATTTTAAAATGTAATATTTTGGTGCTATAAATCGGATATTCGATTTTTGCACACATATAC
>VDFB02270651.1:328331264-328378071 GCA_007258455.2 Sequoia sempervirens | reverse complement strand
CCTCTCTCTCTCTCTCTCTCTCTCTCTCTCTCTCTCTCTCTCTCTCTCTCCCCTCCACCCCCCACCTCCTAATTTCTCTTGGGTATATGTGTGCAAAAATCGGATATCCAATTTATAGCACCAAAATATTACATTTTAAAATGTTTTTCAAATTAGATATTAGACGCGAATTGGATATCCAAAACAAATCAGATATCTGATTTGTAGTACTTTGGCTTGGGCATTGCTATGGGTACTAACACCCAACCCAAAAAAAAAAAGTTAACTCAGGATTTTCGCCTTTTTTAGTGAGATCAAAACGCTACTTTTTTCATATTGCCACTTTTTGGCCCATCATGATCCTACACATACCCAGGTCTAAATCAGGTAGTTGTTATTGCTAAGGTGGATCACTCCTTTCTTCGAAGGCCATACACTTATGATTGGTTCAAGTGTTCTTTTCTTTAGAAAATTCCTATTACCTTTTTGCTAGGTTAATTATGATTTGATTAGATGGGTTATGAATCACTTATTTCAAACAAATATCTTTATGAAAGAAGTAAAGTGGCATGAAATTAAATGTGATTTGTATTCCAATGTAAAAACTACAAAGAATGGAAACAATTCTTTCAACACATAAACTATTATGTAGTAGTCAATTAAAATGAAAAAGCTTACTCTATATTAGTTAGGATACACAATTAAGAAAATGATCTAAAGTGACTTATTTATCCTAGAGGAACTAAGTATATAGTATACAAAGAAAACCAACAAACCCACAACTACCCCTATTTTGAAGGAGTTTAGTTTTCTCCCCTTCCTGATCTTGCTAATATTGTCTATTTATTTTAAAGAGATGAAGGGTCATAACACAACTTTATTCAACCCAGTAAAAAGCTTGGTTAATTAAACTTGAAAAAAGAAAAAAAACTATTGCTACATTTGTAATTTCATGTTGAATGAAGAGTGGTGACAATAATCTACTTATAGTTTAATAAAACACTATTATAGTTTTACCAACATATACTATTGTATGGTTGCATAGCTTCTTAGTTAATATATACTTAACTATATTGTAGAATATTAAAACCTAGCTAAATGGCGCCAAATTTTTTAATTTAATTAACATACTATAAAACCTAACGAAACCAAGTTGTAGCTTGTCAAATTGGAGAAGTGAAAGGTCAATACCAACACCGAGGAATAGTTTGGAGTAGTGAAAACAAGGTCAATGCCAACGCCAAGGAAGAGTTTGGAGTTAAAACAAGGTCAATACCAACGCCGACGAAGAGTTTGGAGGAGTGAAAACAAGGTCAATATCAGTGCCGAGGAAGAGTTTGGAGGAGTGAAAACAAGGTAAATACCATCATTGAGGATGAGGTTGAGGGCACTCGGGGAAAATCGATGACCGAGGGGCAATGAGTACTATAATTTTGGCACCCCCATTCTCTTTAACTTACAATTTTCATGCCTAGTTTCCAAATATATTCTCTTACATTGGCACCCCCATTCTTTTAAAATGGTATAAGATAAGACAAAAAATAAAATAGATTAGTCTTTCACATTTTTATCGACCAGCCTCAGGTCTTGGAAAAACTCCCATAATCTACCCACATCTTGGTTGAGGTCTAGGATTTCATCACACATAGCCTTCATCGCATGAGTCTGAAGCAATTGTAGACTTAGCCCAAGTATATGCTAGGCTAAGGTAGATCTAATGAATGGAAATAGAGGCGTACAATTCTTCTTTAATACCTCCACCAAAAACATATGCAAGGTGTTGGTTGTTTTTATGCTAAGTAGGTTGATCTTCTAATCTACCTATGGAATTGCCAATTCCAATAAAGGGCAGCTCGAAGGACTTGGACCAACTGACGAGGATTTTAAAGACCTCCTACAATTTGGGCTTTGCAAGACCCAGGAGGGTGATCCCTTAATGCGTTTACAACCTTTGCACCATCATCATAAACAACTTTAACAACAATAGATAATCTCATTTAATAGCTCAACATAATAGGATAATACTGAATAAAATTGGTTGTTTATCAATAAAATCAACTATTTGGAGCATGAGATAACTACAAAAATATTTCATAGTATAATATAGTCATTGATTTGCAATTTGTAGCAAGCTCTAGGTAAAGGCAAACAAATACTGAACCATACGAATAAGTACAACTTAGATCGGTGCCATATATCCATTGGAGGAGTCAAATTTATAAGCATCTAAGGGTTTATGACAGATTTAACACATAACATATAAGATCCTTGATAACATTGCTTTACAATCTCATCAATATGTATTCTAACCCAATAGCTATCGATACTTATACAGGAACATATCCACCTACAATCCCATTCAAGAATTTTAATTAATTCCCTTGAATTAAAGCTAAAACAAGAATCATACACACCACAACCTTGATAAGATAAACGAAACAACCCTTGATCATTTTATTCAAAATTTAGATATTATTGTACAATGGAAAGACATGAGTTTGAATTAATCATATCAATTCAAATGCCAGTACTATCATAAAACATAAAATCCCCATGAATTCAAAACCTACTACAAAATGACTCAAAACCTAAATTGCATTTTCCCTAAAACCATCAGACTTTACAATTTGCTCTGCAACTTCATCTAGACTAGACCAAAAATATCTAACTTGCTAACCAGTACTTCTGGCCTTGAAATCCTTCTTATAGAAAAAGGAGGAGCAAACAAGCATTAGGCGAGAGAAAGCACCCGTGTCACCCTGACCAGTGGACCACCTTGTGATATTCCAAAGTAATGGTCAAAGATCCACCCAAGGCGTAAGATAAACACTAGAGGTTTTACAGAGACAAAGAGTGAAAACCAACCTTAGGCTTTCCCCAAACACCATAGATGACCAGAGACATAAGGAAAGATAAAAATGGAACACAAAGAGAAATTTTTTGAAGTTCCATCACAAGGAAAGGTCTCCTCCCTTCTTGGTAGTGATAACCTCCTCCACACACAACCCTTAAAAATTATGAATAGGGGAATATAATCTTTGAAGAACTCAAAGTTGATTCTCTCCTACCTGATGCAATTAGTCATTTTATCCTTACAAACATTTATAGTGATTACTAGAGGCACATAGACCAATTCTTCATAATAGAAGAATTTGATCATACTTTTCCAATGATGGCATTATGAGAAAACTTTAGGTTAAATGAATAATTCCTAGCTAAGTTCTTTAAATCATGTCCAACTGTATAAGAGAAGACCATTGCTATGTGTACCTGGATACCATGGAGAAAGGCTCTTTGGGCTCTTTCATCAATCATCCTACCTTAAAACATACCAAAAGTCTCCTAGCAATTAGACATGGGAAGATTTAAGATGACTTAAAAAAAATTTATTGCCAAAGCATAAACTTATGATGACTTAACCAGGCCTAGTACACACTCCCTCCCCATTAACCACTTAGACATGGAAATAAAAGATGTAGATTTTCTGCTATTTTTAGTCATGTAGGTGTCAATAAAACCTTGGTGGTGTTTCCCTTCAAGTTTATTTACTTAGTGAAGAGAAAAAAGATCCTTTGATTTATAATTAGAGAATACTTTTTTAGGGGCCTTGGTTTGTGTAACTATTAGACCATGATCAAGGTTGTACTTGTACAAAGTTTGGGAGTTAAGCGTTAAGTAGATTTGATTTGTGATGGACTTTTATTTGGGCGTTAAGTAACAATAACTTGGAATCTATCAGGAACTTGATTACCTAATAGTATGTGTAGAAATTCTAGCGATGAAATGATAGATTAATCATGAAATGTCATGTTAGGATCATATCACATAGAAGAACTTCATCAACATACTTATGTTTAGGTACCAGCAAATAGGTATTTGTAAAGATATCTTCCTCAAGTGAGGGGAAATTCAAGAGAAAGAGAGGAGAGGGAAAAGAGGGGCAGCTGGTATGTCTAAGAGGAGATCCAACTAGAGGAGTCAAAAGGTGAAAGAAAATTCTATAAGCGCGTAGGAATTTTCTTGCTGAAGGGGTCATGTTCTTGGTAAACTTATAGGTGACGTCGAGGGTTCCTTAGAGGGTACAAACATCTCTGAATAATGGGTACCCGCGAAACTTCCTCCAATAAACAACGATTTTTGTGTCAGCGGAGGATATATCACATAGCTTTCGTCATTACACGGTTTTGGGCCTATTTTGCATGGGCTGACATAAAGATTATTCACGAAAAAGTTGCTGAATTGATGGAGTATATAGGACCTTATTCTGATTACACAAAGATTGGATGCAACTAGTTGATATACATGAAGTATGCATAGGTATACATCAGCAAATTATATACAACTAAAAGATAAGGATCAAAATAAAGGAGTGGCTATATACATTGACGGAAGGCCAAAAGCATCAGGGAATATTGCATGGTTTATAAACAATACACGACCTGGGCAACAAATAAGCAACCCAATTGCATATTCGAGGCGTGCCTGGGAAACTGTGTATTCGTATGTGAGATAAAATCAATAAGCTGTAGGGAAAGTTGCTAATTGATTAAAATTTAGATAAACAGATTACAAACATAAGTAACTATGGGAATTGATGCATTACTATGTACCATTTTACCCAACCTCAATTTAAATACGACTCCAATATACCATTTTATTCTTATGTGTTTTTTTCCGTAAAGTCCTGGCTGGTTTCATTTCGGTAATGTTTTATATTTAATTTTTGTCACATTGGGACATTGATCCTTCTGGAGAGAGCTGCAGCCCCGAGGAGCCACAGTCCTTGATATATCTTGAGGAACTTCTACAAATAGAGTTTACCTCATTGTAATTGTACAAATTAGATATGAGCAAAATGTTTATTATTATGTTGTTTTGATAAGTTTATTGGGTTAATTTTGATAATGTTTTTAATATTCTTGTTGCAGTTGACTGATCGGGGAAAGGCACCAATAGTAGACAAGAGCATCCATAGGGAGGTGCAGTCAAACCTTATGTATTGGTGAAGCATCACTTATTCCAACAAACCCTCTCGATATGATAAGGAAACCCAAAATGCAATGAAGAAATCCTTAAGTTGTTATTCACTTAGTGCCTCCAAGCAGATGGGAATAAAAAGAAGGGAGTTAAATAATAGTGAGATCCACAAAAATTGCAATGGAAGTTTTCATAGAGGTCTTTAATTATAACCTTAAGTTCATTCAGCATGGTTTATATTTTTACTCTTTTGTAATGCAGACTAAAATATATATTGTTTTTCACTGAGGATTTTTCGTCCTCATGATACTCTTGGCCATGTCCGAGGGGTATTGCAAGTCTTTTGAGGAGTAGGGGTTAGTACAAGTTTCCATCTTGATCTTCTAGCGTATCACATCGACATTTATCATACATTGCCTATGGTAGCCAGTCCTAAAGATTTTTGGCAGCACATACCAATACAGGCATCCATTAGATTGCACCCTCTGACAGTGAACCATGCAGACGTATGTCGGGACATGCCTAGGGATCACGAGGCCACTAGTCTTGGTGATGTTTTAGCAGCATTTCCTGGATCTTCCCGTATTACTAGTACATGACCATTGCCGGTCACATTTTTGGTGACCGAGGATTTAGTTCCCATAAAGATAGAGAAGGTCCCAGGTACTTTAAATTTTTTTAATTATTATTCTATATAATCCAATTGAAATTTACTTATTGATCGCTCTTTTTAGACTATTGATCCCATGATCATTTTGCAGGAAATGATGTTTTTTATAAACATCTAAATGATATTACATTGAAGCTCTTCGGGCCCACCATACGTACATGGTGGAATTCCCAAAATCAAGATTTAAAGATGAGCTCATTAACCGTTTAGTTGTGCTCTTCAGTGATAAAACATTCAACCGAACCAAGGTCCTTAAGAAAGCTGGTACCTATCTAAAGTATGTGAGGGACCAATATAGGTCACATTTAGAGAAGAAAAAAAGGTACGAGCATCCCCCCATGATTATGAAGAGGGAGTGGAAGGACCTGGTGTCAGATGGAAAGGAGAAGGCTGGAAAGAAAAAAGGAAAGACACCACCGAGCCAAGGAAGGTATGTGATACTATCAACAATGTAATTATATACTGATTACTCTTTCTTTTTACATAATCTAACGTATTTCAAACTTTTCATAGGCTGCTTGACACATCGAAGGAAACAAAGGCAAGACTATAAAAACACGGGCATCACAAACTTGGCTCTGGTGGTTATATGAAATTAGCCGCACAAATTGTAAGTATCAATAAATGAAATATTGTATCCAAATAATAAATTGAAAACATTTTTTGTTTTATCACACCATAGAATCAAAATTCATTATCTTATGCAAAAATGTTGGGCTTTGAATTCAATAGAGTTCCCACAGAAGATGACCTGAAGATTGCCTTCCAGCAAGGCTATGGAGCTATGGTTGAACGCCTAAGAGTCTGGTGCAGGAGCACCCAAGGTCCTTAGGGGTCAGTTCAAGAGCCAGAAGTTTGCAGGGGTTAGGAAGACCTTTCAACCATTCCAAATCATCAACTATGATGTCTTGAAGCCTATAATGGCATTTGGCATGGATAAATGTAATAAGAGAGTCAACTGTCCTAAGGGTCCTGGTAAGGACCCTAGGACCAAATTGCAATATAAAGGGAACAATCATTTTCTAGGAGGTTAGGTAGGCTTATAATGCTTTAATGGTGTCAAATAAGGTTGAACAATAATAATGTAATGGTTTTTAATGTTTCTAGTTAGTAGGAAACAATAAAATGTAAGTTTGGAAATTCAAATTTTTGAAAATCCATTTTGGGCAGGTAACTAGTGTTTAGGAGTTTTAATCACTTTTATGTAACCTAATCAACCCCAAATGGTTTGAGAAGTTGGGGAAGGGTGATACAAATCTCCATAAGTCATTTGTACAGAGGTTGATCAGTTGGTGAAGGTACTATATGGACTATTTTTTGGAAAAAGTGAAAAAACACAGTTTTATTACATTTTCTTGAGTTCTCTTGATGAATCTTTGAATCCTCTTGATGAAATGTTCTATTGGATGATCTAGGGACTTGATTTTACATTTTTTTAACCTCTTACACATCCTGATAAGCAGTAATAAAAATTTCTTTGCATAATATATTGACTGTCCTCAAGAAAACCTTGTTTTTTCATTTATTTTGAGAGTCATCATGAAGTAATGATCCATTTCATGAGATTTTGTGACTGAAACTTGTGAAATGGATCCTATTTAACATGTATCATACCAATCTAAAAATCTAAAAGTGCAGGAAAGAAGAATCAAACAGTGTACACCAAGATTTGATAGTGAAAGGTGCTTGAAGATGGAGGCTAGGGTATAGCAGTAGAAGATCTGCCTTAATGAGGGGTATTTTTTTGAGTTGGGATAGTCTAAATATGTTGTCCTAATGGTTTAGGGTCAATAAACAAGTTTTGGAAGTGATTGGAAGGTTAGTTTTCAAGAAGCCCTAGTTTTCAGGCATTTTATGGAGGGTTTTGTAATCATGGATCTTAGAGGTGTCATATAAGGTTAGGACCTTGAAAATATTTGGTTTTGAGACAATTTGAGACACTGTTGAAAGTTTCTTAATCAGGGGATAAAGTTAGAGAGGGGTTGCTTTGTAAAAGTAGGCTAATTGAGTAGCCTTAAGCAGGGTAGGTGTATTGAAAGTATACATTGGTCCAAAAGAATCACTATTGGTTTTTGGATATGTTGTGTAGGCCCTAAAAGGGTATCTCAATCCATACTTTATTTGGTAGGTGTTTTGGAAAGCTTGAGTGTAAAGTGGCTTAAACCAGGTTGCATATGCTACAAGGGAGGGCATGCTCATATGGTGGAATTTTGATGAGTTCTTTGAAACCCATTTTGAAGTTGATCTGATATTCATTTGTGAGTCATTTTGAGAAGGTTTCCACCTTCCTCTACATCAGAGTCTTGACTGGGAAAACAAAATCTTCCACTACATCCAACAAGCAGGTAAATAAACTCAATAAAGTTTATTTAAAATTGAATACTTGTGCAATCTATTAAATATTAATTTCCACCATAAAGTAATTACATGCCTATTTGTTTTAAACATTCAAGCAATTATAATACTACACATGACATTGGAATGCAACCTGGTGAGGGTGGAGCACAACCTGCAGATGAAGGTCATGGTGTGCATCTCGGTACTTTAGAGCATGTAGAGCGTGATCAACATGTTGAGCATGATCACGCTAGAGAATATTGGGAACATTATGTGGCCCCATCAGGTAAAGAGGACCACTCTAAAGTTCTTTTAAACATATTTAATTGCAATTGGTGTATTAATTAAGGTAACCCTTTGTGTTTCAACTTTAGAGCATGTACAATGTGATCAACGTGTTGAGCATGATCAGGCTAGAGAAGATCAGGAACATGATGTGGCCCCATCAGGTAAAGAGGACCACTCTCATGTTCTTTTAAACATATTTAATTTCAATTGGTGTATTAATTAATGTAACCTTTCGTGTTTCAATTGCAAATAAGGATTTAGAGGGTGTTTAGCATGTTCAGCATGAGTCTATAACAGAAGTTTAGGAACATGATGTGGACCCATCAGGTAAAGAGAACCACTCTAGTGTTCTTTTAATTAATGAAATACTTGTAACAATAATAATAAAACATATCAATTTAACATTTCTTTGTTATTGCAGTAGACCCTTGCGGTGAATTGTGTCCACGTAAATGACTGACGACTAAGTACATTAAGATGAGGAGCATGGAACCCGAACAACTAAGGGAAAGGTAGTTTGAGAAGCCAGTACTCACTTCAGATTTTTAGCTTTAAAAATGGCAAAAAAGTGGTGCCGTCAGCATCACTGACAACCATATTTTTTGATAATATGTAAAATTGAAAGAATGAAATATTATATGTTAATGAATATGAATCTTGAATATATTTAATTAATGAATGTTATATATTCAATCAATAGATGTTATATGTTATTAATGGATGAATGAATAAGATATTATATATAATATTATTAATGGATGAATAGATATTATATATTATTAATGGATGAATGAATAGATATTATATATTATTAATGGATGAATGAATAAGATATTATATATTATTAATGGATGAATAGATAATTAATGTTATATGAGGTGGATATAGAAATTGAGAGTGATGTAGAGAGGCATGAGAAATAGAGCTTCCACCATCATGTAGTTAATACATTAAATAGATAATATTAAACTATTCTCGAGAACAAAGAGAAGCTCAATAAGGTAATGCACTTTTCAATATAAAAGAAATGCATGCGTTTTGAAGCATCAAATCAATATGTAAAGATGAAAGTGCTAACTTTTTTTTTCACTATGAGTAGCAGAAAAATGATTCTTTATACCTTGAATACATATACGCATCTTAATTTGGGGTGTTTCCATTCCAATGTTCTAAGTTTAGTTTGTTTGTATGGCTTTTTATGAATACCACATTGTGTTATGTGTGGATTTGGTTTCAAAACTCTGTTTCCTCTGTTTAAAAGTGGTGACATAACTCTAAAATTTTACTTTTGTGCATAACAAGTTAGTGGAAAAATTAGCAGCTCTGAAGGGTTTAGAGGCTTGATTCAAATAGATACACGGATATTTGGATCTTGTTGTTGATGGGAGGCTTCCACTTAACCATGAAATTTTTTGAAGCGCCATCATGAGTATGCAAAAGTTTCTCTACTTACATTCATTCTTGATCATAAATGTTGTAAAAATGAATGTATTAGTAAGCTGGAAGCTTAAGATTCATTTCATTTGTTATAATGATCAAAGAAATATATTATACTTTACTTCACCTACATTCAAAGCATTCTCTTGCCCCTACCCTTTGCTCTCTCCCCCCTCCTTTTAAGAATTTTCTTTGTCATAAAAGATTCACATTTCTATCTCATTTACACAAATTTATCTGAAGCGCTAGGAGTGAATAAAGATATGTAAAATATGATGGATTATGTCTAGACAACAACTTTCCATCTTATAGCTAATTAAATCCTTAATATTTGAATATTTTAGAGCTTGAATAATGCTTGTATATGCACGTGTAGCAATAAGGGAGCCTATGTGAAGATTGAAATTTAATGTCAAAAAAAATCAATGTGTGAAAGCATATGAATCACTTGCTCAAGGCACCATTTTGTATTCATCCAAAAACTAGTTTGTTCTTTTTTTTTATGTTTCTTGCATGTGTTTTTTTAAGGCTCTAGAGATATAGCTCGGCTCTTTCCTTTACACTTTTCATCTATTTTCATGATTACAGTAGATTGTCCTCATAATTTTTCATGTAGATCTGTTTGTAACCTTATTTTCTACCAATCAATTTGCAAACCAGTCACATATTAAGGACCATTTCACTAACTTGTAGTCATCCATTACTTCATATGTTGTAGGTTGTGTCTGTGTGCCAATAAATCCTGATGATTGCGAGAACTTTAATCCTACAAGTGTACCCAATCTTTCTCAAGTAAAAGTATTACCTTATTTTATAGTAACTTTAAATGGTTAATTAAAGGTGCTTCTTTAGATCTGAGATAGTTGAACCCTAGATTAAAATATGGTATTAGATGGGTAGTATACTGATAAAACTAAGGTCCATTGAACACAAATTACGAACATAATTTACTAGACTATGAATAGTGTTACAATTATAATTATTTCTCCTTTACCTACCTCTGCATTAATGAAAAAGATATCAGATATTGGAAGTTCATTACATGTCTCATGTATGTGTTAGTATTTTAATTTTTTTTAAGTTGTTCAAGAGCTTTATTAGGTCAAGAATATGTTCTACAAGCTCTGTTCTCTTGACACTGCTCAACATTTTCCCTACATGTTTTCTCTTTAATCCAGATGTTTCTTAACTCCTTCCCTTGTTAGCCCTTGGTTGTTCTCAAGTGTAATGCTTTTTCTATGCATCTTGCAGTATGTATGTATGATCAATCATCTCTTATGAAGCATAGATAACCTTTCATGGAATTGTTGTTGTAATTAGACAATTGCCATTGTGAGAATAATCATTTAATTTGTATGGAAGTAAGTCTTTTTCATATTATTTGAGTTGGTATTGTAAACTTGTCTTTGTAGGATTCTCTAGGGGGAACAATAGAACTATGATGATAGGTAGAGTTGTACAACACCATAAATCATTTGGCATTATCAATATATTTCTTATAGAATACTCTGTGCAAGTAAAATGGAATGTGCAATGACAATTGGTCTCAAATTCAAATCTGAATTTAAGTACATTATACACAAGAAGATGGTATCTATTCTATGATTTAAAGAACCCAAAAATAAGAAAATTAATAGGTTCCATTTGTTTACTTGCTCTTAGACACTTGTTTAATTGGTGAGTCCCTCAGAATGTCTTGCTAATAACCAGTAGTGTTCAAAACTCCTGAAGAGATCAGATCGATGTGACATTGGATCTGTCTTGCTGACGAAAGTCATCGACAAGACATGGAATATCAGAGTGAGTTTTCTATCATGTGTTGATGATTGATCTCTCACCGATGGGTTGGCTTTGGTGGTCATTGCCAAGATTCTCCGCGATGGTACATTTCAACGAATATTTAAAAAAAAAAATACATTGTTTCGTCACAATTTCGACAAACGCCACCGATGAATCACTGAACAGGTTCGATAAAGTTGTTATAGCTATGACGAAGGCTTCGTTGTAACTCCTTTCCCATTTCGTCGAAATGGCGATGAACTTTTGGTGTTGTTTCAATGCTTTGGAAGAGCCATTGCAATTGCATTTTGGTTGTAATTCATCAGTGGATACACGAAATTTTCGTCGATATTCTAACGAACACCTAAGTCATTTTATGATGTCGATGACCAATGAATCTACACTATTATTTTGATGTTTAATTCATCACCGTAATTTTGACGAAAAAATAGCGACAATTTTTTTTTGTCAATTCGTCGATTGTTTGACAAATGTTTGTCGAATGACCGACAAACATTCATCGGAAAATGGAGTCAAATTCAATAGTGAGTGCAGATGACCCCAACACAAAAAATCAGACAAGCAACAAAGTAGCCTAGGAAGGCTTCTTCAAATGTGCAGGTGAATATATCGTGTTCAAGAGCCTTGCAGACTCACACTTGGGTCACGAAAAGATCCAGAATAACCCGACAACAATAGTCAGAGCTCATAGGGGTGGGTGGATCCCCACCCAACAAAAGGCAGCATACAAATGTAGCTTCTAGAGAAGGTTCGCAGGAGCCCGCTACAAGCTAGGAGACTACAATGAGCACGAAGCTAGTGACAAGCCATGGATCGCAATCATCTGCACCACAGGTAATTTTTGCTCCATTTTTTCTTGCTTCAATATCTTTGGTTCCTCCTATTGTCTCCGCATTTCCCATCACTTCAAGTGTCGGCCCTTCTTTTTCAACTTTCATCGCAATGGTCATGGGAGGTTTCTCCTAGTTCTCCCAAGTGGGAAAATTTTCCTTTACTCCTCCACGGTCTATTCCACCATTCATTGGAGCCCAATCCACAGCTGCCATTGATACCCCTCTTGCTACTACTCTATCATCCCCAACCCAGTTTAGCCAATAGATGGAATCCGCCATGTCTCCGCTACCACCACCACTTCCCTTGAGTCCTCCGGCTACTTCACAAAATTTTTGTTTGAGGGTGATAAAATAAATAGGCACGGGCTATCAAAATATAGAAGTAAAATGCTAGGGATGCTAAAAGGCCAGTTGAGCCAAAGGTGTAGACACTTTTCAATGAGGCTCAACAATCGTTGTATTTTGCAAACATGCATCAAACCATCAACAAACCATAGGGAGAGATGCAACCTGATGATTACAACATCTATGCTATGGGACTTGATTTGAGCATAACCTGACTACAAGATAAAGTTGAGCTCATGGAGGAGACACAATGAATTGTGACCATTGAATTCCTCAAGTCTGGTCATTAGCTGAAGAAGAAGGAAGAAGAGCTCAAAATTTTCAAGGAAAGAGTCGAGGTCCTACTAATGAAGGAAAAGGCAAGGGATGTAGAAATTGTGTGCTTGTCACAAAAAATACGGACAAAGTAGGCCAAACTCTGGGAGGAATGATCAAAGTTCCATGCCCAAGATTCTAACCTGGTCATTGAGTTACAACAGAAAAACCAAGAATTACATAACTAGTTGGCTCAGGTGAAAGAGGAGATGCAACAAAATAATGAGGAGTTTCAACATCAACACACTCAATTAAAGAAAAACATGCAATAGAGGGAAATCGATTTGCAGAGCCAACAAGCTCAATTTGAGAAGGAAATCTAGGAGGTGAAGTTTTCCCTTGAAATGGAATCAACAAATAGAAGCTAGACTGAAGAAAGACAACTTGACGATTTGAGAACCCTATAGGAACAACTCTCCACTGCAGGCAAGAGGATTGTGGAATTGACACAGGATGTTGGCTCGAAGGATGCAGAGATTGATCTTTTGAAGAATCTTCCCCACCCCCTACTACCCAAACGGACATCCTTCAAGTAGCCCAGCAACTATATATTTCATACTAGGAAAAGGTCAAGGTCTTCTATCTGACTCTTCAGCCGATGCTCTAGTTCATGGTAGAGGCAACAATTTTAAGCAGGGAGGTTCATAGAATGATTGAGAGATTCCCACAGTACATTGCAGAAAGGGTTCCTGAGGTGAAAAAGTTATTAGATAAGTTGTACATAGTGCCAAATGAGGACTTAGTGAGCACGAGAATTGAGGACCAAAAATTAGTTGTCAAGACAACAAAAGAGTTCATCCATTACCATATAGCCATCCTCCACGCTAGCGAGTGTGCTACCACACTGGGTCAAACTATGAATAGCATGTGTGCTAAATTATCCTAGCTAACTCAGGTGGGTTTTCCCTCCCCATTTCTTTCTGATGATTTGGTGGCCATAGTGAAGCATATTGTAACAAATATTGAGGAGAAGCAATAGGACACATCCACTTTTCAGAGCTTCAATCAACCCCCTGCTACCAAGGATATTGAGGCCGCCACTCATCAAATAGTGTGGCTAATTTTTCAACTTGAATCTGGGACTAGGATATCCATGAAGCTTCCATACAAAGAAGTGATAGATTTGCATGATGCGCAAGAGAATCTATGTGACATATCAATGTTGTCCAAGGCCAACTAGCTACCTATGGAGAGCGCTCTCTCCAAGCTCTGATTACATTTCCCAATGGATAAGGCTTTGGTCTTTGAACTAGAATTTTTGGTTCCTCATTCCACAAGCGAAACACCCTTGGTAGTCACCAAAAGTTGTGGATATAAAATTCCTCGAGCTCCCTTCAGGTTGTTTGTATTTTGCTAAGTCCAACCAATGCCCAACAAATTTGAATATTACCCAACCCCTTTTTGAAGAACTTCGCCTACTGCCACCACATTCTTGTCATGTTCTCCTCACAAGGATTCCCTCCTTTGTTTCTTCGGCGTGCCCTACCATGCTTCCACATGTTAGCAGTGTGGGTATTTGAATGCTCCTTCCTTTCACTTCCCCAACGAGCCCTGTCTTTCTGCCACGTAGCATCAATCCACGTACACTTTTTGGTGGACCCCATAGTCAGTGCCAAAATCAAGGACTTCTCCACATGTCTTCCTCGTGTGGGTTTTCATCACAAGGAGGGAGGAATGAACGACAGGCCCTGACCTATCACCATGCATCGTAATTGACTTCTTGATTGAGCGACACATGTTTGCACGAAATTATATTGCTTCTAAACTGGGACCACCACCATCATTCATAGAGGATGCATCTGGCTTGAAGGCGACCATGTTCATTGCTCAAAATATTTTCTATTGCAACGACCATGGGAGATCATTGTTGTAGGCATCATTTCTCGTGATGATGAATCTTTTATGTTACTGACTGCCTAGCGGTGGGATTATTTTCTATATATACTACTTCTTTCCAAAAATGAGTTTGGAACATACAAAAAAATTGTAAAAGACACTAGGCCTTTTGTAATATTTTTAGATTATTGTATAAGACTCACAGACTATGCCATTGTTCGGCCTTTTTGATTTCTTAGCTATTTGAAAAAACATTATACTATGCCATTACTATACTAAGTAGTTTATTTGTAGAACATCTATGATTTCAATATAAGTTTGTTGATTTAGATCATGTCTTTGACTCTTCTTTTCAGTAAATGTGTATGGGAGTTATTTTATGTTATTGGATAAATTATTCAAGTTTTCATCTTTGATTTTTGTTATTCTGGGACTTAGCAAATTGCCGAATGGGCCCTTAAATCTCATCCAAAAGATAGATTTTACTGTGCCTACAACTACATCTTGGTGCAACACCTTAGTTAGATCTTTATTTTTTATATCTATTTCCTTTTCCCATTCTAAAACCCTAAATACAAAAGAAGCTAGCTTCTTTAAAAACCCATAGGTCACTTTGTTTAGTGCAATTGGTCCCCACATTAACTTAGTTTTCCATAAGGTTGTTACCTTGCCAATTTTTGGCATCAATAGGCACTAAAATCAAGAGGATCATGTCTTACTAGAGAAGTTTGCTTTGTTCCCTCCTTTGTTATCTTATTTCCTTTTTTTTTTGTAAAGAGATTTTTTCAACTCTAGCATCTTCCTCCTCTTTAGGTTCTTCCTCAATAGTCTTCTTCCTTTTAGCCTTTATCTTAGACCTAGTAAGCATAGTTTTTTTGGCCTTCTCCAAAGAGGTCTCTGATGTATCTTTCCTTCTACCACTAGTTTTTTGTGTTGATCTGAAGGGCTACATAGCATATGTAACAATAGAAGAGGATCTATTGGATCTCCTTGGCTCTTGATTGGCTTTTGGAGGAACAAATGTATCTTTAGAACTCTCCACAAGGACAACAAATGTAGTTTTTGGTGGCAAACCCCATTCCTTGTCAATATCATCCTTGTATTTTTAAAATGGTCACCTGCATGTCTTAGAAAACTTATTCATGATATCTCTATATGTACCAAACCTTTCTTCTTTAGGATTTTGATAGCAAAATATCCACATAACCTTGAACATATTTAACCTAAACCTCATATGGAAATTCAAAAATCCATGAGGTCCTTGGCTCTACAACCTCCATATAGCAATGTGTTAGATTGGTGGTTGTTGACAAAAAGATTGACCTATTAATGCCCAATACAATTGCCAGATTTATATAAGATCCACAGGAGGTGATTAAGCCATTTCACAAACCTAAGTGTTGCATTGTACAAAGGATACCAAGGGACACACCATCTTGCAATAATCCCCCTAGTACAAGCAAGGGGTTTGAACATGTGACCTTGGCTCTAATACCAATTGTTACATTAGTGGTTGTTGCACCAAAAGATTAACCTGTTAATGCCCGATACAACCACCAAATTTATACAAGATCCATAAGAGGTGGTTAAGCCATGTCATGAACCTAAGTTTCATGTTGCATAGAGGAGACCAAGGGACACACCATCTTGCAATATAATGATCCTTTTTCACCATGAAATTCACCTCATTCTCATACTTTCAGACAAAATTAGAGGATATCCTTTGTCTACTTTGCATCTCAACTTGTAGATTCTAAAAGAATCCACAGTAGAAAGTCTTGTATGCTTGTTTGTTTTAAAAAACTATCAATGTGTTTCTTAATTTGTGTAGCAACTAGAGAAAACTTATGCAAAATATTTCCTTTAAATCTAGGTGATTAATTCAAGAAGAAGAAATTAAGGCATATGATCAAAGATCCAAACCTAAAATTGTAACCAATTTCCTTTGTATGCTTCAATTTTTCCATCAACTGCTCTCTCAACAGCTCACATAGGTCAAAATTTTCACCTTTCTTCACCATTTTATGGGTAGTATGGATTGTAGTGGTGGTGGAAAACCCTTCTATATTTGTGAAATAAATCTTGTATGCAATCCCCATAGAGGCATACCAGACTCTGAAATCAATGATATCCTTTATAAATTGGGTTCTCCTATCAAACTTAGCTCTAGTAAGATCCATAAACATTTCATTTTTTAATTAACTTCAACACCGGGATTGGTCTGGTGGAATAAAAACTAGTAATTTCCTTGATAGATTCATTTGTGATTATGTAGGGTTTGTCTAGCCAAATAAAAATTTTCATGAATCTGTCTCAAAATGATTCTTACCCATTCTTTGTTGGTGTAGAAGTCTAGAAAATATTTCTAGATGTCTAACCCTTTCACAACAAAATTTGAATACTCTTATTTTTACACTCCATTCTCATTCAAAAATTCATGTCATACCACTTCAAAAGATGAATTATGATCAATTTCACTCAATGGGGCATGAATATAAATTCTCACATCTTCAAGGTATACCACATCTATAGGAACTCTCGAGAATGCACCATCTTTGTCAACCTCCATCACCTTGAATGGAAACTTCTTGTATTTAGGCATGGGTTTCTCCACCACATCAATCACTTGAGGTGTTTCCATTGAAATTTCTTCAAAAATCTTCAAATACCATAGCTAGGGTTTCACATAGATAGCTTGAAAACCTAATAAAACTTCTTCATGCCAAAAAAAAAATCTCTTGATTGAAAATAAGATCAAATGATCCAATTAACACATAAAAATCCTTTCAATAGCCATAAATTTCTACCATAAATGTATTCATAATTGTTAGGTGAATCTTCCACCATAAATATTTGTGTCATCAAAAGGGTACAAGGATGCTCAAAAAACCTCTTCAAATCATTGTCTTGCTCTAGAACCATCATCAAAAGGTTTCAATATTTTTCAAAAGATCTGTACACCAAAGGAATTTTTCTAATTCATCTTCCATGTTGAAGTATTCAACACTTTATCCTTTTCAGGGGGCTAAAGGATTTACAAATGATAGTCCTATTGACAGTGTTTTTTGCACAACAACAACTTAGATAGAATATGGAAATCCTATCTCTCTTGAAAGGTAAATATTTATCAACAAGGCTCAAGAGATAACCCCAAGGTCTCTAATTTCAGGTCTTGATGGTGCATAAACAACTCAATGATAAATGTGAAAATTTTGGTAATCACAAGAGGCCTTACAAAGCAAATGCTAGAATTTTCAAACTTATCAAATCCTGCAATGTAATATACTTGAATTCTTAAATCTAACTCGAATGATAAAAGAAATAACAAAAGATGAGGGTTTGAGAGAGATTTCTAATATTAAAACTACTTCTAAGATCAACAATGCAAATGATAAAACACTTGAAAATGACCAATCCCTCAAAACTAATTCCTGCTTAACCCAAATGTAATCTGCAATTTCACAGAAATAGTGCAATCTTCTAAGGCATTAATATTTTCAAATCATGAACATTCATTCAATCCAACCCTATTTTGCAATTGAAATGAATAAAATATCCACAATTGAACTAAGCATAGTAGATATAAGGTCCATGCTAACTTTTCACAACTCACAATCAGCCAGTTGCTAAAAGTATGCACCAGGGATTGCTATAAACACTTCAAGAATCAAACCATAAACACCATTAAATTATATCTAACTCTAAATATAACATATATCCAATATTTTCCAAGCAATTTCAAAAGATAGAATGATAGGAACCATACAAAATAAATCAACACAAGAAAGATTACCAAAGCACAATGTCTTCACTTGTATTGAATCATCCAATCCTAGCAACAATTCCAGTATTCTGTGTTACAACACTTGCTTCAAAATAAAACTAACTCCTAGCTCTTGCTCTATCACTTAACTTGCTTCAAAGCTCAACTATCTAGCCCTTGCAAATGAGGCGGAATGCCCTATTTATAGAAGTTCTATGCTATGTCGGCCCAAATAGGGTTACAAAGATAATTGGCCACAAAACAAGTTGGCCAAGAAAGTTTCTAGAATAACAACATTTTTCATTAAATGCTTGGGACCCCTCCAAGTCAGCCTAGATTCTCCAATGTAGCTCGGTCCAATACATGCAGGAAATAAAAGGAGAGATAATGGGAATCACAAATTTTGATGTAGTCACTCATTGGCCGGCCCTTTGTGTTTATCTCGATCCAATTTATCTTGTACCTTAAGAAAAATCTCCTCTAGGTCAGCCAAAGGTGGAGTAATTAATAATTTAAAGCTTCTCTGAATGGATTTAATCTCCTCCCTTGATTCCTTGATGACCTTATCCCATTCCACCTTGAGATCCTGATATTTCTCCATGACAACAATATAGGTGGATGCATCATCTAAATGGTGGGTTGTGATTGGACCATCATCAATTGGGGCATAAACTTCATGCCACCACTTCCTTAACTGCTCGAGGGCTAAATTCTTCGGTGCAAACTTCTTCATCCCAGTCATGATATCAAACAATGAAATGCATCTATTGTAAATAACATTTAGTGAACTCCCTACCTACTGAACTTGCTTATGAATCTACTTCAGAACCCTTTGTTTGATCTGTAGGGCCTCATACCACTCCCAAGGTTCTGAAAACTTTGAGGAAGGTAGGATTCCATCACTTACAAATTTCTCCTCAATATAATCCATAATGGTTTTTGTTTTGTGTAGGAGAAGGTCTATATCAGTTTTATCTTTCCCCAACACATTCTGCATCCACTCGAATGACCTATGTGCATCTCCACAAGTTGACCAGCATAACTCCCTATAACCATTCATGTGTAGCATGTGTGGAATCCTTCATCTTCTCAAGTTCATCGAATGCATCTTTAGGAAACAATCCTTCAAGGGTCACTCCTTCACTTCCTATAGCTTGCAGAGGCCTCATTAGATGTTGCACATATATATACACATCATTTAATTATTTCTGCAACCTCTCATTTTCCTCTGTTTCTCTATCCAATCTTCTTAGAATAGCCTGAGAAGACTTTTGGAACTCTTCTTTCTCCTAATCCTTACTTTTAGGTCCCAAGTTTATTGTCTGAATGGTGTAATCTCAAGGGACTATCTCACCTTTATTTTTATCTGCTGCAGGAGTAGCAATATGGATTATCCTATTGTTTTCCTTATCCCTAGTGATTTTAGAAATCACCCTAGCCTTCTTCTTTGCTTTCCCCTTTCCAATGTTGGCCAATAGTTCATCCCAGTTTGTAGGAGTGTCATCTACAACTATCTGCTTGCTCTTCAATCTTTCACTGAGCCAACTAGGAGTACGGACATCTGACTATTGTTCATATTTATTCTCCTATTCTAGTTGACCTATAGAAGAATCAACATTCAAATCTTGCACTATAGGAAATTCTTCACCTTTGTCCTCCCTCTTATCTTCCTCCTTATTCTCCACTAGACTCTAATTTTCTTCTTGATCAAGAGTCTCTGTTATCACTTGGATTGGAGAGGGAGCTCTTCCATATACTTCTTCCTTTTCCATAGTTTTCCCTTCTTCATCACCAACAGGTGAGTCCTCATATGAAACCAAGGAAAACTGCAAGATATTTCCAATCTCTATCTCTACACTGTGAAGATCTCCATCCTTGAATTCTTCTACATCTTCACCCCGATGGACATCATTAATGGCAGTCTCTGTTGACTCATTTTCTTCATTATGCAACTCTTGAATTGGGGGAGGGGTAGAAGTATCTTCTTGTTGTGGCAAATCAAAGGAAATTGCAGGAGCACCCTCTTTCACCATACTTTCTTTTGGAGGAGTTCTAGCTTTCCTGGTATAGACTTGTGTCTTCTCCCTAGAACTTTCAACATCTATTAACTATGGTCCTATTTCCTCTTTTCCTTGTCCTTTAGGCGGTTGATTCTATTTTCTTGATGTTCTTGCCACCCTTCTCCTTTTAGGCATAGGGGTATCATCTTTCTCCCCTTCCTCTTCATGCTCCTCGTCTTGAGAAAAAATATTTTCATTAGAGGCAATGTTCCTCTTCTTGGCAATAGGCTTCCTTTTCTTTTCTTTTTCAGACTTTGCTTGGACACCTTTGATTTTTATTTTGAAGGGAGAACTTACCTTTTCTTTTCCTTGTGAGTCCTGCTCATCCTCCTAGAAAGTGGAGTGATCTTCTAAGTTCCCCATCAAATCGTAAGTATACTGCTTCCCTTCACTATCCAGCTCCCAAATCTTGCGCTTGATCCATAATTTAGTGTATTTAATCATAAGAGCATTGATTTGGTCTAATTATGTTTTCTCTTCTTCAAGCCAGTCAATCTCACCAACGGGCCTATCCTTGATTGGCTCATAATCATGGCTTTGTATCACCTCCCCATCATCATCAATCTGATCAGGGATGGCCTTGATGTTATATAATTTGATCAAATTGGATAGCAACCTAGAGAACTTGTTCCTTCTGACCTCAAATTCATCTTTACAATTAGCCCAATAATCCTTTACATCATCTTTGTGTCTGAAATCTCTACTAGCTTTCTTTTGTGCACCCCCTATTCTATCAAACCTAGACCTTTTAGAGTGGAATGCCAAGCCAAGAGTACTCATTTCTTCCTCAGAGGAGTTTTTTTGAGATCAGGGAAGGTCAAGCCTCATGGCCTCCTATTCTCAAGGGAAAATCATTGTCAAAACCAGTTTTATGCATGTCTTTCTTCACAATAGCATCAAAATCAGGGATTTTCCTAGTAACTTGTAAAAGTATGATTGATTGGTTGGGTACCTAGGCAATCTGTAAGGAGCTCTTTGAAAACCATCAACCCTTATGTAGGAGAAGGTGGGAAATTGTATGAACCATTCTCCAAACCTCTAGATCAACTCCTTAGCAGCATCAGAAATCCTCACATGCTCTGCTCTGTGGAGTAACCTTCTAATGTACATGGTGAATGCATCATTCACCCTTCTATAGCTAGAACTGCCCAAATGAAGTTGTGGATAGACTTCATAAATCACATCTTGGCTGAAGACTCCTTGAGTGCTCAATCCCTTAAAAGGATGGAATCTTGCCAAGGCATAGACCAAGTAGGATGTCATGGTGAAGCTCTTGGTTTGTAATACATTGCACAACTGATGATGAATCATAGCATTGATTATGCCTACCCAATGATAGTCTACATCCTGTTCCATTCTCACTATCATATAAAACATCCAACTTTCAAATACCCCTGCACTCTTCAAACCAATCACTCTACTAAGAAGAG
Source organism: Sequoia sempervirens (assembly GCA_007258455.2). Classification (NCBI taxonomy): domain Eukaryota; kingdom Viridiplantae; phylum Streptophyta; class Pinopsida; order Cupressales; family Cupressaceae; genus Sequoia; species Sequoia sempervirens. The sequence goes on along the minus strand of VDFB02270651.1, from coordinate 328,356,001 downwards.
TGATTGCATCATAATATTCTGACCTCAATTTTTCCCTAAACAATTCCTTTGGTAACTTTGAGATATGTGCCTTGGGTTTCTCTAGCCAAGAGTTGATAACCTGTAAAGACTTGTTTGTATCTTTTGTATAGTACTTCTTGGCTATCTCAATATCAAACTACTCCACATGGGATCTATTTGGCATATCAAATATTTGGGCCATTGATATAGGAGAGAAGTTTGTAAGCACCCTACCTTGTAGGCTGATTACTCCCTGTGTGCCTGGATGATAATGTCTGGCATATTCCAAAACCAACTCATAGCACTGCATTGTAGAAGGAAATCCAACCACATGAGCCAAGCCAAAGCTCACCAATCTTCTTGCCAATAGAGGAGGATCATGCACTACCATCCTTGCCTTGAATTCCTTATAATCCCACCTTCCCACATTTGTATCAGTCGCCTCTAACCAGATAGAGGCTAGCTTTCTCTTAGGAATCTTGCTCTTCATATCCAATTTGATCCTTTTAGCCTGTGAGATAGAGGATCCCTTACATCAGTATCCATTTGTTTTCCCTTGACTTTTCTAGCAATTGCCTTGCTTGATTCAGACTGCACTCAGCAAAAGATCACAATAAATATCTATTATAGCATGAGGATCAAAATTAGCCCATCATAACTAACATATTTATCATTAAAACAACCTCAAATAATGATCAAAATCCCCTAAAAAATCATAAAGCATAGTTCCTTAAAAGCTCTAGATTTTCACCCCTTCGCGGAAATCAATCCAAGAGGGAATTTCAGGAATTTCTAGGCTAGACGGATTTTAATAATGAAGGCACAATAATCACTCAAAAATTTACTCAATCATCATTATAACCCCAGAGATAGCATCATTCATCCTTTAACTATTCAAATCAATCATGAGATACGAAAAATGATTCATCATTAATGCATTCGTCCCTAGAAATCTTCATGTTTGGCAGGTTTTTGAGGATTTCCATTAGGGATAGAAATCTGCAAAACTAGCATGGTTTGACACTTTCTCAAGAAAATGAAGAGGCGATGGAAATTCAGGGTTTTCCTTGGGTAAATAAATTCTGCGAAGCCTCCAAAATCCTGAAAGTCTTGATTTCGCAATGTTTTCACCCAAATTGATTGAATGATCATGAATTTGGGGATTTAGGCTCTAATGTTTTCTATCTCAAATCATTGATTGATGGACTCAGATTCCTAATTTATCCAGTAGCAATTCGATTAATGTTGGAAATGAAATCAAAAATTGAAACCCTAGGTTCTCACCATGAGCACACAATCTGATCTCAATTCACTCATTCATTCAACTGAAACATGATAATCTCCTCTAAGATCCTCAAAGCAAGGGCCACCGAATGCAAGTGCAGAATAAAAGCTTAAAATTCACCCAAGTCATTAGTTTATCAAACTCAAGGAGCACCGAAATGAAATAAAGCAGATCGACATCACATATAGGGTTGAATTCTTAGATTATGCCTAGCAATGGCCAACACTATCAATCTAACAAAAGGAAGGTGACATAAAATCGGGGAAGGCATCAAAAAGGATGATGAGTAACCCTACTTGTAGACCTTCAAGCACACCAAACCCAGGCGCAACACACACATATGACACCCAAAACCATTCATACTCATTAATCAAAAGTAAAGGCACCATGTACATACCATGGATGAAGCTGGATTCAAGATAACAACCGCTAGTAACAAGCTTCAATTCACACGTAGATGAAAACTATACCAAAGGAATGCCACCAAAGCCAACAATTCAGAACCTCAATACCAAATCACAAGCAACACTTCAAGGATTGAGCCTTCCAACTTGATGCACAACAAATGATACCAATTTTCAACATAAAAACTCCCAAAATCCATTAAAGAAAAACTATAGAATCCGTACAATCAAGCATAAATGCAGTGAAAAGACAACCCAAGACAAGTTTCAAGGATCCGAGGGACTGAAGGAATTTCAGGGATTTCTGGTGGACACAGAATTCCACGAAGATCCAAAATCTCTGAAGCACAATGCAAAAATTCATCATCAGGCATCCAAGGCATGGATGGAAATCGAGGAATTTTACCCAAGGAGGAAATTCCTGAAACCATTGAAAACCCTAAAAATCACCCCAAGACTTAGGATTTTCAATGAGTAACTTCAAGGGGTCATTCACATGAGCAGAATAGACATTCAAGTACACTTCAGAGCAGCCAAATTTCACAATCAAAGGATCAAAAGCACCCAAGACCAAAGCAAGAGAGGGTCCCTACTTTTAGCGGGGCGTGTGTGCAAAAATTGCACAACAAATGGCAACTCCTGCTGGGGAAAATGCTCCAGAGCATTTCTATGACAAACTAGAATCAAGAACCCAGAATCTCTAGTTTTAGTCCTTACATTAGGTCAACCATTTACTTTCAACTTCAGAATTCACAGGCAATCAAACCTTTCCTGTACTAGGGTCAAAGTGTGTGCACTTGCATTCATTTCCCTTTTCTTAGTTGTAATAGAGGCCAAACTTGGTCTGACCAGGCTATGTAAAGATTCTAACTCCAAAAGCATCCTGGATAGAGCCTCGTTGCTAGCCAGGCATCCATAGCCCCAACAAGGTTATCGTTGTGGTCCTCCCCAGCATAGCTCTACTGCCACCCAGGCATCCATAGCCTCAATAGAGATAGGATACTCCTGATAAGTTGAATTCATTATTTTGATTTTCAATAATTTCTCTTTTCTTTCTTTTTGATATTTATTTTCTTTTCACTTTTTTCATTTCAACCTATGAATAATGAATTTCACACTCAGGGTTGAGAACCACAGTGGCGCTAAAGCCGAATATAATATTTTTCACCTAACCAGACTTCATGAGGACTATATGCAAACTTGGAATTTTTTAAGATCAGTGTAGAAATATGAGACCCAAATACATTCTAGATTTATCTTAATCCCATGATTCATCTACTCAAAACATTTAATACATATGACACTAAATAAAGGGATTTCACCAACTGACTCTAGAAGGATGATTAAATTTTCCAAAAGAAATATTCAAAATAGACCTAGATAATAAAATGATTGCCATGTAGATGCAACAAGCCCAAAAGAAAACAAAAAAACCCAAAGCAAGAGAAGAGAAAAAATAAAACCTACCCTAACCAAAGGAAACCTAAACTAACCAGAAATAAAAAAACAAACAAAACAAAACAGAAAGGGAATCCTACTCTAACCAAAGAAAAATAAGAACAAATAGAAAGGAAACCTAATCTAACTATGTACAAAGAAAGAGTTGTAAACAATCTAGGATTGGAAGTAATGCTTCAAATACTTCCCATTGACAGGCAGTCGGATGTCCTCTCCAGTGAGAGTTTTCAAGTGAAAAGAATTATCTCCTAGAATCTTTGAAATCTAATAAGGGTCGAGCCAAAGTTTATCAAATTTTCCATGCTCCCCTTTTCGGTCATGTGCTTTATCCTAGTAGACAACCAAGTCAGAGATTCTAAAGGCTTTTACCTTGGCTCTTCTATCAAACCATCTCTTAACTACACCCTGATGTTTGGAAAAAATTTCTAAGGATTCATCTCTTCTCTCTTCAAGGTGTAACAGTTTAGCCAAGTGGGCTTCACGCTTTTCCCCTTCATCATAATATTCATTAATGAACTGCAAAGTAGGGATCTTTAATTGGATGGAAAATATAGGTACCAAACCATACACAAGGTGATAAGGAGAGGTCCCTAAGGAGGCCTTATGTCTTGTACAGTCCACCCAAAGAGAAAATCTAAGTTGAGTGTGCCAATCCTTGGGATTCTTCTCTAATAGCTTGTGGATAACTGTTAAAAGGTTCTTATTGGAAGACTCAGCCAAACCATTGCCTTGTGGGTAATAATTATATGCAAAATTTATAACGATTCCATGATCAAAGTCCCAGTTAGAAAATTCTAGTGATGCAAACGCAAGACCATTATCATAAACTAAATCCAATGGACACCCAAAATGATTAATAATACCTTATTCGATGAAATTGATTACCACTTCAGAATTACATTGTTTGCATGCAAGAGTCGCAATCCACCTAGTGAAATAGTCAGTGATAGTAAGAATATACCTATGGCCTGTAGAGGAAGGTGGATTGATTGGACCTATGAAATCCATCCCCCACTGTCCAAAAGGTTTTACCTCTATGACTGGCTGAAGTGGAAGGGCTGCATACTTCTCTTTGCTTGCTGCAGTCTGAAACACATGACAAGTTCTGACATGGTTGTGGGAATCTTTGAACAATGATGGCCAATAATAACCAGCCCTTAGGATCTGATTTGTTGTGGAGGGTGCAGATCCATGTCCTGTACCGTATCTATCATGCAACTCTGTCATTGCTCTTTCAACTTCTTCCTTTCCTAAGCACCTCAAGTAGACACCCTCATGATTTTTCTTATATAGAACAACTCCTTTCATCATAAAACTATCACTTTTCAAATGCAAAGCTCTCCTTTGTACTGAATTAAGATGTTTATGACATTGTTGATTCAACAGATAGTAGATAATATCATCATACCTATGTGGTCAATTTTTTGAACATTAAATATGTAAAAACAAATGAATCAAACACACCAATAAGACATTATATCAAAAATAGAATATTAAAATAATACAGATTGCAAACTCAGTATCTTGTTATCGATGTCGTCCTATCGTCCTCTATCTCCAGTATTTTCATTGATTCCAGCTGGCTCTCAGATTGTATGCTAGGCTCAACGAACAGTCTTCCTAGAGAATGAGATTGAATATGAAATGCATGTAATGCTTAAGCTAAGACATGATTATTCTAAAACATAATTACTAAGATGATAGATTATGATGATGCTATGAATAATAAAACTATAATGTTAACGCTAGAATGCTATAATGCTAGAATGCAATTAATCTCTAATTCCTCTGATGTGTGTTGTGTAACCATTGCTTGGATTGGTAGTGCTATTTATAGAGTTTTTCAAAAGATTTTGATTGGTTGATATGATCAATGATTGTGAAAATTCCTGGTAGATCGAACGGTTGAGGATGGATAAGAATGAAGAAAAACAAAAGAAAACATAAAGAAAGATTTGTTTTCTTTTTTGTAAAAGAGGTAAGATAATATAATAAAGATGAATTGTAAAAAATCATCTTTTTGTGAGATTATGGAAAGATTTTGAAGAAGATAAATAATGAATTATTAAATTCAATTATTTATTTATGGGTGACACAGAGGTTTTTCCTAAAATATAATATTTACCCCAGATTTTGAAGAATAATGGAAGATTTCATAATTAAATAGAATATTTAATTATGATTCTGAAAAGATATGGAAGATATTCAATTAAATAAAGATATTTAATTAAAATTTTAAGAAATGGTATGTAAATGAAATTAATTAAATAAGATATTTAATTAACCAAAGGAAGATTTGAAAAGAGATATTTAAATTTAATTAAATCAAAGACTTAATTAAATTCAAAAAGTGATAATTAATTAAAATAAATAAAGTGTATTTATTTAATTAATCAAGTAGACATATGGATGTGGAATAATTAAATAAAAATTGATTTATTTAATCATAATAGAAGAATAAATTGAATGAACAATATAATTAAATTAATTAAATTTAATCATATGTAGAAGACTTTAGAGAAATTAATTAAATAATAAATATTTAATTAAATGCCAGGATTAATCAGATATGACCAATTTTATGCATCTACATTTTGCCCCTCTTTGAAGTGATGTGTGAAACGCATTGCTTCAAAGAAAATATTCATGAATTCAAAATTTGTTGTGTTTGACTTTGCTCCTTTTCTGAAAAATATGCCCTTGACCTGATTCTGATATGTTTCCGATTAAAAGATGTTGTTGGTGTTAATGATGCCCCCTCAGGAGGTAAATCACTGATGATTATGAGGTTTTTCATAAAATTTGAAAAATTTGAGTTGATGATGAGATTTTGATGTTGATTTGAATTCAGTGATTTAGCTCTCGAAAAAATGATGTATAAGGATGTCCCAGTATGAAAATAAAGTCAAAGTTAGATAAAAAGATAAAAATGTCACAAAACTCACCTTTAGTTGACCTTTAAAAGGTAAAAAGGGAGAAAACGACAAATCATTTGCACTTTTTGACTTTTAGAATCCTGTTGCTCTCATAGTGACCTGGGGAGATGGAGATTCCGTACCACCGACACATATTCGAGCGGGCCTGCCGATACCAGAGACCAGCTACGTATGGACCACCGATGAGTCGATCCAACCTCTTTGCTGTTAAATTTTTCCGTTTGGAGTAAAATTTTCCTATTTTTCGTGAATTTTAGGTTTTAAAATTTTGTTTTAGCGCTTTTGATAGCTGTTTGAGCACTTTCGATGAAAAGAGTAGCACATATAGGATAGATTTAGCATGTTTAGCATAGAGACCAGTTTAGCGCATTCGATAAAAAGAGTAGCGCTTCTAGGATGCCATAAGAAAATTAGGGTTTTAGCGCATCTAGGGAAAACATTAGTGCATGTAGGGTTGTTGCACATCTAGGAAATGAAGTGGCGTTTAGGTTTAGAGTTTTAGCGCTTTTAGGGAAATAGCACATATAGGATATTATTGAATGCTTTCAAGGAAAAGAATGACGCATCTAGGATACAGAATAGCGCATATGAGTTTTAGCGCATTGAGACCATAGATTAGCGCATCCGGTAAAAAAAATAGAATGTGTGATTTGATGAAAGTGATGTAAAAATGATGATGTATATTGCTTCCTTGGTCAATAGATAGAGAAATTGTCTTATAATCATGTTAATATGGATAGAAAATATGATAAATAATTGATAACTTTGTTTCCAAAATAGAAATCAAAGAGTAGATAGCTGATAACTCTGTTTCCCCTGTACGAAAAATGAAGAGTAGATGATTGATAGGACTGTTGATAAATTTGCTCTCTGCGATAGAAAACAAATAGTAGATGATTGATTGAAAACACATTTACATTCGTCATTGAAATACAAATAAGATGATGTTTTGATTTTTGATAAATTTGCATTCTTGAAAAAGAAAACAAATAGTAATTGATGATAGAGCATATTGATGTGATATTCAGATAGATAGATTGTGCATTGATTGTATGATATGAATTTCCTAGATAGGATACTTGATATGGGTCACTGATATGGTTTCTAGATAGATATGAGTCTGATGAGTATGTGTCACTAATATGGGTCATATATAGATATGGGGCAGATTGATTTTTCTTGATTTGAGATTGAATCATTGATATGATGCTGATTGATTGTCTTGTGTTACCTGAAAATAGGAGGTTTTCAAAAACTTGTAGATTAGGGAGCGTCACTCGGCTGGATGGGATAGGATACCCGAGTTGACGCCAGATGATGTAGCATTGATAGGGGCCTGTGGATTGAGATCATTGTTGTCCATGCCTCTGATTCGGTTCAACAGGGGACTATTGACCGCATTGGCAAAGAGGTGGCATTTAGAGCACAACACCTTTCATTTTCCAACAGGTGAGGTGACTGTGACTCCAGAGGATGTGTATAGGATTCTTGGTATCCCAGTGGTTGGCGCTCTTGTGTTCTATGTTCACAAGGAGCTAGGTGGGACATATGTATTAAGGAGAGTATATGGTGATGCTCAAATAGCAGGGTACTGGGTGCCATGGGCTGACTTCAGAGGATATCCAGCCTTGCCTGCAGTTTTAGGTGCATTCATTGGAGGTCTCCTTTGTCTGGATCACCGGTCAAAGGGACTATCAGTGGGATGGGGGAGGATCCTGGAGCAGATGTTGTTACAGCCACAAAGATATTCCTGGGGGAGCTATATGTTGGCTCACCTATATCATGATTTACATCAGGTGGTATACATGGGTGCATCCAATTTGTCGTGCGGCGTGACACTACTTCAGATCTGGGCATGGGAGCATCTTGTTGTGACGAGACCAGCTTGTCCCCGAGTGAGGCCACCAAGCAGACCCTATGTGTATGCCTATGCTATGTTCCTTGTCCAGCCTAAGCTGGGAAAGGTGGATTACTGGAGACGGTGCCTGGATGATATGGTGGTCATACCTAGATTGCGAGCCATGGGATAAAGACCACCTTGAGATGTCATTCGTAGGTATTTCATAGTTTTTGATGGGTCATACTCCCTTCATTTTAGAGAGGTTCTTGGAATTGCGGGTGCAGCAACAGTTCAGTTTTACACAGTGGATATCGCAGGGGGTTGCTCACTATGCACGAAGCAGGGATGAGGCATGATGGGGGCTGTGTATTTCATATCAGATAGCATATACAGAGTATATGGCTTTAGCACCTGAGGTATGGGATGACAAATGAGATTTTGTTGATGCTGGTATGTCCGATGTGTACTCAGTTTATTATCATACACATCCCTTACCACGATTTACCTGTCTTGATGAGCCAACACCCATTTTGGTGGTACCATAGCTAGGGGTAGGGAGACAAGAGGATGTGGCCATTGGTGAGCAGGAAGCGGTTGGGGGAGATGTGAGGAGAGTGGAAAGGAGAGCTTAGATGGGGATGATGGGGATGATGACAGAGATGAGGGGTTGGTGCCAGTGAGACCGAGGCCGAATATTTTGAGTGGTATCCAGATCATTCGCAGGTCAAGGACTGGGATTGGGCAGAGGACAGTGATCAGGGTTGGTTCCTCATCATAGTAGGGACAGATAGATACCCTATAGTCCCAGGTGTAGACATTACAGGGACAACAGGTGTAGTTGCAGAGTCAGTTGGTGTAGGTGCAGGGATCGGTCGCACAGCTGGTGGCACAGTCACAAGCCTAGGCACAAAGTATGGCACAGGCACAGGCATAGGCACATCCTCCTTCCCCAGACCCACAGGTAGCCCAGTTGATTACAGAGAGAGATGCATTCAAACAGAGGGCAGTAGAGGCCGAGGGTGTTGCTCAGAGGCTGATGGGAATTGTGGAGAGTGCATCATTGCGAGAGGCCATTGCGGAGGGCTTCGAGATGGCCCAAGAGGATGAGTATTATTGAGTCCAGTATGAGGAGTTGTGTCCTCCTGAGCATAGAGAGCCTTTCCCACGGTCCCATACTAGGACCAGGAGCAAGACACGAACAGGCATACAGAGTCTGGGGGTTACCGGGCCTCGACAAGATCCAGATGCAGGGACCAGTGGAAGGCCACCATCCGTGAGACTAGCTCCATCAAGGGGTTCTACTAGCCAGCCTTGATGTATGTAGGATTTTATGTGATGTATCTCATGTATCTTGTTAGAATTTTTAGTGTCATTGGACTATTGGACATTTGTATGTATATTTTGATGAGCGATGATATGCAGTGGCGATGAGTTTTGATGATGTGTTGCATTTGCTATGAGATGGATATGCATTTATTTCCTTGCTTATGTCATATGGATATTGATATATGATCTACTGACTAACCTATTTGTCAGGATGATGTGACATGATGATGTGCGATATGATGTGTACTAATGATCTTATGTAGGTGTATGATGATGGTAAGAATGCAACGTGTTGAGATGATATGATATATAGTTAATGATGCTGAAATGTAATGTTTATATGAAATTCTTGTGTTTTTGAATTTTTCAAATGCTATAAATGATGGTGATGTGATGGATGTTATGTCTATGAAATGCATCAAATAAAATGGCATTGAAAATGAGAAAAGATGTGAATGATAAATGATGTGAAAGGATTAAAATGTATGCTATGAAATGTAATGAATATGAAAAAGACTAATGACATGATAAAATGAGATGTAATGATATGAAATGAAATGTAATGAAAATGAGATGATATGGAAAATGTAATGATGAAATGAAAAATGAGATGAAAATGAAATGAAATGATATGAAATGATATGAACTGAGGTGAAATAAAATGTAATGTAATGATATGAAATGTAATGATGAAATGAAAAATGAGATGAAAATGAAATGAAATGATATGAACTGAGGTGAAATAAAATGTAATGATATGAAATGATGAAATGAGATGAAATGATATGAAAAATGTAATGTAATGATATGAAATAAAATGTAATGAAAGGAGATGATAAAATGTAAATTGAAATGATGTGGAATGATAAAATGAAATGTAATATAATGATATGATATGCAATGAAATGTAATGGAATGAAATGATAAAATAAAATGAGATGAAATGATATGAAAAATGTAATGTAATAATATGAAATAAAATGTAATGAAAGGAGATGATAAAATGTAAGTAAACGTAATGGTAAAATAAAATGAATTATGAAGTGACCTGAGATGATAAAATGATATGAGTTGTTGCAATGATAAATGATAAATGATCATTATATGAATAATAAGGATATGATAATGATGAGAAAATGATGTGATGAATATGAAAAATGATTAAATAATGAAATGAGATATAATGTAATGGGATGGAATGATAAAAGTGAAATGATATGAAATGAAATGGAATAAAAAAATGAAATGAAATTGAATGAAATGATAAAAGGATAAAATGGAAATGTTATGGAAAATGTAATGATAAAACGAGAAAATTGAAATGATATGGAATGATAAAAAAAATAATAAAAAAATGAAGTGTAATGTAACAAAATGTAATGATGGATGGGATAATAATGAAAAATGGTTAAATGTATGAATAGATGATAAGAAATGATATGAAATCAAGATGATAAAAAAAATGAGAATGTCCCATGATATGCAATGAAATGATAATGTATCATGAAAAATAAATAAATGGGAAAGGATCCAAATGATGAATGTTTAAACTATCTGATATGCACAAGACCGAGATGAAATGATAATAAAATGAGGATGAAACAAATGTCCAAATGTCCTCCACATATAGTCCAAAGAGACATGACAACCGTTGATTTATCTGTTCAGCTTTGTTTGAAACTCTAATGCGAATCCAATATGCAAAATGTATACATTGATCTAAATGAAATGCAACTAAATAAAACCAACTGTTCATTGATCCTTCGGGTAGCTTTCTTGAATCATCATAGAGCCTTATCAAATGTTGGAAGTATGTACAAGCATCAGAGGGGAGATTAGCACCAATGATGACCTTAGTACAAATTTCATGATTTTTGATATAGCAAGCAAACACAAGCATCGAGGTATAATTGAACCGAAATGACCTGAGCATTTCTTGCATAAACAGACAAAGACTAACAACCTTCTGATGTAAATGTGGAACTGTCATCAATTATATGCTTTGGAAATCATATTTCACGACATATTTGCACTAAATCGATAGTTAACCTCAAGACAACAGACAAAGAAAAATCATCCTCCTTCCTTGCCACTCTAGTTCAGTACATCATTGAGTGTACTCCAGAGAGATGATATTAGAAAATAAAACAACCATTGTTCAAAATGTAAAACTAATATTCCAATCATTATTCAGATTTAAGATCATCCAGATATGAGTCATGATATGGTATTTTTCTGAAAAACTATTGTGATATGGATCAATGATCGGATAATTGTTCATGTGTTTTGTTTGTTTGTTCGCATGAATAAGTTCTATATCATTGTCGAGTTGTTTTGGTAGAACCTGAAAGTTGGTTGCCCTAGAGTATGTCAATGTTTTCCCCCAGTATTTGACACAGCTTGCTGAAATAGATATGTACAATAATCAAGCCATGGTAAGATGTTATCGCTCTAGGTAAATGATGGCAACAAGATGTTGGTATGACCCTAAGATGAAGGAAAGATGCATGAAAAGAAAGCCTAGTGCAAAACATGAACTAATAGATGGAGAGCTACAAATAGCGTTTGTTTGCCAAATTTTCACTATTTGTTTTTATTGCATTTTCTTGATTTTTTTTTTTTCCGTTACCGAGATGCCTGTTTGCTAGGTTTTCACCAGGGTAACCATTTTTTCAGGACTTTTTCTACTGTTTTTGGATTTCTTTTAGGACTTTTTCGATGTTTTTGTATTTCTTCAAGACTTTTCTGATGTTTTGTATTTCTTTAGGACTTTTTCTGATGATTTTGTATTTCTTAGGACTTTTCGATGTTTTTGTATTTCTTTAGGACTTTTTCTGATGTTTTTGTATTTCTTCAGGACTTTTTCTGATGTTTTGGTATTTCTTCAGGACTTTTTCTGATGATGATAACTGCTTCAGACATAATACTTTTTTAGGTGCATGCTATTGATAGGTTTGTCAAACAGGTCCCATTTTGGCATTGATAGCTTGTATGCTCCTGAACAGTATACTGCTATGACCACATATGGACCCAGCCAATTAGGTTCAAACTTTCCTTTCTTCTCTCTGTCCTGCTGATTGCGTGGGTTCTCTTTTAAAACAAGATCCCCCACCTGAAAGGTACATGGTTTGACTCTGTGATTATAGCTGCGAGACATCATTTGTTGATATGCTTTCAAATGATTAGCTGCTCGTTGTCTCTTTTCATCAAGAAGTTCTAGTTCTTGCAATCGGGAAACTCTGTATTCATCATCTGTTATGAGGCCTTTCAGTGATACTCTAAGTGATGGGATCTCAACTTCTAGTGGAAAAATGGCTTCTGCTCAGACAAGAGCAAATGGTGTTGCCCCTGTTGGCGTTCGGATACTAGTTCAGTAAGACCACAATGCAGGATTGAGTTGAGCGTGCCAATCTTTCCCTGCATCATTCACAGTCTTCTTCAAAATTTTCAATATTATTTTATTTGAGGCCTCTGCTTGGCCATTCCCTTGTGGATAATAAGGTGTTGAGTATCTGTGTTGAATATGGAATCTCTCACAAAGTTCATCAACATCCTGATTCTTGAATGGCCGTCCATTATCTATGATGCTGGAGTTGGGAATGCCATGCCAACAAATGAGATAGTTGAGTATGAATGATGAGATTTGTTTTCTAGTGACCTTAGTGAGAGGTACTACCTCAATCCATTTGGTAAAATGCTCTGTCACTGTGATGATGAACTTGTGTCCATTCGAGGATGAAGGATGAATCTTGCCAACTAAATCCAACCCCCATTGAGAGAATGGCTAGGTTGGTACGAATGGTTGTAGTTCCTGTGCTGGTGCATGAATGAGATTTTTGTGTATCTGACATTTTGAGCACTTTGTTACAAAAGTGAATGATTCCCTCTCCATTGTAGGCTAGTAGTAACCCATTCTAATCAATTTCTTGGATAAGGTTATTCCACTTGAATGAGTACCACAAATGCCACCATGAACTTCTTGTAAAGCCTTATCGGATTCATCACGTTCAAGACATCAAAGTAAAGTGCCATCAAGACTGCAATGATAGAGAGTGTCGGCGATAAGGGTATAGCAAGAAGATTGGTGGATAAAGTTGTGCTTCTGGTTGTGGGATAAGTCAAGTAGTAAGATGTCATCTTTTAGGTAGGCATAAATCTTGCCATACCAAGGTGAATCGGATCCAACTAAGTGGCAAATGATTTGGCTTTCAGGGGTGTCATAGGCAGGTGTAAATGCTTGTTCCCCCAAAAATTTGTAGCAAGCTTGAGTTTCTGGGAGTTGTAACAATGAAGCGATTGTGGCCATAGCGTCAGCTGTCTTGTTATCAAGCCTTGGAATTTGTATGAACTTGATGTCTACAAAATATTTCTTGAAATTGTCAACCATTTTCTTGTACGGCAACAATTTTTCATCTTTGGTTTGATAGTCATCATTGATCTGGTTAATGACTAACTATGAGTCACCGTAGACTTGTAATTCTGTGATTCTCCATTCCAATGCTATTTTGAGTCTAGTGATCAAAGCTTCATATTCGGCTATGCTATTAGTGCATGGAAACATTAGCCGATATGATCGAGGAATGGTATTTCCTTGAGAGGTGACAAAGAGTATGCCTGCCCCCTATCCATGTTGAGTAAATGAGCCATCAAAATATAATGACCAAGGTTTCTTTGACTCTGTCGTGAAAACATCAACATCTAGAAATTCAATGTACATGGGATGTTCTGCTTGTAGGGGTGCTTCAAACAGTTGGTCAGCGATAACTTGTCCTTTGATTGCTTTGCGATCAATATAATGGATATCGAACTCGCTTAATATCATGACCCATTTTTCTAATCTTCTTGTTAACGTGGCCTTACTTAACAGATATTTGAGTGGATCAATCTTTGCAACAAGATTGATTGTATGAGTCAACATGTAGTGTCAAAACTTCTGCGAGGAAAAGACCATAGCTAGGCAAGCCTTTTTGATGAAAGTGTACTTGAGTTCATGACCTGTTAATGTTCGGTTGATATAATAGATTGCATGTTCTTTTCCTGTAGAGTCTTCTTGTGCTAACAATTCCCCCAAAGATGTCTCTATGGCAGCAATGTATAAGATGAGTGGTTTGTCCGGATTTGGTGGTATCATAACTAGTGGGTTCATTAAATATTACTTGATTTGTTGAAAGGCCATTTCACACTTATCATCTTATTTGAAAGGAACATTCTTATGTAGTAGATGTGTGAAAGGTAGACATTTATCAACTAGCTATGCAATGATAGTCATCCCTGTAGTGATCTCAATTGACTGATATTCCTTGGTGGAGGCATTTCCATGATTGCTTGTACCTTGGCGGGATCTACTTCAATTCCTTTTGCTGAAACTATGTATCCCAAGATTTTGTCAGATGTGACTCCAAAAACACATTTCTTAGGGTTGAGGCGAACTTTGAACTTTTCCAACCTTGCAAATATTTTGGATAATATCTCGAGATGTCCTTCTCTTGTATATGATTTTTCCAGTATGTCATCGACATAATCTTCCATGAATGTGTGCATCATGTCATGAAAAATTGTAGTCATAGCTCTTTGGTATGTAGCCCCAACATTCTTTAAACCGAATGGCATGACGTTCCAACAATAAGTCCCCCAGGGACATGTGAAAGCTTTTTTGTCTTGGTATTCAGGTGCAATCTTGATTTGGTTATAACTAGAAAAACCATCCATTAGTGAATACATGGAATGGCCAGCCGTCAGGTAAACTATAGTATCAATGCTTGGAAGAGGAAAATCATCCTTAGGAAATTCCTTATTAAGATCTTTGAAATCTGTGCACACTCGAACACTTTTTTCAAGTTTGGATACATGAACAATGTTGGATATCCATTCTGCATAGTCAATTGATCTTCTAAATCCCACATCGAGGAGTTTCTTAAGTTCTTCTTTAACTAGTAGTGCCACATGAGGATGCATCTTTCTAAGTTTTTGTTTTATAGGCTTTACTCCTGGTTTAATTGACAAGTGATGCATTATAAGATCCAGATCAAGACCTGGAATGTCCGCATAAGACCAGGGAAAGTTAACTTGATTTTCTCTAATAAATTCCATGAACTCGGGTATTTCTTTATCTATCATTGATGCTGCTAACTGTAGAATCCTTGGTTTCTCTGTAGTTTCAAGATTAACTGCTTTTGTAGGCTCAATCAAGATAGGCGATCGCTCATGATAGTGCTCTGGGAGAGTGTCAAGCATCCCATCATTTGGTTCCTTAAAAAGGTTTTCACCGTCTGATACGCTCTTTGTTTTATCTTTTGTTTGATCTAATACTGCCAGATTCTGGTTTTCACCATTAGATCTTTCTTTTTTATTTTTATTTTTGCAGCTAGGAAACTTGACACTCTCCTGTCTAAGGATCTAATGCCAAAAATTTCTAGTGGAACAATCATTTACATCATTTGTGAAAAAAAAGTTTCTGATAGATTCATCGGTTGGAAACATAGGTATACCTAGAGGTTCAGATAGATCCTAGTCAATAAGATCGGGATGTATTAGTGGTAGGGGGTCATTTGGTTGCGTAAAATCGGCTATGGTTATGGTCATAATGGAGGTGTCTATAGGATCTGAGGTATGAGGTAGATCAATGATGGTACTGTCCTCATGGTAGTCTTGTTTGATTAAATCCGACTCGGTATCACTAGAATCATAGTTGCGCTGTAGTTTAGATTCTCGTGGTTGGGTCCCTGACCCTTCTCCTTTAATTAGAGTAGGCGTATACTTGTGTATCACGTCCACCCATTTGTCCCTCCAAAATTCATCATTATGGATGGTATCCCATTCGTATTCTCTAGAGTCTGTGTTAGAGTTATTATCGATGAAATTCTGAATTGTTGTTAAGCATGCTTCCTTTGGATTAGAACTTTCTTGCAATCTGAGTACAATATCATTCAATTGTTTGGATGTTGTTTCTTTCGAGCTAATATCATAGCCTAGTCCTGTTTTATCTTTTGTAGCAAGTGCTAGAGGATTACCTTCATAGCCCATCTTTTGCATGATTGAATATCCCTTGCCATATTTATCAGTTGGTAACTTGATATTAAGAACTGTTTCATCTTCATCTTCATCTCTATAGAGCCATTTTAGCATTTCACTATCCTCAGGATCTTCCATCGGGAATTTCTCCTTGATAAATTATCCATTGAATTTTATGATTGGTTATGTCGGTGCTTGTGTTGATGTTGATGCTACAGATATTTGATGTTGCGTGAAAGAAGGTTGGCCATGTGACCGAGGTGACATAGGAAGATTAGCCAGACAGAGAGAATATTCTCCTACTCCATTATCTTTGAACCGTAGTTGCTTGTCAAAGGTTTTGGTTAATGGATTAATTTGTGTATCAACTTTTGGAGAAGTGCTAGTAGTCGCTTCTCGATTGTTAGGAACCAAAGTGTCTTGACTAGCTGTGATGGTAGCACAAATTTTACTGTGAGAATTATCGGTTGATATCATGATCTCTTATCTGTCATAAGGAAACTTAAGACACTGATGATATGTAGATGGTACAGCTTGCATGTTGTGGATCCAAGGACGACCTAACAAGATGTTGTATGCGAGATCACGGTCTAATACTTGACAAAAAGTATTTTTGATAACGGGTCCCACTCTGATTGGTAGCATGATTAAACCCTTGGATGCTCTTTCCTCATCATCATAGGCTTTAATGGTAATCTTTCTTCTGGAATCAATGGAATCCTTAGAAAATACTAAATCCCGAATTAATTTCATGGTACATATGCTTAAACCAGCACCTCCATCTATTAGAACTCGTCTAACATGAAACTTGTGGACCATGACTTCTAAGTATAATGATGAATTATGGGGATGTGTCATGGAAACATCATCTTTTTTGGAGAATGAAAGGCATGTGGGTGAGGAAAAATGTCCCACCATGGCTTGAAATTGATCCACATTCAGATCATCAGATACAGTTGTCTCAATGAGGGCTTTGTCTAGAATTTCTTTATGCGCCGAGGAAATTTTTAGAAGTTCCAAGATAGAGATCTAAGCATAAGTTTTTCCAAGTTGATTGATTAAATCATATTGATGTGACAGCGGTGGCACAATGGATTTTGAAGGAGCACCTTTTAGGACAACTTTAGCTTGTGCCCTTGTTGTTACGTTAACTTCTCAATACTCCGCTTTCTCTTTGACTTTTATAACATTAACCCGCTCATCATCAGTGTAGATATGATTGATTATATGCTCATCGACATGATTCACATTCTTTCCAGAAGACTCACCCTTTTAATAGTTGGGAAAAGGATTTCGAAATGCTTGGCGGTCTTTGTTTGATTGTTGGTTCCCTTCTATTGTGACAATGTCTTTGTCGATTAAATCTTGAGTAACATTCTTCAAAGCTTGGAAATTATTCATACGATGGCCTTTACATCTATGATATTCACAATAGTACGCATCATTCCATGATGGTGGCTTCACACTACGTTCGAAGTTACGTTGAGGCGGTAGGGTAATAATGTTCTTTGCCATTAAATCTTTAAGAGTAGATTCCAGAGATTTCCCCAATGGAGTGAAAGTTCTTCTATTGGAGAAGAATGAAGATCGTTGTGTATTCATGTTTGATGTATTTCCAAAATCATTGTTATTGTTGTTTCCATGATACCCTTGATTGTTGGTATTATTCTAATTTGGAATGAAAGTTGGATTTTGGTTTTTCCTCGGAGGAGGAGGGGAGTTGTTTCCCTGATTTGTAACCGAGTTGACATTGTTGTAGTTGTTGTTGCAAGGAACACTAAGAACAACTGGCTTAGCTGAGACATGATGTGCATACACAACACCATCATTCACCATGTTTTTGTTGCGAGTCCAAAATCTAGATTTGTCATTGTGGTGATTTGAGGAGCTAGGATTGTCTTTATCAAGTTTGATTATCCCTCTCTGGAGTAATGCATTTTCAATCGTGATTGCATTTTCAATCATTTTCTGAAAAGATGGAGGACAATGAAGATTTAGACGATAACTCATCTCTTGATCCAAGCTATTTATGAATGTAGTGATCTTTTCCTTTTCAGGAACATGACGTGGATATTTAGCGAACAATCTTCTCGATCTTTGAAGAAATGTGATGAACGATTCACCAGGTTTTTGCTTAACCTTGCATAGATCAATCATTGTGATTTGGGGTTGTATGTTATAGGAATATTGAGAGATGAACTTGTTGATCAATTCCTGAAATTTTTTGACAGGTGGTGTAATTTTTATAACCATTCCATAGATTGGCCTCTGATACTTTGTGGGAACAAACGCATTAAGTATGTATCATCATGAGTGAATTCGAAAGTCATGTTTTGAAAGACTCTAATATGGTCAATGGGATCCGATTTTCTGTTATAATGATCAAACTTTGGAATTTCACAATGCTTAGGAAATGAAATCATGTTGAGACATCGATCAAAAGGATATGGACAAATATCATCAAGAGAGTATGTCTTTGTTGTGGCTCCCCCTTGTAGATCTTTAATTTGTCCTTCTAATGTTTTAAAATATTGAGTCAAGGCATTAAGACCTGATAAGGGTGTTTCATCAGGATTACTCTTTATGTTCTCAGTGTTAAAGTCATGAGGTAGTTTAGCTCCTTTGTCGGCCAGAAACAGGAAATATTTTTGTTTGTCTCATTCTACGATCCTTTCTACTACTCTGAGAAATTTAGAATTTTGTTCCACTTCTTTAAGGTGGTGTTCTTCTTCTTGTTCATCTTCACTATCCTCAAAGGTTTTCCTCATATCTTTGTCGGAAGTGAATGGATTCTTTTCTCCTTCGGTCATGTTGTCTTCAAAATGGGGATTTTGACTTACTCTATAAAGGGGATCACTATTTTCACCTTCTTCTTGAGTTGTTGATGTATGATCTTCTTGTTGAATATCTTCCTTCAGTTTATTGTATTGTGATCATGTAAAAATAGGCATATGATTTCAAGATGTTCTCCTAAGCTTAGATCATAGTTTGATGAGTGCAATCAACGATGATGTTTTAATTTGATAAGATGAAAATCTTATGATATGATCAAAACTATGTTTCCTAATTCATGGTTGTGGCTTCCAATGATAAAGGATGTCAGAATCCTATTGGGAGAAGTTGAACCAAGAATTGAGAAGTTTTATGATGAAAGATGCACTTGTAAGATTTGATCCTTGTTTTCGAAGAGTGATCAGTATATCAAATAGCCTATTTCAACTCACTGAAGTATGTGACTAGGATGTGTCAAATATTTAATAGAAGGTTGTGGTATATAGTTGAAATCAAGAGCCTGATTGTGATTGTGTCGTTGAGAGAGGGCTCTCCTTTGAAAATAGGCTCATGAATCTAGAGGTTCCACAGCGTATTCGTCAGTAAATCCTCTAACAAAATCTTGGTATCTATGGAGAAATTTGTGATAATGGAGCAAGACGTGTTGACTCTTGTATAAAAACTTCCTTCGTTGTAAGCTTTTCTTGTAGCCTAGATTTTTCTTGGATTTCCTGATCCTATTGGTAATTGACTTCTTAACAAAATTGGTAGATTTCCACTCCCTAAGCATGGGAGAAAATATGCTACTGGACCGGGAATGCTATAAACTCAAATCTGTTAAAAAAATGATTCGGGAAAAAAAAGACAGATGCGCTTTTCTGTTGCCTATATGCGCTTCAGAAATAGGGATATGTGCCAAAGAAATGGTCAAATGCGCTTCAATATGTCCCAGATATGCTACTTTGTATCCTATATGCGCTGCATAATTTTTTTTTGATAGTGACCGAAAAGTTTTGTTTTTAGAATAGCCAGCGTATGCGCTAAAAGACTCAATGCGCTAAAACAGACCCTAAAAGTGCCGAATTAACCAGTGAATGCACTAGAACAGACCTTATATGCACTAAGATACTCCCTAGATGTGCCAAAATAGTTTTTCCCAAACATTTTCCTGAACAGTTGAGAACAGTTTCCAGCTGAAATTTGACATGTTCATTTTGGATGATCTTTTATCTGAATTAGTGTGATTGAAAACACAACAAACATCTTGAAAACAGTTGTTTTTAAGTCCTATACTAAACATCAAGTGTAAGTTTCAAAAAAAAAAATTCAAAAAGTGTTTTCATAGGTTTTACACATGACAGAAAATTCAGACATACTCACTCTTAGTACTCAAGTAGGTCATCATAATAATTAATAGCCCACATCTTAGAACTGCGTCGACTCACACAACCGTGTCACCCCTGAAGGGTTGCCCATGTTTTTGTCTTTTCCAGGAGCGTACTTAGAGTGATAGATGTGGATACTGGATCCCCTGAGTAAACGGTCCTTGGAAATTATACGGTGAGTATCTTGGGGGTAGATTCTTCCCTCCCTTGCACTGTGATTATTATGATCAAAAACTGACTTCGATTGGATACTACACTAGGTTCATAGTAAGGGTTTTTGTTCAGTGCAGCAATAATAAACTCCCTCAGGAGACCTCCCTACCTTTAGAACAAAGGCTTTGGGGATGGTTATCTTGCACACTACTGGAAAAAGAGGATTTCTCCTGATTTGCTTTAAATTTTATAGTGGGGCAGAATAGCCTGGCTTTGGCTTGAACCCACTTGAGTCATTCCTCTTGGGTGAGTACTTTTTCCCACAAGAGCAGGCCCTCTATAGGATGTAATAAAGCAGTAAAATTGCATGAATGTAAAAGGCAAGTTTGGTATTCTGGTCACCCAGTTAATGGGAGAGCATAGACCTATTGCCACAAACACAATAGACACTATTATTTTTAAAAGCCCAAATCACAATGATCTAAACTATGTGAAGATGTTGCTTCACAGAAAGCATGGGATTCATTTTAACTGCAAAATCAGTGTGTGGTGACTATCCTAGATTGATTTATTTTAAATCCATGTCTATCCTAGGGTTGCTTCCTTTTAAAACCAGCTGTGACTATCCTAGATTGGTTATTTTTAAGCCAGAAAAGGGTTCTGTCTGCGGAAGGCGTCAAACTCAAAAACCTATTTAGTTACAACCTATATGCACCAAAAGATCACCTGTATGCGCCACAAAAACAAGTAAATGCGCTACAGAAAGTCCTAAATGTGCTACGAAAACTCCTAAATGTGCTAAAACAAAATGCAACTAATAATTTTCTTTTTTTGTTTTTAGAAAATTTTAACAAACTAAGTCGAGCATATGCGGCATTCTATTTTGTAGATGTGTCGAAACACTTCTTGGATGCACCGCAACAGTCCTTGGATGCGCCATAACAGTCCCTGGATGCGCCAGAGTACCTGCAAAAGCGCTGAAAGAAGCCACATATGTTCTTTAAAAACCTACGGATGCACTTTGGAAATCCTCGTATGTGCTAAAACGAATTTTTTTGTCAAAAATCCAAATTCTAGAATGCGAGATCCTGTCAGAAAACCTACAAGTAGATGTTAAAAATGGGGCAAGGCCCCACGGTGGGCGCCAAAAATGTGTGGTCGATTTTGTGAGCGTTAAATATGTAAAAACAAATGCATCAAACACACCAATAAGACATTATATCAAAAATAGAATATTAAAATAATACAGATTGCAAACTCAGTATCCTGTTATCGATGTCGTCCTATCGTCTTCTATCTCCAGTATTTTCATTGATTCCAATTGACTCTCAGATTGTATGCTAGGCTCAACGAACAGTCTTCCTAGAGAACGAGATTAAATATGAAATGCATGTAATTCTTAAGCTAAGACATGATTATTCTAAAACATAATTGCTAAGATGACAAATTATGATGATGCTATGAATAATAAAACTATAATGATAATGCTAGAATGCTATAATGCTAGAATGCAATTAATCTCTAATTCCTCTGATGTGTGTTGTGTAACCATTGCTTGGATTGGCAGTGCTATTTATAGAGTTTTTCAAAAGATTTTGATTGGTTGATATGATCAATGATTGTGAAAATTCCTGGTAGATCAAACGGTTGAGGATGGATAAGACTAAAGAAAAACAGAAGAAAACATAAAGAAAGATTTTTTTTCTTTTCTGTAAAAGAGGTAAGATAAGATAATAAAGATGAATTGTAAAAAATCATCTTTTTGTGAGATTATGGAAAGATTTTGAAGAAGATAAATAATGAATTATTAAATTCAATTAATTATTTATGGGTGACAGAGGTTTTTCTTAAAATAGAATATTTACCCCAGATTTTGAAGATATTTAATTAACCAGAAGGAAGATTTGAAAAGAGATATTTAAATTTAATTAAATAAAAAAGACTTAATTAAATTCAAAAAGTGATAATTAATTGAAATAAATAAAGTGTATTTATTTAATTAATCAAGTAGACATATGGATGTGGAATAATTAAATAAAAATTGATTTATTTAATCATAATAGAAGAATAAATTGAATGAACAATATAATTAAATTAATTAAATTTAATCATATGTAGAATACTTTAGAGAAATTAATTAAATAATAAATATTTAATTAAATGCCAGTATTAATTAGATATGACCAATTTTATGCATCTCCAATACCAATCTCCTGGAGACACATCTTGGAGGTGGTAGTGTTGAGCAGTAAGATCAAGACCCATCTCTGCCATTGTTTTGGTTAGCCCTTGTCCCCTCACCAGCTTCATGGGATGAATTTCAATATCATATTCCCGCAACATAGTTACCCACTTAGCTCTGTGTTCTCCCAATTCATTTTGCATCAACAGTA
Organism: Sequoia sempervirens; assembly: GCA_007258455.2. Lineage (NCBI taxonomy): Eukaryota > Viridiplantae > Streptophyta > Pinopsida > Cupressales > Cupressaceae > Sequoia > Sequoia sempervirens. Next base: position 328,333,038 of record VDFB02270651.1, on the reverse strand, counting down.
GCTTGACTGCAGTATTGGGAGCTATTGCAAAGACCTTATTCTTTAGAATGTAATGTCTGAAATTCTTTACTACTTTAACTAAGGCATAGGCCTACTTTTCCACACTTGGGTATCTTAATTTTGCATCCTTTAAAGGAGCACTTATAAATGCTATAGAGTGCTCATTCCCTTGATAAGACTTTTGGGTCAACATGCCAGCACAAGAGTGGTTTGAAGCAAATGAATATATGTAAAAGGGCTTGGAATAGTCAAGACTTACCAATACTAGAGCTTCAACAATGGCTCTCTTAATTTCTACAAATGCTTCTTTTGCTTACACACTCCACTCAACTTTGGCTTCCTGCTTCAACATTGCATTCAATGGTTTGACTATCTCTGTGAATCCAATGATAAACTTCCTTACAAAGTTAATTTTTCCAAAGAATGATTTCATTTCCTTGTTACTAGAAGGTGGTTGAATCTTGAGTATGGCTTCCACTCGTTCAGGATCAATAAAAAATTCCTTTCTCTGAGATAATGTGTCCCAACAGTTTTCCTTCAGTAACTCCAAAGATGCACTTCTTTGGATTAAGGGAGATGCCAAATTCTCTACACCTTTGAAACACTTTGCATAAATCTGCTATATGATCACCTCTCTTCTTGGAAAAGACTGTCAGATCATCCATATAAATAATTATGTACTTTCCAATGATGTCATTAAAGACAATGTTCATGGCTCTCTAGAATGTTGCTCCAGCATTGATCAGTCCAAAGGGCATTCTTCTATAAGCAAAAATTCCCCATTTTGTAGTAAAGGAAGTTTTATGTCTATCCTCGTACTGGACCATAACCTGGTTATATCCAGAGTACCCAGCTAGAAAGGACATCATTTGAGATCCATTGACAATTTGAAGCACTTCATCCAATGAAGGAACTGGATAATTATCTTTTTTCTGATGCTTGATTAAGGTTCCTAAAAGACACAATCTGATCTCTCCATTTTTCTCTCACTGGAACCAAATTTGCAACCCATGTTGAATGTCTTACCGAGAATATGATGCGAGCTGAAAGCAGTTTTTGCACCTCCTTTTGAATAATTGGCTCTAGCAGAGCATTAATCGGTGTTTGCCTTTTCCTGAATGGTTTGACATTTGGCTTGAGAGGGATGGTGTGTGTAATAATTGAAGTTTCATATGCCTTCAGGTCTTCATAACTCCAAGCTATTACATCACGATATGTATGCAACACATTTATGATGCTTCTTCTTTCTTCTAGAGTACACACTTTACTAATAAAGACATTCTTGATGTCATCTTGAGTCCCCATGTTGTATGTTTCACATTGACTACTGATGGAATATTTTTTAGCATCTTGCTCTTGATCCCTAACCTTATCAAGATCAAAAATCCTCTCTAGTTGTACCATTCCCCTTGGAATAGTATTAGTCTTCAAATTGATGACCCCTTCTAAATCCATCTCTGCTTCTTGGGGTTCAGCTTCATCAATGATCTTTGAAGTAAAGACATCAAAACTTGTGATAAAATCTAAGATATGCTTATCATCTTCAAACACCTGAAAGTTAGTCACATTGTCAGGTACTAAAGGTACTTGATTCAATTCCATAGTAAACTTCTTCAATCCAAAAAGGGACAAAGGTTGCAGGGTACTAGCTGCTTGAGCCAGAGAGTTTGCAGTTTGATTTTTGTTGTGAGGTATCAACTGAATGTTAAAGGCATCAAATCCCTCAATCAGATCCCATACTTTATGCCTATAATTGGTCATTCATCTATCATGG
>VDFB02270651.1:328275113-328331164 GCA_007258455.2 Sequoia sempervirens | reverse complement strand
AAGCACAACGAGGGAGCTTCCCCTCCTAATTTGAAGAGCACTCATTGCGTAGTGTGCATAGCTGTCCGTACCAACTCTTACTCCAGAGGTGCTAGTTGTTACACCAACAAAATACAAATGACACTTGTTTATAAGGTTTGCGAAAATTTGCATGAGAATTAAATCTAAATGACAAAAAACAAATTCTACTCAAAGAATTGATTGCTTGCATGCAATGCAATCTTTATTACAATATTCTATCTGCTAATTTTAAATTTGAACTACGACAATCTTTAGTTAAACAATTGATAAAGATTACTACAAATTGAGACGAGAACTCATACCTCTTTCCATGACAAATATCCAAAATAAACTTCTAAAAATAGGTGACTCCTCAAAACGCACATCAATCTAAAAATAGTGCAGACTATAAATAGCTATGATTAAAAATAGACTTCTTAAAACATATGCTCTTCTTAAAATTGGGAATGGCTAAAAATGATGAATATTGACAAGAAACTCCGAATGATAATTTTGAGTAAGCTTTTCCTTTGTGTTGATCATGGTGGATCCCTCAAAGACACTAAAACCTTAGCATCTCACTCCCACTATATTGAATGTTTTGAAACTCTAGAGTATTAGCAAACATATTATTCTTTTCAAGTAGAGGACCATTATGATTGCGCATACATTTTCCAAACTTTATGCCATGGTGTTGGACATGTAGTTGTCACAGTACCTAGAAAGAAATCATATAGAGGTAAGGGTTATGTAGGCTTCATGGGCTGCAAAACTATTGACCACATCTTTACACTTCAAGGCTTCAAGCTATCATTGATAAGGCTTGTCATATGCCTTTTAAAGTCTTTTGTTGTTTTGTTGACTTCAAAAAAGGCTTTGACTTAATTTTGAGACACCTACTTTTCTAGAAGTTGAGACATATTGGCATCCCAAATTCTTTGATTATTTCCCTTTGGAGGCTTTATGGGACAGTTATTGGGCAGTTTCATACTTCTCATAGTCTATCTAACTTTGTCAAGAGTGCCATTGGAGTCGAGCAAGGATTTCCTCCCTCATTGACCATTTTTAGCATTTATATTGATGAGTTAGTGACATTTCTTTGGCATCATACCCATTTAGATGACAATTGTATGAGTTTTTCATAGCATTTGTTCTTTTTTCTGATGTTGTTGCTCTCTCACATTCTATCAAGGGCTTCCAATGACAACTTGAGGCCCTTGATCATAGCTTTTGGTCAACCTTAGTAAAACTAAGATTATGAAGTTCCTACAAAGGAGAACTTATAGAGATCACATCAGCCTATATATACTTGGAGGTCCAATTTTCAGGTCCATCCTTTAGCATGAAGTCCGACTCTCAAATACTACTTTGCAAGGAGTATGAATTTCACTCAATTAATTCAAACATGTTTATATTTTTATAAAATATATTTCCAAACATACATTTATTCATTTCAAATAAAATATGCTCACTTTTCAAACTAACTCTTTTAATTAATTTATTATTGCAAAATTAAACAAATATATATATATATATAGTCAAAAAGGATTCACACAACCTTATTTGAATACAAGGTAGAGAAGGTGATCATAATTCTTAAGTGAATGACTTAAAAATTGAATATATTAAGGGCAAAGAAAATAGAGTGGTAGATGCTTTGAGTAGAAGAAGGTATGTGATGACAATGGTAACATTTAAAACTACCTTTAGGCAACAAATTTTGGTTGTGCAGAAAAATGATTCTTGGTACAAATAAGTTGGTTCAGTTTTTGAGACTCAACTCATGGATTCCAATTATTTGGGGTATTCATTTGATAGAAATGGATTTCTAAGATATTAGAGTAGAGTCTATGTGCTTGTAATTGGAGGGCATAGAACTATTGTTTTTATTGGAAGGTCACAATGCTCTAGATTTAGGACACTCTAAAGTTAATATGATGTGGTCCAATTTTAGGAAGTTGTACTTTTGGCTAGGAATGAAGGAGATAGTTTGTTTCATAGTTAAGAACCTGGAATGCCAGATGATTAAGGAAAAACACATACATCTAGTAGAACCTTTGCATCCTTATGACACACCACATCTTAAGTGGCAAGTCATTAGCATGGATTTTGTACTAGGATTACTAGTGTCACCATATAGACAAAACTCGTTTTTGGTAGTTGATAAACTTACCAAGATAGCCCATTCCATACCTAGTATTTTAACTAACAATGCTCCACCTCTTGCTAAGAGATTGTAAAGGAATTTTTTTGAGTGTAGAGGATTCTATAAAAGATCATTTCAATGCCTAGTTCAAATCAAGGTTTCGGACCACTTTGCAATCAGCTCTAAGAATTCATCTAACTTTTTGTACTACTTACCATCTTGAAATAGGAAAACAAATAGAAAGAACAAATTAGATTGTTGAGGATCTCTTAGATGTATTGTATGGATCAACAATATAAATGGGAAAAACATCTTCCATTGGTGGATTTTTCTTATACTTGTTCTTTTCAATCTTCCTTAGGAATGGCACTTTGTGAGGTATTATATGGAAGGAAATGCCGAACTCCTTTGAGCTGGGATAATCTAGAAGATAGAATTGTAATCAGTCCTGATATGTTGAAGAAATTTATAAGTAGGTAAAGAGCATAAGAAAAAAGTTGAAAGAAGTCTTTGATAGGAAAAAGAGTTTGCAAACAAAAATAGGATACCAAGAAGTTTCTTTGTTGGGGAAAAAGTTTTCTTTAGAGTGAGACCTCATAAGAGGTTTGTATTTTTTGGGAAGGAAACCAAGATGCTAGAGAAATTCAATTCAGTGGGATAACATTTAGTTTTATCTCCAAAGCTAAGTTAAATCCATGATGTCTTCCACATGTCGTTGCTTAAGAGGTATGTGCCCAATGTTAAGTACATTTTTAATTGCCATGCTCTATAGGTGCAAAATATGCGGCTAATAATGATAGAGCCATACAAAATATTGGAGAAGTTAGAGGAGCAATATCAATTTTGCAACAAAGTAGTAGACCACTGTAAGGTCTAGTAGGACCAATACCTTGTGGATAGTGCTATATGGAAAGATACAATGGAGATGCAGCAACTTTATCCCCACTTATTTTGAAACTTGGATGATTTTATTTTTAGCTTGATACTTTGTTTATTTGATTCATACATGATGCTTAGTAAATTTAACTTCCTATTATGCATCAAGACAATGCAGAATCTTAAGAGGGGAGGATGTCATAACCCTTCTTTTTACCATTATATATGTTCATTTAATTTTTACAATAATAATGATTAAATTAGATTAGAAATAGAATTGATTAAATTTCAATATTCATCAAAATATTAATTTATAAACTTAATAGTAACAGAAAATTAAATTTGTATTCTACTGCATAGTTAAATTGAAAATAAATTAATTAAAAGAGTTAGTTTGAATACTGAGCATGTTTTATCTGAAATGAATAAATAAATAAATGTATGTACAAAATTTATTTTATAAAGATACAAACCTGTTTATATTTGTTGACTAGAATTCATTAATTTTTTTAATGGATTTGGAAAGGGTCATCATGATAGTGAATAGTGATGTGAAGAGCCGTGCAAATTTTGCTCTAAATTTTCTGTTTTGACCCCTTTGGAACTTCGACAAACACCTATTGTGTGAGCTGATTTTACGCTGTTATAAATGTCTGATTGTTGTTTGATTTGAAGGCAGCTCGTTTGTATGTTTGTAATGACCCAATTCTGCGTAAATTAAAAACTTTCCAATTCTCACTTTAAACATGTAAAGGTAACATATAACAAAGATAATACAATAAAATTTCTTCCTTTCTTTATTGATAAACACATACAAGTTACAATATGTTTCCTCATGAATTTCATTTTCATTGCAAATATAAATCAGAGTTAAAAAGTAATACAATTACATACATAGCTCGTAAGCTTTTGCACAAATAGAAGTAAGAAGGTTCAGGAGTCCATCCTTTCAAATCTTGGTACATCGGCCGCTCGCTGTGGAGGAGAAACATCACTCGGGCGCTTTTCCACCAACCACGGACTTATAATGCGGTCCCCCGCACGATCATTTTGCAATGAACGGCCCTCCCTTCGAAGAAGAGATTGGTAGGGTATCCTTTAACGATTACCAACTGAGCATAGTGTTGTGTCCTACACAACTAGTACCTTGCTATTTCACAATCACGAACTAGTACTCGGATCACAATGAACTGACAGTGTAGTCTCAACTATCTCACATCTAGGTGGATGTCGTACCTTCCACTACTTTGGCCAAAGTATTCTCATTCAGTACTTCGAATGAAGGTCATCTATCATAAACACTACTCAAGGCCGATTTGACTTGAGGCTTCCTTACTCTACGCATAGGTTTTGTCCTTCAATGGATGAAACCGTCATCCCAGACATCCTACAACCATACTAACTTAATGGAGATGAACAGTCTACAAGTGTCTTTATTTTATTCCTCCTATTCAGGAGATTTTTTTCCTAGAAGTACTTAGCTTACTCAGTTATCTAATAGCCTAAGCTAAAAGACCATACTTGTCTAGACCTTCATTTCGATCCCAGTAGTATATAAGTATATCTACGTATTTTCCATATAGAGATCATACAAAGTTTGCAAAAACAATCAAATGCTTATAAACTCTTCTCTAAATAATGCAGATTAAGTAAAGCCACCCTTGAGCTCTTTAATCATTTGATTCCCTTTTCACTACCCCCATAATCTAAAATTCTTATACATTTGCCTTTAAATGAAATGCACAAAGAGAGTTTGCCCAGTCAGTTCTCAATTAATTTTGACCTATTTGAAATCTCAAACACACAACAAGGAAAAATGCAGCCTTTCAACAAGAATTACAAAGAAATAGAAATTCATGCCTGATATTGAAAGCTTCTCACAGCACTGTTTCTCTCTCAGCAACTTTCAAAATTTCCAGTTGGCAATAGTTTCCTTGCTAGATTCACAGTGTACGGTGAACTCCAAGATTACTCTTTTACAATAGCACTCCACTATAAGAAGATTACCCAACAATGACTCTTACTTCTCTCAAAGTATCAAATAATGTATCGCTGCAATTAATTACTGTCAAAAGCTCTCTGTCTCTCACTTACTCAGTATTTAGAAATTGCAGTAATATGGTAAATATCACAACTCAGAAAAACGGATTTGTAACTCAATGACTTGCTAATTTTAGACTTCAAAAACAAATAACACACACAGACTCACAATACTGGCTCTCGAATTTGCAGTGTATAAGCTCTCTAAAAACGTTAATGAAGAGAAAATCCGAAGTGTATTCGAATGAAAGTTTGTGAAGTATTTATAGGCCGCAGTTAAAACAGTTTCCCCATTTTTGGGCATGTATATTGACAGATTTCAATGTTTACTCAGTCAAAATGTTACTTGCCATTCATCCAAACCCTTAGTCATGTTCTTCCTTGATGATTCGACTTCTATACAGCCAGCAATTCAAAGAATATTTCAACTTGCAATAAAAACGAAATTTACATCCACGTTTTTCTTGCCAGGCGTAAGAATTTTCCATGATATTTTCTGCTGCGTTCTAGGTCAAGTTCCAAATCGACACAGCTCAGTAGTTTGTTGCTATTTTCTGGTTTTTGAGTTTTGAATTTGTCTTCTTTCATTCCCAGCTGTGCAGGGACCTCCGCCATTTCCACGGGAGAGTTTCCTCTTTTCTTTATTTTCATTCATTTGCTATAATTCAAATTTTTCCAAAAGTTTCCTTAAAAGTATTTCACCTCTTTTCAAATGTACAAGTTAAATATTTCATATGGTAATCTTTTAAATATTTGAACTTCCATTTTTTTACAAATCACGAATTTCCTTCTTCAATTTTTAACACTTTAAAATAAAATGCGAATTTCATTCTTTTAATTTGAAATTGTTTTAATAATTTCTTTTTGTATATTTTACTTATTAATGTATTATTTTAGACATTATTATTTATTTTTATATAAACGTATTTATATATAAATAAATATTAATTTTAATATTAATACATTTAATTAATAAAATTTACAAAAATATTATTATTTATACATTCTTTATGTATTTAAATAATCACCTTATATATTTATACATAAATATATAAGTAAATCCCTTAGACAAAATATAGTTCCCTTATTTATTTTATTATAAAATACTATTATAGTCTTTAAATATATTAACACATAAATATTTAAATACCCGAGTATTTTAAATATTTATATTTAATATAACTATAATAATTTTATATATAATCGTTAATATTTAATTACTTAAATATATCTTTAACAAATATATAAATATATCGTGAGCCAGTCAGCAACCCGATATTTATATATATATATATATATATATTTACGTAAAGTCAACAGGGAATAATAATATAATATTATTATTAGTATGTATTTCTCTGTACACAGTGTACACATAAATGTATGTATATCATGTCATTACGTACATATGGGCATATCCATTTGCCGAGCATATGTATGTATTTGACATGTATATTCATATGGATACACGTACACGTATACACATACTTACTTGACCTTTTAACGTATATCCATTCATGTTTTTCCAAATCATGGTCAAAGCATAGTAAGTCAGACAAATAAGTAATCATCACTTTTCAAAGCATAAAGAAGTAAACATAACTCCAAGCCTAAGGATGACTTATCTAGACCAACATAATTGACTTGGTTTCTCAGAACCTATACTGACGTGTGTGTATGCTCATTTGGTACTCATTACTGCTTACCCGACCAAGTTCCTCCCCGAGTGATATCTCTCCTCTACCTGGAGGATTGATCCTCTTTCCTGCACATCATGACATGACAACGGGAGTCATATGCTCAAAGTGAAGCAGAATACATAAAACATTTCCAAAAGTTAGATTCTTCACAAATCAATATTCTTCTATTCTCCTTTATGCAGTATTTCACCAAGAATAATATCAAATGAAACAACATTCATATTGAAAACAAGGTATAAGCATCATTATTTCACCTCCAGAATTCACATTTTCTCTATCTAGTGATGGTAAATTGTAACGTCACAATTTGGGATGTAACAATGTTGTTAAGAACATTTTGAATACTTCCAACCATGCAAGAGTGACCAACAATATCATAAAACGATATGAGACTTATAAATGTTATCTATTGAAGATCATACTAAGTAGAAGATTTACAAGACTCAATGACACAGATATGAAGGGCAATAGTTTAATATTTTCTGAGTTTACAACTGTATGCAGCCTCTACAAACATCTAGTTATTAATAATGCAACATCAGCAACTACCCTGTCTACACAGCTTGCAGCATTCAAGAACACCCAGCAATATATTGCAGACTATAACAGCAGCATGGAAAGTAGTTTCATGTATCTTTAATGACTGATAATTACAAGGGACACTCTCAGTTTGCAGTGAAACACATTGACCCTTTTTTAAAGACACTTCTCATCAGCATTGAGGTATACAAAACATATTTAGATCTGATACAACAGGTTCTAAAAAGACTTCAATATCAGATATAATGTTCTTTCCCAACCAGTAATGGACTTACATATTTATAATCTAACTCAGCAATGACTTCTAACCACTATGACAGCAATTAAGGACACTCACAGTTTACTCCAGCTCTTGGCAAATAGACAAATGTGATTAAATGTTGGAGCGACCAAACCTGGGTCCAAATCATTTGTTGCCTGAAGGTGATTGAAATGGCGTCAAAAGGCTCTGGGTTCACTCACAGCAGCTACAGCTGCCTCTTTGCCCAACGTTTTTCCAAGGAGATGATGCTCCCAGTAAAGGAATGCAGAGACACCTCTTCTAACACTCACAAACAGCCACGTCCCAGCTGGTAAATGCCCCAGAAGTCGCTCAAATTAGGAACTCGTGTTTTCCTTCAGTTTGCTTGGATTCTTCAAGAGGCACGACTAATGAATGTCTTATTCGCTGGAGCAAATGCATCCAAAACTCAGCATAAAAAGAGCACAAAATGATGGAGCCAAACCATGAATTTCCACTTCCAAACTACAATAGATTCGAATCTCCAAAACCACAAAATCCCATAAAGAAATACCACGAACTCAAGGAAAATCTTCCCCACTAGGAGTGATGGTTCCACACTCAAAGATGGAGCTGCAAAAGATCTCAAACCCTGACCAAAAGGTTCGGCCAGTTTTTCACGAGAAGTCTTCATATTTTCAAAAGGTCTCTTCCAAATGTGCGCTCATTCCATATATTTCCCAAATGGCCCGATAAAGAGCTTATTTTCTCATTTTTAATCCTTTTTACAAAATTTCAAGTGACCCTTTAAAAAGTTACTATTTTTCAAATGTTTCCTAAGTCACTTTTAAATTAGCACATAAGTGACTTTTGCATATTTCACTTGGTCACAATAAAAGATGATTTAATTAATTACCTTTATGATTAATTTGGACTTAGGGCACAAATAGGTAATTAAATAAATGATTCCCTAAATGTCAACGTATCATGACAATTTCCTTTGGGAATTAGAAAGGCAACACGACACCCCAAGTGGCTAGTTCGAAGGGGACATTACAGTCTCCCTTCCCGAAATTGCTTGTCCTCAAGCAATTGCAAGCTCGGGTGTTGTAGAATCTGTTCATTCTCCCAAGTGGCATCCTCGAATGGCAAATCTTTCCACCTCACCAAATACTCCTTTACCACCCTGTTCCTCAACCTCCTCTCTCGAATGTCTACGATCTTCTTAGGAACTAGGACCAGATGTCCCTACTCATCCAACAGTGGGAGCTTTGAAGAAGTAACCTGTTGACCCAGTGCCTTTTTAAGGCACGAAACATGAAATACGTTGTGAATCATGCTGCTCTCTGGTAGCTGCAACTCATATGCTACCTCTCCAACCCGCCTGATAATCTTGTAGGGTCCATAGAATTTGGGATTGAGCTTCTCAGCTCCACTCTTCTTAGTCTATAGAGCTGCAAGTGAAGGTATACCAAATCACCGACCTCAAAATTGCGCTCAACCCTGTGTCTATCAGCATATGTCTTTTGCTGATTTTGTGCCACCTGTAGGTTATCCTTGAGTGCCCTCAAAATATCCTGACTCTCCTAAATCCAATCCTTAGCTTTGGGAGCCCTGCTCTCACCAAAAGCCATCTTCATAAATGAAGGTGCATCGTAACCGTACAAAGCCCTGAAAGGACTCATCCCAATGGACATATGATAGGTGGTATTATAACAATACTCCCCCAAGTGCAACCACTTAATCCATGCCCGCTGCTGCCCTGCAATGTAGTTGCGCAAGTACCCCTCAATCCATTTGTTCACAATCTCTTTTTGACGATTTGTTTGGGGGTGATAACTCATGATCGGAGTCAACTCAGTACTTGTCAACCTAAACAGCTCCTGCCAGAATGCACTCATGAATCGACTATCCCTGTCACTGAATATGTACCAGGGTAGCCCATGCAGTCTAAAAATCTCCTTGAAAAATAACTCAAGCCACCTGTGGAGCCCTATACTCGGTCGAAATAGCAAAGAAGTGAGCGTACTTCATCAACCAATCCACCACCACAAAGATAATATCTCTCCCATGCACCTTGGGTAGGCCTGTGATGAAGTCCATAGAAATGCTCTCCCATTTCTGCTCTGGGATAGGCAATGGCTATAGCAATCCAGCTGGATGTGTATGCTCTAACTTGTTCTGCTGAAAGTCACACACTCCCTGACGTGTCTCAATACATCATCCTTGAGGCCCTTCCATGAGAACCTCTCTCTGACCTATCTATAAGTTTTGAAATAGCCCTGATGGCCTGCTAAGGGAGTGTCATGAGAAGCCTGCAATATCTTCTACTTTAGTCTAGATTCTGGCACCAAGTAGATCCTATCCTTGTAGTAAATCACATCATCCACTACTCTATACCTGTCATCCTGAATCAACCCATCCATCAATTCACAAGCAAACTTATTCTTGGAGTATTCCACCAACAAGAGGGACTTCCAATTTGCAGAAATATCTAAAAGTGAGCACATTGAAGGTCTCCTGGAAAGGGCGTTTGCCACAACATTCTTCTTTCCCTTCACATACTCTATATCAAAGTCATATGCCTGTATCCTGCTGACCCATTTCTGTTGTCTCTCATTAAATCCCTCTACTCCAAGAAGTATCTGAGACTATTGTGATCGGTCCTCACCACAAACTTCCCTCCAACTAGATATTGTCTGAATTTCGCCAAGGCATGCATTATGGCGAGCATCTCCTTATCATAGATGGAGTATAGTCTCTCTGGTCACCTCAACTTACGGCTCTCAAAAGCTATGGGGTTTTTGTTTTGATTCAACACCGCTCCTATGCCCTTACCTAAGGCATCACACTCCAAAACAAACGACTGTGTGAAATCTAGAAGCGCCAATATGGGGCAACTACTCATCACCTCCTTGAGTTTATCAAAAGCTCGTTGTGCCTCCTCTGACCAACTGAATGCACCTTTCTTTGTCAAATTTGTCAAACGAACTCCCAACTGTGAAAATTATCTCACAAACCGCTTATAGTAACTACACAATCCAAAGAAACCTCGCAACTCTGAGTGTCCTAGGTGGTGGCCAGTCAAGTATTGCCTGTATCTTCTCCTGATGGACCTGTACTCCATTTACACTAATCACATGCCCCAAATATAATATCTCTCTAAGGCCAAATTCACATTTTGAAGCCTTAGCGTAGAGTAACTGCTCCTCCATGATACCCAAGATCTCATCAAGATGTCTCAAATGCTCCTCCCAAGTCTGGCTGTAAATGAGCAAGTCATCAAAGAACACCAACAAGAATTTACGCAACTGCTTGTTGAATAAATGATTCATGCAGGATTGAAATGTGGCAGGCGATTTGTCAAACCAAATGGCATGACCAAGAATTCATAGTGCCCGTAGTGACAACGGAACGTTGTTTTGTGTATGTCCTACTCTCTGACCCTTATCTGATGATACCCTAAACGAAGATCAATCTTCAAAAAATACACTGCCCCATGAAGTTCATCCAACAACTCATCTATCCTGGGTATGGGGTACCTGTTCTTAATGGTTTTCTTATTAAAAACACGATAGTCAATGCACATCCACATAGTTCCATCCTTCTTCACCAAAACCACAGAAGAAGCGAATGGATTGGAGCTCGGTCTAATGTGTCCCATCTGAAGCAATTCTTTGATTGCTTGTCATGTCCCCTTCTCAGTGACATCTCTCAGAGGACAGGATTGGCCTATCACACGACCCTCGTAGGCTGATTGTTTGGATAGAGGGTCACTTCGGAGCTTGGCTCAGCTTCAGTCAGCGGAGTTTGATCAGTTGTCTTTCGTTCTGGCTCGATCGGAGACTTTTTGCAGAATTGCTATTTTTAGCAGTTCCTTCCTGGCAGGCAGTGTGGGACCACTGCTATTTTTAGCAGTATGGCTTTGGCGGCATCCGGAATCACTTCAGAGTTCGTCAGCATCAGACGGAACAGGAAACGGATAAGTAACGAGAAAAATATTAATATTTAATCGTATTGGTTAAATATTAATTATTTAATGATTTATAATATAAAGTTATAATTTAAAATTATAACTTAAGTGATTGCCTTGAGGGGTGCGCCATCATTAAAGGGGGACAGTTTGACATTTGATTTGAATTAAAATATTCAGCTGAGAACTATGGAGAATTAAAAGATTAAAATATGAATATTTTATTAAAACCCTATTTTCAAGGAAATCGCACTTTTCAGCTTATTTGAGGATTTGCCTTGGGTTTTGAGCCATTATGAGATTATTGATATTGAAACTGGTCAAGTTTTGTCTGAGCAAGAGACTCTAGGGTTTCGCGTTCGAATTCCTTGGGGAACGAGCCATCTCCATCGGAAAGCAATTCAGAGGGTGTGGAATATCACTTGATTTATTGCCAGCAGAGGTTTTCTCATCCAGAGGAAACTACAGAGCTTCAGAGAAATTCATATCTTCAGTTCTTTTCAGTGTTTGCTATCCAGAAAGGCATCTATTCCTTTGGCGCATCTTTCAGAGACTACAGAGGGAGGCCGTACCTTTTAAATCATTGCTGATTGCTGGAGCCGTACTTACCAGGCCGTACCATCTGATTTCTGGCCGTACTACCCAGCCTTGAGTCGTCTTTTTCCTGAAGGAAGAAACGCCTCTTCCCTTGACTTCCTATCTTCTCCAGTGAAGGTGCATACTCATTGGGCTTCATCAGAGGTTATCATTCAGAGGGAGAAGATCATTATTTATTGCAGCCGTACATTTCTGTACTTCTGTAGCAGCAAATACCAGGTTCTTAAAATATTGAAAATTCATTGTTTAATTCATTGCATGTATCTGGGCATTTTTGTAATCGGTAGAGAAGATCAAATAAAGTTACTAGCATCCATTTTCTACAGTTTCCAGAGTTATCTTATTTTTATTGAATTTATTTCAATTTATTGCAAAAATCGTACCTTTCATTAATTGCATCAAAAACACAAAAAAATCACAAAACATCAAAAACTTCAGAAAAACCTAAAAATCAGTCAGGAGCAGTGTCAGGGGGAAACTAGGGTTTCTACATTGCTTTCTGTTGTACCCAAAAGAAAAAATTTTGCTTCATCAAGGCATTTTGTTTAAAGAGTCTAAATCTTGCTAAAATGATGTCAAGTATAGTTTTTGGGCAATATCAAGCATGGAGTTTTTGTCAATAGTTTGTCAGTCAATGGCAGTTTCATTGATCAAAACCTGAATCAGAGACTCAGAACGGAGCATTTCATGATGGAGGAGCGTTTCGTGACGGCATTTCACGTTGCACATTGTCACTTCAATGGTTAAGACGAAGTTTTTAGTGATCAAATTATGAGGATTTCTCAGAGAAAAAACAAGAAAGCGCAACCATAGCCCAGGGGCGCCCTTCTGTTTGAAGGTCAAGATCTTGTTGAAAATGCTCATAAATACAGTCAAACTCTTCAGAATTGGCCTGGTTATTCGACGAGCTATCCAGCGAAGCTATCCGAGACCCGTAACTCCGACAACTGGCGACAGAAGTTGAAGATTCCAAAATTTCACATGACCGAAACTTGTCCTTTTCCAGCAAAAGCGCGCCTGTAGCTTGAGGGCGCCCTTCTAGATGGAGACTTGGATTTTGGTTTTTCTGATGATGGATGCAGTCAATTTCTTCACGTCTAGTCTACTCGTCCAACGATCTATCAAACGCAGTCGTCCGAGTCCCAGAGCTCCGGAAGCCAACATCTGAAGATGAGCTTATAATGGAGTTTTCACGTCTTTGAGCTTCTTCATTGCATTTCCAGCGCAACTATAGCTCAGGGGCGCTGGTTAAAATGACCCTTAAGATGGTCAAATTTGTTGATAAGGTCTTCCTGACATCAGTACTACGTTAGTCCAGCTCCGCAACGCACCAAGTTGCCTGTCAATCCGACATTCCAAGTGATTGTGGCAAAGTTTCTACCAAGCACGTAATTTCACGGGCGGACCAACATAAAATTTTCATTGTATTTCTACAGTCCAGAGGCGCCTAGCCTGTAGGCTTGTCAGATGAGATCGTTCGCGTTCTAAGTCTTCATGAGACTTGAGCGTAATTACTTTATCTATTCAACAAGCCCAGCGGTCAGCCTTCGGGATTTGGCAAACGCTCGTACGTGCGAGGTCTTTGGCGAAATGCTAAAAAGTGAAGACATCTGGAAAATGGCCAAGTATGGAGCGGATATTTTAAATAAAATACGCACTGGCATTTTTGAGGTCTTAGAAGCAGTTTTCTTGCTTCATCACTTCTAGAGATTTCTCTCGTGGGTCCTTCTGGCTGTCCGTTAAAATAGATAGTGCTCGAATCGGGTTATCCCAGCTCCAGATATCAGAGGTCAAAGTAGGGCATCTGGTTGAGAGTTCAACTTTCGTCAAAATGGTGCCAGTGCAACTGAAGGCCATGGGCGCTTTTACTTTTGAGGCCCTTAATGAACTTTTTAGATGACGTGTGTACAGTCGTTGGATGCAGAATGAGTCCAAGCATGCAGTGAGCTTCGTTTCCTATCAGCAAGGTTCACCGTTCACTGTCAGTAGCCGTTTGAAGTGTCAGATGGCAGTTTAGGAAAATGGTTAAGTTTGGAACCCGTAAATGAATTTAATCAAGGGCGCCTAATTTTTCAGGGTGTTAAATGATGGATTTTGCAGTAGTGACTCCTAGCAGACGTTTCTTCTTTGCTCAGCAGGCTTCGCGATGGATATCTCAATTCAGTCTCAGCATCATCCGATCACTCAGGATTCAGTGTCGAAGATGGCCAGTTGTAACTTTGTACTCAACTACAAAGTAGGAAGTTAATAAAAAGTGCAATATCTTGAGCAAATGGACGCCTATGAGCTCAAACGATGACTTTTCGGAATCAGTGAAGTTCGCTAGTGAATCTCAAAGCTTCATTTGGTTTGTCAATTGAAGTTGAATAATATTTAATATTTATTATGCATATTTGGCATTAAATGGCGATTTTCTAAAGTTAGCGCCCTCTTTATGCTAAGATTTCAAATTGCATGATGATGAATATTTATTATTATTTATTTTCGGACTCCGAGTTAGTGTCAGTTCAACTGAAGGGCGACCAATTGGAAGGCTTCTATTTCAGTCAGGGTTTTAAATTCTTGCAGTTCACCAGTTGATGCGAATTTCTTCTTATGGCGCCTTCTTCATTTTTGTATCATAAGGCTAAAGAGAAATTCGTTTTTCTTAAGAGAAATTCATATCTTCAAAGGAAATCAAATTTTATCAATTTTCAAAGGCGTTTCTTCAAGAGGAGTTCATATTTGAAGAACAAAAGGCGTATTAACTTCAAGACAAATTCGTAATTTTCAAACAAAAGAAATTCATATTTCTTCAAAGAAAATTCGTGATTTTAAAGCAAAGGCGAATTCTAGCAAAGCAAAGGCAAAATCTTCATCTATTGCCAAGGGCGTTTTCATCAAATACATCTTTTTGCAGGATAAAAGTTCATAATCATTAGCAATTTGAAGAATTCAAGGGCGATTTTCAATGAAGAAGAGCATACAAAAAACGTCTTTTTCCTCCTTGATTCTCAAATTTCTCTCAGTATACAATTCGCATGTTCCTGAAATCGGCAAATTTTACAAGTCTCAACATCTAGATCATTTTCATATAGCTTCCTCGAATTAAAATCGTGCGTTTGATTTTTTAGGAATTTCTAACTCCAGAGCATTCGTTCTTGAGTTTCTAATTTTCGCAACTGAAAACTCTTTGCATGGTCGAGTAGAAGTCAGATTTTCGCATTTCTGACGTTCTGGGTTGTCTTAGAATCTTTTTCTGGACAAAACCAATATCTCAGATTTTTCACTGAAAATTGCCCTTCGATAGGCTATTTTTACCCTCAGCAGACTATTTTTAGCTTTCCAGAAAAGTTGTCAGAATATTGCCGTGTTCACAGTCAATAGGCGAGTTTTTCAGAGTGCAATTCACATAGACTGAATTCAAGATCAAATGGGTCTTAATTCATGATTTCATTAGAAAAGTTGAGACCGATTTGTATCAAGTGCTTTCAGAGGGTTGATACCGTCGGAATTTTGCGTGTGCAGCAAGTTCATTTGCATTTCTCACAAACAGAGTGTGCGCAGTCAAATCTCGCAGTTTCGTCATGCAAAAGTGTCAGAAGCATCAAGCTGCAGAGGAGATAGTCGCCATCACTTCAATTACAGAGCCGCCAAAGTTGCCAGTCAGTGAAATGCTAGTTTGAGTGTGCAAAGATTGCCAAGATTGCTCAAGTTGCTGACATTCAGATGCTGATGTAGTTAACAATCTCGTTGAGGGATTGTTTGCTCGAGATCACGATCAGTAGACTTCAATTCCCACCTCTCAGAATAGACTTTATACACAGGAGTTAACTTGGCGTTACCCTTTCAAGTTAACTCGAGGTTTCATCACATGCATATCTATTCTGAGATTAGCTTTACACACTTGGAGTTTCATTTAGGGTTTTACGTTAGCTGATGGTAGTCTTCCAGTTAACATGCTTTCAATAAGGATGTGCATGCTTGCACAATTGTCCATTTTTAGACTAGATGTTTTGGTTAACTGATGGTAGTTTTCCAATTAATTGTATAGTTTGCTTAATTAGGGCTTAGCAATAAATCTTGCATGCATTGCAAGACTGTAGTTGACTCAAGGTGATTTTAGGGTTCCCTACACCTTGATGTTAATAAATAAGAGCTTTTGCTCATTTGTAAATAACTTTTGCTTGAGAGAGAAATATATGCTGCGCCTACCTTGCCCTCAATATTGCTCTTTTGGTATTTGTTCATGTGTCTTTACTATTGCAATTAATTGTTATGCCACATAGGGTTTCATGCAATTGTAATGGTGAATTCTTTCCATAGTTTAGATAAATCTGTTTTGTGCAACTTTACCATTATGATCAATTGTTATGCCACATAGGGTTTCATGCGATTGTGATGATAAATCTGTTTTGTGAGTCTTTACTATTATAATCAATTGTTATGCCACATAGGGTGTCATGCGATTGTCATGGTTGATTCTTCCCATAGTTTAGAGAAATTTGTTTCGTGCCTAATAAACTTGTTCAGATTGAGATAATAGTTGCGCCACCTTGCCCTCAAGTAGAGAATCTGCACTTGGTTATCGTGTGTTGTCGTGCCTAATAAACTTGTCTAGATTGAGCTGATAGTTGCACCACCTTGCCTTCAAGTTGAGAATCTATACACGTTTATCGTCTGATAGTCAAACCTTGCTCCGTTTCCTCATGCCCTGTTTTTTTGAAGAGACCGGATAGAATTTAAGTAATTAAGTTTAGTTGTAGTTAGTGGATCTGCAAAACCAGAAAATACTCAGCTGCAACGTATAGTTTTCGAGAAAGCCTTGTACCTCTATAGCTGAAACAAAAAGATAGGATTTAGTTTAGTTTATTTCCATTTGCAAGTACTTTTGTCAAGCACAACGAGGGAGCTTCCCCTCCTAATTTGAAGAGCACTCATTGCGTTGTGTGCATAGTTTTCCATACCAACTCTTACTCTAGAGGTGCTAGTTGTTACGCCAACACTTTCTCAATCTCATCCTTGAATTTCTTAGGATGACGATAGGGGGTAGTGATCACTGGCTTGGCCCCCTCCTCCAACTCAATGGTATGCTCAAAACCACGATCAGGTGGTCTCCCTAGAGGTATCTCTCCAAAAACCCTATCATGTTTACCCAATAGCTCCTAAATGTCAACATGATATGGCTTCCCTGAATCTGAAGACTCCTTGGTGGTGATCAAACACTCTGCTGCCCATGCTATGTCATCATGTCGGAAAATGCTCTCCATGCGTCTAGCAGACACAACCTTGGCTGATCCATTAGCCATGCCACTAAGCACTACTCGTTTCCCCTCTGCTGTCCTGAATTTAAGTTCCATGGTCTGAAAGTTCTGAGAATATTTCCCTAATGAGTGTAACCACTAAACTCCAAGTATAGCATGACTGTCACTCAAATCCACCACATAGAAGTCATTTGTGGCTGTGTAATTACCCAAGGTAGTAGGCAATTGTTGGACCCTCCGAGTGCATCTCAATTTATAACCATCTGCCACCATCACATTAAATCCTTAAAGTCCTCTGCAGGTAGCATATGTTTCTCAACTAGGGCTACATCGATAAAGTTGTGGGTTGCCCCACTATCGATCAACACACATATGTGATGTCCTTGTAAAACCCCTCTAACTCTAAATGAGTTGAATCTAGGAGTGCCTGATATGGTAGCAACGGTACCACTCTTACCCTCTCCCTGAGGCTGCTCCTCATTTGAACTGCTGTCATCATTATCGTGAGAAGGCTCGTCATCACTGCTCTCATCCTCAGACAACCTCGATAAGGTGAGCCTTTCCTTTTCCTAGGCAACGGTGACCTGGCTCCCAACGTTCCTTGCAATGGTAACAAATTCCCTTAATTCTGCATTCCTTGCGATACTCCTCATCTGGAACACTTTTCTTGTTTCCCTTCTTCTGAAAAGACTTCTTGCCCTTGTTCTTTTGAAGAATGAAGGGTTTGTAATGTCCCCATTTTTAGCACTACACTTTCCAGTGATTGTTACCCTATTCCCGGATGCCTGTAGGCTAGTAAGGGGCAGAATTAGGGTTTCCACTTTTGAGGAGGTTTTGAGGTCTTGCATGCGAGAGTTTCTAACACATGTCTGGTGGTACTTTCCAGGTTTTTGGAGAGCTTCGCGATGGGGTAACATGCATGACAAGATATTGACTTGCATTCTCGGCTGCTTTTGGAGGCTTGCATGTTGGAGCTTTGCAGTTTGGATTCTAGATTCCTTCTGGGTTTTCAGAGTGCTTCGCGGTGGTGTGACATGCAATGGAATCAGAGAACTTTTCTAGACTTACTACTTTTAGTAAGTTGTGACGGCTTCTCAAAATGTGGAGAAAATGAGTTTGGAACAACTTACTATTTTTAGCAATATGCTATTTTTAGTAAGTTCTATTTTTGGAAGTACTGTTTTTAGCAGCAGTTCAGCAGTTTAGTGCAGCGGCTATTTTTGGCAAGTCAGCTTGAGCAATGGTCTCCAGCATTTGAGGTGATTATTTTGGCAAGTTTGATATTTGATGAAAATAATGTTTTTAAGTGAAAAAATATTTGGCTAAGGCATGGAGGACGATTTTGGAGAGATAAGTGGTTTTTATAATGTTTATTAATTATACATTTTGGAGGCTTTATTTGGAAGATTATAATGTTTTAAATGAAATATTAACTTAGGCAAAATGGACGCCTAGTTTGGAGGAATATTTGCAAATTATAAAGTATTTCACTTAAATATATTTGGACGCCTATGTTATGAAATATTTGCATTTTGATAAAGTATTATTCCTCATGTGTTTTGGACGCCTAAAGTCAAGGAGGAAAGGGTTGGAATTTAAATGAAATGCAAATACAAATTGGGCACTCAAATGAGAGGGAAATGAAATTGAATTTGGAGACAGAAGGCTATAAATAAGAGTGTTGGGATCTTTGTTTAGGATCCATTGCTTATCATAACAAAATGTTGCTGAAATTATTTCAGAACCCTTGCTTTGAGGAATGCATACCTCATAGCCTATATCAGTTTCGTACTTGAGAGATAGTACGTAGCTAGTTTGAGACTGCTTCTTCATTCAGAGGTTGCAGATAGAGCTTCACAAAGATGGCTTCATTTGATATTTGCTGATTTTGGAGAGTTTTTATCAGTTTTGGTGATGCTGGTGTGGTGCTTGGTTGAAGCACATTTTCAATCATAGCTCTTTGCTCAAATTTTTGTTGGTTCTGGGTATTGACCCATTGTTCAAGTCTACCTTGGGTGCCCCTTCTAGCTAAGTTTCAGATTTTAATATGCAGATTTGGATTTTATATTGTAGAAGTCACCCTTCTTGAGGCCGTACCACTTCATCTTGCCTGGCAAGTGTTTAGATAATTTAGAGAGTTGTTGTAGCTATTTCTTGGTTTGTACTTGGTCGCCCTTCTCATATGCTTCATTTGCACTTGGTTTGACATCATTCGGAGAAGTATTGGCGAAGTTACGAGCATAAAGGTGAAATCTGTACTTGCTAGTTTGAGTTTTCAGTTTGCTGCAAATTTATATCAGACCTGTTATTTCAATCATTTTGACCATATTTCATATGCTGGATGTCAAATACTTGTTAGGAGATTATGCTCTAACCATTTGGTGATCATAGCTCATTGCTTTTGCAAATTATACTTCATATTGTAATGCTGAATTAGCAGTACTGATTAGCTCTTTATATTTCTGCAACTTACATTTTGTATTCCCACTTTTGGTGGAAAAGGCTGGCCACGCCGCCTATTTTACTTATTTGCAAAATCATATTCCCACGGCCATGGAAGAGACTGGCCATTGCTCAGTCTTCATTGTACTGCATTTAGATCCTCTTCACCATATGTTAGCACCTCACCCATCTTGGGTCTTGAGTGCACATCCTTGGTGTTGAGTTACTTTCTTGCATTGCATCTTAATCAATAGATTCTCCGCCATATGATAGTGCCTTACCCACCTCGGGTTTGGAGTGCACATGCTTGGTGTCGAGTTTACTTTCTAGCATTGTATTTCTTTCATAGTACCTCCGCCATATGGTAGCGCCATTCCCACTTTGGGTTGGAGAGCACATTCTCGGCGTTGAGCTTCTTTCAACATTGTAATACTTTCAAGTTGCTACTGACGACCCTCTTGCCATATGACAGCATCATTCTCATCTCGAGATTGAGTGCGCATTCTTGGCAAAGAGTTACTTTCCAATTGTTGGTTTTGGTTTAAGCTAACCTTAACGGGTGCTTATTGTGCTGGTGTGCTCATTCAAAAATTGAAAAAAATTGGCCGGCATATTACAGGGTTTGGAAGAGGTTTTGTTGTCCGGTGTGGAGAATTCCATATCTCTAGCTCTGGTGATTGCATCCTGTAGGGAATTGGATTTGAAAGCCTTAATCCAACCACGAAGTGGTTCGGATAGACCCTCAATAAAGAGCATAGTCAACCTCTGCTCTGAAATATCTGTCACCATAACTGTCAATCGCTGAAACTTTGAAATATAAGTATCTACTGATCCATTTTGCTTAAGCTGTGCTAACTCGCGGAAATGAAGCTCTGGATCCCTCTGGTCAAACCTATCCATAATTTTCTATGTGAACTCCAAATAGGAAGTGATGTTGGCATGCCCTAAAGTGACAAGCCCATGGTACCACCACTCATGCGCCTCACCATCTAAGTGTAACGTAGCATACTTGATAGCCTCTGTCTCCAACATGGGTTTAACTAGAAATAAGTGTCCAAATTTTGTACCCACACTCTGGCTATGCATTTACTAGACCCGTCAAAGGAAGGAATTGTGAGTTTCCCAACCTTGCGTTGCAGATCTTGGTTCTGCTGTCCTTTATTGTTATTTTTGGGTCCATTCCTATACTTGATAATGCAAAAATCTGCCAATGACATGGCAGCATGGATTTCATCCCCCAACGATTGATATTCTCTCAAATAATCTGTGAATCCCTCTCCTTGTGCTTGTTGCTCCTGATTTCCAGTAGGCTGTCCACCCAAAAATTAAGGCATGAGAGGCTTCGGGGTCACCCTACTAGCTGCCATAGCATTGCTTTGGGCTGTATCATTATTATCCTGTCCACCATTATGACCATTATGACCATTATTGCCATTATTTCCATTGTTGTTTCTACCACCAACAAGTTGTTAAACAAGTGCTATTTGTTGTGCTAGTTCGTGTTGACCTCTAGCTAGGTCATTCAAAATATGTTGGGTGCTGCCCTTAGGTATCTCTTCTCTATCCCCCATGAATTCAAATGGTCCCAACCCTCTTCTCAATCTCCTATAATGGATGTTAAGTGGGTTGATATCAGGGATGTCCTCATTCATAACCCAATTCTAACACAAGCTGGCAGGACTGCTAGCTCTGATACCATTGTCAAGAGCTGTGCAAATTTTGCTCTAAATTTTCTGTTTTGACCCCTTTGGAACTTTGACAAACACCTGTTGTGTGAGCTGATTTTATGCTATTATAAATGTCTGATTGTTGTTTGATTTGAAGGGAGCTCGTTTGTATGCTATTAAGAACGTTTTGAATACTTCCAACCATGCAAGAGTGACCAACAATATCATAAAACGATATGAGACTTATAAATGTTATCTATTGAAGATCATACTAAGTAGAAGATTTACAAGACTCAATAACGCAGATATGAAGGGCAGTAGTTTAATATTTTCTGAGTTTACAACTGTATGCAGCCTCTACAGACATCTAGTTATTAATAATGCAACATCAGCAACTACCCTACCTACACAGCTTGCAGCATTCAAGAACACCCAGCAATATATTGCAGACTATAACAGCAGCATGGAAAGTAGTTTCATGTATCTTTAATGACTGATAATTACAAGGGACACTCTCAGTTTGCAGTGAAACACATTAACCCTTTTTTAAAGACACTTCTCATCAGCATTGAGGTATACAAAACATATTTAGATCTGATACAACAGGTTCTAAAGAGACTTCAATATCAGATATAATGTTCTTTCCCAACCAGTAATGGACTTACATATTTATAATCTAACCCAGCAATGACTTCTAACCACTATGACAACAATTAAGGACACTCACAGTTTACTCCAGCTCTTAGCAAATAGACAAATGTGATTAATTGTTGGAGCGACCAAACCTGGGTCCAAATCGTTTCTTGCTTGAAGGTGATTGAAATGGCGTCAAAAGGCTCTAGGTTCACTCACAGCAGCTACAACTGCCTCTTTTCCCAACGTTTTTCCAAGGAGATGATGCGCCTAGTAAAGGAATGCAGAGACGCCTCTTCTAACACTCACAAACAGCCACGTCCCAGCTGGTAAATGCCCCAGAAGTCGCTCAAATCAGGAACCCGCGTTTTCCTTCAGTTTGCTTGGATTCTTCAAGAGGCACGACTAATGAATGTCTTATTCGCTGGAGCAAATGCATCCAAAACTCAGCATAAAAAGAGCACAAAATGATGGAGCCAAACCATGAATTTCCACTTCCAAACTACAATAGATTCAAATCTCCAAAACCACAAAATCCTATAAAGAAATACCACGAACTCAACGCAAATCTTCCCCACTAGGAGTGATGGTTCCACACTTGAAGATGGAGCTGCAAAAGATCTCAAACCCTAACCAGAAGGCTCGATCAGCTTCTCACGAGAAGTCTTCATATTTTCAAAAGGTCTCTTCCAAATGTGCGCTCATTCCATATATTTCCCAAATGGCCCGATAAAGAGCTTCTTTTCTCATTTTTAATCCTTTTTACAAAATTTCAAGTGACCCTTTAAAAAGTTATTATTTTTCAAATGTTTCCTAAGTCACTTTTAAATTAGCACATAAGTGACTTTTGCATATTTCACTTGGTCACAATAAAAGATGATTTAATTAATTACCTTTATGATTAATTTGGACTTAGGGCACAAATAGGTAATTAAATAAATGATTCCCTAAATGTCAACATATCACAACAATTGCCTTTGGGAATTAGAAAGGCAACGCGACACCCCAAGTGGCTAGCTCAAAGGGGACATTACAAGTGAATATTGTAAGAAGAGATATCATGGTGCACGTGAAAGTTAACTATAAGAATAAGGTGGGTTGTCATTGAGTTATTTGTGGAACTAATTGAAATTATCTAAATAAAAATAACTATGCAAGTGGAAAAAGTAAATGTGAATCAACAAAAAGGGGAATAATTTCTATAAAAAGGGGAACAATTGAAAGAATATAGGGGAGTGAAGCTGTCATGTCCCCTTCTCAGTGACATCTCTCGGAGTACAGGATTGGCCTATCATACGACCCTCGTAGGCTGATAGACTGGATAGAGGGTCACGTTGGAGCTTGGCTCAGCTTCAGTTGGCAGAGTTTGATCAGTTGGCTTTGGTTCGGGCTCATTCGGAGACTTCTTGCAGAAGTTGCTATTTTTAGCAGTTCTTGGCAGTCGGCGTGGGACCCCTGCTATTTTTAGCAGTATGGATTTAGCAGTGTTCAGAATCACTTCAGTGTTCGTCAGCTTCAGACGGATCAGTCATCAGATGAATAACGAGAGAGATATTAATATTTAATTGTATTAATTAAATATTAATTATTTGATGATTATAATATAAAGTTATAATATTATATTATAACTTAAGTGATTCTTAATTGAGGGGGTCGCCATCATCAGAAGGGGCCAAATTGACAATTATATTTTATTATAAAAATTTGGCTGAGACTATGGAAAGATTAAAAGAATTAAAAGTTCGAATTTTAATGATTCCCTATCTTTGTGGAAATCGCACTTTTCAAGAGATATAGGCTTTGCATTGGGAATCGAGCCTATTATGTGATTATTGTGAATTGAAAATTGATCAACTTGATCTGAGCAAGAAGCTTTAGGGTTTCAAGTTCGAATTCCTTGGGGAACGAGCCATCTCCATTGGAAGCAGTTCAGAGGGTGTGAAATAACACCTAATTTATTGCCAGCAGAGGTTTCTTCATCCAGAGGAAATCATTGATCTTCAGAGATATTTACATTCAGGGTTTTCAGAGTAGTTTTCATTCAGAAGACATTCATTCATCTAGGCGCACATATTTCTTGGAGATCTGGAGAGTTCTAGAGAAGGCCGTACATTATTTATTGCTGCTGTACCTGGTTGTACTTTGCTGCAGGCCGTACTACCTTCCTTGAGCCGTACCTTTGTCTTGTGGAGAAAACGCCTACCATTCAGGTCAAACATCAACTTCATTAAAGGCGCCTAAGCATCTAAGTCCTATCCAGAGCACCTGACGAAAGAAGAGGGAACTAATCATTGCAGCCATACCAGATTTCTTCATCTACAGTTCGCTGCTTTTACTAGGTTTTCTCAATAAAAAATATTGTTTCCTTATTGCATGTTATCAGACGTTTATTGTAATCATTCCGGAAGAGTAATAAATGATCTGGCATAAGTATTTGCGTTGGATTCAGTAGATTTTTGGAGTTAGATAATTTTAAAGAATTTATTTCCAATTTATTGCAAAATCGCATTTTACCCTTATTGCTCAAAAACCCAAAAAAAATCAAAAATTGCAAAAACAAACAAAAACTCAGTCAGATTCAGAAACAGGGGAAACCAGGGGTTTCTACAGAAGCTACTAAAAAAGAGAAAGTCACGTACAATTGTATTATCATCTTTCTTTTGTCAAGTTAGGGAGAAAAAAGAAGAAAAACTGGATTGTGAAGGTTTGAAGAGGCTGCTGGCTATAGAAAGAATTGAATGCTATAAGGAGATAACAATCAAGCTACAGAATAATATTGTTAAGCTACAACGAAGAGATATGTCATATTCCCCAAATAAAAAATTAAAATATCTAAGTGTTCATTCAACAAATGCTCTGGGCCTTGAATTCCACCTTTCTGGTTCTTATCCCCGAAAAGGAGGGTGCTAATCAGTTAGATTTCTTTAGACCTATTGCTCTGTGCAATGTTGTGTATAAAATTATCACTAAGTTGATTGCTGAAAGACTTACAATTTGGCTTCCCTTGATTTCTGATGAGCAAGGAGGTTTTGTGGCTAGCAGGCAAATTTTCGATGGCGTTGTTATTGCCTCTGAAGCCATTCACTCTATGGCTGTTTCTAAGGAGAGATCTATGTTTATTAAATTGGATATGGCCAAAGCTTATGATAGAATGAAGTGGAGCTTTTTGCGTAAGATTCTTGTGTCCTTTGGCTTCAACTTGGAGTGGGTTAGTTGGGTTATGAGTTGTGTGACTACCTTTCTCTGTTCTGGTCAATGGTGAGCCATCTCAGATATTTGGAGCTTCTAGGGGTTTGCGGCAAGGTGATCCCCTTTCCCCCTATTTATTTATCATTATGGTTGAGGGCCTTGGTAGGTTCCTTAAGTCCTAGGTTTCCCAAGGTTTAATTCGAGGGTGGACTTGGGGTGTTGGATTACCTAAGCTTTCGCATTTGCAGTTTGTGGATGACACTTCGCTTATTGGAGCTGCTCGCATTCAAGAGGCTAAATCTTTCAGGAATGCGTTGGATGTATATTTAGCTGCGTCGGGGCAGAAGGTTAATGACCACCAGTCTTCTATCTACCTTTTCAATATCCCTTATCCTATTTAGAGAAGAATTGCCAATATTCTGCGGTTCCAAATTGGCTATCTCCCTTTCATTTATCTGGGGATTCCTCTGGCAATTGACAGGAAACTAAGACGCTTTTGGCAGGCCTTGTTGGATAAGTTGTGTCGGAAGGTTAATTATTGGACTCATAGGTGGCTTTCTACTGCTGCTCGTGTTACTCTCCTCCATTATGTGATTAAGATGAGTTTGTATTACGAAGTCTGAGATATTTGGCATTGTAATCCAATCAATGGTCTTGGCATCTAATTGTAATCGTTGTTGTATGATAGCCAGTTGCATTGTAATTCCAATCATGTCTCAAGAAGGAAAATCTGAGTTAATTCCTTTTGTATTCTCAAGCATTGAACTTCATACGTAATAATAAGTTAAGGAGTTTAGTTGGCTGCCAATTATATGACAAAATGTTAGTAGATGCTCTTTCATTTTAGCTGGTATAGTTTGCATACCAAATGTTTGATTAAATGTCTAGTTGTTGTAGAAGTCATTTTTAGTCATCTAGGTTGCTTGCCAAATGTTTGCATTAATGTCCGTTGGCTGTAGGTGCATATATCAGTCATATAATTGCATTAGTGAGTCATATATCAGTAGTTTGCTTGCATATTTATCTTATATCAGTCAATTGCTCAAGTGTAAATGAATGCATATGCTTCCTAACAACATCAAGAACATCCAAAGAGTTGATAACAGCAAGATTAGACTTCACTTGGCAACTGTTTGATAGAATTCCCAAGGTTCATATCAGCAAGTTTGCTTCATATTTAGCAAGGAACATCTCATCTTGCGGCCAAGTTATACTGGAGGTGGTGTACCAATCAGCATCAGTTGTGGGCTCGTATCCTCACTCAGAAGTATTTAGGTTCCATTGATAGTTGGAATGTTCCTCGTTGCTAGTTGGAGGGCGGGGGTTCGTTGATTTGGCATACTCTGAAAATGGGGGCTCAACTTATTAAGAGAGCTTTTTTGGATTTGTAACAAAGGCTCAGAGACTCTTTTTTCTCTGGACTCTTGGGATGGTAATCCCCCTATTCTTTCTATGTATCCTCATTTACAGTCTCTTTACGACATCCTCGTGGCTGTTGGTTGGACTACGGTGGGGCATTATGAGAGTACAAAAAATTTTGGGTTGACTGTTGGTTATAGATGGAAGGATCCTGGTGAGTGGCTGCTTGGGGGCTCAGAGGATTCTTAGCGGGAGCTGGCTCATATTCTTGCCTCCCGGGAATGTAACTCCTTGGCTGGTCTGGATATTTTAGCTTGGGGGAGTAACTATTCTGGAAAATACTCAGTTGTTGTTTGTTACATGACGTTGGTCCATCAATTGTATGGGGGTGAAGAGGTGCCTTGGCGGAAGCATGTGTGGAATAGGTTTTCTTGGCCGAAATATGTTGGCGTTTAAATTCGCACCTTTGGAATGCGTATTTGAAATGGACAGCTATGCACAGATAAACTTCTCTTCAAATTAGGAGGGGAAGCTCCCTCTTGCTGATGGTGTTGAAAGAAAGTAAACTAAGAACTAAGTTGCCTATCTTTTTGATCAGCTTAGAGCACAAGGTTTATTAAACACAAACGCCACCGCTGAGATTTTCTGATTTAAGAACTTCAACTACGACTAACTTAAACTAAAGATGTTTCTAACTTCTCAAGTAATACACAGAGCAAGAGAAACAAGAAATGAACAAGGTGGATTCTCTGACAAAATACTTCAATAAACTCTTTCTCAACAAACATCTACACACTTCAATGTAAGCTGAAATCAAGACCATAAAAGTAGAACACAAATAACAGAAATCTGAGATGTTATATCAAGGAAAAGGAGGCTCATGATTTTATTACTCAAACTTCTGGGACAAAATCTACTTCTAACATGACTGGAACAAGAAATTGCAGCTAAAGAGGCTTGCAATCTTATTCTTACACAATACGAACAGCAATTACAATAACTTCTTGTTGGCTAAAAGAGACTCAACAATTGGCTATCATAAAACAATTGAACAACACTTGAGTAACAAATAGAAGGCACAATAGGCTTAGCATTTTGTTATCACTAGCATGGTTAAAACAAAGTGAACTGAAACTGAATAACAACTTGCTGCAATACAGGCTCGCAATTTTCTATCACAATAACCGTTAAAGAAACTAATGAGCAAAGGCTCTTATTTATAGACAAGCAGAGGAGTAGGGAACCCTAAAATATCCTTGCTTTCACAATCTAGGGCTTGCTCAGCAAGCAAGCTTTATTTCTAAATCTGGAAAGAAGATAACATCTAACACCTAAGAAAGCAGAAAAAGCAAGAAATGCCAACTATTGCATTTATCTTCTTTCACTTCTTAAAGAATGGATAAGAATTATTCCAAGAATAGAAAGAAAGCAGGAAGAAAGCTTCTAGAACAAAAGCTACTTTAAAGCTTGATCACATCCGCTAGAAAATTAGAAATTGTGTCTCGGTTCAGTGCATCTATGCCATCAATAGCAAAACACCGCTTTTCTAGAATATCTTCAACATCTGCAACTGACCTAAGGAAATCTTCGACCTCATTGGCCGCTTTCTCAAACTTTGCTGACATCATTGAAATATGACTCATCCTTCTGCCAACTGTATTGCTGCCATCACAACTGCGAACAATACTCTGAAATTGAGTTTGCACCTCATCAGGCCCAACGTAGGAACCATCTTCAAGACTGTATCGAGAAGGAATCTCTGTGACAAACTCACTGATGAAAAGAAGAGCTTCGATCACCCTTTGTCTGTAGGCAATAAACTCTTAGAATGTCCTCTCGTAAGTTATAACTTTGAAAACATAATGCTCTCCCCAAGCAAGGATCTGCCTCTTGTGTTCTTTTGAAACTGTTAAACCATAGGCTGTATCTAAATCAGCAATGATGATTTCATGCCTTGGTCTTACTTCAGCCAGTGATTGTTCAAACCCTTGGATACTTTGATGTAGCTCATGAGCGTTTTCTCTCAACTAGAACATCCGTGCCAAGATCTCCTTTCCTTTGACAATGAAACTCTCGATCCACTCATGAGTGTCTTTCCCACAAATAACCAGCTGTCTCAATTGATGATGATCAGCTGGTGTCTCTAAAATCTGGGCAGCAACTGGGTTGCCTGTGAAGAACCATGGACAATGTTAGAAATATAAAGCCTGAGTTGTTGGTTTTCAGCCTTGAGGGCTGCCTTGTCTTCTCCATCCTTGAGCACTCTTTCCTGAAGTTTTTCGGACACAACTTTGAATAGACTCGCATCCGCATGTTTGGTATTTCTACCAAGATTAGCCTTGACCATCACGAAGTCATCCATATTCACCTCATCCCTGTTCTTGTCCTTTAGGGGCAATGCAGTCTCCATGACTATCTCACTATTAGGATTCCTAGCAAAATGAACTTGCCTCTTTGCTTTCTTCTTAGGAGGTTCCTGATAGATGTTATCAAGATCATCAAAATTCACCTGATATGAAGGCCTTCTTCTTACCCTTCCCAAGGAGTTCTTAAGCCAAGACATGGTAGTATCTTTACTAACTTCCTTAGGAGGTACAATTGCAATTTCTTCATCATCTTCAATATCGAGATCGATGTGAATCGGTAAAGGTTCTGTCAAAGGTATAAAAACATGTGTTAAAGGTGGCTCCTTTGTTCTTTCTGAGGTACGGGCTCATCAAGAGGAGCTTCTGTTACAACTATAGGTTGCTCCCGTATGACTATCCCTGAGAAGTCTAACCTTCTTCTTACATTTTTACTTGATCTACTACCTTTGACGCTTTCTTGAGACTGACTTTTGCCCTTCCCTTTTGACTGTGCTCTGGAAGAAGAGGGAATTGTCCTTGGCGGCTCTACTACTGGAATGGAGTTTTTCCTCTTAAGGATTAGAAAAACGTTGCTATATTCAACGACTTGTCTTGTCCTTTCTTCAACTAAGAGAGATTCCTTATTAGCCCAATTAACTTGAGGAAGAGGCTGATCTTCAATTCACTTCTGAGCATACAACGGGAGAAGCACATCCTCATCATCATCTGATAACCCTTCTATATCTTCATTTAAGCAATCTTTCATCTGGTGAAGAGTAAGCCTGCTGTAACTACGCCTCCGCACCTCGAACTCATCTGTACAATTAGCCCAAAAATCTTCAAGGGCGGATATATGAGCATAGTTCTTCTCAAGTTGGCCAGCGCAGACACCATGAGGATCAAATGATCGTCTCTCGCCGTAAGGCTTGAGGCCGAGTTTATCTAACTCTTCTCCCATTGTCTTAGAATCTGCGGCAGTCCTGCATGTATAGATTCCCAGCCCTAATGGAAAATGGAGGAAGGGTTTCTTTCTATTCCTCAAGACCGTGTGGACATCGTGGGCCTGCCTTAAGAATTCCATGAAGATGACCTTGTCTGACAGGTACCTAGGTAACATGAGCAGGGCACCTAAATAGCCATAGACCCTGAGATAGGTGAAAGTAGGAAATTGTATGAACCAATCTGCCCACTCCGCCATCGCTGCCCTAGCAACTGAAGAGATATAGGCATGCAATTCATTGTCCAAGTCCCGCACTATGTACATCAGAAAATCCTCGTTCATTCTCTTGTAGTGATGCAGCGACTTCGTGAATTCCAACTGGGGATAGTAGTTGTATATATGCTGTACACTCAATGATCCCTTGGTGTTCAACCCTCTGAATTGAACTTGATAGGCCACCAAGTAGACTAGGTAAGAAACCATATGGAACTCATGAAATTGGAAGTATTTTGTTATCTGTTGATGTAGGTTGTCACTGATCAAGGTGGGCCAATCATAGAACTCGGTTTTCTTCATGATGTGGGGTATGGCGTAAAACATCCAAGGCTGAAACTTGGTGGCATCTTTTGAGCCAGTTACCCTGTTGAGCAAGGTGATAATGATAGCAATTTCATCCTTAAACTCTCCTTGCCCGACGTTCTTTGGAAAAGTTTTATGCTTTTCTTTCATCCACCTCTGTGCAATCTTATTGCTATATTTGTCTTTGTGCATGTCCCATATCCTTTCACATTCACCCTTTGAGATAGTAACACTTTCAGGCCATGGGGGAATGGAAAAACACTTCTCAATCATATCAGGCTTCAGACTGCAAATCAATCTACCATCTACTAATTGAATCTCCCTAGTAGCTGGGTTGTAATGCTTGATGCAAGCGATTACGAACTCAAGACTCTGAACGGATATAGGGATAGATGCTGCTGCAAGGAGTCCAGAATGTCCCAGGTTTTTGATTGAAGTGTTGCCTGCGCTTTCCAAAGCGTGTAGATCAGACACCGGCTTAATGTGATGCAAATCTGTTTCAGTTGTTTTGATGTAATTATGATAAAGAGCTGATCCAGTCTTGAAAACATTGGGAATGTACCCCATTTCGGAAAACTTGAAGAATGACTGTAAACTCGCCTAGGTTCAAACAAGTTTTGAGCAACTTACTATTTTTAGAATGCTGATTTTTCTTTGTCTAACGGACAAATTTTTGAAAAAATTTCTGAGATATGGGTTTTGCTCAGAATTTCGTTGCAAGACAACCCAGATCATCCGTTTTTGAAAATTTTGATTTTATACTGAAAAAGCAGCAAACCTTAATTTCTTCAATTTTTCCCAAAAAAAGCTGGCACTTGGGTTTTGTTCAGAATATGATTAGAAATAAACCCAGTTGATTAGATTTGCAAAATACTGATGGCTGATAGAAAAAGCAGCCAACCCTAGAATTTGAAACTTTCATGAAAAAAGCCTTGATATAGGTTTTCTTCAGAAGACTGATTTGAGAGGACCCAGATGATTGAAAACTGAATGCACTGAGGATTTCATTGGCATGCAAATAAAAAGCAGCTGCTACAACTTGATGAAGTTCTTGAAAATTTCTTCAGAAGAATGAAGTGAAAAGATCCAGATGGCTGAAAATTTGAAAACCTTGGCCTTCTCCTTGAAAAATTTGATCTTCTAGATGAAAAAGCATGAAAAAGTAAGGGTTTATGTTGCTGGTCTGAAAAAATTGATGAATAACCAGCAAACTGAGCTCTTGAATCTTGAAAAATTTCTTCAAACTTGCTGCTCCAATTTTCTCCTCTGAATGCTCCCTGCAAAAATAATGAAAATTACATTGAAGAGGTGTTAAATAGACTTAGGGTTTGAATTAGGTTTGCTTTATTTTGCTTTTATTTTTAAAACCCTAAAAATCTCTTGATCATTGAACTTGGACGCCTTCCTCTTTGCAATTTTAAAATTTTGAAAATCTTGGAAATTCTACTAAGGCATGAGAAGTTGGGCACCCTTCTTGGCTGGGGGCGCCCAACTCAAGCAGTGTTAGTCATTGTTTTGATATTTTCATCTTCTCACGACTTTGACCCCCTACTTCGCCTTTGATTTTCGGCTTGTAGACTAATCTAATGGGCGAGCTAAATGATTCATTGCAGAGCCAGACCCATTCTGAGAAGATTGTTCTGGAGGCGCCTCTGACTAAAAACTTCATTTCGACCTTCGAATTCATGGGAGTCTTTTCCTTCGAAGGGCGCCCATTTTGTCTAGAGTTAGCCATTTTTATGGTCTTCAATTTCTTCATTAACTCCTCTTCTACAGATGATCTCGTCAAATCTGGTGATTCGGGCATTAGATTGACTGCCGGTTATGCTCGTTGCGAAGCTGAGGAAATATTAAGAGAGCTTTGCCAAACAGTTGAATTTAGACCTTCAAAAGCTTGGGCGCCCAAACACACCAGAGTTAGATTATTTTTCACTTTTTCTTATTTGCTTTTGAATTTTGAAATTTCACCCTTGTTTCACCCTATGTTCAGCCTCTCGTATCTGGCGACTGCAACCTCCGATTGACGTGCTGGGTATCTTGTTGGAGAGCCTGACAAATTGTGAAGAAATCATGTTAGAGCCACATATGCAAATTCATATGTTTGGCCCCTTTAAATTTTGGGCGCCTCTTCTCTCCTAGGGCGCCCAAACCTTCCAAACTTAGCCATTTTTATCTGACTTCCATCTTCAAGTTTGAACCTTCATTCTGTATGTTCCTCTTTGATATGAATCTACTGGAGATTGGGTAGTCGAATGCTTTGACGTAGACAGGCGTTGCGAAGATGGTTGAATACTGAAGAGATTGAGCATATTCTCAAACCCTAACTGCTGAGTTGGGTGCTTCAAAAAGTTGGGCACCCTTCTTCACCAAGGGCGCCCAAAGTTTCCAAACTTAGTCAAATTTTGACAATTTTCATGTTCTTCACTCTAACTTCAGCTTGGATCTCCTTGTTCAACTCTTAATCTCGAGCGACTGGATGATATGTTAACTGCACCGTTGGATTCGTTGCGGAGCTAGCAGAGAACTGAGTAACTTTGATTGGAAGCGTAAACCCTAATTTCAACTTTTAGTGCCCTAAGAAGATGGGTGCCTATTTTCACCTGGGGTGCCCAAGTCAACCAGTGTTAGAAAATTTTCACATTTTTCACCTTCTCCTTCGTTCTTCGTGCTTGCTCACCAACTCGCCTTCTGTT
The DNA here is from genome assembly GCA_007258455.2 of Sequoia sempervirens. Taxonomy (NCBI): domain Eukaryota; kingdom Viridiplantae; phylum Streptophyta; class Pinopsida; order Cupressales; family Cupressaceae; genus Sequoia; species Sequoia sempervirens. Next base: position 328,297,982 of record VDFB02270651.1, on the reverse strand, counting down.
GAATGCCTGAGTGTTGAATCTGACGCATGGTAGCTGACTGACCTCCATTGATGACCTCGGAGCTCCTGATATGCTTCTGAAAAAGCAGAATAGACCCACTAAGGAAAAACTGATCATTTTGAGATTCTGACTACACCAACCTGATATGGACGTATTTTGAGCCAATCAAAATCAATTTGAACCCTAACGGACCAACTTTCTATTTTTAGAAAGTTTTGCCAGTATCTGTTTCAAAAGAAACCCAAAAAACCTAGAAAAAATTATTATTTTTAGAAATTTTCTAAAAATAGCAGTTTTCCTAAAAAGTAGGGATGAAAAACTGAGATTTGGGTTTAGTAGATTAAGCTACTCTGAGCAGACCCAAATCGTCAGATTTTGAAAATTTTGCGTTTTAACCCCTCATGCAAGACTTGCACACCCAAATTTTGACCTTTTTGACTGATTTAACAAGACTTTTACTCATTTCTTCAAAATGTTTAAGTGTAACAAAAAATTTGATTTTGGGGTACAACAAAATGCAATTTTTTTCTGTGGTTAGTGGTACAGAACCGGTGTCTTACTTGGGATAATTTAAGCAAGCGGGGTTTCTGTGGGCCTTCTATGTGTGTTCTGTGTTGTAATAATGAGGAATCTGCTTCCCATCTTTTCTTTCAGTGCTCTTTCTCTAAGATGCTTTGGCACTTCTGGTGGGTTTGTTGGAAGCATCCCTGTTGGCATGTTTCTTCTTTGGCTGAATTTTGGGACTGTTGGGGTCAAGCTCTGGTTCAGACCCCTTTTCTCTAGTTTTCTTGGTCTTTAGGGCCCTCTTTTATTATTTGGCATATCTGGCTGGAGAGAAATCGTCGGATTTTTCAGGATGCTAGGTTAGTTGTTCAGCATGTGTGGTGGAAAATTCTCCATTCTATTCGAGAGACTGTTTTGGCTAAGTTTGAATTTGATGGTGGCCTTGTTCCAGGGGAGATTGATATTGGTAACCGATTTAATTTTCCTGTTCCAGGAAATGCTCCTGTTCCTAGTAGGCGGATGGCTCCACAGCTTTTCAGAAATAGGTGTCGGCACCCTTTGCGGAAGATTTCAAGGGTGGGTCATTGGCACCCTACCCCTCTTAGTGTTTTCAAAATCAATATGGGTCTTCTAGGGGTAACCTTGGGCATGCTGGTATTGGTGGTGTGGGATGTGATAATTTTGGGCAAGTTCAGTTCCTTTTCTCTATCTACAAAGGTTTTCATATGAATAATTATATGGAGGCTCTTGCTATTTTGGTTGCGGTGGAGCATTGTTGTTCTCTTCATTGGCAAAGGATAGTTGTTGAATCTGACTCCCAGATTGTGGTATCTTTGTTGAATCAGCAACACTTGGATGGGATCAATTGGCAGCTTCAGATGATCATTCGGCGGATTCGTTTGTTTTGTGACTTTTTTGAGTTAGTAACTTTCATTCATATTCCTAGGGAATGGAACGGGGTGGCTGACTGTCTTGCCAAATGGGCTTCTGACTTTATGGAGGGCTGGTTTATTGAGGATAGGGGACAACTCTCTCCAGAATTGGCTCACACGTTGGATCAACTTGTTGATCATGATAGATCTTTCTAGTTTTTCTTTGTTGGGAGGTTCGCCTTCCTTTGCTATATTTCTTTTCTATTATGAATAAATTTTTACCCCTCTTTATTGTAATTAAAAAAAAAAATAATGCAATAAATAAATAAAATACATATTAAAATATATAAAAGAGGAATATTAGCAATATAATAATACTTATAATTATAATTATCAAATTGTTGGCGTAGCAACTAACACCTCTGGAGTGCAAGTTGGTACGGACAGCTATGCACACTACGCAATGAGTGCTCTTCAAATTAGGAGGGGAAGCTCCCTCGTTGTGCTTGACAAAAGTACTTGAAAAGGTAAATAACTAAACTATATCCTGTCTTTTTGTCTCAGCTGTAAGAGGCACAAGGTTTAAGAAAAACTCTATACGTTGCAACTAAGTATTTTCTAGTTTCGCAAGACTTAACTACAACACACAAAACTAACTTAACTATCCAATCCCCTCAAGAATTCAGAGCATGAGGAAACAAAGCATGAATGATTATATGACGATAAGCCGAGTACAGACTCACAACGTGAAGGCAAGGTGGCACAACTATCTTCTTGTCTGAATAGGCTTATTGGAAACGACAAAACACGATAAACCGAGTACAGATTCTCAACTTGAAGGCAAGGTGGCACAACTATCAGCTCAATCTAAATAAGTTTATTATTCACACATCATACGATAACCAAGTACAAATTCTCAACTTGAAGGCAAGGTGGCACATCTATCAGCTCAATCGGAACGAGTTTATTGAACACAAAACATGAAGGATAGCCAACTAGGACAATAAATTGCATAGGCGAGACATGCTTACAATCTACGATCAAACTAGCCACTATATCTAACTAAAGCAAGAAATCACCATCATAATTGCATGAAACTCAAGTGGCATAACAATTCATCATAATAGTAAATACTCATGAACAAATACAGAACGAGCAATATTACAGGCAAGGTAGGCACAACATATATTTCTCTCTCGTGCAAAAGTTATGTACAAATGAGAAAAACTCTTATTTATAGACATCGAAAGGTGTAGGGAACCCTAAAATCACCTTGAGTCAACTACAGTCTTGCAATGCATGCAAGATTTATTGCTAAACCCTAATAAAGCAAAGTGCAAACTATACAGTTAACTGGAAAGCTACCATCAGTTAACCGGTACAATTAATCTAAAAGTGGACAATGTGCAAGCATGCATGTCCTTATTGAAAGAAAAGTTAACTGGAACACTACCATCAGTTAACGTAAACCCTAAATACAACTCCAAGTGTGTAAAGGAAAACCCAGAATAGACATGCATGAGATGAGACAACGAGTTAACTTGAAAAGGTAACGCCAGGTTTAACTCCTATGTTTAATGTCTATTCTGAGAGGTGGGAACTGAAGTCTACTGGTCGTGATCTCAAGCAACCAATCCCTCAACGAGATTGTTAACTACATCAACATCTAAAGGTCGTCACAATTCACTACTTGTCAGCAACTTGAGCAATCTTGGCAATCTTTGCACACTCAAACTAGCATTTCACTGACTGGTAACTCTGGTGGCTTCGTAACTGAAGTGATGGCCACTGTTTCTTTTACAGCTTTATGCTTTTGACGCTTCTTACATTTTTCACACTTTTCTTTATGGAAGAGTGTTGCATGACGAAACTACGAAGTTTGACTATGAACACTTTGGTTGTGAGAAATGCAAACTAACTTGCTGCACACACAAAAATCCAATGGTATCAACCCTCTAAACTGGCTTTGGAAGACAATCGGCCATACGAGACATGCAACCATATGGATTTGAGCAACTACGCCTGTCAACCCTCTAAATGCACTTGATACAAATTGGTCTCAACTTTTCTGATGAAATCATGAACTAAGACCGATTTTCTCTTGAATTCAATCTGCGTGTACTGCACTCTGAAAAACTCACCCGTTGACTGTGGACACGACTATATTCTGATAACTTTTCTGGAAAGCTAAAAATACCCTGCTGAGGCTAAAAATAGCCTATCAAAGGGCAATTTTCATAGAAAAATTTAAGATATGGGTTTTTTCCAGAAAAATATTCTAACACAACCCATAACATCAGAAATGCGAAAATTTGACTTCTACTCGACCATGCAAGGAATTTTCAGTTGAGAAAATTAGAGCCTCGAGAACTGATGCTCTGGAGTAAATTTTCTTGAAAAATTCTGGCACATGGGTTTTCTCGAAGAAGCTATTCTGAATCAACCTAGATGATTTTTTTTGTCAAAATCTACCAATTCTTCAAACATGCAAAAGAATTTAAGACAAGAAGTAGAAGAATTTAAGACAGAAGAATGAGGTTTTGATGCTTTTCTTCTGTTAAAATTGCCACTCTGCCTTGAATTCTGCTGATGAATCTTGGATTTGTACCTGTAAAAGAATGTTTTTGATGCCTTTTCCATTGATTTATGATGAAAATTTGCCCAACTCTAGAAAGAATTCACCTCTGCTCAAGCTGGATGAACGAAATGATGGACGCCATGCTTGCACAAATAGAGCAAAATCGCACCATAAAAGCATGACTGCAAGATTTAAAAACCCTAATCATGAAAAGAATTATCTGATTGGACCCCCTCCAGTTGAACTGACACTGACTCGAAGTCTCGGATTAAAATAATAATAAAAAATATTCTTGCCCTTACATGTGAATTTGAGTTTCATCATTAAAAAGGCGCCAATAATAAATTATTGAAGAAAATCGCCATTTAATGCCTTAGCATGCAAAATAAATATTAAATATTATTTTTAATCAATTAGCAAAAAAACACAGCATCTTGTGTGATGTCCCCACCTAGTCAGCGTAGCTGGTTATGTGGTTAGCCTATTATTTCGATCCTTGTAGGCTGACAGATGTGTGCAGAGGATCAATTGAGGCAGTTACCCAGTGTTCTGGAGCTTCAATGTTGCAGTTGTTTCAAGTTGGGCCTTCGCAGAATCCTTCAGAGTGGTTTTTCAGAGACTTTCTATTTTTAGAAAGTCTAACTGGCGGAAGCTGCTATTTTAGGCAGGGCACCTGGTTCAGCTGTTTAGCTCAGAGACGACTCAGTTCATCAGTTTGGCGGTCAGATGGAGAAATAATGGAGTTTTTAATGGTTTAATGAATAATTAATATTTTTGACTTTATATTAAAGTCATTTTATTAATTATTTAAATATTTAATTAAAAAGGCGTATTATAAAGTATTTATTATACTTTATAATAAAGTGAGATATTTGATATAATGAATATTTATTATTCATTAATAAGACGCCAATTAATTATTATATTTTTCCTAAGTCTAAAGGGACGAATTTAATCATTTAATTAAATGATTATTAAAAAGAGTCTTTGGGTTGAATTTTTACAAGGAGCTATATATTCACAGGAAAAGACAAATCGAACTCTTATGATTTGATTATTCAATTTGTCTTCTATTTGCTCTGAGCATTGAAGTTTGCAAAACCTAGGGTTTCAGCAGACGAACGATTTTGGAGAACGATACCTCTTCAGAATCTGGCATATTGAGACTGTGCAATACTAGTTGAAGATTGTCTTCTTGGTGACTTCACACAGAGGTTACAGATTGAGCTTATTGATTGATTCAGGCAGGGTTTTACAGAGAATATTTATCAAGCATTGAAGCGACTTCACAGAGTTCTATTCACAGGGTTTTGGTACATTTTTCCATAAGTCCGTACCACATTTATGACAGCAGCTGGGCCGTACAAATCTGTACCAGCAGGCCGTACTTCTTTCTCAGAGGAAAAACGCCTTCAGTCTTCAGTTGATATCAGGGGGATCTAGTGCGCCTTGGATTCCTGGAGGTTTCTCTTCTTCTTGAGCGTGGAGATCTATGATCTGGAGTCAGCTACATTAAATTCTCTCATTTTTTCAAGCGGCTGCAAGAGAAATCAGGTTCTTTAGAAATAAAACCATATTTCATTTATATGTCAATTTTTAATATTGTAAATGCTCTGAAAAATCAATAAATTGGTGCGCCTCTATGATCTGAGCATTTTCCAAGCAATTTTATTGCCTTAGCATTTATTTTGGATTTTAAAGCAATTTTAGAATAAAATCGCAGCTTTCCATGTTAAATGTAAAAACCTCAAAAGCACAAAAAAATTTCAAAAACAATCAAAACAAACGAAGTCAGCATTATCAGTTAGGGTTTCGGGGTTGAGAATCACCTGGATTCTTACAGTGGTATCAAAACACAGATTTCCTGCCATCTTGTGCTTTTTCAGTTGCTTTTTTAGAATACAGTGTGCTTTTTGGTTGCTTTTTCATGAGCAGAGATATCATTCACTATACTAAGGGTGTAGGGATAGGCAGAGTCGAGGATTGGACAGGTCCACCTATTCCTAAAGGCAAGACAGTGTCAGGAGTATTGGGTATTCACAGATCTAGCTCCAATAGTAGCAAGAACAATGTTGCAACCCTAATGGCAGACCGTGAGATCCCTGCAGAGACACATAGGGATTCAGGGAAAGCACATGCAGAGGGCGACATTACAGATGAGGAGTTTAGACGCAGGCATGATAATATGATGGACATGATGTCCCAGTTGATGGGCACTATTAGGCAGTATACTCCAGCACAGCCACATTATATTCAGATCGGACAGACGAGCAGGACTATAGGAGTGGATCAGCCTTTGGCATCAGCACCACGACAGCCCTCACCGATCTATCATGAGCGTAGGCCTGGATAGCCTACATGTGATGAGCCTTGCTAGCTCACTGCTCAAACCCCTGTCTTTTTTTTTGTCTATTTGTGTTTTTTAGTTTTTTAGAGAAATTTTGTAGACAGAAGAGAAGGGGCGCATCATATAAAAGCTCACAAAATGAAAACTTGAGCAAATTTAATCAAACTGAAATTGTAGAAGGTGTTTATTATCATCAACAATGGATTTAAAACATACAAACATACCCGAAAGCCTCCAGATTTTTTAAATAAGAAATCCGACCAGCATAGTGAAGAACTGACGAAAACTGGAGTAGAGAGTTACAGATTGCAAAGTTTATTTTGAAACTGAAGCCAGAGAGAAGTATAGGTAGGGCGCCCAAGTTCATGAAGAGAGATCCTCAGAAAGAAGACGTTTCTCCAAAAAGCCAAAAAAACCTTCCTTGCAAGTGCCACGCCCTTTCAAACAAAAAGCACCAAAAACCATCTCTGAAGGTGTGCCCAAACAGCCATGAAGTCTGCCATGGTGAAGGAAGAACAGCAACTAATAAACCCTCTGTTTTTGATGAAGAACACTACAAAAATCTGTTGAAGCACTGCAGAACTTCTGAAATGAAGCTCTCTCAATCTGCACTAATTCAGCTGATCTCTCACAACTTCACAAGTGCTCACACTGAAGAGATTTCGTTCTCCAATGGTGGATTTGCTGCAAACCTGATCACAGGCTGAAAGCAAGGGAAAAAACCTCCAAGGCAAAGTTGAAATATTCAAAAAGATGAGTTTCTCATTGCCCAAATCCCTTATAAAGCAAAGGAGGTGAAAACCTAAGAAAGCCGTACATTTTAGGGCTTTAGCTCATTTAAATTTATGGAAATAAACTTAAGTCACTTTCCATAGTCTCCCTTTTGATTTTTGGCGCCTCCTTTAAGTGAATAAAAGATATAACATTAAAATATTCACTTTAGACTTAATTTAAGTGAAATAAGAATTATAAAGTCAATTTGACTTTATAAAAAGACTTTAAGTTAAAAATTAACTTAAATCACTTAAGTAAGCCTATCTCCCTCAATTCTCAACAAAATTCAATGCCGTCAGAAGGAAAGAAACTCCTGTACTGCCAAGGCCTGCAATGAGCCTATCCACGATCTCAGAAAATGAAATCGATCGAACTCTCCAGAAGGTACCACTGACCCTCTAACCAATCCAGTTAGCCCACAAGGGTCCAAGAAATAGGCTAACACTCTGCAAACAAGATCATGCTGAAAAGGGGGACATTACACTACATTCTTACCCAGAGAGACTCCACCTGCGACTCCGGGGGCAGAGCAGCAGGGGCATCAGCCGGAGTTTCAGCCACATAATGGCATGTCAGTAGTAGATGTGACTAGGTTTCACGGTGAGTACCTATCATTGGCACCTGAGATCAGGCAGGCATTATCTTTTCATGAGTTTATGGATGTCCATAAACCTAGAGGAGGCAGATTTGACCGTAGAGCTCCTCAGCACCAGCAGCCACAGCCACAGGTGAACAGGGACTTGCAGTACGCAGTCAGCAAAATCACCTTGCCATACTTTGATGGTTCTGATAAGACATCAGCAAGGTGTGGGCCCAGAAACTGGACAATTATCTTTCACTGAGACCTATGCAGGAGGATGAGGCCATTAAGTTTGCTACTTTGCATCTTGATGGGCTGGCGCATGATTGGTGGCATCATGGCATGTACACACTTGGCCATCATGCAGTTACTACCTACCAGGACTTCACTAGCAGGCTCAGAGCGTTTTGATAAGAAGGATCCGGAACTTTACTTCAAGGAGCTAGCTCAGCTCAGGCAGACAGGTAGTTTGGATTCTTATATTGGTGAGTTTCAGAGAGTTGCAGTCATGGTGACAGGCATTTCAGAACGGAGACTCATTATACTCTTCGTTGATAAGTTGACAGAGCCTATGAGAGGTTGGGTAAAGGCTTTTGACCCTCCTACCCTTCAGGAGGCCATGAGGAAGGCGCGAAACATGGAACTTGCAGCACCTCGCAGCAAGTTCAATTCAAGTTCGACACCCTACGCGAGGCCTAATAGGTCTTTTGACAGGAATAAGCCTATTGACAGGAAGAGGGATCAACCAGATACTAAGAGACAGAATGCACCCCCCTTTGACAGAGAAACACTGAACGATTTACAAAAGAAAAAGTTGTGTTTCTGGTGCAAGGCACCCTACAATGAAAAACATGTATGCCCACTTCGTCCCAAGGTCAAAAACAATCAGATGGAATGGTTTTATGAGGGCGAAGAGCAATCTGATCTGTCAGACCAGCAAGCTGATTCCGAGCACTCATATGATGACAGGTCCGAAAATGAGGGTGAAAACGAAGGAGGAAGGAAGCTACAGGAAGCCCATTTGACTAGCCTTCAGAGAGATGGGTCGTTTAGACTCCGCGGACTCCTAGCAGGTCAGAAGGTGATCACTTTACTGGATGCGCGTGCTACACACAATTTCATTGATGCACGATTGGTGGAGAGACGTGGCATTCAGACAAAGGCTTTTGAGGGTATTCGAGTCAAGGTGGCTGACAGGTACACCCTCAGATGTGACCGAAAGATTACTGATCTTCCGATGCGACTGAACAACTATGAGTTCAAGACTGAATTCTATGTTGTCAATATGGGAGACACTGATGTGGTGTTAGGGATGGCATGGTTGCACGATTTGGGTGAGTTCACACTCAATTTGTGAGACATGGAGATGAAGTTTAAGGTTGATGGGAGACCACATGTCATCAAGGCCATTAGAGACAGTAATCTGAGGATGGTTTCATTCGGGTGGATGGAGAGACTCATTCATCATGATATGGTTGACTGGGCAGCAGAGTGTATGTTGATGCCAGCCCAGCAGGAGCAGCAAAAGGGTGAGTACCACCCTAACATTCAGATATTGAGGACTAAACACTCCAAAGTGTTTAGCGATATTCCACCTGGTACACCACCAGATAGAGGCATTGAGCATATCATTGAGTTGGAGGAGGGCGCAAAGCCCGTTATGATCACTCCCTACAGAAATCCGAAACGACTCAAGGATGAGATAGAGAAGACCATCAATGAGTTGTTAGCTATGGGGCATATTAGACCTAGCAAGTCACCTTTTGCTTCATCGGTTGTATTGGTGAAGAAGAAGGATGGATCACTTCGGATGTGCATAGACTACCGACAACTTAACAAAAGAACAATTAAGAACAGGTACCCTATACCACGCATCGATGAGTTGATTGATGAGTTACACGGTGCTATCTTCTTCACGAAGATTGATTTGAGATCCGGGTACCACCAGATTCAAATGAGGGAGCAAGATATTGAGAAAACCGCTTTCCGGTGTCATTGCGGTCACTTTGAGTTCTTGGTTATGCCTTTCGGTCTAACCAATGCACCTGCCACCTTTCTAGCTACTATAAACAAGGTATTCAGTTCTCAGCTGCGAAGATTTGTGTTTGTCTTTTTCGACGACATTCTGGTATATAGCAGGTCATGGGAGGAGCACTTGGCTCACTTAGATGCAGTTTTGGGTATCTTGGCTGATGAGTCATTCTATGCCAAGGAATCCAGGTGTGAGCTAGGTATGGAGTTGTTATATTTGGGGCACATCATCAGTGCCAAGGGAGTGAGTATGGACCCTGAGAAGGTCCGAGCTATAGTTGAGTGGCCAGCACCTGAGAACCTTACGCAGCTCAGAGGTTTCATCGGGTTGTGTGCTTTTTACAGGGGATTTGTTAGTGGGTTCTCACGTCACGCTGCCCCCCTTACTAATTTGACAAAGAAAGGGGCTTTCACTTGGTCACCACAGGCGCAGGAGTGCTTTGACAGGTTCAAGGTGATCATGACTTCATGTCTAGTGCTAGCATTGCCTGACTTTACGAAGTCATTTGATTTATTCTGTGATGCTTCAGGAGAGGGCACTGGTGCCGTTTTGATGTAGGAGCGACATCCTATTGCTTTCGAGAGCAGAAAGCTTAGGGGTCCTGAGAGGTTCTACAGCATTTACGACAAGGAGATGTTAGCCATTATGCATGCTTTGGCTAAGTTCAGACAATACTTGGTGGGCAGCAAATTCAATGTCCGTACAGACCATAATAGCCTGAAACATTTCCTTGGACAGCGAGACCTGAATGAGAGGCAGCAAAAATGGGTCAGTAAACTGCAGTCGTATGACTTTGACATCACCTTCATTAAGGGGAAGCAGAATGTTGTAGCTGACGCCTTGTCTCGTAGACCTCAGTTGAATGCCATGGCACAGATCTCAAAGGACTGGAGGCATCAGATTATTGCAGAGTATGCTAAGAACCCATGGGCTTCTAGCATTGTTGACAGGACAGAGCAGGATGATAGGTACACTATTGTAGATGACTTGATCATTTACAAGGGGCGGGTTTTTCTGGTTCCTGGCTCTGAGGTGAGGGTTACAGTTTTGAGAGCCTTTCATGATCTTCCTATGGCAGGCCATCCCGGGTACTACAAGACATATAAAATGGTTCGGGAACGGTTTACTTGGAAAGGGCTGAAAACTGATGTTCTACAGTATGTACGAGTGTTCTGTTTGCCAGCAGAACAAGCAGGAGCACACTTATCCTGCTGGATTGCTCCAGCCACTTCCAATACCTGATAGGAAGTGGGAGTGTTTATCGATGGACTTTATCACGGGCTTGCCAAAAGCCCAAGGTAAAGATTGCATCTATGTAGTGGTTGATCGGTTGACTAAATATGCGCACTTCTTCCCGATTACTACTGCCTTCATAGCATCGCAGACTGCAGAGTTATTTTTCAGAGAGGTATTCCGGTTACATGGGTTGCCTCGGACGATAGTCAGTGATAGAGATAGTTGGTTCATGAGCAACTTTTGGCAGGAGTTGTTCAGGCTCTGTGGGACAATGACCAGAGTACTACAATCCTGAGGCGGATGGAAGACAGTTAATCCAATAAGTGGGTGGAAGGTTAGCTAGCGAATTATATAGCTAGACAGGCTTAGGTAGTGGATATACTTGTCAGTATTGTTATGCTTCGATCACCATGGCAATCTGAGGATGTACCCTTCATTGGCTGTATGGGTATGGCTAACCTTTGGATTTGATATTGGCGATAGCGAGTGCCAAGAAGGCGGGGGATATGATCACGATCAGGGACATTTTGGGAGTCTCTAGGAGACAATATCCAATGAACCTGAATCGGCTGACTGATATCTTTGATCGGAGAAGTTGGCGATACTTTTTGATGTGGGTGATATGGTGTACCTTATGTTGCAGCCGTATCGTCAGTCTACTCTGCGGAAGACTGGGGCAGAGAAGCTGAAGCCTCGCTACTATGGTCCATTTCGTGTTGTCAGACGAGTGGGCGAGGTTGCTTATGAGTTGGACTTGCCAGCTGATAGCAAGGTTCACAATGTGTTTCACGTTTCTTGCCTGAAAAAGGCAATGGGTCAGCATGTGATACCCTCTCCAGTTTTGCCACCCCTTGATGACGAAGGGAAATTGATACTAGTACCTAAGGCCATCCTCGAGATGAGAGAGAGACACCTTCGGAGGCGGGTGATCAGGGAATATCTGATCAAGTGGAGAGATTTGCCAGTCGAGGATGCTACATGGGAGTCAGAGGAGATTTTACAGCATCCAGTGTTGAGATTGCTTGAGGACAAAACGAACCGGAGAATGTGATAAATACCCATCCTAGTCAACACGGTAGTTATGTGAATTTAGCCTATTATTTAGATATTACGTAGGCTGGCAGGATATTAATGCGAGATCAATTGAAGCCCGATGACCGATTACGGAAGGCCGGTGTTGCAGTTGTTTGGTTGACCCGCAGAATCCTTCATAATGGTTTTCAGAGACTTTCTATTTTTAGAAAGTCGGTATGGAAGCTGCTATTTTGGGCAGGGCACCTGGTTCAGCTGTTTAGCTCAGAGTCAACTCAGTTCATCAGTTTGGCAGTCAGATGGAGAAATAATGGAGTTTTTAATGGTTTAATGAATAATTAATATTTTTGACTTTATATTAAAGTCACTTTATTAATTATTTAAATATTTAATTAAAAAGGCGTATTATAAAGTATTTATTATACTTTATAATAAAGTGAGATATTTGATATAATGAATATTTATTATTCATTAATAAGACGCCAATTAATTATTATATTTTTCCTAAGTCTAAAGGGACGAATTTAATCATTTAATTAAATGATTATTAAAAAGAGTCTTTGGGTTGAATTTTTACAAGGAGCTATATATTCACAGGAAAAGACAAATCGAACTCTTATGATTTGATTATTCAATTTGTCTTCTATTTGCTCTGAGCATTGAAGTTTGCAAAACCTAGGGTTCCAGCAGACGAACGATTTTGGAGAACGATACCTCTTCAGAATCTGGCATACTGAGACTGTGCAATACTAGTTGAAGATTGTCTTCTTGGTGACTTCACACAGAGGTTACAGATTGAGCTTATTGATTGATTCAGGCAGGGTTTTACAGAGAATATTTATCAAGCATTGAAGCAACTTCACAGAGTTCTATTCACAGGGTTTTCGCACGTTTTTCCATAAGTCCGTACCACATTTATGACAGCAGCTGGGCCGTACAAATCTGTACCAGCAGGCCGTACTTCTTTCTCAGAGGAAAAACGCCTTCAGTCTTCAGTTGATATCAGGGGGATCTAGTGCGCCTTGGATTCCTGGAGGTTTCTCTTCTTCCTGAGCGTGGAGATCTGTGATCTGGAGTCAGCTAAATTAAATTCTCTCATTTTTTCAAGCAGCTGCAAGAGAAATCAGGTTCTTTAGAAATAAAACCATATTTCATTCATATGTCAATTTTTAATATTGTAAATGCTATGAAAAATCAATAAATTGGTGCGCCTCTATGATCTGAGCATTTTCCAAGCAATTTTATTGCCTTAGCATTTATTTTGGATTTTAAAGCAATTTTAGAATAAAATCGCAGCTTTCCATGTTAAATGTAAAAACCTCAAAAACACAAAAAAAATACAAAAACAATCAAAACAAACGAAGTCAGCATTATCAATTAGGGTTTCGGGGTTGAGAATCACCTGGATTCTTACATCTGGATGCACTCAGCAAACTTCACTGATTCCGAAAAGTCTTTATTTGACCCTCCAGGCGTCCATTTGCACAAGTTATGAGATTTTTTGCTAACTTCCTACTTTATAGCTGACTGCAAAGTTACAGTCGCCCCTGTTCAGCTCTGATTTCTAGGTGACTGAGTGATGCTGAGACCAAGCTAAGATATCCACCACGAAGCCTGCAGAGCAAGGATGAAATGACTATTGGGAGTTGCAACTGCCAAAATCAACATTTGACACCCCAAAAAATTAGGCGCCTTTGATTAAATTGATTTTCAAGCACCAGACAGCCATTTCTCCATTTTGCCATCTAACGCCTTAAACTGCCACTGACGATGAACAAGAACCCTGCTGACTGGATGGTGAGCTCACTACGTGACTAGAAGTATTCTGCATCCAACAACTATACGTAAGGCACCTGAATGTTGTATTAGGGACCCCAAAAGCAAGGGCGCCCCCGGCCTAAAAAGGCTCAAACACCATTTTGTCAAAAGTACAACTCTCAACCAGATGCCCTACTTTGACCTCTAATATCGAGAGTTGGGGTGACCTGATTCGCGCACCGTCTGTCTCATTGCGTAGCTAGAACAACTTATAAGAGATGTCTCTGGAGTTGGCGAAGCGAGAAAACTGCTTCTAAGACCTCAAAGAGACGATAGCCTTTTCTTTTTAAAATATACGCTCCATACTTGGCCATTTTCCGAATGTCTTCAATTTCTCAACATTCTACAAAGACCTCGCACGTACGAGCATTTGCCAAATCCTGGAGGCTGACGGTTGGGCTCGTTGGATAGCTAGAGTAATTCCTCACAAGTCTCATGAAGACCTTGAAAGCTAAAAACTCCATCTGACAAGCCTAAAGGCTGGGCACCCCTGGCCTACAAAGGTATAGGTGTGAATACCACATTTCTCCACCCTCTGATTTACGTCTCTAGTAGAATCTCTGCCACTATCTCTCAGAATATCAGACTGATTGGCTGACTGGTGCATTGTGAAACCGGACTAGAGTAGCACAGATGTCATGAAGACCTCATCTGCAATTTCATCAATCTCAAGAGTCATCTTGAAGGGCGCCCCTGGGCCACAGGGGCTCAAATTTGCAAACTGACTACCTTTTGTGGTATGCATCCACTTCATAACCTCAGCTTCTGACTTCGACTGCCAGAGTTCTGGAACTCGGATGACTGCATTCGATAGCTCATTAGAAAGTTGGGCTAATTGGGAAGAGAATGAATGTAACTGCAAGCAAAAATAACCAAATCTAGACCTTCAAAGAGAAGGGCACCCTTGGGCTACAGGGGCTCAAACGTTGTGAACTAACCATCCTTCACAATATGCAACCTCTTGTACCTTCAACTTTTGACGTCAGTTGCCGGAATTCTGCAACTTGGATGACTTCGCCGGATAGCTCGTCGGAAAGTTGGGCTAATTGTGAAGAGATTGACTGCATTTACAAACATAAGTAACAAGATCTGGGCCCTCAAAAAGAAGGGCGCCCCTGAGCTAGAAGGGCGCAGATCTTCATTTTGCTAAAAATCTTCATCAATTTTTGTCTCTGTAAACACCCTTCTGGCCACTGAAACAACCGTGTAGGAGTATAATTTGATCGTGAAGTGTTTCCTCATCATCACTTGTCTCGTTATGAGTCCCAAGTTCAGGTTCTAAGCTCCGGGTATTGCTCAACAACTGCTTTTGACTGACACAACATTGACCAAAGTCCATGCTTGATATTGCCCAAAAACTGTACTTGACATCATTTTAGCAAAGTTTAGACTCTTTTAAGCAAAATTCCTTAATGAAGCAAAAAATTTGGTTTGGGTACAACACAAATATAAAATATAAATGTAAATCTAAATATTATTATAAATAATATTATAGTGTTATTTACAATCATCAATGTTATACCCCTCCCCAAAATGATAACCTATTGAAATGAAACCATATACATCGATTAAAATATTTATATAAATAAAATATAATCCAAATGCTGTAGATCTTGATCTCTATTATTATCATAATGTTAATTCTGACAAAGATAAATATAATCAATATTTAATCTGATCATGATTATTGTTATTTAAATATAAACAAATCCCTGAAGAAAATATCGATTCCCAATAGTTAATAAAGTAATTAGGAAGAAACCAAGAGCTATTTCAAAAAAAGCACCGGTTGACTTTCAAAAGGCAGCGAGGGACACGACTTGTGAAGACATGACTCTCCCAAGACAAGATCGCTATTTAATGAGAGTCGTTTTTCAAAGCAAAAGGGCATCGTGGCAAGGAAGATAGGAGGAATAGATTTTGTAAAGGGAAATCATTTAATAAAGAATATTCCCAAAAATCTGATCAGCAGGAAATACAATGTTTATTAAATATTAAAACAGCAACCCAGTCATATCAATCAGATTTAACATAAATCTGCAGGCATAATACATTCTGGTATGAATTGTAGGGGACAGCAAGGAGGTTTGTGTAAATAAATATTATCCACTATAAACAGAACATTATTACAGGTAAGTATAAAATCTAATGAAGAATATACATAAATATAGATATGAGTATTTTTAAGTAAAGAACGATTATGCAGATGCATATATTAACTAAAATTAATAAATAATCACTACATATGGAGATACTCAAAATAAATGAAGGAAAGAATATAACACAAACCTATATGAATGAATAGGCTATATGTAAGGATAAGTGACAAACCTTAAACAAAGTATGTTGAGCATAATTATTAGTAGATGTAGAAAGATAATGAATTCATAAAAGAATAAGTATCAAGAAGGGAACCAAGGCAACGAAGAGAGGCATTCAATAGGATCTATAGTAGGAGCCCAGACACGTTGAAATAGGTGACGTACTCACTTAGCAATAATATTTAGCATATGTTGAATATAAGAAACAAATATTGCTAATCTGATTATTGGTGTAATGCTTTCTTTAGTATTATCATGATGATAATGATGTTGATATTGACTTAAAGAATCAGTAATAAATGCAAATGTATTTGATTGCTAAAAGATTGTCTTCTCAATGCTTGTAAGCTTATTGGGAGGAAGGGTGCGAGGGAAGTGGTGCCTAAAAACCCCACTTAAGTCCGCCCCCGGAACCCAAGGCAGGGATGGGCCTTGGAGGGGTGGAAATTCCACTCATAGTCTACCCAATCCCAAGGCCTGGGTGGGCCATGGAGGGGTGGGGGTTCCACTCATAGTCTGTCGCGGCCAGGGAGGGGTGGTAGGCCTAGGCCACTTATCTGTTCCCCTGACTATCCTCAATAAGTCAAATGTCTTTCGATGTGCTGACGTGGGTAGAGAAAGCAGGTACAAGTGTTTCTACTAAGCACACCACTCCGAGTATGGAATGGTCTTGGTTTGGACGTTCAGCTCGGGGCCAAGGGGTGGGTTGTCCTGATCGGATGCTTGTGCCCTTGGGATTAGATGGATAGCTTCGGGCGGATCTACCCATGCCACTCCTCATCTGTCTTCATTGCTACTTTGTGATTATGTTTATATTTTGGATATCTAGATATTAATGCTAACAGATATGTTGTTAATATGGTGAATACAGATTCCAATTCAGGTTCATTTCCTTAGAGAGAAAATTCCTTTGGAAAGAAGAAACCCTAAATCTAATCAACAGGCAAATTCTAGGGCAAACAAGCAAATTTTAGGACAAGGCCAGGTAAGGGACATTACAAGATATTAATCTATAAGAAGGGAGCTGAGTGCCATACAAAGGAAGCTATAGGTAGATTTATCGCCAACATATAGGTGTGGCTCTAATTTAGTTAATAAATATGTGTGCAATGAATTAGTGATCTTTCAAGCCTTCTTGTTAATTCAAAAACTTTGCTCGTTCCAGAATTGTTTACATAGCAAGTGAAAAGGGCATGAATTATATGTTTTATTATTGTTAGCGAGGTTTAATAAATTTGAATATTGATTGTGTTCAAATATATTCTATCCAACATAGGCACATGGTTTATGTCTCCAAACAGTCTATATGAATATGGAATTTCAATAACAAAAAATAAACATTGAAGATATTTTAGTTCTTTGAAAAGCATTAGTTCTCAATGCAATGTTTATTTCTTGTAGCTACCACTTCTAGGAGTTTTAAATTCTCTCAGCTAGTCTAATAGCATTGTCTAAGTCTATGCATCCAAATAAAATGGATAACCTCCTCTATCAAACTAATAGACTATCCAAATAAAAACCCTTTATATGAGTTGTTATTCTATTTGCTTACGCATTGATACCACTTTTTTTACCACATGCATTTATACCTAAACAATAAAGCTGCTATATTCTATTGGAATTAATTGAATTTCAAACCTTTGATAAATTGTGCTCCCTCCTCTGTGCGGGGCTCTCTAAAGACCTCAATCACTCTATTGTATATTTCTGTTTAATTAAAACACACTCAGTTATTTTCTGAATTTATAGGAAGGACTTATTGTTTGTTTTAAATGATCCAACTACTATATGATGATGATGAATGTTGTTCTTCCTTTAGATATTAAAAAAAATGCCATCTTTGAAAATCATTTGGATTGTAGCATATTAATTGAAATTGTGAGCATTTGATGTAATTGTATGTAATCCATGTATGTGAGTGTTGTTTATATCAATAAATTAGTAAATGTAGAGTCGACAATGTATCCTTTTCTTTTTGTCAATATGGAAAGTGATTTTTATATCAAAAAATTTATAGGGCCATAATAGGGGTGGGCTCATCTCTAAATTAATGCCCTATAGCTGATCCACTCTTTGTGGAGCTTGGCTTACAACCCAATTAAGAGCCTATCAACTTAGTCACAAGCATTAAGATAAATTAATACTACCCGTTTAACAGTTCATCAATGTTATTAAATTGAAGAGTCAAGTAGAATTAGTTGTGTTAAATATTGGTAAATGTATAAGGGTTCGAATGAGGCCACGACTGTCATCCTACCCTAAACCATATTCTTAAATAGTCTTGTAGTAGTCTTTTTGTGGTCCTATAGCAATCCATGTTGTATATTATGTTAATTCTATCTTGTAGCAGTCCCTGCCGCATTTACTTTTATAATAAGTTTGTTCTGTAGTAGACCCTGTCATGTGATTGCAAAAACAATCAATCTTGTAAAATTAATATAGAATATAAATTCCACGTGTAGAAAATTTTTATGTTTAGAGTGTAATTTATCACCTATGAATTCTTCTATCTTTTTCTTGGGACTCTTGTTCTCTAATACCATATTTTTTGGCTAGAGCACAAACTTTCATATCCCTGTGCCTATTTCCTGATTGTAAGCTCTTGCAATTGGGTATTTTTCCTTGGACCATATCATTATTCCCATGTCTTCAGTTACGGCTACTCTCTTAGCATGATCATTGCACTATCCTTTGACATCCTTTTTATTGATCTATTCCACTTCCTCATAGATATCTCTGGATTGCAATGTTTCAAATCTTTGTCTTTAGTAGACATTGTCACTGTGATACAAACCAAACTACAACTCCATAATATGCAGATACCAATTTTTTAACTCTCAAACACACTTACTAGAAGAATTTGTAACCACATAGTTGATGTTCCTACTTGAATGTTGCCTTAAATGAGAGTTTAATATGTTTGTTTGAATGCTTGGAGAATCGATTAGTGCTCTCTTGTAAAGGAAAACTTAGATGGTACTTGCAACATACAATTATCAAATATTAAACAAGCATGATAGTTGACACACTCGAATTTTTATCTTGGAAACCCCACTGGGAGGAACCCAACTAGAATAAGGAAATGCTCGGCTTCCTTGGTTTCCTTATGGCCAAAGATTAGACACAAAGATCAACTACAACATTACCTAATGTTGTTTTCTCCTATAGTCACTCTTTTTTTAGCAATTCTCTCCTACAATGAATTATACACTTAATTTATACTACAAGAACATCTATATAATCATGTTCTCCTTCACTAAATTGTTCTCCTCTTATGATGCCCGAGGAGTCTCCTTTCATGCACTTAAAAGTTCCAACTCTCTTAGAGGTTTGAGGGGTGGGGACATGTCCCCATGTGAAAGATCCCCAACCCAAATCTGATTTGATTTTCTGAGTTTTGTTTTTTCAAAGTCTTTGACCAACAAATAGAAAGGGTTTTGTTTTTGCATTTTTCTGATTTTTTTGTGTGTTTGCTGAATGTTGATATATGCAACAATATTGCAAACTAGAAGGAAGGAAATTGCTGCTAAAACTTAAATAAACCATACAGTTTAAATAGAGAGAAAAATGATGAATTTATTGGCTCAAATGTCATTGTACATACCACAAATCTGCATATAAAAATCTGATACAAACTTGAACAACAAAGACAACCCCTTTTCAGCTTCTTCCCAGCTTCACAAATCAGCCCCAGGGTATGATATGAATTTCCAGCTAATTGAATATGCAAATCAGATCCAATAATTGGTATGAAACCCTTCATAGCATCTAGGGTTTGAAGCCTGTGATCTTAAAATGACGCAGCAGCTGAGGTAAGGTGTAAAATGAATTGCCAAGGCCTTGAGAAGGCCTATACTGCTTATGGCTGCCCCTGATCTGTTGCAATATGATGATATAATATTGCTACAAACTCAGATCTGCAAATTATATACCTGAAACTCATCCAATAATGCTTAAATGAAAACTCAAGGTAGGCCCTCCCCAAAGGTGAACTGTGTTCTCGTCCAATCCACGATAGCTTTTGAGAGTTTCCGTTCTCAGAAGGTTGAAGCAATGTTGAAACCCTTCTCTAGAGCTCAAACCTGCAAAGTGTTCTGTAAAAATGAAAGCAGAATGCTTAAAAAGGAGCCTAACACATTGCTTTATAACCTCTCATGGACTTTTTTTAATAAAAGTCAATAAAATAATTTTCTTAAGGGTCTTTCTTCATCCAAAGAAAATGGCCACTTTTTAAAAACAACTTGAGTTGTTAGGATGGGGGCACTTTTCACTATTCACCTTATGATTTTCAATTACTATTCACCTTTTACTATTCCATTAAAGCAAATTTTAATATTTTCACTTTGACACTGGATTCATCAACTGAACTCCAAACTAAAAGGCTCATAAGGCTCCCAGCTAAACTCCACAGCCCTCGGTAGGGTCCCCTAACCATTATGCTAATCTACGGAAACCCTAATAGTAGGCCAACCTCCGCTACGACTGAGCTGTCTAAGGAAGGGACATTACACCATGTAAAACAGGTCACAAGTAATGTCCAATAGATCCTATCCTATGTAATGTCCCCAAATTTATGGATAAGTGACTTAATTAATTTAATTGATTAAGTTGTTCACAAAGTTAATAATATTTCTTTGGGATTACTTTAATCAATTAAATTAATTAAATTAAACGAAATATTATAAAGTCACTTATCTTATAGTCTATAAAGTGACCTAGTGAAATATTTTAAATATCACTTTATGAAAGTCACTTTTATTTGGCATAGTGAAAGTTCATTAGTTACTTATATTTATCAAATTATTCCCTTGTCAAAAAGTCACGGGCTTTGTGAATGGGAAATACAAAAAGGAAGGGCTCTTCTTTCATTCGTACCTTTTGAAAATATATTTCTTCCTCACGGGAAAGCTCGAGCTCCTTGGTTCAGGGTTTGAAGACCATTATTGTCCAGTTTCGGGTGTGAAACACCATCCCTAGTTGGAGTCGTTGCAGATTTTTGTGAAGAAATAGTTCTTCATTGTGTAGAGTCGACTTGGGAATATTTTGAAAATGGAGAAACAAATAATACTTCTGATTTTCGTGACTGTTGTTCAGTGAAGCAATATTTCCTCTATGGTTCAATTTTGTGAGCTCATTGCCCTCCTTTGAAGCCGTTCCAGCATGGGAATGCCTTAGGCCCTGCCATTTTGAGACAAGTGAGTTTTTGTGGAGTCGTGGGAATGATTGTTTGAGGGAGTTTTTGTCAGACGCGATTTTCTGAAGAGGGTCGCCTAAATATCCAGCAATACCCTATGGCATGGTCACTTCTTGTTGATCTGGATGGGAGACGTGAATCTCTTTCAGTTGGGCGCATCT
Source organism: Sequoia sempervirens (assembly GCA_007258455.2). Classification (NCBI taxonomy): domain Eukaryota; kingdom Viridiplantae; phylum Streptophyta; class Pinopsida; order Cupressales; family Cupressaceae; genus Sequoia; species Sequoia sempervirens. The sequence continues at coordinate 328,276,533 of VDFB02270651.1, read as the reverse complement.
CTAACATGGGATTCGATTATGTGTGAGGAGTTTTATTTAACTACTGGAGCAGACTGAGCATTATACAAGGTGTTATCTGTATGTGCACTGCTGGGTGAAGACGTCCAAGAAGGAGGTTGAACATTAACATAGTTTCTGAGTGTGCACATCAACAAGGTGTCAGAACCCTGGTGGTTCTCTGATTCAAACCCTGAGTGTTTTGTATTGTTTTTGCAATTTTTTCCTTTTTTTGGTGTTTTTGAGGTTTTAACAGGCAAAATAGGAAATTGCGATTTTTCTAAGAAAGCTTAATAAATTCATAAAAATTACATAAATGCATTAAATGTTTCAAAACTTGCTCAAGAACTAAGGCGCATCAATATATTCAATTTCCAGAGCAGTTTCAATGATGAAGATGGAGCTAGTAATGAAAGACAATGAAATTATTGATAAAAAACCTGATTTTCTGTCAATGGCGGCTGCAATTAATGCTGGATGGTACGGCCAAAGAAAATTAAGAATCTCCAGTCTCTGAGAACAATGCCAAATCTCCAGATATGCAAATAAATCCCAACGCCTAGAACAGAGAGCTGGAAACTGAAAGCCAGAAGGAAAATCTCTGAAAAGAATAAGTACGGCCTGCAGGTACAGTACGGCCAGTCTGCAGCAATAATGATGATGGTACGGACTTCAAGAAAAAGGTGCCAAATCTCTTATATAAGTCTTCTGAAGAAATCGCCCTGTTCCTCTGATGGTTTCCTCTATGAATCTCTGAATAAATAACTGGTTAAGCTCAGTCTGTGACTTCTGGATGAAATCACCAAGTGCAAGCTTCAGCTGGTATCTCACAGCCTCAGTCTGCCTGATCTCTGAAGAGGTTACGTTCTCCAGAAACGATCGTCTGCCAATAACCCTAGGGTTTGCAAACTCCAAAGCTCAGATGCCAAAAGACAAAATTGAATAATAACAGGATAGTTCGATTTTGCCTTGGGAAGAACAATATATTCTCCTTTGAAAAGTTCGACCTAATTCTCCATTAAAATAATCATTTAAATAAATGATTTAATTTTCACTTTTGGACTTAGGAGAATTGATTAATTATTGGCGTCCACTTTTAATGAGCATCAAATACTCATTAAGTCACATTTTAATAATATAATATAAAGTATAATTAAATACTTTATAACTTAGCCAAATAATTAAATATTTTAATATTTCAATAAAGTGACTTTATTATAAAGTCAAATTATTAAATATTTAATAACTCAGTAATTACTCCTTATTTCTCCGTCAAATCAATCAACTACTGAACTGGGTCGAATCTGAGCTGAATGACTGCACCAGGTGCCCTGCCCGAAATAGCAGCTTCCGTCTGACCTAACTTTCTAAAAATAGAAAGTTCTCTGAAAAAGCTCTCCGGAAGATTCTGCGAAGGCCCAAC
>VDFB02270651.1:328110933-328268304 GCA_007258455.2 Sequoia sempervirens | reverse complement strand
ATTTTTAGCAGTATGGCTTTGGCGGCATCCGGAATCACTTCAGAGTTCGTCAGCATCAGACGGAACAGGAGACGGATAAGTAACGGGAGAAATATTAATATTTAATTACATTGATTAAATATTAATTAATTAATGTTTATAATATAAAGTTATAATTTAAAATTATAACTTAAGTGATTTTACCTTGAGGGGTGTGCCCATCATCAAAAGGGGCCAGTTTGGCAATTAATGATTATTATAAAATATTTCACGGAGACTATTGAAATATTAAATGATTAAAATGTGAATATTTTATTAAAAACCCTATTCTTGAGGAAATCGCACTTTTCAGCATAAAGTGGATTTTGCCTTGGGTTTTGAGCCATTATGTGATTATTGGATTTTGAGAACTGATCAAATTGATCTGAGCACAGACTTTAGGGTTTGAACTCGACTTCCTTGGGGAACGAGCCATCTCCAGCGGAAAGCAATTCAGAGAGTGTGAAATATCACTTGATCTATTGCCAGCAGAGGTTTTCTCATACAGAGGAAATCATTGATCTTCAGAGCATTTATTATTTACAGAGTTCTTTCAGCATTTTTGCATTCAGAAGTCATTCATTCCTTTTAGGCGCACTTTCCACAGAGATCTTGAGAAACTTGAAGGAGCCGTACAAGATATTTATTGCTGCTGTACTTCACCAGGCCGTACTTCTGACAGGCCGTACTCTTCACACAGCCGTACTCTCCAGTGCAAGGAAACGCCTCTCCTCTTGATCATTTATCTACACAAGTTCAGACGCCTAAACCACTGGGTCATTCTATGCTTGCCAGACGGAGGGAGAAAGGGAAGAATCTATTCAGCCGTACCATTTTGTGCATCTTCAGCAAGCTGTTTTTACCAGGTTTTTACCAATAAAAATCGTTATTTCCTTCTTGCATGTTAGCAGAACCATATTGTATTGAGCTCAAATGAATAAAAGATGGAACGCCTTCATTCTTAATTGTATTTCCTATGCTTATTAGTCATCTAGCATTTTTATTGAATTTATTTCAATTTATTGCAAAAGCCGTACCATTCATTTATTGTTCAAAAAACTCAAAAAAATTGCAAAAACCCAAAAACGTCAGAAAAATATAAAACTTCAGTCAAAATCAGTGTCAGGGGGAAACTAGGGTTTCTACATATTACCATTTAAACTAAGACGCAAAGCAAAGAAATTACATAATGATCCATAAAAATCAAAGCCTAGAGTTGCATTGTAGCTAATCAACTACAACATGTAAAGAGATACAAATTAGTTGTCAATTGTACCAAGTTACCAACAGACTAAATGTCTTTGTTTAGTTTAGAACATAAAAGGAAAACACGTGAGCTGGAAGACATGTTTCTAATGCCTATGTCATTAAGAGTTCCAGAGCTGTTCCATTCCTCAGAATGTTAATGCTCAACAATCATTTTTCCATTTCCATAAGCATTGCTCTTTTGGCAAAATCAATGACATAAATATTGACAATGTAAAGTCTAAAGGGACTAAGAATATTAAAATGGTGACTCAGTTTCTACTTCAATACATCCCAATCCAATTGCTGTTTTGTAAACTTGCAAACAGGTTGTAGGATTTTGCACTTGTGGAACAATCATGATGCAAAGGACTAGTTATTATTTTCAAGGAGATTTATTTCAGCATTTGTGTTCAATGCCTCTTAATTTAGATACTAAAATGTGACTTTAGAACCTAACTTTCAGCTAAATATTCTGTAGATTGCATCGATGTAAGTGATCTGGTGCCCTCTGTAATTGGGTGTCAGTATTACTGTATTAGTGTTAATGTGCGTGTATGACAGAAATAGAGACTCACATTTTTCGTGTTCATGTATTTGCAGAGGCAAATGCAAAAGATATAGTTTCCTCTGGAGCATTTTGGGAACTTGTCCGTATATCACGTGAGTGTTCTAGAGAAGATATACGCAACCTTGCCAAGCGGGCATTAAATACGAGCCCAACCTTTCAGATGGAATTGAGAAGAGTACATTTTCCTCGTGGGTGAAAGCACTTATCGATTCAGAATTTTTTTTTATTTCCTACTGTTAGTATATTAACTATGTCATGAAGAAAACTCTTTAGTCACTAACATAAAAACCTATTTTGTTGGGTTTGTATTATAGTCTGTTAGAGGTTGTTTATATAGGACAATGTCAAGGGTAATTACTGAGATTTGAAAATGTTATGCCAAAAAAATCAAAGTAAGTTTTGGTAATGGTCAGAAGTGCACTACAGAGTCAAGTTTGCCATCAATATTTCAGGTTAACTCCATTGTATCGGATTGCCATCCTGAAGTAGTACATTTATAGGTTACCAGTAGTATTCACAGAACATGTTGAGGGAATTATTGGCAGCAGAAATAATACTCACTATGCCCATTTGTATTAGAAGTACTTAACTGGTTTAATGTGAGCTAATCAATTCTTTTTATATATCAGACCACAAAGTTTTCAACTGTAAACTCTGCTATATTTTTTTTTTTGGGTAATTTTCCTTTCAGGCCATGATCTTGTTTCCATAGAATCTATTTTATTCTTATTGTTTTCATTATAGAGATAAACTCCACTTTAATTAAATGTAAAACAAGTTTGCTTTATATTATACCTATTAAAATTTCAGAAATGAGCAGCACCTTTAACATGTAGACTACCTACAACGTTTTCGCTTCCGATTCATATTCCCGCATACATAACAAATCCTATTTCATTCTGATACATTAATCATATAAATTATTAGGTAGAAATTACTAGATCTGGATGCCAATTTGTCGCTTAAAATTAATATCGTTTATTCACGCTTGAAATCTAAATTTGTGAAGGCTACTCTAATGTGATAAACACTAATCGTGAGGCATAGCTATCATGTTCCTTAACAATTGTACATTATTCCTTATGTTTTTGAAATGGAGCAAAACTTCTTGTAAAAGAATGGCTAGCTGCAAATCTTAAGATCTTTTCACCTCACCATATCTAAACATGATGTTTAGTAAATAGTGACACATATTGTAGTGTATTAGTAATGGGGTTCTGATAATACGAGAATTAAAAAGGTAATGCTTACATATAACACATTAAACCTATCCCATAGCCTCAACTAAAATGTATTATTTAGTCCTAAATAAAAAGTGACACTATGCCCTTAATTCGATAGTGTGTATAGGGATATCAATAGTATGTTTGGAGCTACTGTAACTCTTAATTAAGTTACAATCATTAATACAATCTTATATAAGTACTTAAGTTAACTCAAGAGGCATTCATGACATAAATATGGTATATATAGGAGTTATAGGTTAGTTTGCTATCATCATTTGGTAAGTGTTCTTATTGAAGACTATTGGAGATAGCCCATTTGAAGTGGCTTAGGTGGTTGCCCCCTTGAATTGGCTAATTATTATCAAATATATGTTGCATGTTACATAGTATATTCTTCTCTTATGCAAGTTATTTTATTACATGTGGTATTGAAACATTATCTTAGCACTTGTAAGGTAATTGTAATGTCTCCACCCTAGTCAGTACCAATTGTAGATGGGTTAGCCTATTACTTGGACCCTCGTAGGCTAATATGTTTGGATAGAGGGTCTCAGTGGTAGTTAGTGGAGGTTGATGTCATTCCTCTTCTTCAATTCAGTATTGGGTTCAGTTCCAGGCCTTTTTTCAGATCAGTGGTTGGCTTCATTTGAGGGACTTACTATTTATAGTAAGTCAATATGGCAGTAATGCTATGTTTAGTCAGGGCCCCTGGACACATGGGGGTTATACAATGTTGACCCCAACTTAAGACGACACGTCAAAATATTGAATATTGAGTGAGATATTAATATTTAAGTGGTTAAGTTATTTAATTAACTTAAGGGAATATTATAAAGTTATAATTTAATTTTATAAAAGTATTGAGCCACTTAAATATTATAAAGGGGGGATTAAATGGTACACCCAAGTTGAATTAATATTTTAAAAAGGTGTATCAAGTACTTTAAATACATTTTAAATGTCTTAAAACCCTATTCATGAAAAAAGTCATGCCTTTTTGGGAGGGAATATAAGGAGCAAAGAGGAATTCAACTTCATTCATCTATTTGAGCATTTTGACATTTGATTTCTTTTGGCTTCTTGGAGCTTGTCCCTGAGACAAGGGTTTCATGCAATTTATCAACATTGGAGAACAAAAATTCTTCAGAGTTTGCAATCTTGAAGCTGTGAAAAATCAACTGAATCATTGCTTTAGAGGGGACTTCATTCTGGAGTCCACTTGTGCCTACATCAGATTTACTTTTGAGTTTATTTGCAGATTTCAATAAAGGAAGGGGCTTATCAGTTGAGATGCCTTATTTCATCAACTGCTGACACCAATAATCAGGTCGTACAGTTTTTGTTGTTGGTCGTACCATCACCATAGGGATACATACATGCTCTTGGCAAGGCATATGAGCTGTAGGTTGAAACACCTCCCTTATTAGGCTTATTTCAGCATATTTTGGGGTGGCTAGACTTGTATTACCATTTGGCACTCATTTAAAGGTGGAGAAATGATCATCTAGAGCAAATTGACTTGTTTCATCATAATATTTGTTGGTGTAATTAAATATCTTGTACCTTGTCCTAGGTCATAATTACACCTTAGTTAAGTTTACTTAGGGACCACATAGGAGGGGAGAATCTCCACTTTTGGTGGACTTGACATCTCATCACCTCATCATTTCCACCTTTTGTGGACACATCATGTGATTATCTCTCCATCTTTGGTGGAGTGATAAGTCTTCCTAGTTGTCTCATGTCATAAGATTCTGACACTTGTCATCATCTTATGCCCTTCTATGTTCTCACCTTGGCTATATAACCAAGGGGTCTCTCTCATTTGTAATCAATCATAATCAGTCATATCATATTAATGACATTGAATACAGTTTATTCTTGTCATAATCTTTCTCTCTTTCTTGTGCTTTCTATTTGGTTCATAGATCTTGGGTGGCGTCCATAGCCAATTCTAACATGGTATCAGAGCGTGTTTGGAGCCATTGGAGTCATTTTCTGAAGAGAGATTCCATATCTGAGGAGGTTCCGTTTGTGGCTCTTTGTTGCAGGTTCATATCCGAGCTTGTTGGTGCAAATCTGAGCTCACCATTGCGTCCGGAAGGTTCGAGATAGTCGATTTTGCCTTTTGTTTCGTCCAAATCGGAGATACGAGGCCAAATCTATGAGGGTTTGAAGCTGGAGCGTGGTTGCCAGATCCAGAAGGTAGCTGCAATTTTGGAGCATTTTGGGTCAAATCCGACCCTGCCATCACGTCCAGAAGGGCCAAAAACCCTAAAATTGATTGTCAAATCGTCCGATTCGGAGCAGTTGTCCGGTGAGGCAAAATTTTTTTGCCCGAAGAGCCGTACGGCCCCCCAAGCGTCATAATTGCGCGGTACGATTATTTTTAAATAAAAATTTCGAAATATTTCTTGAAAATTTTAGGAAAAAATAATTCTTTTTTTATCGATTTATATTGTAAAAGTTTTTTTTTTAAAAAAAGCGCAGAAATTTTCTGCGGACTGTATAAGTACCCGTGCGATACACAGGGTACCACTTGTGCCTACATCAGATTTACTTTTGAGTTTATTTGCAGATTTCAATAAAGGAAGGGGCTTATCAGTTGAGATGCCTTATTTCATCAACTGCTGACACCAATAATCAGGTCGTACAGTTTTTGTTGTTGGTCGTACCATCACCATAGGGATACATACATGCTCTTGGCAAGGCATATGAGCTGTAGGTTGAAACACCTCCCTTATTAGGCTTATTTCAGCATATTTTGGGGTGGCTAGACTTGTATTACCATTTGGCACTCATTTAAAGGTGGAGAAATGATCATCTAGAGCAAATTGACTTGTTTCATCATAATATTTGTTGGTGTAATTAAATATCTTGTACCTTGTCCTAGGTCATAATTACACCTTAGTTAAGTTTACTTAGGGACCACATAGGAGGGGAGAATCTCCACTTTTGGTGGACTTGACATCTCATCACCTCATCATTTCCACCTTTTGTGGACACATCATGTGATTATCTCTCCATCTTTGGTGGAGTGATAAGTCTTCCTAGTTGTCTCATGTCATAAGATTCTGACACTTGTCATCATCTTATGCCCTTCTATGTTCTCACCTTGGCTATATAACCAAGGGGTCTCTCTCATTTGTAATCAATCATAATCAGTCATATCATATTAATGACATTGAATACAGTTTATTCTTGTCATAATCTTTCTCTCTTTCTTGTGCTTTCTATTTGGTCCATAGATCTTGGGTGGCGTCCATAGCCAATTCTAACATGGTATCAGAGCGTGTTTGGAGCCATTGGAGTCATTTTCTGAAGAGAGATTCCATATCTGAGGAGGTTTCGTTTGTGGCTCTTTGTTGCAGGTTCATATCCGAGCTTGTTGGTGCAAATCTGAGCTCACCATTGCGTCCGGAAGGTTCGAGATAGTCGATTTTGCCTTTTGTTTCGTCCAAATCGGAGATGCGAGGCCAAATCTATGAGGGTTTGAAGCTGGAGCGTGGTTGCCAGATCCAGAAGGTAGCTGCAATTTTGGAGCATTTTGGGTCAAATCCGACCCTGCCATCACGTCCAGAAGGGCCAAAAACCCTAAAATCGACTGTCAAATCGTCCGATTCGGAGCAGTTGTCCGGTGAGGCAAAAATTTTTTGCCCGAAGAGCCGTACGGCCCCCCAAGCGTCATAATTGCGCGGTACGATTATTTTTAAATAAAAATTTCGAAATATTTCTTGAAAATTTTAGGAAAAAATAATTCTTTTTTTATCGATTTATATTGTAAAAGTTTTTTTTTTAAAAAAAGCGCAGAAATTTTCTGCGGACTGTATAAGTACCCGTGCGATACACAGGGTACCGCAGAGTACCCGGGCCATTCTGCGACAGCCACGTGGCGGCTTCTGCATAGTCGCCGCGGCCCCACACACCCGCACGCCCTCCACTTTCCACCGGCGGCATTCCAAAAATTCTGGCGAGGTTCAAATTCCGTCAACGGCTCGGCATATTCCATCAAGCCTCAGCATATTCCGTTAGAAGAGCATATTCCGGTGAGCTGCGAATATTCTGAATTTTTTCCGGCACGGAGGGGCACATTTTCCAGTGACGGTCGGCGAACCGTCAAATTTAAGACGGTATTTTGCTGACGTCATCCATACATCAGCACGACGTCATCAGCTCATTTGAAATTTTTGACCCCTTCACCATTGGCAGTTTTGATTTTTCAGTCGAACTTCAAACGCTCATAACTTGGTCAATTTAAGTCCTTTTTTTGAGAAATTTTTTTTTATTTGGGCTAGAATTACGTGCTCTACGCACTGGTGCAATCAGTTTTTGGTTTTGGTGTCTGGTTTTTCCAGAATTTGCAGATTCTCACAGGTGTTGCTGCTTCATCCTCATTTTGGGAACTTCGAGCTCATAACTTGCTCCTACGGTAACATTTTTGAGTGCAATTTTTTTTTAAAGTGCATGATTTTTCCTGTACTTCTCAGTGGTGTGATCAGATTGATCTCATTTTGTACCAAAAATTGTACTTGATACTGTGGCCTATTTTGGCATTTGTAAGCACTAAGATCAAGTCTAGCTTGTTGTTTTTGGCATCTAGCAACTGTAAACACACTAAATATAAAGTGCCAAATCAGATATTGCTTGGGGGGTTTCTTGATTGAGTGATTTGGGGGGGTAATCTTGCAGTGATTGTTTGCATTCTTTTGCTTGATTTGTGTTCTTACAATGGGGAGATCTCAAATTGAACCCCTAAATCCACATAATTATGCTACATGGAGAAAATCAGTAACAAACTATCTCATGATGAAAGGTCTAATAGGTCATCTAAAGGACAAAATTCAAAAACCTACAGATGCTAAAGAATTGGCAATGTGGGAGATTGATCGTGAGAAAACACTTGGATGCATATGCTCATTAGTCTCATTTGATTTGCAGTTTCATATTGAATCATGTACTACACCTAAAGAAGTATGGGATACTTTTGAGAAATTGTATGGCAAAACAGACAAGATTAGAGGCTATCAGATTGATAATGATTTGATGAATCTTGATCCTAAAAGTTTTGACCACATCCAAGACTAAATCTCCAAAATCAAGCAACTAAGAACACAGTTGAAAGAATGCACTATTGAAAAAGAGGATTTACAATTGATTCTGAATGTGTTATCCAAGCTTGGTCCTAAGTATTCAGTGTTTGTTTCTGGCTTTCATACCCATCAACTTTCTATGGGAGCATCATATGTTGATCCTAAGTTTGATGACTTTGCAAATCTCCTAATCCAAGAGGAAGCTAAGTTAATGAACATGGGTCTAATCAAGTCTTCCAAACCACAAGCATTGGTGGCAAATGAGTCTAAGGTACAGAAAGAATCAGATAATCTTGATAAGAAGCAAAAGAAGAAAAAGAACAAGCCACATAAAGAATCAGAATCCTCATCATCAAAAGGAGAAACATCAAAGAAGGAGAGACCTTCTTGTGCATATTGCAAGAAGGATGGACATGAAGAACATTATTGTTATAAGAAGGATATAGATGAGTTGAAAAATCTTCTAAAAAATAATCACATTGATTTGCCTTCTAGAATGTCTGAATCTTCTTCTCCTTCTACTACAAAACAATCTAAAAAGGACAAAAGTCAAACATATATATCAGGATATAAAGGACAAGCTCTTTGTGCTCATTCAAGTCCAGGATCAGGGAGATGGCTTCTAGATTCAGGAGCATCTCATCATATGGCATCTTCACAGACTATCTTCTCTTCATTTCAGCTTTGTTCTATGTCTCCTATCTTGATGGGAAACAATACATACATGAGTGTAACAGGGAAGGGATCTATTAGCATTGGGGAGAACACTTTTCAAGATGTCTTGTGTGTTCCTCATTTGACGAACAATCTACTTTCCATATATCAGATTACACATGGTGGCGATGGGAGAACTGTGGAGTTCACTCCTGATTCTGTTATCATTCGTGACTTGGAGACTAGAGATGTCATTGCTACTGGGGTGGTTGATCATTCATCTCGGTTATATTCCTTTGCACAGTTTGCTTCTGATGATGACGATGTTCCTTTGACTATTGATCACAACTATGATTCTGAGGAGACATATGGCTTTTTGAACTTGGGCATACTCACATCAGATCCAGTCCTTGAGCCATGCACTTCATCTCCTCCATCTTTTGTTGTACTTGATAATGCTTGTGTTGCTATAGTTTTGGCTCCTAGTGATTCAGTGCAGCAGAACATACATAGTCTTCCAGATATGGCTACTTTGGATGACTTCCTAATAGGTATTTCAGACTTGTTTGTGGAGTCACATCTTTCTGATTTGGAGGACACCATTGATAGCATTCATCTTCTCTTTGATGAAGATGAACCTTCTTCAGTTGTTGTGAGGGAACACTTTGACCCTCTTGTTCATTCTCTACATGATCATTCTTCACAGTTTGGCGTGAGTGTGGATTCTTTTGGACAACATTTGGAGGAGGCTTCTTTGTCTTCAGAGGGGATATCTTTGTCTTTGGATCGTGTTCTACATTCATCTCTACTAGATGTTGGGTTTTCCTCTTCAGCAGTGTGGCCTAGAACGCCTGATTGGAGTGTGACAGCTTTCTGCATCGACATGGAGACACTTGAGCATGCTTCAGAGACATCATCGCACATCATCCATCATCTTGATATCCTGCATACATCCTTGGTTTTGTTTCTTCCTAAGGGGAGGAACGTTGTTCGGCGAGATTGGATCATCTTCAGCATTCAATGTCGAGCTTCTACCATTCTTGCAGGAGACTCAACATTGAGGGGGGGCTACCTTGCTTCTCTTCTACTTCTCTCTTATGGGGGGGTCTTTTTCCCCACATGGGGTTTTTACCTTCTCATTCTTCATTGAGAGCATTTTTGTTTGTATTTCATCTCTCTTTTGAGGGGGAGTTTTGTCCCATGAGGTTTTCTCCCTTTCCTTAGTTGTGAGAGATTGCATTGATTGCATTGTTTGTACATGGGTACCTAACATGGCCTCGTAGCCGGGACCCATCATTGCATCTTTGTGTCATTTGCATAATAATACGCTACTCCCTAAGTTGCACTTAAGGGGGGGTGTTGGTGTCATTAAATATCTTGTACCTTGTCCTAGGTCATAATTACACCTTAGTTAAGTTTACTTAGGGACCACATAGGAGGGGAGAATCTCCACTTTTGGTGGACTTGACATCCCATCACCTCATCATTTCCACCTTTTGTGGACACATCATGTGATTATCTCTCCATCTTTGGTGGAGTGATAAGTCTTCCTAGTTGTCTCATGTCATAAGATTCTGACACTTGTCATAATCTTATGCCCTTCTATGTTCTCACCTTGGCTATATAACCAAGGGGTCTCTCTCATTTGTAATCAATCATAATCAGTCATATCATATTAATGACATTGAATACAGTTTATTCTTGTCATAATCTTTCTCTCTTTCTTGTGCTTTCTATTTGGTCCATAGATCTTGGGTGGCGTCCATAGCCAATTCTAACAATATTCATTGCTAGTTATGATTTCCAAATTTTCAAATAAGGGTTTGCTTGCATGTTCAGGTATGCAACTTTGTTTATAAGCTATGTTTCTATCTTGTATTGACAATATATATATATATATATATATATATATATATATATATATATATATATTTCATGCTGAATAAGAGTCATTGCAGCATTTATATATTTCTAGTTATTTCTTGTTAAATCTTGCCTGGCAACATTTTATTTAAATGCTATAAATTCATCAAAACAATAAGAAAACACAAAAACAGTGCATTCAACATCTACTAGCAGAGTTAGGACCAACAGGGTTCTTTACAGTAATATATGAGGAGATTTTTTTCTGATTCAAGAGTTCAAAGTGTGATGTGCATCTCTCTCAATTTGGTGTGTTTTTTGGAAGGTTGATAAAAGACATATTAAAATCAATATAATCCTAATTTGAGGTTATTTGGAGCTTATTTAAGGGAGTTATTGCAAAATTAGGGTTTTCACAAAATTTGTCCCCATCTTGAAGCCTAAGTTAATTTTTCAAACATGCATGAAGAAGCTTAAGACTAGGACAATCATATAGTACCTCATTCAATTGAAGTATTTGCCTATCAAATTTGTCACATGGGAGGATAAAGATTTTGTGCAAAAGCATCCATACTTGATTTGCATTGAGGACAACACTTGTCTGCAAAGGGTGAGCAAGTTGTACCCTTTATTCAATAGTGTGCGTAGGGATATGAGTAGTCAGCTTGTGGCTATCATCTCTCAACTAAGCTATATAATCATTAATATAGTCGTATATAGGTAGCTAAGTCAACTAAGGTGGCATCCATGGCATAAGTATGTATAAATGTGAGGTACTCATTAGTTTATTTCACCATAGTGTACTTTCTTTTTGCTGAAGACTATTGGAGGTAACCCCCTCAAAGTAGCTTATTATTATCAAGTATGTGTGACATGTTCCTATTATATTCTTCTCTTGTGCAAGGTATTTCATTACAAGTGAAAACTTTAATTGACATGAAAAAAGAGTCATAATACTTTTTTTAAAAATTGCATGAATCATGTTTTGATTTTATTAATGTTTGAAGAAAAAAGTTTAAAGTGATGTTCATAGGAAATTCATTGAAATACAAGGGTAGAGATGAGGGTGATTATAGGATGGTGAACATAGATGAAAAGTTACCAATACACTTGTACCACAACAAATCATCTTTGGTTTTAGTGAGATTATAGTAATAAACTTGTGAGATGAGGATCTTAACCAATAATCTAAAAGATGATGAGTTTTTTCTTATTTGTAATTTCATGTGTTTTTGATCAAATGCAACAAATTTTTCCAAATGGCTTACTTGACAATATAGAATCTGTTATATGAATAAGGTACAACTTCTACCTCAATGTATTTTTAGGTTTCATTTCATTCAACCACATCCTAGGAGGATATTCTTAGGAGACATCCTTGATTTTTTTGGCAAAGATCTATTCTATATATACCTCATGAGAAGGGTTTAATCCAACAAGTGAAAACATATCCAAAATTCTAGTGTAAATTTTATTGCAAGGGTTGTCAATAGGATTTGGGAAAGAAAAATATTTGGCCCAAGTAGGTCATAGGATTTGGGAAAGAAAAATATTTGTCCCAAGTAAGTAATAGTAAATAGGGGAATATATCTATTAGGGTAAATCATTATAGGTTGGCCTATTATCAATTATTCTAGGATTTGTGAAAGAATGGACCTTATTAAACACCTCCCAAAGTTCGTGCTTCTAAATTTGGAAGAAAGAGAACTATGGAAAGAGAGACTATGAAATATCCCCTTTAGATGTATATTTTATCATGCTTATTACCACTTTATAAGAGTTTCCTTAAAATAAGGAAGACTTCTAACCCTAACTTATTCAATGAGTCCTTTAAAGAGCTAAAGAAAAAGGCTAAAAAATAAATTTTAAAAATTTAGAGGCTAAAATCTATTTGTGGCAATAGGAATTATTTTGAGATCTTGGGTTGTGATGAAATAGAACCAAAATAGGCAAAGGAAATTTAGAACACTAGTGTTGTAGAGGCAACTAAATGTAATTTCAACCTAACATTCAAGTTCATAAACCAATAATTATGGTGTTCCCCAAGACAAAGATGGCAAGTTTATAAAACAATGAACCCCTAGATGAAGATGAAGACAACAATGTAGGCAAAGGTAGTAAGGAGGAAGAGAAAGACTAAAGAGTGGGTCTTACAGATCTCTCACTTATAATTCAAGGAAATTTTAAGCGAGGATTAGAAAGAATGTGTCTGATCTTGCAAATAAAATAGTCAAGTGAGGAAGAAAAGCCCAAGTAGACCCATTATCAAATTCGAGAAGGATGGTATTCAAGTCAATATTGCAAATTGAAGTAGAAACAAGGTCTCATACATGTTGGCAATGAAACAAGAGAAAAAGAAAACACAAGAGGAATAAATAATTTTAAAAAATCAAATGAAGAAAGGAGAAGAGAATGCCATGTAAAAAGAGAAATGAAATATCACTAATATGTAAACAGTACATGAGAGAAAACAACCATCTATCTTCTTTCAAGGTAAAATCCCTACCCTAGCAATAGTTGGCAAAGGATGCCCTCACAATAGTTATCTGGTTGAATGAGTGGGGAATGAATTCCCTTAACAAAGAATAGGTTTACTAAGTACATCATTGCAAGTACATAAATTAGGAAAATGAATGTGTTAGTCTAATAAAAATAGATACAAATCTAAATTTTAAAGCAACTAAGAAATATTATTTTGCACAAAACCTTTTTGATGAGGGCGACACTGCCCAAAAAACCCACAAAAATCACAACAGATACCAACACAAAAGATGCAAGATAGAAAAATGACTCACTTTCAATTATTTTCATAAAATGAAATTAAAAATTCAAAGTTTACATGCTACAGCCTTATGGGCTTGATTCATTACAACAAAATCAACTTTGAAAAGAAAATATACTATTTGAAGCCACAATCTGCACTATCAGAGGCCACCTTCTACAACTCCCTCATATCCTTTTTTATTTTCCCCAATAACCGCCCTAGAATGTTCTAGAAAGTTCAAATTTCCCCTTTTGTTTTGGTGTCAAAGGTCCCGCCGTTTGATTTCAAGTCTAGGAAGAAATTTTAATGAAATTCACTTTTTAGAGGACCAACTTCGTGGGGCCATAACTTTTGATCCGAGTGTTCGATTTGCTATTATTGCATATTGTTGGAAATCTCTCAACGAACTCTACAACACATGAACCCACTGTAGGTCGGTTCGGCCACTTTTTGAGTTGTTTCGAGGCCTCTAAAGTTTTATATCTAAATTTGAAGCTATATTGGAGAAATTTCTCAGGACGAAAATGCTAATTTCTCCCAAACCGTGTAGGGTATTGAGGTGATTCTTTCACAACCGAATTTTTTTTTCATTTATGCTCCTTGGGGTAAATTTTTAGGTCCATACGAGCCCGTTTAGGCCGACTTACTAAAAATAGTAAATGCCCAATTTTCTCTATTTTTGATGCTTGACTGTCTTACACCCCTTAAGTGTCATCATGGGACTCAAAACAATTGAAGAAAATAAAGAAAATATTTTTTTTGGGTGATGCAAGATTTCCCTACACTGCTGGATGCTCCTGCATCAGACACCCAGGGTAATTTGAAAAGTGACCCTGTCACTTCTCAGGAGTTAGAGGGAAACCAAGACAGTTAACCTTAACCTCAAACAACTATGATGAATATTCAATATGCCTTCCTCTCCATTTCACCAAGTACTCTACATATTGCTTGTTTCTCGTGCTTCTACCCACACAACGATCCAAGATTTCTTTTATCTCTTCCTTCTCTGAAGTAGGTGCTGAAATTTTCAACTGTTCATTTATCGACCCCTCCTCTATATCACCTTTATGATACTCTATCAAATCAGCAATGTTGAACACAAGAGAAATATTTATTCCACTAGACAACTCTACCTCATAAGCATTTCCTGAATCATGCTTCTTCATAATCTTGCATGGTCTGAACTTCTTCATCTTTAACTTGTTGTATGTACCAATTGGAAACCTTTCCTTTCACAAATGAACCATGACTTCATCTCCTACTTAAAACTCCTTATACCTCCTTTTCTCATCTGCCTGAGCCTTATACTGTGAGTTCATCTTATGATATGTTTCTTCACCTTTTTGTGCAAATTCTTCAGGTGCTCAGCAAAATCTTCAACCACAGCACTACTCTTTTCCCCTTTGTCCATCTTCCTTAGTTCAGAAGCAGTCCTTGGACTGCTCCCATACACAATCTGGAATGGTGATTTACCAGTGCTCCTGTTGATAGAATTATTCTAGTGCTCCTATGATTTACCAGGTCCATCTAATGACTAATCTTTCTTATTGGAGGCAAACCTTCAAGTACATTATCAAAAATAATAGCTTGAAACTCATTCAACAAATCTAAAACCTCTACAGGCACCTCAATAGTATCTTCTGTTGGTTTGTGGCGACTGATCATGCTATACTGTATAGCCCATGGTATACTGTACACCCCGGCATGTATTCTTGCCGGGGTCTGGGGCCAGGGCCAGACCGAGGCCCGGGCAGGGGTTCGGGGGCAGCAGCCCTCGAGAAAAATTTTCCTCCTACTTTTTCGCGCCGTCACCGAAAAAGGGAAAAATCAATGAAAAAGGAAAAATCCAATTTTGTAAAACCCAAAATCTAGAAGCTTCTAAGCTTGTTAAAAAGGGGTTTGGATGGGTATTATAGTATGATAAAAAATGCGATTATTCACAAGATTGTAATAAGTTTTGCACTGGATAATAAAAGTATTGGATGGCTGTGGTTTGGTGGATGTAGCCCGGATTGGGTGAACCACGTAAAATTTTTGTGTTATGATTTATTTTGTGTGTGTTTTAGTTTATCTGTTTATTAATTAAATATGCATTTAATTGTTAGATATCTGCCTTTTCTAACCCTAACATCTTTATCAACTCTAGCAATCAATACAAAAAACATATGCTCGTACTTCATACCTTCTAGGAACTTTCTTCCATCAACCAAACAAATTCTTGCATTACTGCATACCTTTTCCTTTGCCTCTTCAAGGGCTTCAACTTATGATGAACTCTATCCTTTGTCAAAGAATAGGTGTTGGAATGTCCATCATGTACTACTCGTCGATCAAAATACCACGATCTTCCTAACAACATATGACAAACATCCATAGGCATAATATCACACAATACCTCATCATGGTAATTTCCAATCTTGAACTTTACTAGACATTGTTCATTTACCAAAGCTTTATGGTCCTTCTGCATCGAAGCAATCCGGTATGGATTCAGATGCCTTCTTCTCTCCAACTACAACTTACTAACCATCTCTTCTGAAACAAGGTTATTAGTACTACCTCCATCAATAATAACATTACAAACCTTACCTTCACACTTACATCTAGTGCAAAACAAATTCTTCCTTTGAGTTGGTTCTTTCTCCTCATTCAGCAAGACTCTTCTAGTAACAAGAACCTCTCCTCTTTCTGCATCCTTAGAATGTGAAGACTCAATATCTTCATCTACATGTGCAACTCGTGCATTACCCTTAGGTCTTTTATTTGTCCCTCCTTGATGTTGGGGACACTCAGGCTCTATGTCCTCCGCATTGGAAATAGGTTCCACGAAAGCCTCCTCTTCCCGATCCTCGTCTAGATCTCCCTCTTCCTCTTTGGTCTCCATTATTTGGATCACGAGGACGTAGGTGTTATCTCCTTTTTGGTTCTGGGTGCTATTGGATCCTTCACCCTTCTTTTGATCTTCATTTCGAACTCCCTATGACTGACCATTGGTCTTTCCACCTTGACCTCCACCTCTCTGTTTACTTTCAAACCTTTTGTTTAGTTTCTCTTCTATCTTTAGGGAAAACTAATAAGCATCTTCAATGGTGGTCATCCTTACTAGCGCCAATTCTTCATGTATGGTAGGCTTCAGCCCATTAATATATCGAGCAACTTTCTCTTTATTTTTCTCAGAATGTCCTGCTCGAATCAGAACCTTATAAAATTCCTCTGTGTATTCCTTCACGATCCTTGTTCCTTGTCTCAAGCTTTGCATTTTCTTGAGCAACTCTAATTCATAATCAACTGGAATAAATTGCTTCTTCAATGTTGACACCATTTTGTCCCATCTAGAAATTTTATCTTTTCCTTGTCTTCCCCTTTCAAGATGGATCTCTTTCCACCATATATTTGCATGGCCTTTCAATTTTTTCTTTGCAAACTTCACCCGGTGAGGGTCTTCAATCTCCTCAAACTCAAAAAATTCCTCCATGTCATTAATCCAATCGATCAATTCTTCAGGGTTCAAGCTTCCACTGAAAGTTGAAACATCCATTTTGGGTCTCTTTCCAATACTTTATATTTCTCTCAACAATCTAACTTCTCTTAGATCCATTTGATCCTCTTCTTCCTCTTCAGTTTCATCTTCGCTGGCATCTATTTCCTAATGTACATCTCTCCTTCGAACCTCATCCTGTAAGGCCTCTAATTTCCTTCTTAGGGTTCTAATTTCATCTCTAGGAGGATCTCTTCCTCCACCGCCTCTGCCTCTGCCCCTACCATGCTTAGCAAGTCTGGGAGGCATCTTGATATCAACCCAAACTCACATGTCCTACTGCAACTGCCTCATGTCTGGTGCTCTGTTATAGACTCGGGAACTCATGCTCTGATACCACTTGATGAGGGCCACACTTCCCAAGAAACCCACATAAATCACAACAACAGATACCAACACAGAAGATATGAGACAAAAAAATGACTCACTTTCAATTTTTTTCAAAAAATGAAATTATAGATTCAAAGCTTACATGCTACAACCTCATGGGCTTGATTCATTACAACAAAATCAACTCTAAAAAGAAAATCTACTATTTGGAGCCACAATCTACACTATCGGGGGCCACCTTCTACAACTCCCTCATATGTTTTTTTAGTTTCCCCAATAACTGCCCTAGAATGTTCTAGAAAGTTCAAATTTCCCCTTTTGTTTTGGCGCCTAAGGTCCCACCATTTGATTTTTGTCCTAGGAAGAAATTTTAATGAAATTCACTTTTTAGAGGACCAACTTCGTGGGACCATAACTTTTGATCCAAGTGTTCGATTTGCTATTATTACATATCATTGGAAAGCTCTCGACAAGCTCTACAACGTCCTCATATATCGTAGGTCGGTTCGGCCACTTTTTGAGCTGTTTCGGGGCCTCTAAAGTTTTATATCTGAATTTGAAGTTGCATTGGAGAAATTTCTCGGGACAAACTTTAATTTCTCCCAACTGTGTAGGGTATTGAGGTGATTCTTTTGTGATCGGAAATGTTTTTCAATTATGCTCCTTGGGGTAAATTTTTAGGTCCATACGAGCCCATTTAGGCCAACTTACTAAAAATAGTAGGTGCCCAATTTTCACTATTTTTGACGCCTAACTATCTTACACCCCTTAAGTGACATCATAGGACTCAAAACAACTGAAGAAAATAAATAAAACATTTTTTTGGGTGATATAAGATTTCCCTACACCGTAGGATGCTCCTGCATCACTTTTAGGTCCACAAAAGGAGACCAATTTACTCTATAATAACTAGATAATGACAAGTGTAAAACAAATGAACCCTTAAAGAATACAAAGTTTAATATTAATACAACATTCTCATGAAACATGTCCTCTTATACATATATAGTTCTATATCAACACAACATTCTCATGAGCACATCCTACACATGTTTCATGATATAGAAAGGTGAATAGATGGAGAGGAAAATGTGAGAAATAACACTTAAAATACAAGAAAAATAAAAGGTTCAAATTAGAGGTGAGCTCAATCACCATGGGATCTTCTCCTTGCAATAGTGTTAGATGTAATTATGGAATCTCTATGGTTATCTCTCATGGAGAAAACCTCCATGTTTTCAATCTCTTGTTCTTGTGCTGGTTTGTTGTTAGTTATTAATATTTGTCACAAAGGAAAACCAAATGGAATATAGATTCTACCTAACAAACTAGGCAATTTAAATGAGAAACTTGCCTTTGAGTTGGGTAGATCATTATGTTTATATACAATTTTGCAACTTGTGTGTTTGATGTCATCTTTCATCCCCCAAATATATTTCCAAATATACCAATAGATGTTCAATAGCTAGAATGGAGAATGAGCATGCATATCAATATCTATAATAAACCCTGTATGGCATTAGTGAAAGTCCACATTATTTTTTCACTCAATTTTACTCTTTCTGATCACCAAGGTCTTAAGATGAGCAAGGTAAGAACATAGGGAAGTAGAATGAGGATGGAGAAATATTACAAGAAAGATATTGGCATCTAACCAAACAATTGTAATTAATTAGCAGATGCAAGAGCCGTCAACAGACTAGATACAAAATCTGATCAAGCCAAAAATGGTTGATTGTATGTAGATTCAATCAATGCCAAATTGGTTGATAATAAAATGAAATGGGTCTAGTGGTGAATTTTCCAAGTTCTTTTGTATAATTAAAATTCAATACAACAATGAACCATCCAAAATCTTCAACAATAAAATAAAATATTAGTGATAAACTTCTAGTTTATAACATAGGTTTTCTCATTTAAAATCATTGAAATTTGAATGATTGTACAATAAATCCAAGTACATAAATAAATGCTTAGAAATTTGTAACAAACTAATACCTTTTCCTAACACAATAAAGTCATAAATAAATTGGAAAAGTATTGCAAATATTCAAATGATGATGTCATTGGAATCCACAATAGGTTTGTTGGCATAACAACTAACACCTCTGGAGTATAAGTTGGTATAGACAGCTATGCACACTACTCAATGAGTGCTCTTCAAATTAGGAGGGGAAGCTCCCTCATTGTGCTTTAACAAAAATGCTTGGAAAGGAAAAAGTAATCTAAACTATCTCCTGTCTTTTTGTATCAGTTGTAGAGGTACAAGGCTTTCAAGAAAACTCTATACGTTGCAGCTAAGTATTTTTTGGTTTCGCAGATCACTAACTACAACTAGGCTAATTGCTTAAAATCTATCCAGTTTCCTCAAGAAAATAGAGTATGAGAAAATGGAGCAAGGATGACTATCTGACGATAAACAAGTATAGATTCTCAACTTGAAGGCAAGGTGGCACATCTATCAGCTCAATCTAAAAAAGTTTATTGGGAACAAAAATACACGATAGACCAAGTTCAAATTCTCAACTTGAAGGCAAGGTGGCACATCTATCAGCTCAATCTGAATAAGTTTATTATTCACACACATCACACGATAACCAAGTTCAAATTCTCAACTTGAAGGCAAGGTGGCACAATTATCAGCTCAATCTGGACAAGTTTAGTAAACACAAAACAGATTTGATCTTAACTAAGGAAAGAATTCACCATTATAATTGCATGAAACCCTACGTGGCATAACAATTCATCATAATAGCAAAAACGCATGAACAGATACAGAACGAGCAATATTGAAGGCAAGGTAAGCACAACACATATTTCTCTCTCGTGCAAAAGTTATGTACAAATGAGAAAAAGCTCTTATTAATAGAAATTGAAAGGTGTAGGGAACCCTAAAATCACCTTGAGTCAACTACTATCTTGCAATGCATGCAAGATTTATTGCTAAACCCTAATAAAGGAAACTATATAGTTAACTGGAAAACTACCATCAGTTAACCAAAACATCTAATCTAAAAATGGACAATTGTGCAAGCATGCACGTCCTTATTGAAAGCATGTTAACTGGAACACTACCATCAGTTAACGTAAACCCTAAATAAAACTCCAAGTAAATAAAGCTAATCTCAAAATAGATATGCATGAGATAAGACAACGAGTTAACTTGAGAAAGTAACGCCAATTTTAACTCCTGTGTAAAATGTCTATTTTTGAGATGTGGGAACTGAAGTCTACTGGTTGTGATCTCGAACAACCAATCCCTCAATGATATTGTTAACTGCATCACTGTCTGGAGCTCTGATACTTTGTCAATGAATCCTATGCCTGTGTAGCATGTCCTCACCAGCTGTGATCTGGGACTGAAGTTCACCTCTGCTCCTTGTTGCTTCATCGAACAACACTGACATGATTGTAAGCTGATTAATCTTATAGCCAACGGTCTTCCCACTGAAAATGGTATGAATGGGTGCTTGGAGCTATGACTGAACATCAGTAAGCTCAACGTAAGCACCACCCTCGATCTGATATTGACACGGTAAGTGAGATACTAAGTTTCTCACAGACCAGAGTGTACTAGTAACGTGCTCTCTACTCTCAGCCAACTCTGACGCCATAGTCTCTTCTATCTTTGCCTTGAAAACCAATTGTGTTTTCCAAGAGTAGATAGCTTCCTTATCTTCTGCATCTGTGACTAATTCATATGCCATACTCAGGTGAGCAAGGTGAGCAATCATAATCTCATCCCAGGGTCTATTAATTTCCATGTCTCGCTCCTCATCCTGGAGACGAATACGGAGCTCTTGTGCATTGTACCGCAACTGATATAACTCTGTAAGCATAGCACGACCTCTAGCAATGAACTCCTCCTCCCATTCCTCCAAACGCTTTCCATATGCAACTAAATGATTAAGTTGACCCTATTCTACTGGAGGCTCAAGCATTGGCGGGAGTGTGGAGATGACATCTGTCCTGTGTACAAGGCTAGAAATGTACTAACGAAGTTGTCTGATTTTAGCCTTGAGGGTTGCCTTATCTTCTCCGTCCTTCAGCATTCTATCCCTGGCACTGTCTGTAGCAACCTGTAGGAGGTCAACTTGAGTCTGGCGTGTGCTAAGACCAAGGTTGACTGTGATAACCTCAAAGTCTTGAGATTCCAACTCATCCAAGCTCTTCCCCTGTGGGGGTATAGCAGTCTCAACAACAATCTCCATGTTAGTATTCCTCTCCACGTGGACCATGTTCTTGATCCTCTTGTCTGGCGCATCCTGATAAACCTGATCAAAATCGAAATGATTAAGGACATAGGATGGCTGCCTCCTCTTCCTTCCTAGTTGCGCCTCAATCCAAGACTGGTCTCGGCTAATGCTACTGGAAGGATCTGTACTAGCAACAAGAGTGAATATGTAGAAAAAATATTGTGAGAAGGAGAGTCTAAATCCAATTCAATGTGAATTGGGACTGGTGACTACTCTGGAATTGGTATAGGAACTTGAGGTTGAACCTCAGGCACTGGCGGACTCTGAACTGTCCTCTGAACTGGCTCTGTGATGGGCTGTCTATCTAGCTTTATGTGTGTATCAATGGCAAGCGCCTTACCTTTTGAATTGTTTGGTGCTTGACCTTTCTTAGGAGGGTTACTCCACTTCTTCTGTTTAGGTTTTGATGAGGAAGGTAGCGAAGGATTCACCACTGGCAGCTCTGCTCTAGGTATGCTTACCCTCCTGGTCTTCTTGTTGTTAAGGTAAAGTATACTGTTTTGAATAACTCTACTTGACCTCTCCTTTATCGTTGCGTACTCCTTGGCGTACCAATCAATTTTCGGCAATGGCTGTGTGTCAACCTGCTCTCTAAAAAACTAAGGACCTCTCCCTCATCATCTGATAAGCCTCCCACATCTTCTGATAAGAAAATGGAAATATGAGAGAGAGAGAGAAGCAGTCATAGCTACGTCTGCGAACCTCGAAGTCATCCGCACAATTTTCCCAATAATCCTCCATAGAAGGCTTATGATATGCATGTCCAGCAAGGCGAGTTGTGTAATGACCCCAAAGATCATAAGCACGTGCCTCAACAAGATACTTTAGATGATATTTCTCGAGCTCCTGTCCTGTAACTTTGGCATCAACTGCCAACTTGCACCAATATATTCCCAACTGAAAAGGAAAAGTGGCAGATGGTCTGTGTTTGCGACGTAAATGACAATGAACACCATGCAACTACCTCAGGAACTCCATAAAAATTGTCTTATCTGAAGGATAATGTGGAAGCATAGCTGGATTTCTTGTAAATCCATATACTCGGATGTAGGTGTATGTTGGGAACTGAATAAACCAATCCGCCCAACCATCCATCGCTACTCTAGCAACTGTCGAGATACGAACATGCAACTCCCGGTCCAAATTTCTCACTGTATAAGTCAGAAAAGCCTCATGAATATGCTTGAAATGACGTTCAGCCTTAGTCAACTTAAGTTGATCGTAATACTGATAGACTTTCTGAACACTGAGAATGCCCACGGTGTTTAGTCCTCAGAACTAACCCTGATAAGAAATCAAGTACACAAGATAAGAACACATGTGAAACTCATGAGCAACTAGGAAACCGGTGATCTGTTTGTGGATAACATCGCTGATGAAGGATGCCCAGTCATAATGCTTCTACCCAGATATGATGCGACCAATAATGTAATACATCCAAGGCTGGAAAACATTTGCATGTGATTGACCTGAGACACAATTCAGGAGTGTAATTAGAATCGCGTACTCATCCTTGTACTCACCACGACCCACATTGTTTGGCAATCTGTTCTTCGCTTGCTTTAACCATCGTTCTGCCATTTTACTCTAGTACTTGTCTACATCAGCGTTAAATGCCTGCTCGCACTACTCCATAGAAATAACAAGACTGTTAGGGTGCTAAGCTATACCAAAACTCCTTTCAATGTCTAGTGGTTTGAGACTGCAAATGACTCGTCCATCTACTGACACTATCTCACGAGTAGTAGAATTGTAATGCTTAATACAAGCCATCACGAACTCAACACAATGAACAGAGATAGGTATGGAAGCGGCCTCCAATAACCCAGACTACTGAATGTTCTGAATAATTGAATCTCTGATCTTGATTGGATCAAGAACTGCTTCTGGCAGCACCTTGTGAAGATTCGTCTCAACAATCTCAATGAAGTTGTGAGTAAGGACTGATTTGGTCTTGTATTCGAGCTGAGTGTACTGCATTTTGAAAAACTCACCTATTGACTGTGAACTTGACTATGTTCTGACAAGATTTTTGGAAAGCTAAAAATAGCTTGCTGAGTCTAAAAATAGCCTTTTTGAAGAGTTATTTTTGGCGAAAAATCTAAGATATGGGTTTTGTCCAGAAAAAGATTCTAAGACAACCCAGAATGTTAGAAATGTGAAAATATGACTTCTACTCGACCATGGAAAGAGTTTTCAGTTGAGAAAATTAGAAACTCGAGAACGAATGTTCTGAAGTTAAAAATTCTTGAAAAATCAAGCGCACGATTTTAATTTGAGGAAGTTATATAAAAATGGTCCAGATGTTGAGACTTGCCAAATTCGCCAATTTCAAGAACATGCGAATTGTATTTTGAAAGAAATTTGAGAATCAAGGAAAAAGACGTTTTTTATAAGCTCTTTCTTCTATGAAAATCGCCCTTGTTCTTCAGATTTGCTGATAAATGTGAACTTTAACCTACAAAAAGAAGTATTTGATGAAGTCGCCCTTGATTGCTGAGGATAATTTGCCTTGCCTTGAAAACTCGCCTTTGCTCTTAAAGAATTACGAATTTTCTTGAAGCTGTGTGAATGATTAATGATGGTGCCATGCTTAAATAGAGAGAATTTGTACCATGTTGTTCACTGTAAGATTCAAAACCTCAACCAAAATAGAATGATTCTGATTGGATCCCTTTCAGTTACACTGCCACTGACTTGAAGTTCAAAATTTAAATAATAATAAAATATTCATTATGCAATTTGCAAAAAGAGGCGCCAAGTTTAGAAAATTTCCATTTTAATGCCTAAATATGCAAAATAAATATTAAATATTATTTAACATCAGTTGAAAAATCAAGTAAAGCACTTGGATTCATCGACGAACTTCACTGATTTCAAAAAATCCTCATTTGACCTCACAGGCGTCCATTTTCTCAAGATATCACGCTTTAAAATTAATTTCCTATTTTGTAGCTAACTACAAAGTTATAACTAGCCATTTTCAACATTGATTTTTGGGTGACCAAATGATGCTGAGACTGAGCTGGTGAATTCATCGCGAAGTCTGCAGAGCAAGGAAGAAACGTCTGTTGGGAGTCATCACTGCAAAATCCATCATTTAACACCTCAAAGAATTAGGCGTCTTTGATTAAATTGATTTTCAGGTACCAGACAACCATTTCTCCAAACTGCCATTTGATGCTTCAAACGGCTGTCGACAAAGAACGGTGAACCCTGCCGACAGGCAACCAAGCTCACTGCGTGACTAAAAGTATTCCGCATCCAACAAATATATGCACGACATCTGAAAGCTACATTAAGGATCCCTAAGGTAAGGGCGTGCCTGGCTTGACAAGGCACAAACACCATTTTGACGAAAGTGCAACTCTCAACCAGAAGCCCTACTTTAACCTCTGATATTTGGAGCTAGGATGACCTAATTCATGCACTGTCTGTTTCAATGCGTAACCAGAAGGACCTACGAGAGAAGTCTCTAGAGGCGACGAAGCAAGAAAACTGCTTCTAGGACCTCAAATAGAAAGGCGCCTTTCCCAAGATGGAATAGATGACCAAACTTATCCATTTTCTGAGTTGTCTTCATTTTGCAATATTTCACCAAAGACCTCGCACATACGAGCGATTTCCAAGTCCCGAAGGCTGACGGATGGGCTCGTTAGATAGATAAAGTAATTACGCTCAAATCCCGTGAAGACTTTGAATGCGAACAACTTCATCTAATAGGCCTAAAGGCTAGGCGCCCCTAGCCTACAGAAATACAATGAATATTTTATGCCAGTCCGCCTGTGAAATTACATGCTTGGTAGAATCCCTGCCACAATCTCTTAGAATGTCAGATTAACAGGCAACTTGGTGCATCACGAAGCTAGGCTAAAGTAGCACTAATGTCAGGAAGACCTTGTCAGTAAATTCTGCCATCTCATATGTCATTTTAAAGGGCGCCCGTAAGTTACAGGGGCACAATTACACCATTGAGGAAGTTTTGTGATGTGAAGTCTCCTTATAAGCTCATCTTCAGACGTCAGCTGCCAGAGCTCTGGGACTCGGATGACTGCGTTTGATAGCTCGTCGGACAGGAAGACTAGTTGTGAAGAGATTGAATACATCAAACACCAAAAATACCAAGATCTAAACCTCCATTAAGAAGTGCACCCTTAAGCTACAGGGGCACAAAAGCTGGAAAAAGACAAGCTTTTGCAATCTGGAACTTTGGAATCTTCAACTTCTACCTCCAATTACTGGAGTTACGAGTCTCAGATAGCCTCGCAGGATAGCTCATTGGACAGGTAGACTAATTCTGAAGAGATTGGCTAGACTCATGAGCATTTATCACAAAATATAGGCCTTCAAAAAGAAGGGCGCCCCTGGGCTACAGGGGCACAATTCTACTTTTCCTTGAGAAATCTTCAAAAATTGACCATTGAAATCTTCATCTTGATCATTGAAATGACCATACAGAGGTATAATTGTCGTTGTGAAATGTTCCTCCACTGTGAAATGCTTCATTTTGAGTCTCTGATTCAGGTTCTGATCAATGAATACTGCCTTTGACTGACAAAACATTAACAAAACTCCATGCTTGATATTGCCCAAAACTTGTATTTAAATAGAATCTAGCAATTTAAATAGAAGGTTCATGCCCAACTATAGTTGAATGGTATGGCCAGCATGAATATCAAACTCACATTATAAGTTGGAAAATGTGCATTATTGAAATACACTTCACAAAAATATCAAAATGAAAACCCAACAACAATTGAAAATGCAAATTAATCATTGAAAAACTTTACCCAAAATTGAAAGCATAAAAAGCAATAATACATTGAAGCACTTTGTTAGTCTCTAAATAAGACTACACTAAAAACTAGGAGGGTTTTCATCCTTGAAGCTTTAAAAATCCAAAGGGTTTTCACCCTCAGGGAGAGAAAAACACACATTCATGTTTTTAAATGAAATAACTTCAAAAAGTATGCATAAATGATTTTTGAAATCACTTCTCTTATTTATAACCTTTTTAGAAAATAAAATAATATTTTATTTATTTTTGGAAAATACTTTTCAAAGTTATAAAATAAATAATTATCATTTTTAATCACTTTATTACACCATGGGTCTAGTGACAATTAAAAAATTGAAGCACATTTTCTAAATAATTAAATATAAGTTATATTTTTATTTTTTATTTTTCAACAACTTAAATATTTAACTATTTAATTATTTTGTCTTTTTAAATAATTAATAGAAGTTGTCTTTCATAATGTTATTTTTATGTCAACTTAAATTATTTATTTAACTAATTTTATAATTTTGAAATGTTGTCTCAATCAATTTGAATAATCTTGGATGAAAATCTATGAAGTTTCATGATACCAAATCAACCTTTGAGGGTTGTGCATCCATTTATACAATGTACTAAGTTGGATGGCACCTTCAATTATAACCTCCTTAATTTTTTTGCAAGATGTTCAATGATATTTTACAATAATTCTACAAACTCTCCAAAAAAAATTATTTGCTCTATCTTGTTTCTATTGTGTCATTTTGATAAACATTGAAAATGATTTGTAAGGACTCCCTACTTTTACTTCTTAAATCTCAAAATGGTGGAAAAATAAGAGTGGAGATCTTCTAACCTAAGTTAGTTCCAATGAGATATCATTAAAAATCACAATATAATATTCTTTGATAGTTGAATTAGAAGTAGCTTGCTTACTCATGGTTATAATTGTAAGAGTTGGCTATGGAGATAGCCACCCAAGAAGCCAAATGGAAAGGACAAAGAGAGAAGATCAATATGACAATAATAAATTGTCAAAAATACAAAATAGAATATGGATTTATAATGTATGAGAGACCCTTGGTTATATAGCCAAGGTGAGACATAGGATTAGACAAGATCATGGCAAGTGTCTTAATCTTATGTCATGACACAAGTAACTCATAAAATATTAATTAACCTAGGAAACAAGTATTAAATGACTTGATATGATAAGATAAGAACACATGACACCTAATACTTCTAAAAATATTCCTAGGACCTAAGTAAACTTAACATGTGAATAGGACCTACTAGGTGAACTAATTAGGTAAGAAATATTATTCACACCAACACCCACCCTTAAGTGCAAAGGGAGTAGATTATTATGCAAAGATGGAAAGATGGGTCCCAACTATGAGGAAATTTTAGGTACCCATGTACAAATGCAATCTCTAAAAATTGGAGAAAAGGAGAAAACCCAACAGAATAAAACTCTTCCCCAAAACAAAGGTGAAAAAAATGCTCTCATTGAAGAATGAGGACAAAACCCTGTGTGAGGAAAAGACCCCCCATAAGAGAGAAGAAGAGAGATCATGCATCCCCCATCAATGTAGTGTCTCTTGCAATGATGGTAGATTTCTAAAAATGAATGTTGAAGATGATCCAATATCATCAAACAAAATTCATCCCCTTAGGAAGAAACTAAACCAAGAAGGTATACATGATTTCTTCCCAGTCCTGAAAGGAAGATGTGGGAAGAAGAATGATGTGTGATGTCTTTGAAGTATGCTCAAGTTTCTTAGTTGATCTGCCAAAATTTGTTAGTCCCTAAACAGGGGTTCTAGGCTACACTGCAAAAGATGACAATCTAGAATCTCTTAGAAATGAATGTAGAAAACAATCCAAAGACAAATATACCTCCTCTAAAGAATGATCATGTAGAGAATAAACAAGAGGGTAAGAGTATTCTCTCGCAACAACTGAAGAAGGAATACCCATCAAAGAGAAGATGAATGCAATCAATGATGTCTCCCAAATTTGAAATATGAAGACTCCACAAACAAGTTTGAAATACTTGTCAAGAAGTTATCCCAAGTCATCATATTTGGAAGACAATCCTACTGCACTGAATCACAAGAATCCAAATCTATAGCAACACAAGAATCATAAAAGGTGGAAAATAGTAAATGGAGAAAATCAAATGCAAGGATCAGGAACTGGATTACTTGTGAGAACACCCAAGTTCAAGTAACAAAAATTATCCTCAAAATCATAGTCCACACTAGAAGTGTGATCATCGTCTAAAGGATCAAATTCGTCATTAGGAACAAATTCTAAAAATGTGTATAGCCAAGATGCATGATCAATTGTCCCAGTAGAAATGACATCTTTACTCTCCAAGTCTCTAATGATAATTGAATTAGGAGTGAGTTCCACAGTCCCCCCTACTCCACCATGAGTGGTTTGATACATACAAAGGATATTGTTTGTCAAATTATGTACAAACATTACATTATTGAAGGTGTCATCCCCAATAGATCAACAAGTCCTCTACCAATTACATTCACATAAGTATAATTTCCCATCAAAATAGGTTGTATGACACAAGGATCAAAAGAAGAGAACATAGACTATGAAGATGCCATATTATGAGAAGCTCTTGAATATAGAAGTTATCTCCCTGATCCATGACCTACACAAACACAAAGAGCTTGTGAGTAAAAGTATAAACCTATGTCACACTTTATAAAGGAATCAGCCAACAACAAAAATAATTCTCAACTTCGACAACATAAAAGTGGTCTTTGTATTTTGAATTTCAAAATAATGTAAACTAAGGAATCGTAGAAATCTTGATGAAGGTTATTCCTATATTTTTTAAGATTTTTTAAAAATTGTTTTGATATTTTTTATCAATTTAAGAGCATATTTTGAAATGCTAAAAATTTTAGGAAAAATTTGCATTCAGTTGACGTCAAGAAACAAATAGAAAAAAACTTCATTTTCCCCTATTTTTTTCCAAATAGTTAACTTCAATATCTAGTGCATGTAATGTTTTTTTAAATTTTGATGTATATTTTCCTCGTAGTAACGTTTTAAAGTCAAACTTACCAGAATTTTATAGTTTTCATTTTGACGTCAACTATTGTCTACTTTTTTTTATCATTTTCAAAAAACAAATTATACTCTTTTGAAGAGGATTCTCTCCTCTAGTGCACAATATATTTTTAAAAAAATTAATATGTTTTACTTTTTTTTTCATTTCTAATAAACTTCTTTTTTAACTTTAACAACCTACTTGCATTATTATATATATATATATACTAATCAAAATATCAAAACAAAAAATTGGATTCCTCACTTTGAGCTCACAAAATGGTTTTTTTTTAAATCATTATGACTAAAGAAATATTTAGTTGAAGTTGAAAGTTTCAAAAAATCTAAAAAAGGATGAGTTGGCTACCAACAAGGATGCCACATAGACAATTTTGATAGAAAGGGTTTCGGTCAAAACCCTTTCAACCAAAACCCTTTCTACCAAAACCTTACACATAAATTGAGTCATTTTTCAAAGTGACAAATGAAAAAATTAAAATTTTATAGTTTGGGGCGAAAGGGTTTTTCTTGAAACTCTATGTGCCAAGTATAGGCCATGTGGTTTCGATTGAAATTGTTTTGACCAAAACAATTTAGGTCGAAACAGTTTCACTAAGAATTATTTAGTTGGCTGAAAGTGTGACACAAGTTTTTGTTTTTACCCTTGTCCTTTGTTTGTACTTTTCCTAATAGTATGACTCTTTTCCTTATCAAATTCTATGTGTTTGGAAGAAGAAGCTAAAGTAAACATTCTAAAAGGTACAATTTTGTTATTCACAAGAAGATGTTTCATTTCATCAAGATCTTTTTTTATAAAAAGTTTTCTTCATGTCCATCCTTCTTGCAATATGCACAAGTAGTATTATCCTTCTTAGATGATTCCCCCTTGTAAGAGGAATTTGTATGCTCTTTTATGGAATTAGATGTGGAATGTGTGTTCTTCTTAGGCTTGTTCTTTTTCTTCTCATTGCCACTTGAAGACTTCTCATCCTTTTCAATCAAGGCATGGGATTTTGAAGACTCCAAAGCACCCATTTAAATATTATTATCTTTCTCCCTAGTGATTTGAATAGAAAAATCCTCAAAAGAAGGCATTTTAAGCTTAATCCAAAAGACATTCTTTGTAGCATAGAAAGTAGACACAATCATAGAATATCCAAGCCCTAACTTTGAAAGAACACTTAATACCAATTGTGTATTTGATTTTCCAATTCTAAAATCCTTCAATTGTGTTCTTAGTGACTTGAGTTTGGTGATGAAGTCTTGTATGTTGTCAAAATTACATGTATTGAGACTTATTAATTCATTCTCCAACAAATATCCTTGAATTCTATTTGTTTGCCCAAATAATTTTGACAATATATTTCACAGACCCATGGGTGTATCCAAGTGCTCAATGTGAAATAACAAATCAAGAGAGACATACAAGCACAAATATACAATTCCTTCTTCACAACTATTCAACCACTTATTCATTGTAGCTTCATCATCTACTGGTTCACTATCAAGCCCATGAACTATCCTATACAACCTCTAACTCTTAGAAATTTGTTCATTTTAGATTTCCATTTAGGATAGTTGAAAGGTGTTAGAAGTGGAACTAAAAATTTCTCCATGATGAAACAAGAATGAAAGAACAAAAATCAAGAGGAATGCAACCACAACCACAAGAAGAGTCCCCCCAAATTTACTCAATCAAAAAAAACCCCAACAATATATGATCTTGGTACTTTATGATTAGTGCAATTGCATATGTCACTGGCCAAACAAAATGAAATGGTCTTGATCTTGGTACATGCACATGCCAAATTTGGCCACAAAATCAAAGTACATTTTTTTTTAAAAAAATGAGATCAATATGATCACACCACTAAAAAGTACATGAGAAATCATGCACTTTCAAAAAATATTACACACAAAAATGTTACTGTAGAAGTGAGAACAAAGCCCTAGAAGTTCTCAAATGATAACAACTCAACAAATCTTGTGATAGCCTATAATTTCTAGAAAATCTAGACACCAAAAATAAAAATCCATTTGCACCAAATGTTGCAAAGAGTGTGAAATTCTACCCCAAACAAAAAAATTGCTTGAAAAATGGAGGTCCTAAGCCTACGTTATGAGTGTTTCAAAATCACCCTCTAAAACCAAAACTTCAATAGAGGGGGAAAAATTAAAAAGGCTATGTTGAAGTCAGTAGGGTATATTCTCTAAAACCATAATATTTTAGCAATATTTCCTTGCTGAAATATTCTATCAATATATCCCTATTATCAAAATATTTTATGGAATATTTTGTTTTCTTGGTTTTTCTCACCGATGGAAAATTCATGGCATAATCTTTCACAAATACCATAATTAATGATAATAAATTTCCACAATCCATATTGTTGCATGTATTTGTTTCTGAATTTGATTGTGTTAATTTTTTTTTCATCAACATTTCAAATCACACTCTGTGATCCATCATCAAGATGGTAGAGAGTAATATTTTCTCCTCTTGCTCTCTACCATCCTAATGATGGATCATGGAGTGTGATCCGAAACGTTGATGAAAAAAGCTTTAACATAATCAAATACCGTAATACTCTTTATTTCTCCTATCAATTTTATTTTCCCACTAGTGGGGGTGGGGACCATGGCTAAGTTCATGCCACGTGGCTCCTACAACCACCTAGTACCTACACACATAGGTACAATTTGAGTACCATGCTTTTGTTGGTTACTTTATATATTCTTTAAAAAAATTATTTAATAATTTTTTTTAAAAACAATTTAAATATATTTTGTTTAAAAAAGATTCAAAAAATTTCAAACAAATAAAATTTAGTTTTCCCTAAAATCATACCATCGACTTGCACAATTATGGTGACCGTATGGTTGTATAGATGGCCAAGGAGGGGAAATTTGTTCTTTGATGGCCTCGAGAAAATTTATCTGATTTCGACAAGTTGACAGTCAATCTTGGGGTTTTGGGCCTTTTGGACGTGATGGAAGGATCAGATTTGACCCAAAATGCTCCAAAATTGCAACGACCTCTCAAATATAACAACCACTTTTTAGCTTCAAACCCTCATATGTATGGCCTTGTA
This sequence comes from Sequoia sempervirens, assembly GCA_007258455.2. NCBI lineage: Eukaryota > Viridiplantae > Streptophyta > Pinopsida > Cupressales > Cupressaceae > Sequoia > Sequoia sempervirens. The sequence continues at coordinate 328,235,802 of VDFB02270651.1, read as the reverse complement.
TGTTTGATTTGGAAAAAAATAAAAGAAAAAAATAATTTTCTCAAATATCATGAACTCAATGGTGAGCTCAGATTTGCACCAACAAGATCCAAAACAAACCTACAATACAAAGCCACAAAGAGGACCCCCTATGAATCTAGTATTTCTATCAAGTTTTTCCAATTCTCCAAGTCATCATTCAATGCAAGAGAAGAGCATACATAAATTTTCAAGATATACCAATATCTATCCAAAAAGACTAACCAAAGGCAACCAACTTGCTTTAATACAATATAAGAGTTGGCTATGGAGATAACTGCCCATGATCTAAAGGTCAAATGGAAAGTACAAAAAGAGAAGATCAATATGACAAAAATAAATTGTATTCCTATCAAAAATGCAAAATAGAATATGGATTTACAATGTATGAGAGGCCCTTGGTTATATATCCAAGGTGAGACATAGGATTAGACGAGATCATGTTAAGTGTCTTAATCTTATGTCATGAGAAAACTAACTCATCAAATATTGAATGACATAGGAAACAAGTATTTAATGACTTGATAGGATAAGATAAGATCACATCACACCTAAGATTTCTAGAAAGATTCCTAGGACCTAAGTAAACTTAACATGTGAATATGATCTACTAGGTGAACTAGTTAGGTAAGAAACCTTATACACACCAATAGTAATGGAAAGCTCCATTATTATTTTCTGAAATTTGATGAGGTGCATATTAGGAAGTCCCTTCAATATCACATCCTTCCCATTATATTGAAATTTGAACTCCTAAGTTTGATAATTTTGGGAAGCTTCCCCAAGGTAAAATAACCAAGTTAAAATCCCAAAACTATATTAGTCTCATCTAGGCCGACAACATAAAAATCATCACAACCTTTATTCATATCTATGAGAATGATGAGTTGATTGATCTTATTTTTGTATAGGATGGAAAATCCATCGACTACCATGGCATCATATCTATCAAATTCTTTAGCACATGAAGTCCTCACTTGACATTTAAACCTTCATCAATAAAATTGTGGGTAGGCCTACCATTAAGGAGTGCTATGATTTTGCACCCACCTAAGACTCCCTATAATATAAAATATAATACCTTCGCACTCTTGAGATAGAAGCATGTGTACCACTCTTGGTGTCACCATCTTCATGATTGAGAGGTGATCCTTTCTTCCTTGCTACACCTTCAGGCTCTTCAATTTCATCCTCCTCGTCTAAAAATATTACAGTATAATGGATTTTTTCCTTGCTAAGGAATCTATGAACAAGTGTACAAGGTCATTTGCAATGGAAGCACAAATTCTTCCTTCTAAGCTCATTATTGGATTCATATAAAATTTATTTTCTCTAGAGGTGGTAAGCTCTTTTGAGGTTAAACATGAAAATATTCTTTTTGAAATTTTTTCTTTGATTGCTTCAAAGGTGGTGTCTTTGAATAGTACTTGTTTATGGATACTGAAGCACCCAAGTTGAGAGCCCTTTTGATGGAATTTTGTAGCAATAGAGGATCAAAATATTTCACTAAACCCTTGAGAGGTTTAGATAAGCCTTTTATGAAAATCATAGTCAACCTCCTTTTAGTGATATTAGGAACCATAATGAATTTTTTTAAAACTTAGCAAAATAATTGTCCACACTTTCATATTATTTTATCTTGAAAATGAATTTTGAGGTCCTTATCAAACCTCTCAATTATTCTTCTAGTAAATTCATCATAAGATTTGATAAGGTTGCGTCCTTGAGTAATTGACCCATGATACCATCATTTTATGTGTTCTCCTTAGCCTCATCTTCTAGCATTGGCCTAAGAGATAATTATGTGTCTAGCTTCTAAATCCACACTTTGGATGTACACTTTCTAGATCCATCAAAAGTGGGAAGTGATAACTTCCCCAATGTTTATTACAAATCATGTTAGATGGCTTGTTGTCTAGACTTGAGTTTAGGACCATTTCAAGACTTCTTCATCTTAATATAATTGATGACTAACATCTCACCTTGAATCTCCTCAGAAAGTGCTCTACACTCAACATAACAAATAGTGATCATCAACCAAAGGATTATGAGCTTCAATTTCTAGAACCTTTTCCTCCCTCTAAATAAAAGTAGGTTGGAAAGTTTCAACCACTAAACCAATAATAGTTCTTAGGATGTTGGTATGAGTGGCATTAAGAACATTAGTCCCTGAAGTGATCTCATCACCATTTTGATGTCTAGGCACATTCATATTATTGTCCATTTTATTAAGCATTTTTGTCAACATGTCAAGCATCAAATCAATCCTTATTTATACCTAATCATTAGGATTGTGTTCCTTTTTAGTCCTCTTCTTTTTTTTCATAATATTTTTCTTTGACATAGTTTTAGTAGGAAAAAATTATATCTTTGGGTATCTAGATATTAATATTCTTTTATTTCTATTTGTTAATACATGTTTGCTTTGTCACTAGTATGCATAAAATATATAGCTTTGTATTTGCATAGGATTAGCTTTGAAGAATAGGTTGGTGAGACCACCAAATCTCATACCACTATAATAACCTTCACAAGATATTAGCAAAAAATCATATTTTTTTCTATGATCACCAAGATCATAAGATGGGAAAGGTGAGATATTACATAAGTAAAGTGAGGATAGATAAGTATTACAAGAAATATATTGGTAGCTAGTTAACGAATTACAATCAACGAGCAAATGCAAGAACCATTGAAAAATTATAAGCAAAATCCTTTTAAGCCAAAATGGTTGATTGCATGCAGATCCAATCAATTCCAAACAAGATATCAAATCAACACCAAATTGGTGGATGATGAAATGTAATGGGTCTAGTGGCGAATTTTCCAAGACCTTTTTACAATTAAAATGGGATCCGACAATGAATTGTTTAAAATCTTCAACAATAAAATGAACTAATGGCAGTAAGCCTTCCAATTTACAATACAGATTTCTTGAATTAAGATCAATAAAATTTAAATAATTATACAATGAATCCAAGTAGATAAATTAAGGATGAAAAAATTATAACAAACTAGTACCTTTTCCTAACATGATGAATTCACAAATAGATTGAAGAAGTATTCAAACCTATTCAAACCTAGGATACACTATTTATGACCATGCATATCCTCTCCAATCTATCCCTCCTAGTGAGGCATTGGTCTCGAAGGAGTAGATTGATAAAGTCTCATCCATTTTGGTGTTTGACAATTTACCTTGAATGATTTTTTTATTCTTATGTAACAATGCTTCCTTCATGGGTTTAGACTCTTGGAGGCATCCATGAATCTATGCACAATGGGTGTAAAGTCAATCTAAATTCAAAAATAGGGGCTGCCTTTTTTGGACAATGAGATACATGGGGAATGAAAACAACATTGGAGTGATTTATTTTTAATATCAACATTAATGATTGTGTACTCACTTGCAAACTAAAAATAATGAAAAAAGGTGAATCAAGTGTCATTGTATTGCAAAAAGGTATTATATTGTAAGGAAAATTACTAATGGGATTGGTCACTTATCCATGATTGTAACATCACTTGGAATGTCCACACCATCCTCATCAATAGTAATGGTACCATAACCAACCATACATTAATATTCAATGGGAAATTATATAGAAACCTTCACAATGCTATCCATGATAGTATCAAATTCATCATGTTAAACTCATCCTACATAAAAAAATTAACAAATTCAATTCAATACGATTAGGTAAACTAGGGAAAAGGGCTTGGAACCTGTTACAAAAATAGCCTTAAAGGAAAGCAAGATGAGTCTCACCAATAGTGAGATTGAGAAAACCAACCAAAAACCAACAAAGATTTTGACTAGAGTAAAGAACTGGAGAGAAGTAAGAAACAAGGGTCTCAAACCTATACAATTGAATTATCAATCACAACACAAGAATGAGAATGGGAAGAGGTAGAAGAAAAACCTTTCCTCCTTCTACGAACAATAGTCCAAGCAATGCTATCATCCCCACAAGGAGAATTAGGAAGAGACACCCCCTCAGGAAGATCACTCGAAGGGGAAACAAAAGGATGACAAGATGAAATGCAATCATCCACAAGAGAAGACTAGATTTGAGAAAAATCTAATGATAAAAAAGGAGAGCACAAGGTATGAGGAGCCTAAGTAGGGACAATAGAGCATGCAAAATCCACCTTAGGAGAAAGATACTTGGTATCTTGAGAGGAGACATTTACCAAAGATTCAAGAGTGTGAATAGTCAATTGATCCCCAATAGTGTGAACCTCCACCAGGTGGCAAGGTTTTTTTCACGCAAGATGGAGCAATCTAAAGTCAAGCTACTAGTAATATAAAATGTGGGCCCTCATAATCAAGTGGTTGAGACCAAGGTCTATCACCACACATCAAAATAAAATCCTTGTGAAGAGGCTTGGAGATGTCAACATCCATTAGAATGTGAGAAAAAGTAGATTGCCCCATGCAGGAAGTGGAATCATCAACCTTAAAAAATAATCAATAGAGTTGTCAATGACCTTGTAACAAGAATCCTCTCAAAACTAGAGTGGGAAATTCAAAGGTCTAAACCACACTAGATGCACATAGATTGGTTCAGTAATGGGGTTAAAAGAGGTTGTCTAAGGATTGATCAAGAGAGAGTGTTATGCCAAAACCCATAGTTTACCCAACACCAAGTTTATGTCCTCAAAAGAGGCAAATCAAGTAATGAGAACACCTTTAGCATAGAGGAAAAGCTCAATATTACTATCCATGAGGGGCCTCCAAGTGTCCAACACCCACTTGTGCAAGTCGAGAAGAAAAGGCCAGAGGTTGGCTAATCTATACACCAAAACTCAATGCTAGTAGAAACCCTCATTGTAAACCACATCTACATCACATACCACAATCGGGGATGGTTTGGCACAAAGAAGAGGGTGAGACACACAAAGAGAGAGAACAAGACCAAACGTAGCAGCTTAAGAAAAAGTTGTAGGCACCAAAGGGGAAAAACCATCAAAACAAGCAGCAAATGAGGTGTAGAATTGACACCCTCAATATTAGGAGAAGATGAATCAAACTAGGAACAAACACAAGATGGCCAGGGTAAAAAAGAGTAATTCCCAATAGTGCATTGTGATTAGGAGAGGAAGGCTCAACAACTACAGACACAAAACATAGAATCAGGATCTGTATGTGAGAGAGCCATTCAAACAACTAATGAAAGTGAGAACAAGATCCATTCCAACCACTCTAACACTCTAAATTATGCATCATTATCTCAAAAAAATTATATGATTAATTTTTTGCATGGTCTAAAACAACCATATAGTAATATTAGTCCTTTATACCAAAGAAGTACCTACATTAGAGTAGGAATGCTAGTGTTCAAAGGTAGTTTGATGAGCAATGAACATTAGATGATGGATTCTCTATAATTGTTTTTGAATTGAGTATGGATCCCTTGAGTTGAGGGCATTCATATATTACTTTTGACTTAAAATGAAGAAATAAAAATGTTATAATTTCATAAATATAAATCCCCTCTTTATACCTTAACTAAAAAGAATTTAAGGTTTTTGTGAATAAGACATTATTAATGTAAATCTAAATACATCCACATTAATATAAACAACTTGTGAATAATTTACAAATTTGATGTAAAAATTAATAAATATCATTCTTGAGACATTACACAAGTACATTGCTATCCCGCATAATCTTGAGCTTTAGATAGTATCAAATAGGGGAGAGGCTCCTACATAAGTTTCTCTTCCATAATGACTTGAAATAATTCATTTTCAATTTGTGGCATGGAACTTTAAAACTATTCCCATGAGAATATACAAGCTGAAATATCCCACCCCTTTTCTGAGATATTTGCTAATATGATTTTCCACTTTTTTTCTGGTTGCTTTTCTGATTGGTTTTTCTGAGTTTTGTGTTCTTTTTTGTTTTTTGTATTTTTGATAATAATATTCCAAGGAAATACAAAAATAAATACATACAATGCAAGCAAAGGAAATATTGAAACAAATACTGAAGCAATGGCACAAATTATCAAATCAGATTTATCTCTAACTTATGCAAATACAATTTGACCATACCCGGAGTCCAAAGCTAAATAGATACAGGTCTGAAAACGCATATCAAAAAATTGAAACACCATGAAATTGGACACCTAACACCAAAAAAGGGTTTTCTCCACCCTTAAATTGATGCCAATTGTATGCCAAGTCCAAACTGCCCTCAAAGATGCAAAAATAAAGCCTCAAAACTAATCACTTGGCTCTAGGATTCGCATGCCCAACCAAGGATAGGTTGTACGACCAGCTGATGAACTGTCTGACCCTTACTAAGACTCCCATGTGCCAAGGAAAGTAAGCACAAACCAGCAATAAGGATGAGCAATGATGTTTGTCTCCAATTTTCTATTCAAACCCTTGAAAACTCCTTACCATTTTCACTCAAAATAAGCACAATGTGACTTCTGATGTAAAGCCACCTATAGATGCAACCTTTGGGTGATATTACACACCTGTGGGAAGCACAAATATGAGAGAATGAACGTTCTCAAAGACCAAATTACAGTGAACCTCGATTATCTTCTCACAAGAAAAAGCTCTTCAAAATGACAAAGTGTACATAATGAATGTATTTGCTTTTGTTGCCAAATAATATTACTTTATGTGGGCACACCTTTAATGACAAAAAAAATTGACTATATGTTATTAAATAATTTTATATTATAAAGTTAATAAGTCATTAATGATGATCACTTTTATTATTTAATTATTATTAAAGTAATAACTTTAATAATAATAAATATATCTTAACTCCATTAAAATTCATCATTAATCAATTCTAACAACACCACAGGTTAACCCACTACTCACTCTACCCAACTAGATGCCTTAATATAAATAGTAAGGTTGGCTCCCAACCTCCTACTGACTTACTAAAAATAGTAAGTATGCATAAACAGAGCCAAAAAACCCTTGTAGAAGATCACCTCTGAATATGCCAACGAACTAGAGAAGAAAACACTATCAAATACCATCTAGAGAACCCAAAGACTCCCACATAAGGCCCTCTAGTCACCCTTATTAGCCTACGAGGATCCGATGATAGGCTAATCCACCAAACTTTGACGCTCGCTAAAAAGGGGACATTACAGTCCGTCCTCCCTGAAATTGCTTGTCCCCAAGCAGTCTCAACTGAAAAGAGAACACCACTCCACCTGGGTCCCAAGGGAAGAAATATGAAATCTCCCTCATGTCTCCAGATAACCCCTGCAGCACCAGCATTAGCACAATTGATAAAAACATGACGACCAAGTTCAACTCTTCTATCATGTGTCACATAAGTATGATCATCATGGGGAAGCAACTTTGGATACTTGTTTGGTTTGCTCCCCTCATCTGCACAAGGAAATACCTCATACCAACTGTCCAACTCATGTGCACAATATTTATGCATCAAAAACAAATCATGTACAAGTGGGTCAAAGGTAATTCTATACGCACTCTGCATAATGTACACACTATGAAACTCATCTCTAAGCCTTGTCTGGAATCCTGATGCACAAGAAGGATCCCAAACTTTGAGATCATTGCTCAACTCCATACTAGGCTCAAGAGGAAGATCATCATCCACCTCAAAGAGTGGATTGTCATAAACCAAACCAACATCACTCTCAAATAGAGGATTATTAACAAACTACACATTAACCCCCTACTGATCTAAATTACCCTCCTTTGAACCATTGAAGAAATGAGTAGAATCATATTCCTCCATCACATGTTCAATCTCTTCCTCTTTCCTTCTACTCTTCTCTCCACTGAGGAAGGTGGCATGTAAACTCCCCTCATCTATTCTCTTCAACACATACTTCCTCCCATCATCTCAAACTTCATCTCTATTTTCTACAAGTTGAGGGAAAACTCTCCAATGGCATGAAGCCACATCATTCCCAACACAATTTCCATCTCACCCATGTCGACGACATAGAAATCGTCTTGAAATTCATAATCATTCAACAACAAAGTGAGACCAAGGATCATCTTGGTATAGGTAAGAGTGAAACCATTTGCTACTCTTACCCGAAACCCATCAAAGTTCTCTGCATGAAGAACACGCCTGGAAACCAATCCCTCATTGATGAAATCATGTGTAGCTTCAGTATCAATTAACGTGATACAATGCTTCACATTCACAACCCCTCTAATTTTGAATGATCCCTGACTATGAAGGATAGAGTACAATGCCAAAGGAGATAGTTTAGCATCTTTTCCTAACCCTGTGGATGCTCTACCTACCTCATTATCATCTAGATCAGCTCATTGTTCTGAAATTTTAGAATTAGAATCATCATCATAATAACTCTGCATTCGATTTGCTTTTCCCTTAACAGGACAATTATGATCCTTGCTATAAGGCCCTTTGCACCAGTAACATAATTTATTTTTTCTCAAGTCATTAAGGGTCTCATCATCAAGCTTAACTATTGTTTTCTTTTTCTGATCTGCAACTTGATGGTGTCTCTCATCCTCTGGAGGAGTCAAAGTTTTAGGAAAAGACTTTTTTTGGGGCAGCGAGCTTCATGCTTCGTGCCTTCTTCATCGTATCCTGTAGAGTAGGTGGGTCAAATGCCTTGATCCAACCTCGCAATGGCTCAAGCAATCCCTCACAAAATAAAATCACCAATCTCCCCTCTGAAATGCTAGGCACCATCACCGATAATCTTTGAAACTCATCAATGTATGAATCCAAACTACTCACCTGTTTGAGCTGAGCTAGCTCTCTAAAATATAACTTTGGATATCCTTATGGTCGAAGCACTCAATGAGTTTATTAGTGAACTCATGGTAAGTTGTGATAAGATGGTGTTGTAGTGTAACCATGTTGTGATACCACCACTCATGTGCTAATCCATCTAAGTTTAGAGTAGCAAACTTAATCGCTTCATCCTCTGGCATTAGTCTCAGTGACAAATAGTTGTCCAATTTTTGAACCTGCAATCTTGCAGTGCACTTATCACTGATGTCAAAGTGTGGCAAGATGACCTTGCTCACAACTTGCTGCAAATCATGTGTGCCCTATGGTGCCTGGGGTGCCATGTGCTCTTTCCTAACTGCTCCTTCCCCTCTAGGCCTTTTTAGATCCAAGAATTGATTTAGGGTCAACAACTCCCCAATTTCGGAAGGTAAGGTCTTATACTCCACATAATGGTGAGTAATATCCCCAACAATGAGTACCTATGGCTCATGTACCTGAACTTGTGGAGCCTATGGAGCTTGTGGCACCTCCCTCATAGTGAAGGTCAGTTGGTTGGCTCTAAGGACTAATCCAACAGAGGATGTAGATTGTTGTATTGCTACATTAGGTTGACCAAATCCATGCATGCAACTAGTTTGTCCAGGATTACTTGTATGTTGTGGTGGGGTAAACTGCCTCATTGTGCCCATAAGCTGAGACATCATGTCCATCATATTCTGAAACTACCTTTTGGATTTGGAGTTAGGACTAATTGAATATGCTCGCCTCTTCTCCCTATCACCCATGGCATCTGTAATGCTCTTTGTGTCACTACCACTACCACTGTTGTAAATACCCAAAATACGTAAAATTGTTTCACCTTTCGGAATGGGAGGTGGTTCCCATTGTGCCGCACCTCTATTATATTGAATGTGCTCTTTACTCATAAAATAAAATTACCAACACAAGATGGCATGAAGACTGTGCTCTGATACCACTAAAATATCCCACCCCTTTTCTGAGATATTTGTTAATCTAATTTTTTCGCTTTTTTCTGGTTGCTTTTTCGATTGCTTTTTCTGAGTTTTGTGTTTTGTGTTTTTTTTTGTGTGTTTTTGATGATAATATGCCAGGAAATGCAAAAAGAAATACATACAATGCAAGAAAAGGAAATATTGAAAAAAATACTAAAGCAATGGCACAAACTATCAAATCAAATTTATCTCTAACTTATGCAAATACAATTTGATCATACCCAGAGTCCAAAGCTAAATAGATATAGGTCTGAAAATGCATATTAGCAAACTAAAGCACCATGAAATTGGACGCCTAACACCAGAAAATGGTTTTCTCCACCCTCAAATTGATGCCAATTGTATGCCAAGTCCAAACTGCCCTCAAAGATGCAAAAATCAAGCCTCAAAACTAATCACTTGGCTCTAGGATTCACACGCCCAACCAAGGATAGGTTGTACGAATAGCTAATGAACTATATGGCCCTTGCTAAGACTCCCACGTGCCAAGGAAAGTAAGAACAAACCAACAATAAGGATGAGCAATGATGTTTGTCTCTAATTTTCTATTCAAACCCTTGAAAATTCTTGACCATTTTCACTCCAAATAAGCATAATGTGACTTCTAATGTAAATCCACCTATTGATGCAACCTTTGGGTGATATTACACACTTGTGGGAAGCACAAATCTGAGAGAATGAACGTTCTCAAAGACCAAATCGCAGCAAATTTTGGTTATCCTCTCACAAGCAAAAGCTCTTCAAAATGGCAAAGTGTAGAATGAATGTATTTGCTTTTTGAAATCCTTTTATATCACCTCTACATGGCATGATTTCTAAAGCATCATAAAAGCATTTAATATATTAAAATGTATTTACTTTTGTTTCCAAATAATATTACTTTATGTGGGCGCCCCTTTAATGACTTAAAACAATTTGACTTTGTGTTATTAAATAATCTTATATTATAAAGTCAACAAGTCATTAATGATGATCACTTTTATTATTTAATTATTATTAAAGTAAGAACTTTAATAATAATAAATATATTTTAACTCCATTAAACTCATCATTAATTGATTCTGACAACACCACAGGCTAACCCACTGCTCACTCTGCCCAACTAGATGCCTTACTATAAATAGTAAGGTTTTCCTCCAACATCCCATAAACTTACTAAAAATAGTACTTATGTATAAACAAAGCTAGAAACACATGCAAAAGATCACCTATGAATATGCCAACGAACTGGAGAAGAAAACACTATCAACTGCCATCTGGAGAACCCAAAGATTCCCACATAAGGCCCTCTAATCACCCTTATTAGCCTATGAGGACCTGATGATAGGCTAATCCACTAGACTCCGACGCTCGCTAAAAAGGGGCCATTACACAAACCAAAACATACATACCATATGATAATACTCATTAATAATTTATTTGATATTGAAAATAATAAGCCATGCCAAAAATAGGAAAAAACTATGAACACTAAAATATATAAAAAGTCAAAGTGAGATCTCTAAGAAATTAATTTTAAAATATTTAATCATAAATGTTTCAATCAACCACTTTGACACCATAGGCTACTTTAAGTTGGAATGTCTTAATTTTTGTTCACGTAGATAAATTTTTATCACTTTGTCCACATACATCTAGCTAGCATCCTTCAATATCACTATGTTTGCTTGATGTACTTCTCTACAAATACCCCTCCACATATACATTTGTTGTTATTTAAATGCTTTGGATACTTTATATTAGGTTTTCATAGTGTTTTAACATTATAAAAGTAGGTTTATCATCATGTTCATAGGGAAATAGTTCCATAGTTCATAAATGAATATATGCATTATTCACAATAAGTCAAAATCAAACACATATTTTATAACATAGATTTGTTTAAAATACGTCAAAGAGTAATAGTGTGAAGAGATAAATAATTTATAAAAGGGTTAAATTGTTGCTAAATAGTCAAGATATTATAAGGCTTTAATCTTTAAGTATCACTCCTTTTCATTTGTACAATCCATTTTTCAAGATTCATAAACTTGCTAGTCACTAAAATCTAAGGTGTTTAGTAAGTATCTTATTAAAATTCTTTGGCTTTCATGATATTATAGTTATTAGTTGTATGTTTGTGGGATTATTGCTTAAGAATTTGAAAAAAATACATAGGGATGTCATAAGCATGTAATAATATACATCTTGTTTTCAAGTTTTGACTATATATTTGAAAAGTATATTAGGATCTTCTATAATTATATGCTAGAATGAAAATGGATAGAACATTACATTATAAATGATATAAAATGAGCCCAAAAAATAGATAATGAAATAATTGATTTTATACATTGACTTCAACGACATTTATGAAGGCACATCCCTTAACTACCTAAACTACCTAACTATCTTACGGGATGTAATAATTCCTTGTAACTAAAGTCATTACATTAACATTCTCCATTAACTGAAATACTAACAAAATAAAACCTATGGGGGTTTTTGACAAGTAATATGCATGCATCAACATTACACATAAATATAATAATAAAACCAAAAAATTGGATCATAAGACCCAAAATAAACCTTTGATCCAAAGGGGATCAAAAGATGATTTAGAGCATATGACTATGAAGTCATCTAATACATATTGGAGCTACTCAACTAATATTGCTTCACACATATACCCACTACTTCACAATTTGTGGCATGAACAATGAACATCTTGTTGGCATGTTCATTCCATCTAACCATTTTATGCTCATACTATAGAATAAACACAATCATGGTTTGCTCAACTATATCAACCTCAATGTAATAACTATTCAATATGTATGGCACACCTACTATCTTTTTTCCTTACAATGTTGATCTCACTTTGTATACAACACTACTAGTGCTAACAATCCCAATCAATTCATAAATTCACCAACAACTAATTGAAGACTAATATAGTGTCTTCTCCCTATGAAGTGAAGTTGAGAAGTCCTTGTAATGAAAAACAACTTGGTCTACTCATCAAAGATCAATAATTAAAACTAAAATTGAAACCATAGCAACTACCACACCACAACATTGAAATTGAAAAACAAAAAACTCTTACCAAAAATGCTATCCAAACATTCTACTAAACTTTGAGCAATTAACTAATTGAAGAAGATAATTGTTCTCCAACCTCTTGTTGGGTCTTCTTACCTCCATTATGATGCCTTATCTTCTAATAGCTTGGTTGACCCTAAGGGACCTCTAGTTCACAAAATACTATGTTATGTCCTCCAATGGTATTAGCAATAAAAATATAGGGAAAAATCTATTTTGTATTCATAAAATTATCATTTTCAATTTAATAATAATATCAAGGTGTCAAATTCCACCAATAATGCATCCATTGTTACAAAATAAATCAAGATGTCTTATAAAAAGGTAATACCTCCAATAAATTTAAAAGCTGTCAAATCTTATATAGAAAAATAATATTGACTGACAAATGCTGATAGACTTTGAGCTAGTAACCTTCAAAATCATATCCGGATTTTAATTGTACTTATCGCTAAATATATTCAATAAACGTATAAAAACACATACCCAACAACTTTTTTAAAATAACATTATCTTAATTGAACACATAATATGTAAAAACCAAAACCAAATCCTCTTCTAAATCCCTCCACCCAACTAGTCTATCTACCTTATAATCAAATAACTCTTTCAATGCTAAATAACTTTTCAAAGTAAGAAGTTATAAGAGACAACTCCCATTAACGCATAAATAGAAACTATAGCCCTTTATAAATTATTTTTAACCTCCATTCATTTTCTTTTATCAAATAAAGCTGAAATAAAAATTAGAAATATAATAAATAACACAGTCCAACAAAAAGACTGAGAAGAAAATTATTTTTGACCTCCATTCAACTTTCAACGTGAAAGATTAAAAAAATGAATTCAAAATTCTCACTTAAAAGCTTCCATTAGAGAGTTTAGATTTTAATGGTTTGTTTCTGTATGGGCAGGGCGTGAAAGCATATTCTGGTAAACACTCTGAACTTGGTTGAAGATTAAGAAAGTAATGGTTGGAAAATGGCGGAAGAGAAAAGTCCACAGTGCAATTTGAATAGGCTCACACAAAGAATAGGTGGGAAGCACTAGTTTATTTAAGTAAGATAATCCACAGGAAAACCTCTGGCTGCGCGGTCTCCTCCTCATGCTCATTTATAATGGATATGAGAAGACTTAAGTGAGTCTCTCTTTTGTTAAAATTGTTTTTGAATCATTCAATGTTATTCCTCATGTGTCTAGTTGTCAAATTTTCAAAAAATATATAAATATGTGGGTTGTAGATTAAATTTATGCAAAGTTTTAGAGTTGTCGGAGTTTCACTGATTGAGATGCCTTTTTACCCACCCTTGCTTCCTTTGTCCCTTATTGGGATATTGGACTTCTTCATCCTAGCATGTCATTCACTCATTCCCCCACTTTCACCTCGCTTTTCCTTTTTATGTGTCAACCCATGGGACTTCCCTCTCCTCAAGTACCTATCATAAGTAACCTCAATATCCTAACCCCTAATATTTCCCAATATATTTTCTCATTGAAACTGAACCTCAGGCTTCCCTCTTCCCACATGCATTATTGGTATGACTTCATCACCACTTTGAACCCTAACACCCCAACATAAGATATGAACCATGAGTTATCCCCAACCCTCAAAGTTTGACACTTCCACCATTTTTCACTCACACTCACCTACTCCTTTGTACAATATAAAGGACCATTTATGACTAGGGCTGATATCATCACAGTTTGAATTAAGATTTCTCCCACCAAGAAATCATAATGTTTATCAAAATGGGCATAGATTTTTGTGCAATTTGTAGTAAAATGCGAAAATGGTTCAAAAAAACAACTTATCTAATGAAGCTTTGTGTTTGTTGAATTTGATCAATTGATGCACAAAATTCATTATTTAATCACCCAAGTGTTGATTTGAAGATACTTAATTGTAGGGATGACTTGTATTTCATGTAATACACTGGTTAGGGTTTTCTTCACCCATTATTAACATAGGATCCCTTGGTGATGCTTTTGTAGTAGATTTTTTGGCTTAAGCAAGCCTTAACATAGTAGATCCATGAGCATAATAAATCAAAAGAGGATTTGTAGGTCTTTGGATGTTCTCCCGTGCCTCTCATGTGAGTTTTGACATTTTTACAAGAAGTTTTCATGTGTTTTGGAATGTGAATATTAGAAAAGTGACAATTGTGATCAAGAGAGTGATGGATTTCTTCACACCATCATTGTTTTACCATCCTAAGACTCTTTTATTGCAAAGTATTACAACCATATATCTATATATACCAATTGGCTATTCATACAAAGGGTTGGTCATCAAACCAATTTTATGCTTTGATTATGTTTATAGATCTTTCTAGGGTTTCAAATAGAATATTGTAATTGCAAATGAAAGGATATGCTTTTTATTAGCTAAGGAAGGTTTTTGTCTTGCACATTTTTTTGTAATGAATGTCTCCCTGATTTTTTGTAGTGATTCAAGGAGTATCCTAATTGTAGTTAGGTATTTTCCTTTTCCACAATTGTTGGCACAAATATATTGAGAGTTTGGTGTGTGTGTGTGTGTGACATCACCTAATGTATTTTAATTTTTTTGTAATAACTATTTTATCATTGCATATGGGTTGTTGTAGTTATAATCATAAATGATTAAGCATTTTTATTATTGAAATTTGATATTCGGTTTCCATGTGCAAACCTAGTTTTATTGATGTTGTGTTCAATTTTTCTCTTTTCTCTTTATTTTTGACTCTAATGTTGTGTTCATTTTTTCTTCTTTCTCTTTGATTTTTGACTCTGATACTTAATGAATCTTGAGCATTAGTCCTTATTAGTTTAAGATTAAACATTTTAATTTAGATAATATTTTTATTTTGGTTAATTGAAGATTTGTAGATTACATTTTGTATGTTGTTTATGGTTCATTATTATAAACTAGGGAAACATTTTAGTGAACCAAAACTATATATCATTAGAGAACCTACATATGCATGTTTACACCTTATCATTATGAAAGATATGGAAAATAAAAGCTATCTTAAAGGATTATAACTTCTAATATTTACATGTGCATATGCAATGTGTATTATCAATTGATTTATAGTTAGTTACATTTGACTATGTGACAAAATTTAGGGTCATATGTACAATTGGGTATTGATGTTGTTTATTCTATTCATTGTTATATTTTAATTGATATAAAACACCTTTTAAAGAGACCTTTAGAACCAACCTACTAAATTTACGTCAAGTCCAAAGAGTAGGAGAGATTACCCACTCTTAGAGTTAGTCTTTGACCATCTTGATTTTGTTGATAATGCTCTATTTACTTTCTCAAAGTCAAACCCTTTTCCTTGACATTGTTGAAAAGCTCTAGGATTTGGAAGAACATTTTTTGGAACTAACAAATTATACCATTGTTGGGGATATTTTAAGCCAAAAATTATTTTGAAAACCAAAGTAATACAATCATTAAAGTTTTTTGCAATGTCTTTATTTAGCTTGTTATAGTACACTTTGTCTAAGGGAAATAAATCAATAGATAATTTTTCTTGCAGAGTAATTTGATTTGTTTTTTGCTAAAAATATATTTTCTCTTCCTCAATGAAGAGTGGCAACTCTATCTCAATCAACAAAAACTTAGATTTAAATCAATATGCTTTCTAATGGAGGGAAGAAGGCAGCCCCAGTACCAACAAGAAGGAGGTGTTGCTTCAACTAGTGCATGAAGATATCCATCATGAAAAAATAAAAATAGTGGCAAGTCATTCATAGCTACCCATCTTCTTAGAAGTTATTTCTAAAAGTGGAAGTGATGTATACTGTAACGCCTCGCCATGGAACCCAAAGAACAACACAAAAAGTAATAAAATAACCGAATAATTTTATTTTTAAAAAGACATTTGATTACAACAAGAGTTCAAAAGAAACATATACACATACGTTCTTAGGGTTCCATGGCAATGCTTACATAAGCATTCACAAGAAAGAACATCATATCATTAAATCAAAAGACATAAAGCATAAGGACAAATCATATCAATAATGAATGATCCAATCACATATTTATTGTAGTCAAGTTACATATTCAAGTTACATCAAGTGATATTATGACAAATCTCGTAACAACACAATCACATTACAATAAGATCTCACATACACATCAGGTATGTATACAATATAGATAAAGATCATAACACATGTATTTCAACCTTGTTCATGATCACGCTCAGTGTCCAACTTCACGAACAATGTACTAGTAAAAAGTGTAACTAGTGATCCCACAAAGCTGGTTTACAATTTCTGGGAGGAACTGATTTTTGCTGAAATCACATATTTTTAGAAAATATAATTATTTAAGCCTTAAAAGTTTCTATTTAAAGAATTCCAATTGAAGAGGGTTTGATCAAACTACCTTAAATCAAACCCCCTTGGATAGAACCCCGCTAGTTTTAAACCATACCTATAACAGAGTCTCCTTTACACCTATCAAAATGCTGATAAAAAACCACTTTTGATTTTCCTTTTGGGGGATCAAACAAATTCATTTAAAATTTATTTTTTTGTAAGTATGTAGTCCTTATTATAAGATTCCCAAAAAGTATAATTTTAAATAAATTTAATTTTATTATTATATTTGTTTTTTATTTCTTGTGAAGGGAGGTTTTTCATCGAAAATCAAGCTCTTTGTTTTGCACATGTGCAAAAATAGCATATTATCAAGATTTTTAAAAAAAAATATTAGTGCACCAGATATTGAAGTCCTTGATCCAACAAAGATTTTTTTTTTGAATTTTGATACATACAAAAAAAGTTACGCGTTATACGGTCGTGCTATGCCTGAATTATAATTGGTTTGAATTCAAAACTTGATTAAAGAAAAAATATTCAATAAAAACTATCTAACCAATTGGAAGCACTAGATATCGAGTTACGAATCTAAATTCAAAGAATTAGAATTTTATAGTTCATGGAAAAAAATTGTGTGTTATCGGTAAGCGTCACTTTTAAAAATGTTGTTTTGGAAAAAAACTAGTTTTCGAGGGAGATGGAAAAAGAAGTGCAATTTGATTCCAAAATTTAAAAAAAATATATTTAGAATCTATAGACAAAATTTCATGAAACTCTAGTTTGCATCATCTTCAAATTCCTCACGGTTTAGCCACTATAGGTGCCCGAAAGTGAAGATTTAATTAAAAAAAATTATTTCAGTGTCCAATTTGGCCAAAAATTGTAAACCACTATTGTGGGGTCATTACATAAAACATCACAAGTACAATTTTATTCACGCACTGCAACACCTACAAGGGGACCCAATGGAGGATATAGCACGTTCCTCCCAACCACGTGGCACCCGAAGGTCCACCCACCGTGCTAGGAGATAATATGAGGTCCAGAAAGACAAACAAACATGAAGAGAGAACATAACATCACATGCCTTAACGTACATATTATGACATAACGATATCTAAACCACATAATTACAAAGAAAGCTCCTAGAGGCAACAACATAATAAAGGGTAACTCTACACAAGAGACCACATAACATGCATTAGGTTAAGAGTGTCATCACATAGTTTATTATAGGTTACCATGGCGAATCTTCCTAGACTACCAACCCTCATTCCGAGTTACCCTAACAATCTCTACCGATTCTCGACCCCTAAACAAACTCATGTGGAATTGAACTACCTTTCGAGAAGACAAAGTAGATGATCATGCCATTCCAAGGAATCTCAACCTACCCTTAATATTTACAAGCACTAAGGTATTAGGCGAGCCATTCAAATTATCTAAATAATTTAGTGAACACTACCCAACCCCTAGTACATTTAATTAGGTTTTTACTAATTTATAAACTCAAGATAGGTTACCTTG
Organism: Sequoia sempervirens; assembly: GCA_007258455.2. Taxonomy (NCBI): domain Eukaryota; kingdom Viridiplantae; phylum Streptophyta; class Pinopsida; order Cupressales; family Cupressaceae; genus Sequoia; species Sequoia sempervirens. The sequence continues at coordinate 328,217,109 of VDFB02270651.1, read as the reverse complement.
GTTACCTCTTAGGGTTCTGAACCCTATCAAAAGCCACTCTTCCCAATAACATAAATCATTATCAATTACAAAGGATAACCATCATGCACATTACCAAATTAATGAATGAACACATCTCAATCATGAAGCAAATCATTTAACATTCAAAATACCACTAAGGTAACAAATAAAGCGTGCATGGTTAAATCCCAATTAAAATAATTGCAATTGAACAATAAAGTACAAACACAATAAACTTTACAAAACAAGTTTCCTTTCCTAGCCTCTCAAAGATTTAAAACTCAATAACACAAAAGTACACTCTTAAATTATAACCAATACATTATTACCCATCAAATACAACCATCAAATATTCATGAACTAAATAACATTTTATCTTTTCATTCATGTTGAAATTGCTTAAAATGTTTTAAAGAAACTAAATAACATAATCCACAAATATTCCGATCTAAATATATGCACAACCAAAATTGTTTTGTTTCAGTTTAATTTTTAAATCATGATTTATATTTACACCTACATATATATATAAATAAATAAATGAATACATATAGATATATATTTATTGGATTTGGAGAATAGAAATGTAAGGAGATCATAAATCAGAAATGCCAAACATAATTGTGTCGCCGACTCAATACTAGACTGTAGTTAGGAAAAGATTTAGACAAGTGTATGGCGAATAGAATTTATGGATCAACACTAAATGATAGTAATTATCAACCTCTTCTCCCATATGCATGACAGATAACTCCAATTTAGTTTATTGTACTCGCTAATACCAACAAAGACTTAGATTACAATCTATCGGTCTCAACTAAAAATCACCAACGGGGTTGCACCTGTGGAGGTTATAAAGATTACGCCTATGGAAGAGAATTACACTTAACAATTGGTGTAGCAAATGAATTCTATAAGGCATGAGAGACATATATTTTGTTTGCATGAAACAAGTTTATTGCAGGCTACTTTCCAACACCATCAACAACAATAAGGGACAAACTGGGCGACGCCAATCAAACAGAATACCCAAATTAAAATGAGAACAATATCAAGGCGTTGCATTTCAGATCAAAATAATTTACTTAGAATAAATAGAAACTTCAGATTTCATGGAGCGCACACAAGAGAATATTAAAAAGAGATGTCGACATGAAAACTAAAAACGTTGTGCAAACCCAAAGAATTAAATAATCTACTCTTGATTCAGATTGAATTCATAGTATTATCATATTTCAAAATAAGATGGATAAAACGAAGATAAACAACCATTCAAATTTGTTTATCTGGTGTTAATAGTGAATACACACACAAAAATTACATTTAAATATTGTCACTTCTTAGCGTATACCCATATCCTTCGATTACTCTTACCAAACAACGAATATCCTCTGTTAATTATGTATGATATGTGGTTAATATGGAGTTTTCAAGCCATCACTTAAGGGATTCAGAAGCAAAACCCTACGGCTAAAGCATATTTAACACCATAAAAATCTACACAGAGAATGATAGAAATAACAGAAGAAACAAAAACAGGCTATTCTATTTCATTAACCATTCTTAGGGCTATGATCTTCTTTCTTGGTGAATTATTCTTCCCCACTTAGTATTTTCTTTCAAAATAGTTCCTCTAAACTTTTCCTTATCATTGTTTTGCTAAGTTTTACTTTTAAATTTGAAAGCCCACCCTAATTGTTTCTTTGTTGAATGTGCAGGTTTGGCTGACTTTAACTTTTCCACAGAGAAGCATAACCGTTTTCCCAGTGCAAACTAAATTCAAACATAATATACATAAATTTTATCCTTAAGATTCAAATCAAAATAGAAAAGGAAGGAACCTGCTAAATCTCGCTTGTTCAAACAAAGATTCAAAGAAGAATTCTAAATTTTCAACTAACTTCAAATACCGTGATCTTCAAACCAATCCGTAAACAAATCACAAAAATTCTTCCAATTCTATTTTCACAGAGCTTTTGAAAATAATAATACTGAAAAGAAACTTTCTCCAGAAAATTGTAGTGCAAAAACCTTCTCAGAAAAAAAATTGTCATGAATGATATTTGGACAACCAAAGCTTTTTAATTCATTTCAATTAACTCATAATCACAAAAATATAACTAATAGTCAACATGCAAGTTAAGTTTGATCAACCAGTTTCAACTAACAAATATCCAAGATAACATCTTCTAACTCAAAGCCTATATTTTAGATATTTATTCATAATATGTTGAAAACAAACCCTTCAAAAATATGTACTTTCCATGTATTTAAGTTTGCACATTAAAATTAATAAATATCTTTTACTCAAAATTTACAATCACATTTAAATAAATATCCTATTTTAATAATTCAAATTAATCAAACCTTGCAACAATCAAATTTTTAATTATTAAATTATCTAAACATAAATATTTTAATTTATCATTTCAAAAAAATTACACTAAATCAAATAACTTATTTAACAAACCATTTAACTAATTAATGAATTTCCAATCAAGAAGCAAACATGAACGACAAAACGAACCCGAACAACAATACAATGACGGGTTACAACACAGATAATCATCCTATAAGGGAACGATGGCCAAAGGACTTGACATTATCTCCAAAACAAGATGTTTCCATTGGGTCATGGCATGCTCAAACCCGACAAAGTAGGTGGAGTCGATGCCCAGTACCTGGAAACTACATAAAACAACACTGTCAAACATATCTGCATAAACTAACAATCACACTATGAAAGAGAGTCGCAATGTAGCAGGGTACTCACGAGTGAGTAATGCTACATTGTCTCCTTCACCAAGACTAACATACAATACTACATCATAAACAACATCAAATACATCATCATAAATACACTAATGCTCTGAAACAACATAAAACCATAACACACATAATGTTCATCATAAGATCGCCATACAAACATAATCATATGATCAACAATGTCTCTAATGTATCATCAACAAAGTATAAAACTAGCATAGTATCAGTGTCGTAACTAAAATAAAGTAGTATAGTATCAAAAACAACTAAAACAACTATCAACCGAACATAAACAAACTAAATCAAAGTGTCAAAGTGCAACAATTGGAGGGACACTACATCCTCCCCCCCTAGGATAAGGCTTACTCCTGGAAGCCTGCAAATAGATATGGATAAAGCTCTCTCATGCGTGTCACATCCTCCCAAGTAGTTGATGCCTCGTCATTGGGATGCCACTGGACCCTCACTTGATCAATGTGTCAACCCCTGAGGGTGAGTCTCCTATGTTGAAGAATGTCGACGGGCTCCAAAGCCAGCTGGTCATCCTCTACTTGTAATGCATTCCAATCGAGCACATGTGAAATATTAGGATGATAAGGCCTAAGAACAGATACATGAAATACATCATGAATGTGTGACAAACTAGGTGGTAAAGCAAGACGATACGCTATAGGACCAATCCTCTCCATAATCTCAAGCGGTCCAATGAAACAAGGCGCGAGATTAGAGCCTTTTCCATAACAGATTAGACTCTTTCGTGGACACACTCGAAGAAATACCCTATCGCCAACTGAAAACTGACGATCCACTCTATGCGCATCGACATACTTCTTCTATCTATCTTCCGCCACCACCAGGTGCTCTCTGATGCTATCAACCTATTGCTCCATATCCTGAAGCATCTCAGGTCCAAGTATAACTCTATCCTCAAGTCGATCCCAACTCAACGGAGTCCGACAAGGACATCCATACAATGCCTGAAAAGGAGGCATACCTATGGAACTATGATACCCATTATTGTAGGAAAATTCCACTAAGTAAAGATAATCTTCCCAACGTGACTGCTGATCCATTACATACATCTTGAGCATATCCTCAAGAATCAAATTGACCCTCTCAGTTTGACCATCGGTCTTAGGGTGATAAGCTAAAATGAAGTTCAACTAAGTACCTAAGGCATGTTGTAAGGATGTCCATAATGCTGATGTAAACAGAAGATCTCTATCTGAAATGATTTTGTGAGGAATTCTATGCAATCAAACAATATCCTCCATGAATATCTTGGCCACAGAAGAGGCATTATAGGAAGAACAAAGCAGAGAAAAATGTGCTACCTTAGTCAACCTGTCAACAGTAACCATAATAGAATCATGTCGACGAGATGAAATAGTCAAACCAACAATGAAATCTTCTAATATAATATCCCACTTCCATTTAAGAACTAAATGTGGTTGTAGCAATCTTGCGGGATGTTGGTGCTCAACCTTAACTCTCAGGCACTCAAGACATCTTGAAACAAAATTAGCAATATCACGCTTCATTCCTGGCCAAAAGGACAATTTCCAAAGGTTCACATGCATCTTCTTAACACTAGGATGAGCTGAATAAGGTGCTCGATGTGCCTTTGAAAAAATCAAAGTGCGAAGACCTTCTGTATGTGGTACATAGATACGACCTAAATGTCGCAACAATCCCTCTGACTCGAGAGTATATCCTATGAATCTACCCTCCAAGGATCTACCTAATCCTAACTCTGCCTTCACCTCTTGATACAGTCTATCTGTAGGAAGTGTTGCTAAAATCTGGCTCCTCAAATCAATTCCAAGAGTCATGGCTAAAAGCTCATTCCTTCGCCGACTAAGAGCATCAACCACTATGTTCTCCTCCCCTTGGACAAATTTCACCTCGAAATCATACTCGCATAAGAAGTCCATCCACCGTCTCTTCCTAGCATTCAAATTAGGCTGTGTGAAAATATACTGTAGACTACGGTGATCATTGTGAAGTTCAAAACGGTGCCCCAACAAGAAATGCCTCCACCAAACCAAAGCATAAACAACTGCAACTAGCTCTAGATCATGAGTAGGATAGTTTAGTTCATGATCCTTGAGTTTATGAGACTCATAAGTGATCACATGACCATCTTGCATCAACACGACTCCTAATCCCTCCAAAGACGCATAAGTGCAAATGACAAAGTCTTTAGTAGGATCAGGAATGGCTAAGATAGGCGCACTAGTCAATTTTTCTTTGAGTGTCTGAAAAATTGAATGACACTGATCTGACCAAATAAATTTCTTCCCTTTCATTTGAAGAGAAGTGATGGGATGAGTAATCCTAGAAAACCCCTAAACAAAACATCTATAATACCCGGCAAGACCCATAAAACTGCGAACCTCAAGTATGTTGGTAGGCATGGGCCAATCAATGATGGCTTGGATCTTCGAGGGATCCACAACAATATCCTCTCAAGAGATAACATGACCAAGGTATTTCACCCTTTTTTGTTGAGTGATGTGGACTCATGGCAGTAAAGCAAGGCGATAGGTGGCAAGTAGAATTGGCCTCTAGGGTGAAGGTAGTAGTAGAAGCCCTTGTTCGCAATTGTGGATTAAGGATTGGATCACTATCTACCTCAGTAGATCTTCGTGTTACACCTCTTGGTTCTTATGATATTTTTTTGGGTATGGACTGGTTGGAATCCCATCGTGCAGTGATTGATTGTTGACAAAAGACAATACATTGCTTAGATGATTCTGGTTCAAAAGTTGAAATAATTGGTGTACAAAGACCCATATCCTTGTGAATTATATCTGCTATGCAGTTGAGGAGATTCCTTCGTCAGGGTTGTCATCTGTTTGCAACAACAATTAATGACTTGGAGGTAGGGGAGAGGATACCAAGCTGTAATGCCTCACCATGGAACCTAGAGAACAACACAAAAAGTAATAAAATATCCAAAAAAAATTTAAAAAAAGGCATTCAATTACAACAAGAGTTCAAAAGAAACATATACACATACGTTCTCAAGGTTCCGTGACAACGCTTACATAAACATTCACAAGAAACAACATCATATCATTAAATCAAAAGATATAAAGCATAAGGACAAATCATATCAATAATGAATGATCCAATCACATATTCATAATCTAGTCAAGTTAAATATTTGAGTTACATCAAGTGAGATTATGAAAAATCTCGTAACAACACAATTACATTACAATAAGATCTCACATACACATCATGTATGCACATACAATATAGATAAAGATCATAACACATCTATCAACCTTGTTCATGAGCACACTTAGCATCCAACTTCATGAACAATATGTAATCAAGAACCTGTCACAAGTACAATATTATCCACACACCGCAACACCTGCAAGGGGACCCAATGGAGGATATAGCACGTTCCTCCCAACCACGTGGTACCCAAAGGTCCACCCCCATGCTAGGAGATAATATTAGGTCTAGAAAGACAAACAAACATGAAGAGAGAACATAACATCACATGGCTTAACATACATATTATGACATAACTATATCTAAACCACATAATTATAAAAAAAGCTCCTAGAGGCAACAACATAATAAAGGGTAACTCTACAAAAGAGACCACATAACATGTATTAGGATAAGAGTGTCATCACATAGTTTATTACAGGTTACCCTGGCAATCTCTACTGATTCCCGACCCCTAAACAAACTCATGTGGAATCAAACTACCTTTCAAGAAGACAAAGTAGACAATCATGCCATTCCATGCCATCTCAACCTACCCTTAATCTTTATAAGCACTAAGGTATTAGGTGAGGCATTCAAATTATCTGAATTATTTAGTGAACACTACCCAACCCCTAGTACATTTAATTAGGTTTTCACTGATTTATAAATTCACAATAGGTTACCTTGGTTACCTCTTAGGGTTCTGTCCCCTATCGAAAGCCACTCTTCCCAATAATATAACTCATTATCAATTACAAAGGATAACCATCATGCACATTAACCAAATCCATGAATGAACACATCTCTATCATGACAAATAATTTAACATTCAAAATACCACTAAGGTAACAAATAAAGCGTGCACGGTTAAATCCCAATTAAAATCATTGTAATTGAACAATAAAGTACAAACACAATAAGCTTTACAAAACAAGTTTTCTTTCCTAGCCTCTTAAAGATTTAAAACTCAATAACACAAAAGTACACTCTTAAATTATAACCAATACATTATTATCCATCAAATACAACCATCAAATCTTCATGAACTAAATAACATTTTATCTTTTCATTCATGTTGAAATCATTTAAAATGTTTTAAATAAACTAAATAACATAATCCACAAATATTCCGATCTAAATATATGCACAACCAAAATTGTTTTGTTTCAGTTTAATTTTTAAAGCATGATTTATATTTACACCTACATATATATAAATAAATAAATGAATATATATCGATATATATTTATCGGATTTGGAGAATAGAAATGTAAGGAGATCATAAATCAAAAACACCAAACATACTTGTGCCACTAACTCAATACTAGACTGTAGTTAGGAAAAGACAAGTGTGTGGTGAATATAATTTATGGCTCAACACTAAACAATAGTAATTATCAACCTCTTCTCCCATATGCATGATAGATAACTCCAGTTTAGTTTACTGTACTCGCTAATACCAACAAAGACTTAGATTATAATCTATCGGTCTCAACTAACAATCACCAATGGGGTTGTGCTTGTGGAGGTTATAAAGATTATGCCTATGGAAGAGAATTACACTTAACAATTGGTGCAGCGAATGAATTATTTAAGGCATAAGAGACATACAGTTTATTTGCATGAAACAAATTTATTGCATGCTACTTTGCAACACCATCGACAACAATAAGGGACAAACTGGGTGACACCAATCAAATGGAATACCCAAATTAAAATAAGAACAATATCAAGGCGTTGCATTTAATATCAAAATAATTTACTTAGAATAAATAGAAACTTCAGATTTCATGGAGCGCACACAAGAGAATATTAAAAAGAGATGTCGACATGAAAACTAAAAATGTTGTGTAGACCTAGAGAATTAAATAATATACTCTTGATTCAGATTGAATTCACAGTATTATCATATTTCAAAATAAGATGGGTAAAATGAAGATCTACAACCATTCAAATTTATTTATTTGTTGTTAATAGTGAATACACACACAAAAATTACATTTAAATATTGTCACTTCTCAGCATATACCCATATCCTTTGATTACTCTTACCAAATAGTTAATATCCTCTATTAATTATGTATGATATGTGGTTAATATGGGGTTTTCAGGCCATCACTTAAGGGATTTAGAAGCAAAACCCTATGGCTCAAGCAAATTTAACATCATAAAAATCTATGCAGAGAGTGATAGAAATAATAGAAGAGACAAAAACAAGCTATTCTATTTCATTAACCATTCTCAGGGCTATGATCTTCTTTCTTGGCGAATTATTCTTCCCCACTCAGTATTTTCTTTCAAAATAGTTCCTCTAAAATTTTCCTTATCATTGTTTTGCTAAGTTTTACTTTTAAATTTGAAAGCTCACCCTAATTGTTTCTTTGTTGAATGTGCAGGTTTGTTTGACTTTAACTTTTCCACAGACAAGCATAATCATTTTCCCAGTGCAAACTAAATTCAAACATAATATACATAAATTTTATCCTTAAGATTCAAATCAAAATAGAAAAGGAAGGAACCTGTTAAATCCCGCTTGTTCAAACAAAGATTCAAAGAAGAATTCTAAATTTTCAACTAACTTCGAATACCGTGATCTTCAGACCAATCCGCAAAAAAATCAAAAAAATTCTTTCAATTATGTTTTCACAGAGCTTTTGAAAACAATAATATTGAAAAGAAACTTTCTCTGGAAAATTGTCGTGCAAAAACCTTCTGAGAAAAAAATTGTTGTGAATGATATTTGCACAACCAAAGCTTTTTAATTCATTTCAATTAACTCATAATCACAAAAATATAACTAACAGTCAGCATGGAAATTAAGTTTGATCAACCAGTTTCAACTAACAAATATCCAAGATAACACCTTCTAACTCAAAGCCTGTATTTCAGATATTTATTCATAATCTGTTGAAAACAAACCCTTCAAAAATATCTACTTTCCATGTATTTAAGTTTGCACATTAAAATTAATAAATATCTTTTACTCAAAATTTACAATCACATTTAAATAAATATCCTATTTTAATAATTCAAATTAATCAAACCTTTTCAAACAACAATCAATTTTTTAATTATTAAATTATCTAAACATAAACATTTTAATTTATCATTTCAACAAAATTACACTAAATCAAATAACTTATTTAATAAACCATTTAACTAATTAATGAATTTCCAATCAAGACGCAAACATGAATGACACAATAGACCCGAACAATAATACAATGATGGGTTACAACATAGATAATTTTCCTATAAGGGAACGATGGCCAAAGAAGGACTTGACATTATCTCCGAAACATGTTTCCATTGGTTCATGGCACACTCAAACCCGACAAAGCAGGTGGAGTCGATGCCCAGTACCTGCAAATTGCATAAAACAACACTGCCAAACATATCTGCATAAACCGACAAGTACACCGTGAAAGAGAGTCACAACATAGTAGGGTACTCACAAGTGAGTAATGCTACACTATCTCCTTCACCAAGACTAACATACAATACTACATCATAAACAACATCATATACATCATCATAAACACACCAATGCTCTAAAACAACATAAAACCATAACACACATAATGTTCATCATAAGATTGCCACACAAATGTAATAAAATGATCAACAATGTCTCTAATGTATCATCAACAAAGTATAAAACCAACATAGTATCAATGTCGTAACTGAAATAAAGTAGCATAGTATCAAAAATAGCTAAAACAACTATCAACCGAACAAAAAAAACTGAACCAAAGTGCAGCAATTGGAGAGACACTACATATACTCTCATTCAAGGGATCAATACTTGTGTACTTGTAAAAAATTATATGAAGAAAACATAATAATAAAACATAAGAAAGTACAATGGTTTGGTTATGAAACAAAAAGAGAAGATATGATTATTGGGAGGAAAAGGGTGCATAAAATTATTGATAATATTTTCATAGTTGTGGCATGCAATATTAAGATTTGATAACATACTTTAATGTCCACCATCCCACCTCTCCCAATGTAGCATAAAAAAATAAGGTTGAACTTGTAGAAATATTGACATGTTTCCTTATGGAGGAAGTATTGGAACTACTAACGGTGGTTGAGTTTGAGAAAGACCATGTGCAAGCTTAAGATATGGTGATTGGCATAAGGAATTTGAATAAAATATTAGATGTGTGTATGCAATATTCTCACACTACAAATTAGGAAATTGTTGATCAATATCCACTTTCTCCCAACATATCATGTGAAGATAAAACTGAGAAATATAGGGCACACCTTGAGCTATTAAAAATTTAGTGAGAAACATTTGACCATTATCAATTTGATATTAGCAAACATAAATGATGAGTTTCCTTATAGTGATTACAATGAACATTATAATGATAAGGGAGATCATATAGAAGTGAGTTATATGACTGTTGGTGGAGGTGATATGGATATAAACCATGATGCACATAATCCTTAAATTAGCATCTCACTTCCCCTAGCATGGCATATAGGTGTGATGGTGGACTAGATGAATTGATAAATCAACCCAATGAAGAGAATAAAAAATAAATGGTAATTATTGAAATGCAATGGGCTCAATTAAAAATAGATGACATAATTCTTGAAAGGATGAATAAGGATAAAAATATTGCATAAACTTTTGGCTTGATTATCTAGATAAAGAAACCTATGATATTAGACAATATCCTCTTCCTCCCAAGATGACATGAACATAATTTGAATATGAAGAGGTGGTTTACCACTTTGAGCAACACAATTAGAAACTCCTTGTAGAGCTTAGGTTGTAGTACTCAAATTTCCACTCTTAATAATCCAAACACCCTCTCAGTGAGTAGAGAGAAAGATCTTCGTTATGAGGATGAATTTTCTAAGTTTTATGAAGAAAAGGATGGTCAATCCTTTGCATCAATTGTAAAACCCCATCCCGCAACCTAGAGAACGAAGCAACACTGCGGAAGTGCAACTAATTTTTTTCTTAAAAAGAGTAACAAAGACGAGACAAGTAAACTACTATAACACATACATCCTCTAGGCCACGCAACACGTCAACATGTGAATTTCACAACTTACAAAATTATTCAAAAAAATAACATATGAGATTAACTCATGATAACAACATACAGATTGATGACACACTATGCTAGGGTAAATGTTTGACTAGGTAGCCCGTTACCATCTCCCAATCATTACTATTGAGTAGTGGACATGCTCAGACCTGTGAAACCAAGTGAAGTCATTGTCCTGTACCTGCAAACCTACAACAAAAGCAAAAGTTATACATGTATATAGATAATAATTCATACAAACCATGAAGAGAGAATCATGGAAATCATAGGGTACTCGCGAGCGAGTGATGCAATACCGTTCTCTTCACCAATATAGTCACATCAAGACTGATGAAATTAAAACATCAATAATTAATAAATGAACATACATCAATATTAACTCAAATAACAACTATGCTAATTTGAAAGCATGTTATAAACAAATAATCAATCACAACATCAACTCATCAAAATATCACCATGACATTCAACAGTGTCATAAAGTTTATCAAACAGTAACATAAAGTCAAGATAAACAACCTCATAAAGTCTAGATGAAATCCAAAAGTTGTCCAGACAAAGGTAAACAGAGGGGCATTACATCAATATACAACTCCATGGATGGAGATGATGAGTATTGTGATTATAAAAAAATTGATTTAGACCTTCAAGTAACCATATTATTGATACAAAACAATATAAGTTCCTCACTCACAACATGTAGCATCCCAAGGAGCTCATTTAGCTATCCCAAAAATCCAATCCACGATAAGATGGTATGGTATCCCATGCAAATGGAACATTGTTGTATGTAAGAAATGAATATCAATTAAAATTTGAACATGTGCCTACATTAAATAATTTCATTAGTGCTAGATCAAACATAATTTCCATGGGAAATAATAAGAAATCATAGGATATAAAAGAGGATATTAGGGACAACAATGTTATGAGGAAGGTGACAAAGAGAAAGAAAGCTCCAATACAATAGTGGGTAGTGAAGAAGAAATATAAGCCAATAGCTCATGAATATAAAGGAGGAAATGTGAATGATGAAGCACAAATAGTTCATCCCTTGACATTAAAAATGCAATGTACACACAAAGAGAAAGATGTGTGCAATTGGTTCAACTCTTGATTTTGATTATATCTATTATGTGCATAAAAATGATATAAATTATGAACAAGAAATTAGTTTCTTTCCTAATTCCCCTTCTCTATTCCTCATTTCCTCATTTTGTGGGATTCCACTAAAGATTCTTACCTCCTATCCTCTCCTACAAACTTCCTTCTACTTTTCATTGTAGACTTCTAAAGTGGATCTAGATATTTTTCCTCCACTTCATCTACTTCCCTCATCCTATTCCATAGGTTTTCCTTGTATATTTACCCCATCCTTCCTTGTAGAATTCCTTTGCACCTTTGAAATTCTTCTACTCCTACCTTTGTTTCCTCCATCTATTTCCACATGTTTTTCTTCCATCCCATTCTATCCTTTTCATGTGGACTTTACGTGGACTTCTAAAATTCGTTTCAATTTTTTGGTTTGCATGTCAAATTCTAAATTGAAACCCTACATAATGTTTCCAACACCTTTTTCCATTTATTTCCTCTTACGCAGAGTTCAACATGAATTTTAGACATCATTTTTAAACCTATATGTCTCATCCTAACTTTTAGTCTTCCATCTTTTCCTTGTGTTTCTCCATGGTGATTCCTTCATTCTTTTCTTTTCTTTTTCAAAGTTTCTCTAGGCTTTAGAATTTCATTCTTCCATCCAATTCTAACTTCCTATCTTGACTCAAAATATTCATGTCTATTAATCACATCTTATTCTACATCCAATACCTCCAATATACACATTTTCTCTTGTTTTCTTCATGTACTCCCTAGATCCTCCTAAGATATCATTAATGCCCAATTTGAATCTTACAACTACTAGATTGGGATTTCCCACCCAAAAAATGTTCATCCCAAGGGTGCAAATCCAAGTTCATAATTAATGGTGGATGACGAAGAACACCACGCCACCATGAATGTAGTGGATTGTTTCCTAATGCAAATTATCTCTATGCCATCTTTAGACCACCATTTTAATAGATTTCATGAGATTTTAACTTGTTTCACATGCCACAATTAATGACATCCAATTCTTAGAAAAATTGCCCCAAAGATTTAATGACCAAATATAATATTATAAATACCAATTTATTTGATAGAACAAATGTTCTTCATTTCTCATTTCCACATGACTACAAGTACTAAAGATCTTCTAGGGTTCCAAAATTTTCATTTTTGGTCACCTACTAAGTAGCTCATTTTACAAATCATGAAGATCTATCTTATTTGTAGTTAATATTTATGACTAAATATCTTCTTGAATATTTGTAGATCTTTAGGGAAAATTCTAAGTGATAATGTGACAAGTTCTTCATAGATTAGGGTTTTTCTTTGCCAAATTTGTTGGTATGAATGCAAGATATTAGATGAATATTGCAACACTATAAATCATTCATTGTAATGGCCTTTTTAATATTGCATATATATTTTTGGATTTTGGAGAGAGATGATTAAGCATGTCCAATTGTTTTTGATAATATAAGAATAATTTACAGGGTGTTGTAGCCTTAACAGAAAATTCCACAAGGGCATAATTTCAACATAACATAATTAACAAAAAATGACAGTAGAAACACCAAATAAATAGCATAAAAACCAAAAAAATTCCAAAGCTAGTGGGTAGGTGCTAACCCCCAAATCCCTACTTAGATATGTTTTCCCATTCCTCCATGAGGAATTTGAAAACTATTTTTTGTCCTAACTAGAGTTGGGATCAGTGTCAAGGTCATGTTTCTTTATCTCCTCCTACAACATAGACACTATAGTAATGAGAAAGTGGTGAATCACCTTAATAACAAAGCAGGTCAGATGATTTAGCTTCCTTTCTAGCATGCTAATCTAAGCCAAAAAAGCATTGTGATCATTAGTAGTATCATGGTTAGGATGGCTAGCATCCTTCTTCCCTTGATGATGGGGAGAGGAGTCTGGGGTGGAGTCCTCCATTATCATCTTATTGAGCTTGAGGAAGTGACTAAGTCTATAAATGTTATCATTTGCATCCTCCAAAGTCTTCTCACTATTGTCATCCTATTTGGTTTCATGTTTAGAGTTGCTCAAAATTTCATCTATAATAACCTTTGGCCTTTGTTTACCAACCAACCTATTGGATCTTCTGACACTAGCTGATTCCACACCAACTTCAGGTTCATTGGCAGCCATGGAATCCTCATCACTAGTATCATTAGTATTAGCTTCCCCTTATCCTTTGAATTATATTCTTCCACATAAAAGGAGATAGAGTTTTTCTTTTTCACATCCGAGTTTTTCTTCACCACTTGTTTACAAGCCTTTTTGATAGAAGTGTTTTTTAACTCACACAACTCGACTGCCACAAATCTCTGAAACTACATAGGGTTATTTTTTCTTTTCTTCCTTTTACTCATAGGTTTGGGGTTGGTATCTCGGGTGGTTTGATTAGCAAAAATATTGAGATTGCACTTGGACCTAGGTTTATCAACAAAGGATGGTTTTTCGGGGATTTCAGTAGGGGGATTTATCTTAGGCTCCTCATTGACAAGGTTTGCACAAATGTGATTCGAGAGACAAAGCACAAGGTGAAAGTGGCAAAGCCTCAGGATAAGCCCTTGGTGTAGAGGGATAGGATTTTTTAGGATTTCTAGTGGCCTCCTTAACCAAGAGTTCAAGAGATAAAAGGAGGAAAAAAGGAAAGCTAATAAGAAGGTGGTGCCTAAAGTGGTTAAGAAGAGACATGTGGTAGTAGTAGAAAAAAAGATATCTACCCTCAGGAGTAAAAAATTTCATGAGCACAAGAAAAACCTTGTCCCATGGCGTCAGCAATTTACATCTATCATAGCCTGCATGAAGCTTGATGGATTGCTCATTTTCCTTGAAGAATTGATGTATTTTGTTCACATCCTAGACCTTAGTGTGCTTCTTCAGCTTTTTCCTACTGCAAGAGAGTCTAGCCACCTTAGCAATAACCTTCTCACTAACCTCAAAGGACATTCCCCCAGCTTAACCTAGTGATTGCACCAACCATTTGTAAATTGGATTGATGGGTTTTCATCATGACCATTTAGAATTTCCATGAGTGGAGCAAGACCACCCTCAACATAGATATTCCACACAAGGGCATCTTTGTGAAATTACTCACAAGATCTTGGCTTAGTCCTAACCCTATCCCCACCCATTTTCTTTGGCAGAGGAAGCTAAAAACTCGTGCATAGATGGCGAAACAGAGCAAAGTGAATGAAAGGTTTGAAAGTACCCAGAATGAATAAATAAGATGATAACCGTTCCCAAGAAAAGTAACTAGAAGAGACCTATGTACTGCTTTGATTAAATGTGATGATATCCTCCCACACACCCATAGCCATTTCTAAAGGCCCTAAGTTGGCAGAGAATAACATGAGATGGTTTGATGACTTCATGAAGACCTGAATTTGGTAATAATGGTCCTACAAACCATAATTATGATGCAATTATTTATCTTTAGTTTCAATAGATGAGTTAACAATAATTCCTTCTTCCAACTCAAACTATTGATAGTTTCATTAAAATTAGGATAAGTAGCCTCATACAATTCGGGTGTTCAAATGCACATTTCTTTCCTTTCACAAGAAATATCATTCCTTTTGAGAAAATAGTACAGGTTAGACATAACCTGTCGTGCCCCAACTTTTACACAACTAAACAATACACAACTACCAATTGTTTTTAATAAACTCACATGAACACAAATATTTATTAACCACACACAACATAGGAACTTAATAATGATAAGATGGAGATTAAATACACCTAGTAACATATATATTTAGTAATTTTCACATCAATATTATATCTACATTTATTCTTAACATGGACCCTTTTATATTTACACCCAGTAACATAACTAACATCATCACTACCATTTCCTTAGTAAGTAATGATTATATTAGTGTTAACTTTAACACAAAAAATAATATTTTACTTCTCAAACCCATCCTCATAAATACCAAGTTAATTCTACCCACAATATCTATATATGATATTACCCTTTATATAACTCTAAATTTACTTAACATCACTATTCATAGCAACTTATAAACTTACTATTATTGCTATTTTACCAATTGTAGATCTCACCTCCATTATTTACATGAAAATCCAACAATCCAATATTGACGTTACTCATAATGTTAGTATTGATAATATTCATATCATCTAAATTCCTAACTAAAGAGGATATTATTGTGATTGAAAATCACAACAATAATATCATTAGTTGACAAGGTGTTCACTACTCCCTTTGACATCTGCTTAATTTATAGTATTAAAAATCGTGCTAAATAAGCAATTAGAATTCTATATTAGTACATCATCATCCCATGAAATAAAGAAAATAAAGAAACACCATATTCAAATATAATCATTACTTAAGGACAACTGTTCAAATCTTTAGAAAGACTCATGACAACAAGTTTAATATTCCTAACCTGAATAGACATTAGTGTTACTTGATTATTTGTCTAAACCATTAAATTAAAATCAAATTGGACATCTAAAGTTATTAGTGAAGTTAAATTCAAGATCAAATAGAGTTAAGGCTGAGATATGCTGAGAGAAAAGATGCATTGTAAGTGGAGGAACGACTTCAATTTATCTTACGTTTCCAAGTTATCTATTCAATGTTTATTCATTAGAAATGAAATCGATAATTTTAACAATAATATCATTAACATGCAAGGAATAAGCTATCCAATCAAAACTAAAATTAAATAGCATTTTAACACTATTGAAATAACAATTCAACAACTCAAGATTGACTATGCAAATATGCAAATCATGAGCGCGCACACTAAATACATGATTATCTAAATCTCATTATCATTTATTAAAATTTGAATTAAATCTAAAATGATTAAAATACATTAAGGGTATATTTTCCAAATACAATCCTTATTTGTAATTTTACCCAAATCAAAACTTTTCTTGCATCACATTTCAAGTGACTAAATTATCAACTTGCTTAAACTATACCTAAAATTTTCTTTTTAAAATTATATATATATATATATATATACTCTTTTCCTTGGATGTAATGAAATCTTGTTTCATTCAATAAATAGCCAAATAAGTAACTTGAACTCTCTAACAAAGGTCCAATTCTAAAATAAATAAGTAAAACCAATCAAAGTGAAAGTAATATTTCCAAGCATTACAATTCAAACTCTTAATTGACAACTAACTTCAAAACCAACTTGCAACTAAATAACCTCCTATATTATTCCTATTGGATTGAATTCTAAATAATTGTTCAATTTTTCCTTAAATTACCTTCCATCTAATTTAACAGTTCTTTTCTATTTGCTTTTATTTACTTGCAGGTTGATGGAATGAAACATAAAGGATTGAGTCAACAAAGTTCGTATCAATCACATTATCCATTCAAACCCCTCAACAACCTAAACCTTTATTGCATCAAGCCTCAAATTTACTTTATTCTCAGATTTGTGGTTTAGATGTTCTTATTCTCTATTACTAATCTGAAAATTAACTTTTCCATAATTTTATTTACATATCAAAATGTATTTTCCAGATTATTGATTCAAATAAAAGTGTAACTACTCATTCCTTACATAAACAAATAACACATAAAATCTTATCATCATTCCCAGGTGATTTGTGAGGCACTCTTATAGAATAAATTTGATATTCCCCTATTATTGATTACATATATCTGTTTACATTTAGTACACACCCACATAAAATAAAATATAGGACATAAACCATTTATGACTAATAGGATCAACAAGGCCGCAAGGGGTGGGGTATTACATAACCAAGAGTGCACTTTTACATATCCAAATTTGCAAACCCATCCCACCTCATCTTACCAAGCATGATGGTAAGAGTAAATTTAAAAAAAGAAACGTTAATGAATTCAACACTCACCATTTTGAATATATATTTTTTTATCTTCAAGGATCAACCCTTTCACATTTGTAGGATAATTATAATAGTTTATCCAACACCTGGTAGAGGTCCAAGCTATCCCAAAATTAGCCAACGCATCGGCCACCTTATTACCTTTTTTGAAGATATGCGAGAATTTTTTCCCTTCAAACTTAGTGAGGATGTGATGAATATTCACAATAAAATCATTAATAACCCAACCAACAATTTTTTTATCTTTGATAACATCTATCATAGATTTAGAGTTTCCTTCAACATGAAGATTCTTGATCCCTATAGATAGAGAAAATTTGATACCGCCTAGCATCACCCTTGCATCAGTTGTCATTGAATATTGCACTCCTATTCCCCCCAAAATAACCAGATATAACCTTTCCCTTATAATCTTCTATGATGCCTCCTATACTAGCAAAACCAAGATTTCCTTTAGCAGTCCCATCAAAATTGAGTTTATACCAACCTTGTAGAGGATGCCTCCATTTAGTGTTATGTCTAGCTAAGACTTGAGAGTTATCAAAAGAATGTAGGTTTAGATGCAAATTCCAATTGCAAGCTATGTTGATCTCCATAGTAGTGCGGGGTCTTTTGGGACATTTCTAGCCAAAAAGGTATAGATTTTTAGTAAGAATCCTAGAGAAAACACTAAAAACCTACTTGGGGCTCTTTTCCTCATTACAAAATATCCTATTATTTCTTTCCTTCCAAATGCACCAACAAATAAAGGGGGGACTTGTCAAATTTCCCTAGTTAAGGATGAGTATACTTGGATAGACCCAATTTTCCACAAAGTTTTGAAATTCTCATTCATGGTCTAGAAGACCCCAATTTTTTGAAGAGTAGAAGCCCATACCTCAACAACAAAGGGATAGTGGAGTAACAAGTGAGGCACACACTCTTCATCCAATTTGCATAGTGTGCATCTATTAGGGATTTGTAATTCCATTATCCTTAGGTTATCCTAGGTGAGGGTCCTGTTGTGGGTAGTTATCCACCAAAAGGAATTTATTTTTGGAATTAGGATTTTGTTCCAGATTTGTTTCCAATACCTACCATAGGAACCCTGCACCGACAACAATCTATAAGCCGATTTGGTAGTTAGGTTGCTTTTGCTTTCCCAAGTTCAAAAGAATTTATCTTCTTGTAGGAACATGGGAATTATAGTTAAGGAGAGAGTTTCCTAAAGGGACTTCACTAATTGACATAACCCTTGAGAGTTGTGGCAACAATTCATTAAGATTTTCCATTTTTGAGAGCCTTGTTGACCAAAGAAGTACTATGCAAAATACCTACCAAAGTAATCAATGGCAGGGCCCAATAGATCCTTATAATCAAATTAGTTGAGAGGAAGCCCAACTAGCCAGGAATCATCCCAAAAATTGATACTACAAGCATTACCCAGTTTCCATCTCAGACCACTCTGTAGTAGATATTTCAATTTGATAAGATTGTTCCAAATTAAGGAGCCATGGGGGTGTCCATTGCTATAAAGGCTCCTAATCAGGGGGATTTTATTGAGGTACTTGACATTTAGAATAGTACACTAATCCTTCTTGTTTCTCAAAAGATCTAAGCCCACTTCATCAAGAAGCACTTTATTAGTACTTAATTTTTTCTAATACCAAGCCCACCACTAGATTTGGGTAGACAAACAATATCCCAACTTAGTAGGACCAAATTTTTCTTCTCCTTAGTACTAGACCATATAAAATTTCTTTGAATTCTTTCCAATTTTTCAGCTATGTATCTAGGAATTTTGAAAAAATAGGAAGTAAACTGAGATCCCTTGTAGAGTAGCAACCAAGAGTTGTAGCTTATCTGCATGACTCAAAATGGATGATTTCCACCCAACAAATTTTCTCTACATTATTTCTAGCAGTGAATTAATTTTTTTTGGATGACTTCCTTAATAATTAGAGGAAGACCAAGATACACAGTAGGGAGAGGGGAACTATCACAAACCAGAATAGCAGTCACCTTATTTTGAAAGTTTTGGGAGGTGTTAAAGAAGTATATTATGTTTTTATTGTAATTTCTACATTGACTAGAGCTAGAAGCATAGTTGTTGAGGCAACACTTCCATTTTATAGCTTCAACAATCAAGGCTTTCCCAAAGAGAATGGTGTCATCCACAAAATATTGGATAGATGAAGAGTCCAAAGAGGTAGCAAGTTTAACCCCCTTGATAATACCTTCATTAAGAAGTTTAGAAATATTGCAACTTAAAACATAAACAACCATGATGAATAGATATAGAGATAGGGGGACACCTTGTCTGATCCCTTTACCAGCACTGAAGAAGCCATAGGGCACACCATTAACCATAATATAGTACTTGATAGTGGAATTGAAGTCATTTATGAGGTTTAAAATTGACTGATTGAAACCAAACTTAGCAAGGACTTTAATGAAGAAACTTCCAAAAAAGCTTATCACAGGCTTTAGAAATGCTTAAAGGCCATGCCAACATTGTTACTCTTGTCCATAGAATGAAGGATTTCATGAGTGGAGATGACAACATCCAAAATTTGGTGGCCAAGAACAAAGACTTTTTGATAGGGGCCAATCATTTTCTCCAGGAGGGGCTTCAATCTATTGACAAGGATTTTGGAGAATTTTTTATAGATGGTATTACATAAACTCATGGGCCTGAAATTAGCCATAGTTTGTGGGTTAGAATTTTTAGGAATTAGAGCTATAAAGGTATGGTTTAGTTTCTTCAAAAAATTTCCAGACTTGAATAAGTATTTTGAGATAAGGAACACATCTTGTCCCACAATATCCCAAAATTATTGAAAGAAATCTAGTGGGAAATCATCAGACCCAGGGGCTTTGAGAGCCCCCATGCTGAAAACAACATATTTAAATTATTCTAGAGTAATAGGCCTGAGAATAGATGCATTATCAATATCCGTTAAGATGGAAGGAGTGTTTTCCAACAACTAATCATCCAAGACAGTAGTGTGATTGAAAAAAAGCACCAAGAAAGAATGTTGAAAGTAGCAGAAGGCAATATTCCCAATCTATACTAAAGTAGTGCCTTTAGTCCCAACATTTTCTTTAAGTTTTTAGATTATTTTATTTATTTTCTTGCATTTGAGGGAAGAGATATGGAAGAAAGTGGTATTACAATCTCCTTCTTTTAGCCATTGTATTATGGATTTTTGTTTCCAAAATAATTCTTCTTTTTTGAGAACTTTAGACCGATCTAGGCAATACTCCTTCTCAAGGTGGCAAGTCTGATCACTTACATCACCTTCAACCATTCTTACTTGAATGTCTTAGAGTTTATCTGTCAAGTCCCTTTTTTGGTGAAAAACATCACCAAAGAGCCACTTGTTCCATCCTTTAACCATTTTTTTGATATTTTTGAGCTTTTCATAAACATGATACATTTAACATATCCTTGAATGGGAATATTCCACCAAGTGAATATTTTGTCTTTGAAGTTAGGGTGAGATCTCCACATTATCTTATATTTAAAATGGAAAGGACCAACAACAGTGTTATCCTCCCAAATTAGTAGAAGTGGGTTATGGTTTTCCACCATCCTTGGTAGAGCAAGTTGGAGTTATGTAGGGCTTCCAAGTTAGGATAAATCAGGAATTGATCCATATCTATAAGCTCGACAATATTCAAAAGGTCTACCATGTTATCCATGCTATTAGTGTAATCAATCAACCCTCCACACTTCTCAGAAGGGTAGAAGGGGGAGTTGAAGTCTCTTTCAAGCATCCAACATGCCTCCTTATTACCTAGAATCCAACCACTTAATTCAAGCCAAAGAATTTTCCTGGAATTTCTCATATTGGGGCATAAATATTAATGAATATTCAAGATAAAACAATAGTATAAAATTAAACACATAACTTGTACTTAGTTTGGAATAATTCAAAACCACTCAACCTGTGCAAGTTCCACAAAGCAACAAGACTCCTTGAGGAAGAAAAGGCTTCACTAATTAGAACGTGGGTAGTGGGACAAAATTTCTTAGCAATAATTTCAAATTTTGGTTAATCTTGTGCTCCAAAATGTAGTTCTTTAGAGCCAACTATTTGTGTGGTCTGTTAAGCCCTATTATGTTCCATGAAAGGAACATTTATAAATATTTTTTGAGGACGCTTCCAACGTCTAATGTTTTCCATTAACAATCTCCTTGGCCATTTCCCTATTTCTATTTTTCCTTTGGGAAGGTTTACCTACTTTGGTCTCTACCCTTGCATTAGCCTTTTTTTGTTTACCTTTTTCCTAGGGTGTTAACCAATCATCAACACCAAAAGGTTGGCTATTAGTCTGGGGGCCTTCTATTATTTTTGTCTAGAGGGATTTAATAGACTCAACTGGAGACTTATCACATTTATTCAGATGACTATTTTGGTTACCAGAAATTTTCCCATCTTCCAAGTCCTTTACTTCCATAGTGGAATTATTCCTCCAAGTTGTAGCATATCATCAAGAATTTGTAGACTCTAAGAAATCATTTGTGCTTGTTGTTTTTATTCCATTGTGGGAATCTGAGCATCCTTTCCTTCCAAGGCATTGCAACTAGGTGAACTCAAAATATGGATTTCATTCAACTCAATAGAACTCTATTTGGTTGGTCAAGTAAAGCCACAACCATGTCTAAAGTAGCTAGAGGACTGATCAAGCCTTGGACTCCCATAGGCCAAAATTTAGGAGGGGTCTTCATGAAATTTAAAATATTATCTTTGAAGGGGTAGCTTTCCATGAGATCCCCCTGATGAATGGTAGGAGCTTTAGGTTTTTTCTAGCCTTTAACCGAGGATTTATAGTCAAGGATAAGATGAACATTTTTGGAGCACTTTTGACAAGAAATGATGGCATTCTCATAGAAATTTTTTGTACTTTTGACAAGAAATGATGGAATTCTCATAGAAAACTTGTTGGGACCATATCCCATTAGTGTGTCAAAGTTA
This sequence comes from Sequoia sempervirens, assembly GCA_007258455.2. Classification (NCBI taxonomy): domain Eukaryota; kingdom Viridiplantae; phylum Streptophyta; class Pinopsida; order Cupressales; family Cupressaceae; genus Sequoia; species Sequoia sempervirens. The sequence goes on along the minus strand of VDFB02270651.1, from coordinate 328,194,089 downwards.
GGCAGAGTTTAATTCATATCTATATTTACATAAAATGAGTAAAAACTAACCTGGACCTCATTTATGTGATGATGCCAATTGTTATGAAGTGGCCAAGTGAGTTTTTGATGTATTGGAATACTAATTCATCCTAGTATTCAAGATGCAACCTTGACATATGAATCCAAAGAGGGGTGGATTTGTTGAGATCTACAGCAAGGTCAAAACCATACTTCCAATGACAAAGAGAGAGGTTATGTTTTCCATACACTCACAGACCTGAGGAGAGGGTCAGTAACACATCCTTTGAAGAAGAAAACTTGAAAAGAAATAATCCTCTAACCATGGCATTGACATCCACACAACCTTTAAGATGTCATTTAGTATCAGTACATTGGTGGACCATATCAATAGATTCAATTGAAAATAACAAAATTTCCCACTAGAAATTTTTCCATCAATAAAACAATCCTTCCATAGTTGAGTCAGGAAGATAAATTTTCATTCGAGACTCAGATTCCAAAAGCACCAGATGACTGTTTAATCCTTCTGTGGTATGAGAGGAACCTTGAGGAGAGTTGATAAGTGCATTTTTCCAGCCCTTGGGCCCTGGGATGGTAGGAATCATAAGCTCCCCAACAGGTACCTCCAAAGGAGGAGGGATCCTTGAGGAAAGTGGAATAGTATGTGTGAGGTGTGTTGTAGAGTCTGGAGGGGACAAGAGAGAGGGAATGTGAGGTAGCCCCAAGGAATCATCCACCATGCACACAGGGGGTTCAAAAATTAGAGTGGGAAATCAAATCGAGAATTTTCATTTTCCATTTGAATATTGTTATCTATTATTATAGCATGTCCGATTGTTGATACCATCTCATGTTTGTAATTTATATGTGTTGTGTCATTTGGTAATTGTGACTCTATAACTCAATACAAAGCACTAATCTTGGAAGCATTTAACCCTCCACATACTTTAAATAAAATATATATTTAAAGTTAGTAGGTTAGGAAGATGTTAGTTTGCATGTATTTTATGATTTACCAATTAACCATGGAAATATCTCTAGTGAACCTCAAGTTTTTTTTATCCTTAGAAAATCATGTGTTGCATGTTTTCATCAACTTAATAGAGGTTATATGTGTAATATAGGTTATTCCTTTGTCTAGTGATAAACTTTGTGGCTACGTGTACATAAGATACTTTTGCAAGTTTTTATATTTGTCTATCTTCAGTTATGACTAAATCTTGTTAATGATTACCTTTAGGAAATACCCTCTTGTGTCCAACTAATCCCAAATTGAAGGATAGAATATCCACTCTGTAATTGGTCTATCATCAATCACATTTTTTTGATGAGTGATCTATCTCGCATTCAATAATGACATATCCCTAGCCTTGAAACAAATTGGCCCCTCTAAAATTGTGAGTAGTGATTTTGGGACCCAACATCCCCATGCTAATCTTTCTTCAAATTTACTTATAAGTAATGTTGATCCAACTCATTTTTTTATCTATAAATTTAAAATAAAAATTTCTACCCCTTTGCTTCTTTAATAGCTAACTATGACAACCTTCATCTTTCCAACATGACAATAATCAATCACATTGAAAACTCTTGAAAACATATGAAATTGTTCATACAAAATATAACTTATTAGAATGCCTCTAAAATAAATAATGTCACTGACTCTATTCTCATGCTCTTCTCTCATCACAATTAGACTTCACAACTTCATGCTTACTTATTTCCAAATGAAAAATGATTTGTTGGCCTACCTCATTTCATACATGCCTATTGTTCATACAAAATATAAATCAGTAAAATGTGTAACATTTTCATTATACATGTTTGATATAAACCTCTAAAATAAATTGTACTATTGACTCTATTCTCATTCTCTTCTTTCATCACACTTAGACTTCACAATTTCATGCTCACTTATTTCCTAATGAAAAATGATTCATTGGCCTACCTCATTTCACATGTCTACTTTTGAAAGACATGGAGTAAAGATAGTGTGCTCAACCATACACCCATTATATTAAAATTCCTGAACCCTTAACCCTAAATCTAGGAACTCAATCCCTATATATAGGTCCTTACTCTGAACCTTAAACCCAATACACTAAAGTTAAATTTACTAAATTCTCAACCATAAACCCATGACTCTAAATCATAGACTCTAAACCTTGAACCTAGGATGGTAAACATAATTTTCCTAAACATTCAATCTTAAATTTTTGTAAATTAAACTTTTCTTCAGCCTATTAGTTTGCACTTGCTACTTATTTCAACTATGATTAGGGTCATGTTTTATCCAATAATTTTTTTTACCTTTATTTTGATTTCCAACACATTGATTATACAAGTTTACTATCTGAACACGATTTAAACCTTGACTAATTTATAGATTTTAAAAAATAAATATATAATATTTTAGAAATTGACACAAAATTCTTTATTATGCCTCCTCCATTACCAAATGAAAGCTTAATATAATTAACAAAATATGACCCTAAGTAAAGTTAAATAATCAAGAAAAATCAAACTACCTTCACCTACATCCCTAAATGATCAATGTTGCATCTATAAACCCTTCACATCAAACTCAAAAAGAAAATAATTCTTATTAAATGTTGTTTTATTGGAAATTATTAGATAATGATTTTGAAAGCAATAATAGATTGTATAAAATTAAAACATGCATATTTCAATAATTAAACATGTAAGTATTGATTTACCTTTACTCTAAAAATTAGAAATTAAACACCGATTTATTGAAAAATAAGAAAAATAATAACAATATCCTAATTGTTTTTGATATTAGGGAAAAGCAGATTTTGAAGGTATCCGTAACCCTTTACAACAAGAAAAGCCAGGCTGCAGAAAGGACAGCCTGCAGCCAACAAAAAACCAACACCCAAACAAAACCCATCAAGATTTACAATTAGCACTTTTCTTGTGGGAGCGAAGAGTCATATCGAAAGAAGGCCGTGAAGATTTATCTTTTTTACCCTTGACAATTATCCATCCTTCTTCCACTTGCGTAGCCATACTATGCCACACCTTCTTAATATTTTCATGATGATGAAAGCCAACAACCTTACACTTGGGATTGTCCTCATGAATACTTTGTAAAGATTGAGACTTATCAGAAAAGCTGCCGGGATGAACAGCCAAGGCACTTTCATCTGGAGAGGTAGCAAAAGGCTCAATAGGGGTTGCCTTAACAACCTCACCAAAAGAGACGACCAGAGGGGGGGTTCCACAGTCCTGTGGTTCCGAAACAACCACCTCATAAAAACTCTTATGCTACCAACAATATCCTAATTGTTGGTAGCATGCCTTTTTTTTTGTTTATGCAAATATTTAATTAGAAATTAAACATTGATTTATTGAAAAATAAGAAAAATAATAACAATATCCTAATTGTTGGTAGCATGCCTATTTTTTTTTTATTTATGCAAATATTTATTGATTTTAAAAGAACAAATTTAAATGTTGATTTGTTGGTGATTAATAAATAATGGTTTTAAAAGCCGTAATAAATTGTATAAAACTAAAATATACATATTTCAATAACTAATTAACTAAAAATAAGTATTGATTTACCTCTACTCTAAAAAAATAGAAATTAAACACTAATTTATTGAGAAATAAGGAAAAATAATAACAAAATTGTTGGTAGCATGCATAAGTCATGGCTAAGTCAATAGCTAATTTGATGAAATCTAATGATGCTAGATGTTTTTGATGAAATTCATTCTTAGAACAATGTTGATCCTTCTAATTATTTTTGTGTGAACATAATAACACAATCTTAATTGTTGGTAGCATGCCTAAGTAATGTCTAAGTCAATATCTAATTTGATGAAATCTAATGATGCTAGATGTTTTTGATGAAATTCATTCTTAGAGAGATGTTGATCCTTCTAATTATTTGTCTGTGAACATAATAACACAATCTTAATTGTTGGTAGCATGCCTAAGTCATGTCTAAGTCAATATCTAATTTAATGAAATCTAATGATGCTAGATGTTTTTGATGAAATTCATTCTTAGAATGATGCTGATCCTTGTCGTTATTTGTGTGTAAACCAATGATAGTAACATATAAATATTAGAAACTATTAATGAATTGGGATGAAAAATAGAGTAGCAAATTATAATCCTAAGGGAATTATGTTAAAAAGAAATGTGCTATTTTGCAACAAAAATTCATATTAAAATAATATTATAAAGTGTTAAAATTGAAAAAGAAATGAAATGTCAATGAACCTTTAATCTGTTTGTGAAGTTGAATGGTTCATAATGAACCCACCAAAGATTATATAAAAGAGATAAAACTGAAATAAAATATAAAGATTATATAAAAGAGATAAAACTGAAATAAAAGATAAAATTGAAATTATACTTCCACTGAATTTGATGAAATAAATACCCCTCAATTTTTGACTCTTTAACCAAAGGAGATTTAACAAGACCATTCAATACTCTTTAACCCAAAGGAGATTTAACAAGACCATTCAATGCTCAAATTCATGTCAAGACACTATCACTTTGTAACATTTTGTAACAAGTGATGGTTTAGAAAAACCACCACGCTTGCAAAGACCGCCATGTTGGTTCCATCAAGAGATACATTGGTTGCTTTACTAAATTAGTTACATATTGTCATAATGATTCTAAAATCATTTTGGTAGTTTCAATATTACATAAGAAGTTACGAGGAATGGGGGAAAACTAACTAGAGATCAAGGGATGCCAAAAGAAACATTAGAGGGACACCACTAGGGGGTTCTCACTTTTTATTTCATTATGGATTTTGAGGGTGTGCATATTTGTGTGCTTATTACCTCCTTGGAATAGGTGTGTCAATAATTATGTGATGGATTTTGGCCTTAAGTATGTTTTTATTTTCATCTCTTTTATCCCTAAGTATGTTATGTTTTTATTCATCTCCTTTAACCTTAAGTATGTTTTTATATTCATCTCCTTTATCCCAAAGTATGTTATGTTTTTATGTTCATCTCCTTTATCCCACTCAGGCTTAACCTTAAGTATGTTTTTATATTCATCTCCTTTATCCCAAAGTATGTTATGTTTTTATGTTGATCTCTTTTATCCCACTCAGGCTTAACCTTAAGTATGTTTTTATATTCATCTCCTTTATCCCAAAGTATGTTATGTTTTTATGTTCATCTCCTTTATCCCACTCAGGCTTAACCTTAAGTATGTTTTTATATTTATCTTTTTATTTCATTATGGATTTTGAGGGTGTGCATATTTGTGTGCTTATTACCTCCTTGGAATAGGTGTGTCAATAATTATGTGAAGGATTTTGGTCTTAAGTATGTTTTTATTTTCATCTCTTTTATCCCTAAGTATGTTATGTTTTTATTCATCTCCTTTAACCTTAAGTATGTTTTTATATTCATCTCCTTTATCCCAAAGTATGTTATGTTTTTATGTTCATCTCCTTTATCCCATTCAGACTTAACCTTAAGTATGTTTTTATATTCATCTCCTTTATCCCAAAGTATGTTATGTTTTTATGTTCATCTCCTTTATCCCACTCAGGCTTAACCTTAAGTATGTTTTTATATTCATCTTTTTATTTCATTATGGATTTTGAGGGTGTGCATATTTGTGTGCTTATTACCTCCTTGGAATAGGTGTGTCAATAATTATGTGAAGGATTTTGGCCTTATGTATGTTTTTATTTTCATCTCTTTTATCCCTAAGTATGTTATGTTTTTATTCATATCCTTTAACCTTAAGTATGTTTTTATATTCATCTCCTTTATCCCAAAGTATGTTATGCTTTTATGTTCATCTCCTTTATCCCACTCAGGCTTAACCTTAAGTATGTTTTTATATTCATCTTTTTATTTCATTATGGATTTTGAGGGTGTGCATATTTGTGTGCTTATTACCTCCTTGGAATAGGTGTGTCAATAATTATGTGAAGGATTTTGGCCTTAAGTATGTTTTTATTTTCATCTCTTTTATCCCTAAGTATGTTATGTTTTTATTCATCTCCTTTAACCTTAATTATTTTTTTATATTCATCTCCTTTATCCCAAAGTATGTTATGTTTTTATGTTCATCTCCTTTATCCCACTCAGGCTTAACCTTAAGTATGTTTTTATATTCATCTTTTTATTTTATTATGGATTTTGAGGGTGTGCATATTTGTGTGCTTATTACCTCCTTGGAATAGGTGTGTCAATAATTATGTGAAGGATTTTGGCCTTAAGTATGTTTTTATTTTCATCTCTTTTATCCCTAAGTATGTTATATTTTTATTCATCTCCTTTAACCTTAAGTATGTTTTTATATTCATCTCCTTTATCCCAAAGTATGTTATGTTTTTATGTTCATCTCCTTTATCCCACTCAGGCTTAACCTTAAGTATGTTTTTATATTCATCTTTTTATTTCATTATGGATTTTGAGGGTGTGCATATTTGTGTGCTTATTACCTCCTTGGAATAGGTGTGTCAATAATTATGTGAAGGATTTTGGCCTTAAGTATGTTTTTATTTTCATCTCTTTTATCCCTAAGTATGTTATGTTTTTATTCATCTCCTTTAACCTTAAGTATGTTTTTATATTCATCTCCTTTATCCCAAAGTATGTTATGTTTTTATGTTCATCTCCTTTATCCCACTCAGGCTTAACCTTAAGTATGTTTTTATATTCATCTTTTTATTTCATTATGGATTTTGAGGGTGTGCATATTTGTGTGCTTATTACCTCCTTGGAATAGGTGTGTCAATAATTATGTGAAGGATTTTGGCCTTAAGTATGTTTTTATTTTCATCTCTTTTATCCCTAAGTATGTTATGTTTTTATTCATCTCCTTTAACCTTAATTATTTTTTTATTCATCTCCTTTATCCCAAAGTATGTTATGTTTTTATGTTCATCTCCTTTATCCCACTCAGGCTTAACCTTAAGTATGTTTTTATATTCATCTTTTTATTTTATTATGGATTTTGAGGGTGTGCATATTTGTGTGCTTATTACCTCCTTGGAATAGGTGTGTCAATAATTATGTGAAGGATTTTGGCCTTAAGTATGTTTTTATTTTCATCTCTTTTATCCCTAAGTATGTTATATTTTTATTCATCTCCTTTAACCTTAAGTATGTTTTTATATTCATCTCCTTTATCCCAAAGTATGTTATGTTTTTATGTTCATCTCCTTTATCCCACTCAGGCTTAACCTTAAGTATGTTTTTATATTCATCTCCTTTATCCCAAAGTATGTTATGTTTTTATGTTCATCTCCTTTATCCCACTCAGGCTTAACCTTAAGTATGTTTTTATATTCATCTCCTTTATCCCAAAGTATGTTATGTTTTTATGTTCATCTCCTTTATCCCACTCAGGCTTAAATTTGATGGTCATATGGTCGTATTTAGTCATTTTAGCTTTAAAATACAATTAAAATTTTAAAATTTGTACATGTTATGTTTTTATTTTCATCTCCTTTAACCTTAAGTATGTTTTTATATTCATCTCCTTTATCCCAAAGTATGTTATGTTTTTATGTTCATCTCCTTTATCCCACTCAGGCTTAAATTTGATGGTCATATGGTCGTATTTAGTCATTTTAGCTTTAAAATACAATTAAAATTTTAAAATTTGTACATGTTATGTTTTTATGTTCATCTCCTTTATCCCACTCAAGCTTAAATTTGATGGTCATATGGTCGTATTTAGTCATTTTAGCTTTAAAATACAATTAAAATTTTAAAATTTGTACATGTTATGTTTTTATGTTCATCTCCTTTATCCCACTTAGGCTTAAATTTGATGGTCGTATGTCAAAATTTCTATGTAATTATTCCTATTCTCCTTTATCCCACTCAGGCTTAAATTTGATGGTCATATGCCAAAATTTCTATGTAATTATTCCTATATATGTTTTTTCAATCTACATATATTTTTTAAATTTGATGGTCGTATGTCAAAATTTCTATGTAATTATTCCTATATATGTTTTTTCAATCTACATATATTCCTATTCTCCTTTATCCCACTCAGGCTTAAATTTGATGGTCGTATGCCAAAATTTCTATGTAATTATTCCTATATATGTTTTTTCAATCTACATATGTTTTTCAAATTTGATGGTAATTATTCCTATATATGTTTTTTCAATCTACATATATTTTTCAAATTTGATAGTCATATGTCAAAATTTCTATGTAATTATTCCTATATATGTTTTTTCAATCTACATATATTTCTCTTAAAATAGATAACCTTTAAAATTTGAAAGACGACTTCAAATAAATGACCGTCACAAAAAAATTGCTTGATAGGCAGAGTTAACCGTCAAATTTAATATTTTTCTTAAAATAGATAACCTTTAAAATTTGAAAGGCGACTTCAAATAAATGACCGTCACAAAAAAATTGCTTGACAGGCAGAGTTAACCCTCAAATTTAACCGTCAAATTTAAGCCCTAATCCCACTTGAAAGGATTTTGGCCTTTTAAATATGTTTTTATGTTCATCTCCTAAAATATAAAGTGAAATTTACTATTTCACAAAAATTATAAATTAAACTGCAACATGCAAAAATATATAGTGAATGAAAATTTATTATTTCCATTAGAAGTTAGAGATAACATTATTGCCTACTAAATTGCAACATGCAAAAATATAAAGTGAAATTTTATAGATATAAAGTGAAATTTACTATAAAGTGAGATTTTATTATTTCTATTAGAAGTCTAGAGATAATATTATTGCCTACTAATTGGAGTCACTCTCAAGCCAAATCTTATAAAACACCTAAACAAAAGAGCCAATAGAAAAATTAGTGATTTATTGATATGCATTTGAAAGATAGTTGAGCTATGGTCTTCTAGTAACGATTTTAGTCACAATTATAGTATTAGGGAGCTTGTGAGACGGTGATTACAACTACCCAAAGCATAGTGGGTGGTTTCCCTATGCTTTGAGTTAGTTACAAACCAAATGCAAATATTTTAAAATCACATGAAAATTTCTTTAAAAATTGAGAGAGAATCAATGAAGTTATGTAAAATTACTCTAAAAAATTATTTATAGATTTAAAAAATTGAACATTTTAGCACTTTTAAGGATTATATGGGTAACTCAAAGATCCACCATGATCAATAACTTTAAGTAAACAAAGAAATATTGAAAACGACAATATAACATAAGGAAACTTGTAACTGGAGTCATAACAGATCCATGGAAAATTACAAAGAATATGGATAATTCAAAGAACCTCTGTAATCAACAATTTTAAGAAAATTAAAGAATATATTAAAATATTCTAGATATGTATATTAAGATGAGTCGTAACTGATCCCAGAAAAATCAGAGTCTGGATAACTCAAACATCTAGTGTAAACAATGAGACTGAGACTAAGATAAATAAATAAAAATCACTTTTTGGGTTCCACAACCACGCTTCCCAAGCGTACAATATGACCGTCAATGTCACGAACATAACCCAGTTTCTGACCCCACTCTTTCTCTTCTGGCTCCGCCACCATTACAGCTCCTTTCTCCACTGCACGCTGTACCCATATTCACACTACTCAATCTATTCCATTCCATAAACTAAAACAAATCAATTCCAAAGAAAACTTAACTGTGATTACCTTAAAAGCAGCATCAAGGTCATGATAGGTGAAGCAGAGTTCCAGTTTGTTCCTTTGAAGATCATACAGCTTTTCATGCTCTTCACCCTTTTCTGTTATCTGCATCTCGTGCTGTTCAATGGGTGTGAAGGCAATTGTAGTCGTTCCACTTTCAAGTTCACCCCACCTGTTACACCAATTCAAATGAATGCTATTATTTGGAAACAAAACAGCCGGTAATCTGTGCTCAATATGAAGACAAATAGAACAGTCGACTTGTTATGACCAGTAAATGTACCTGCGGCTATGGTCGAGCCTACGAACAGTGAGACCAAAGGCTTTGGAATAGAAATCAACAGATTTGCTCACATCCTTCACATACACCACTGTGTAGGCATAATGGGGAGCACACATTCCTGCCATTTTACCCTCAGTTGTGATCACTGCTTCTGCTTATCAAGGGTGTTCATGGCCAATGTCGGTGGCAACAGTATTTACACGTGTACAGTTTATGCAATTGCATGCAGTCATTCTTGCTTCTCTTGCCACCTGTTCTCCTACTTGTTTAAAACTTCCTATCAAAAGAAAACTTCCTCTCAAAAAGTCGAATAACTCATATATCATGGTGTTTTATGTATTTCAGAAGTCAATTAGCTAAAATGTGAATTTTGAAGTAAAATAGTTTAAGAGTAACTTTACATTTTATTTATATGAAAAAGATATAGATAGATGTTTTATCAATAATCTAAATAATTTGTATTTATTCATTGTTCATTATTTGTTTTGAATAAATTTGGCGTTTTATTAAATTTGGAGGTATCTTACTAAAATAGGTAACATGAATAAATTTGGAGGAATAGTATTAAAAGAGGGTGGGTAAGGTATTTGCATAGATTTAGTATAGCAAAGGTGGGAATTCCACATCTTAGTATTTTTTAAAATTTAATTTGATATATTTATTTTTAATGTAATAATTATTGTGTAAAAATGATATTTTTTAATTTAAGTTAATAAATAATTTGATTTTGTTATTGTTTTCTATTTACATTTATTTTTAATGTTTGTATTTAATTTTCTATTTTCGATCATATTTATGATTGTAGGAATTATCCATTCACTTCAAAAAATAAATTTAAAATGAATCTAATTGTTTTCCCTCTAAATAATTGTTATGATTGTTGTGAGTTGACTTGAAGTGCAAAATTGTTGAATTGCATACTGTGGTGTTGTATTTAAGAATAAACTTAATTTATTTAGAATGTCTATTGTATATAAGGAATTTAAACACCTTCAATGCATATCATGAACCTTAAAAAAATTTCACCTACATTCTAGTGCATATTGGATGACTATTTTATACATTTGATCTTATCTAGAGACATTGGTTTGGAATCCTTTATAGAATTTGACATGATGGAGTTAACTATCCTTGTCATATGCAAACTCTTTAGCACACAATCAACATTTTATGTGAAGATCAAATTGAAAAAAAAATTAAGGAAAACTAAGAATGAAAATCTAAAACTTAACAGAGATCATATTTGTGAGTTGGGTTTAGATCCCACACATACAATAGTGACTCTACAATCACAAAAATAAACTTGATAGAAAAATTAAAAGTTTCATCTATAGATTTTGTTGCATTTGTCTAATAGAGCCTAATTTTCTATATAATAGTAATGTTGGTGTATCATTTTGGAAAATATGTTAAATCATCTTCTAATCCTTTGTGTGTTAATATTAACTTAGTTATTTTTAAGGTTAGGATGGGTGTTTGAACATACTAAAAGCACCAAGAATATTTATGGATTATTAAATGTAATACCATTAAGTAGACATTTAATAATTCCATGTAACTATAATAAGGGAAGCTCAATCAATCAAGAAAGATATTCAAGACTACTATGTAGTCTTGGGTCAAATGATCAATCTATCTAAATTGAATATTTTCTTCAATAACACTTCAACCACAAGGTAGAAAAGATTACTATGTTGAACACAAAAATGTGCTAAGAGGCGGGGCGAATTAACACATATTAAAACTTAAGCATTCCATTTGCATAAATTAACAACACATCGCAATAACTGAAAAGAATAGAAGAGAACACATGCATCGCATAGAGATGCCAATATTTTTATGTGGAAAACCCAATGAGGGAAAAACCACATTGAGGATTAACTCACAATATATGTAGCTCATTGCTAACAAGAATTACAATGTTTTAGGCTCATTGTCTATGGACTTGCATATTAAGGTATACAACCTTAGAGCAAGATACAAAGGACCTGATGAGACTCACTGTCTCAGAGTAGGATACATTAAAATTAAAATAAGAAAATTGATTATGAACTGCAATGAAGAAGCATCTACAACATGCTAATATTGCAATCACTTTTTCACACAATTAACCCTTCACACTGATTTTGAGCACTTCATCATTTTCATTCTTCTTAATTCATACTCACTTCACTCATCATCTTCAAAAATGATTTGTCCTTCTATAAATATCCTCCGCAACAACTCAACACCTCAAATAGGTCAGCTCCAAGATGACTTTTTGATAACTCAAATGATATAGCATAGGTCGGCTTCAATTATATTATCATGAAGAGATAAAGACTTGAAGGTCAATACATGACATGTCAAGGCCCAATTGCATCATAATAAAACCTCTGAAAGAAGATTATTTGATTAGGATCAATCACAGATGGAACAAATAAATCATGTTGGCCTAAATAGTATCAATACCATCAACACTTTCACTATTTGACTTTACACCACCAATGAGATACCAAAAACACCATGCAAACCAAGATGTGAACCATGTAGGTAATCATCAACATCCCTAAAACCTTATCTAGAAAGACTTGATCATCTTATGTTGGTGCAATTGGAGAAACTCATAGAATAAACTGAAATAGAGTAACCTGGATAGACTGTAGCAAACTATAATTCAAAAACTAAACTTCTAGACCATCACAACACTTGATACTGCTAAGTAGTATGTCATGAACACAAATGAACTTGTTCAGAGAACCTCAAGACCAATACTTCAAATTCAAAGGAATGTGGATCATTCTAGTAGGCCTTCATCATCATAGTACTCTACCAGAGCATAGAACACAACAATGTTACTTGTAACTTTCATTGTAAAAGGTGTGATGACTTGATTTCTTGGATATGGAACCTTCATAACCTGACTGATATTTCATCTAAACTACAAGACTAAATTTTGCACAGTGAAAAGATGTGGACTAGAATACAATGACTCTTCCTTAGATGTGTCTTCATTATGAATACCTTAGAGAAAAATTTTCACCTTGTCTTTATGTGTGGTACACTAAATTGGGATGATATCATAGTAAGCATGTTGAAACTTGAAAAATACTAGAACAAGTGTACCTACCTTCGCATCACACATAAATCACTATTCTTCCTTATACTGCTCTACAGACATACACCAATTGATATCAACTATGCAACAACTACTAGGCACAACTATTTTAGAGTATTTACATACTTCAACAACACATCTAACATTAATGAAAACTAGTATTGGGTTGACATCAATGACAACACTTATTTCCAACAATCTCTCCCTTTGTCATTGATGGAAACACCCATATAATTCTCTCCCCCTTTGACATCAAGGGCAAAGGGCATGATATCTTCTATTTACAACATCCCAAAATTGCATGCCCCCCCTTACTATAAACTCCCCCTGAGATGGAGATGACCCAAATTGATGCTATAAAAACAAAAAATACAAGTATTTGTAAAATTATACAAAGTCAAAATTATCTTATTTACCCTTTTGTAGCTTCTTTGGAAGGAAAAATATTCATGTGAGTTTTCTTTAGTTTCTCTAGAGTTTTAGTCCAATTTATTTTTGCTGAGGTGAGAAAGTGATTTTTACATTAAAACTCTGCACAATTCCTCAACCTCATTTATTTTTTTAAGATTTTTTATTTTTTGGCTCACTTCCACTGCTTTGACCAATAATTCAGGCAATGATGTGTTATCCTCAAATTTAGATGAGCTTAGTTTGTGGGATAAACCCTACAAAAATTTTCCATTTCATAGCCCACACACTCTAAGCACACAAAACGAGGTAAGTTGCATTGGTCCTTGTGTGTGGTTCTTCAGCCTGGGAAAGTCATTCTGAGCATTACTCCTTTTATGCTTTGTTGAAATTTACATTTTTGTACAAATTGTAAATTTTAGTTTTATAAGTTAGAAAATTTTCTACACTTGCAGAAGCGCTAAAATTCAATTCCCCTACAAGTCAAAATGTAAAAATTAAAGTTGTAAGGTCGCTATTTTTCATCGGCCTTGCATATTGTTTATCAGGTTTTTGAAATTGTGTGGGCATTAAAATTTCCCACTCCTGCAATTTTGGACCTCACATGAGTGTAATTGATGCCATTTTAATGGGTCATTAAATAAATTTTTAAAAACTGATTTAACTGTTTTAGCCCCTCATTCCAACATTGTTTTGCTCTATATTCCTGTTACCCGTTTTTAACCTGTGGCCTCAATCAGGCAGGGTGACCCATGTTTTCGAGTGTTCATGAAGACCAAGTGGAGGAACACTTGCATCAAGGTTACATATTTTTCTCACTGGTTTGCTTCTTGTGCAGCTGCGGGGGAAAGTTATGTTTTAAAATTTGACATGTGGATTAAATGTGGCTCCCACAAGGGTTGAGCCCAGCGTGCAGGTATTCAGTTTTGGGTGGGTTTTCATCTTATGTTCTGCTTTGTTTTCGCCCTTTCTGTTTTGTTTTCCTTGGGCCCTTTTTTCTTTTGTTTTGTGGGGGGCGGAACCGAAACCGAGATTGAATTCTGGAAATTTTCTAAAAGTTTCAGTTTCCGGTCCTGTCCCGGTCCCGGTTCCGCCAGGCTTGTTTGTTTGTCTTGTCTTTTTTCTTTGTTCTTTGGTTGGGGGGTGTTTCCCCCTTCTTCTTCTTCCTTTTTCGTCCCTTTTTTCATCGTCTTTGTTTGGTGTCAGAGGCGGGTTCGGGACGAAATACGAACTTGGAACTTTCCAAAAGTTCTAGTTCTTGTTTCTGTTCTGGTTCGCCCCCGTTGTGTTCCGCCTGGGATCAGTTTTTGTTCCGATCCTGTTTATGTTTTGACGTCCTTTGGTCTTTGTTTTTGTGTGCTTGGGGTTTTCTTTTCCTTAGGCACTTTTCTTCATTTTTCCAGACCTGGGATCGGAACTAAAACCGAACTTGGAACTTTTCCAAAAGTTCCAGTTTCGATCCCGATTCCGCCCTTCTTTTCTTTGCTTTTTCACTGCCGGTGGTCGGGGGATGTCTCCTCCTTTTTGTTCTTCCTTGTGTTTTTCTTTCTTCCTTCGTACCTTGTATGTTGTCGGGGGCCAAATTAGAACCAAATCTAAACTTGAAACTTGATGAAAGTTTTAGGTCCGGATTTGGTTCCGGTTCCGGTTCCGCAAGTTGTTTGGTTTTTCCCCCATTCCGACTCCGGACCTATTTTGATTCTCATCTCGACTTCGACTCTGTCGAAGGATCCAAGCTCAGGAAGCATTGAAGGGAGCTCGGTGAAGGGTTTGGTCTCACCGTAATGTCTTGCTAATAGCGATGATCTTGGCAACAATTTTGGGATATCGCTATAACTCTTGCAGTTCACTATGACCTCTCACCAACAATCCTAAGCTATGCCAATAACTGCTGAAGGGCATAATTGCATTGGGGAGACACGGTTAGTGTCTCACCGACATGTGATTCTAAGGAAGCGACCTTTGACCATCTGAGAATCTATGTGGCACAAATTCAATTAATCAGAAGGCACTAGGGAAAATCATGGGTAGTTTGACTGATTGATTCCCTCGTAAAGAATGATCGACAGAATGTGCGCGACATGGGTCGGCTCAGTGAAGCAATGACATTTGAATCTTACAGGGAAAATCTGATGTTGTTCTTGAAGGGGGTCAACTTGTAGAAAGATCTAGCGTAAGAGGAGAGCTGAAGGGGAAGAGGCCACAAGTCACAATAACAATTGGAGCATCGGCTGGTAAAAATGGGTCGACATTAATGACCATGCTGCAGAGCATTCAAAGCGGCTCTAACGAGCTCTCAATGTTGGACACGAGGGCTTGGAGTTAATGTGATCATTGTAAAAGATCTGAAGGCCACGCCTAGGAGCAAGCTTTCACCGACGCAAACAGGGTATGCGCATTTAATGCTTCATTAACTCCATTCCAAAGCGCTTCTAGGGCTGACGTGTCCAAGCATCGACTCATTTTGTAAAACCTAAGGCAGGGGCCGACACTCTTTGGTATATATGGAATTTTTTCCTTTTTTGTAAAGTAGTTCTTGGTTAGGAGATTGTTGAAAGAGCTTTATTTGGCCTTTGTAACTCATTTTCATATATACTATAGATCTATAACATAGAGTTTTATTTTTATTTTTTATTTTTTCAATAGAAAGTCATTTCCTTCACATATTTTCTTTTTTGTTTTAGTGACTAGTAGTGAGCTGCATGATAAAATTCTGTGCGATCCTTTATTTTATCAGATTCCTTCAGTACTAGATGCAAAGAATATTATGTCATAAAGTTGGTTTATGTTAGTGATCTCTTTCTATTGCATTTATATCTATGAAAACATCTTGTTTTCGTTGTGTTAAGCATTAGAACAATCAAAACCTTACATAGACTCATTTTTATAAACATAAATTTATGTATTGTGAGATTTTTTAGCTCTATTGAGATTTTCTGTGAGTTTTTTGCAGTATTGTCATATTTTTATCTTTGGTGTATCACCTGTTAGTGATAGGTTTTGAATTTCAAGTATATCCTTCTTACTCTTTTCCTTATCATTCTTTAGTTTTTCTCAAGTTATCTTAAGGGGAACCAGCCTGTAATCTGGAGGTCCACTTCATTCCCAGGTCACCCGCAACCTTGAAGTGTTCCCATGTGTCAATAGGTTGCTACAGTTGATAGCTTAGCAAGGGTGTGACTTTATTTGACAACAATTCCTCTACAAGTTCATTTGTGGTTCGTGAGATCGGTTTGCTTATGGTTTTTTGAGAATTTTTTTCACAGGTGCACACTAGTGTTTCATCGTATTATTCTTCTGGGTATGCTTATACTTTTCTCCTTTCTTTGTCATTTTTAAGGTTTTTGTTTTTGTTTTTTTATCATTGCAGTTTTACATTTCTTTTTATTTTAATGGATTCCTACGTGTATGTCAGTTTATCCTTTATATTTTATTTTACCTATGAACCCTAGTTTTTACCCTTTTCTTTCCCATTTTAGGGTTTTTGTTTTCTTGTATTTCAATGGTTGATCAGTCTGTGTACATGTTTTTATATTTGATCCTTAGTTTTTCCAAGTTTGTCTCATTCATATAAAGGTGAAAAGTCATGTCTATGTAATGCGAGTATAATACCCCACGTTACATAGAGTATTTCTTTGAACCTTCTAGATTTTCTCATGTTAACCCTAATTGACTCACTTCGATGATTTTTATCAATGATTCTTGAAGTATCATGCATGTTTGTGACTTAGGTATAAGCATTATTTTTCTTTGATTATACACAAGCATGAGGTGTGGTAGGTTCGATTGGTGGTTTTCACTGATCAAACATGAAACATGATCATATTGAAAATATTAAATATTTTCCATGAAAAATCAGTGAAAATAACTGACAAAACAAAACACAATCTTGCCAAGTTCGAACACATGTAATATCAGTGATTTTCACTGATAATACATGCGTAACTTGTTCTACCAAAAATGCAAGGTTGGGGATTTTCCCCAACCCTGCATTATCTTAAACTTTTTTTTTCCTTGCAACTGTGATGATTTTCACCGTGTGGACAAAACAAAGTCTGACCCATTTCATTTACACTGGTGGAAAAATTCTTTGATGATGCAAATGTTCCCATGTTTTTACATGTATGATAAACAATTTTTTTTCAACACAACAATATAAAGGGAATGAGATGTTTTGAGTTTTATCACATGCAAGGTTAGAGTTTTTTTCCGACCTTACATTCAAATTGACTTACCCACATGTTAAGTCAGTAAATTTTGCCAATTTTGCAAAATCAAATGAACTTCACTTGCATGGTCGTTGAATTTTAGTGACTATATAATTTTTTTTGCAAACATCATTTCCACCTACAGAGGTGCAAATTTTCAGCGACTTCACACCAAAATGCAAAATTTCTCTAACACTTGAGAAAATTTTCCTTTTTTCTAGTTTGGCATGTTCTCTGTTTTTGTGTCCATTGATCTCAAGCCCTAAAGTTCATGCAATCGCTTTGAATTTCCCCACCTTTGTAGTTTCCAATATGCAATTTCTCTAACACTGCAAAACCATGAATTTTTCATGCAACTTTTTGTGCATGTACTTCAAGATCTTCATGGCTACATTTCTTCAAAGACAATTTTCTTCAAATGTCAGATTCATCTCCTAGTAAGACTAAAGCAATGAAATAAAAGTATCAAGGAGTGTTTCCAACCACTGTGGTCACATCAAAAATTGAAGATATAAAGGACACAAAAATTAGGCATGTTGACATGTCCAAATTTTTGGAGAGGACAAAAAAGTAGCCATTGGACAATGGTATGCGATCCATTATTCAAAACAATATCTAAGTAGTGTCCTCATTTCTTGTTGTAGCATAGAACCCAAAGTTTTTCTTACAAGTTGCTTCTCATTATGACAAGGATAGCAGAAGCATCAAGGATGCAAATGGGAATGTTATTGTAAGGTTGGATGCTTAATTATTTGAAAAGGCTTTCATTTCTCCAAGCATTGATAGGTATGTGGAGATCTCTAAAGAATCTGCACAAGAGGAATATGACAAAGACCCAAAAACTGCTAAGTGGACAATTAACAACAAATGGTTGAAGACACCTCAACCAGGAGTTTCTAGGTGGCCCAAAATTTTCCCTCGCAATGATTTCATTGAAGATGTGAATGATCTAATCACTCTTCTTAGTAGAGTGCAAGGTTTACCTGCCTCATCCAATTTTAAAAACTAGATGTATCTCTACATCAAGATTATTTTGAAGAGAAGACATCAGATCTTATGGGGTGAACAAATCAGGAATTCCATTCATGAGCAATTGACCAAGGTGCTTACAACATAGAAATTCTATATGACTTCATACTTAGTATATGTCGTTGCAACAACACAAAATTTTCTAAGTTTGTCAATAGAGGGAAACAAAAGGGTGACTCAAGTGTATTACTACTTTTCACAGATAACTCTGAATGGAAGCATTCACCATTTTTGAAGGGTGAATGATGCTTTCTTTGCTCCCTTCACGTGTGCATTTAGTCCAAATCTTCAAAGGAAAATAGTATTAGATGAGGCTTGGAAAGCTGTGAACTAATATGGTTGTTTGTAGATCTTCAATTTCCTACTTTTACATATCTATGAGTTGGTTTCTTTACTGGGTATCCTTATATGATCTCACGTTATCTCAATGGAAATATTGTCTTGATGGAGTTTTGCAAACAAATAATTATAGTGCATAGTAAGTAGATGGAATCCCATAAGATTGGTTTCAAATTTCCATTAGCAATTGGTAACTATTCAATTCAAACTTCTCCTAAAGCTAAAGTTGTTGAATCATAGATGCAATGGGTAACATTAAAAATATTCAAGAGAAGTGTAGCACCTTGCCACGGAACCTCAGAGGACAACACATTTAAGCTACAATAATGGAACATTTTTTTTATAAGAAATAATAGTGAACTACATAACTTATCATAACATGTAAACTAAACTAAGTCCTCTAAGGTTCCATGACTACATTAGGGTAAAATCAAGAAGTTGGGTACACGAAGAGGGGAAATTTCAGGCAAAACAAAAAATTTTGCACAAAATGTATACACATTTTCAAAAAATGCATACGCGTTACGGATCAAGTACCCGAGCCTAAATTCAAACACGTACATGCGTTCAACTTTGGGTACACGAACCAAAAACGCGTATGCATTATGAAACGCGTACACATTTTGCAAAGCTATTTATTTTTTAAATTAGCGACTATGTTTCATTTTAACTCACGTTTTCATCTACGCCAAAGAAGAAGAGACCAGATCGCGTATGCGTTTCAAAGGGCCTGATTGAAGAAAATTTTCACTGCCACCTCCTCTCATCGACACAACCGACCTCAACGACCTCTAGGTTGGTTGAATTCTGCCCATTTTTTTGCTTTATATCTTTTTTGTTTTGTTTTGTAATTAGTATTCAATTTTCATTTGTTTAGTTTGTTTCAGTTAAATATGTTATATTGTTTTAATTACATTTAAAAAACCAAAAACATCAACGAAACAAAGAACGTTAAATTGTAAATTGAAAACCATAAAAAACTAAACCTAAATTAGACACATTTAACTTAGAAATCAAAACCCTAGAAACCCTAGGTTACAAAATTTACATAGGTCCCTAAAAACTAATTTACATAGGTTAATCCTTGGACCTAAAACCCTATTTACCCTAAAACGTAAACCTAAAACCCTAAATTAGGGCTACTTGGAGGTTTAGATTACATTTTTTATTTGACATAACCTTCTTTGTATGATTTTTACTCTCACTCATGGTTCTTAGTTTATTTAGGGTGGAAGTGATGACAAGTTCAATATTAGGGGCATGTGATATAATAGAAGAGGTAAAATAAGGATGTGTAGTAAGATTTGATGACATATCATGTAGGGAGGGACCACATTATAGTCCATAGGTTAAGTACATTTTGGTATGTTTTTGGTGATCCACACAACTACCAATTAAATTCATAATTGACTAATAAAGGAGGTACAAACAATTGATGCATAGATATATTAACCAACAAATTGATTTAATTTTAATATGTTCACATAATATAAATGATAGCTAATTTTATCTTGGAAAACTTCATGATTGTATAATTTAACTTGAGAAAGTGTACCAGTGAAGTAAAATAATGTATCTCATTTGAAACTATGTGCTTGATTTAATAAGTGTATATATCATGATGCTAGTTGATATGAGCATGTAATCACTCTATATCAATGCTATTAGCTTATATAGTGTATGATGTATTCTCTTAAAAAAAAAATAGAAATGCAAGTCATACTTGTTAATCTAGACTATGCGTAATATGGATAGCTAGACACATAAATGTTATAAATCAAATAAATATTAAAATGTGAAGCATGAATGATTTCTACCCATTTCTCTTATTTGGATGAGATCCTTTGTGAATTATGTAAGGATGCATTATGATCATATTAAGCCTTAATTTATAGGATGTTATTCATAAGATCTATAGGTTGTGTGTAATCTAATTCCTAGTTTAACTCTCATGTGTAGTGACATTGTTCTATTAGGAAAACTAAATGTTGTACTTTCTCTAAACTAGTGTATCAAAGCTAACTTGTAGCATGAACATTTCAATGGAAAATTCAAATTACTTTTTTGAGAAACTTGATAGATGATTCATAAATGTGGAAGTCATTTCTATAACCAAAGGTTTATTTTCTAAGGTTATTTATTTATTGAATTGATCAATTGATTCCTCACTTAGTGGTAGTTAGGTTCTTTTTTGAAAACCCATGTGTCTAGAATTTATAAATATGAAGGAAGAGTCTATGCCATATAAAGTTTCAAAAAATATATGATTAGAAAATTTTTGGTTCTAAATCACTTTAGATCCCCTCTTCCTTTTTAAATCATCCAAGAGCGCTCAGAGGGAAATAGGTTCAAAATCCATCTTAACTCAACAACTTAGTTATAATTGAAATCTAAAATTCCTAATTGTTGATATATTGAAGTTATTCCTAGAATGTCACATATTTGATTCAAAGCACTAAGTTTAGGTGGTAGGGTTTCTCATTTACTTGTAAAAAATTATTCATGTGTCTTCTATATATTTTCATGTCATCAAATCTCTAAATCTAAACCCTAAACCCTAAAGCATCCATTTTTTTGTAGGACCTTAAAATGAAATTTGGCTGCCTTAGGCAACTCCACCAAATTTTATTCCCTTAAGCCATGGAACATTTTTTCCTAGGACCTTACTAGACATAGATCCTATTGATGTGCCAAATTGAACCACAACATGCAGGTAAGATAAAAGTAAAAATATCTTACCTCTCTTGAAAGAGACAATCAGTAATCAAACTGATCACCTCCCAAGGTCTTTGATGTTGGTTCACAACGTTGTTGTTTCACAAAGTGGTCAATATGGCTATAATATTCAAGGGGCCTGATGGTTTTGAGCTTCTGGATTATTACAAGATCAAACATTTATCTAAACCTACTTTAACCAATGGTTTTAAAGAAATAGAAAAAGATAGATCAAGGTTTTCAAACTGAAAGGAATGTTGATTCATTCAACTTATCAGACTTGTTGTCTTCCAAGGAATTCCTAAATTAGAATTGCATAATGAAATTAACCTATAATTGACACAAAGTTTCATTCATACACAGTGCAAACTTTAACAATAGATTGCAAATCATCATTCAAACAAAACATAAGATAAAATTATATTCCTTGAAAGCTTTTCAAATCAAATGATTAACCCAACATGAATACCATTCTAGAGCATAATATAAAGAAGGTTTAAATATGGCTGCTCCTACTGTCAATGAAATAGATAAACAACATTTACAAATCTGGCAAGATCACCAATGTACAAAAAACTCATGTCTTCAAATTATCTCCATCTATGCTAAGAAAATCAAGAAGATACATCACCTCCTCTTCCTGGTGAACTATAAAAAAAATGTCTAACTTACTTCAAAACCATAGCTTGCTTCTTTCTAACCTTTTCTAACTCTTCTAAAACTTTCTAACAAAATATAAATAGAAAGAATCATGCAAGATAGATCAACACAACGAATTCACCAAGAACACAATGTCTTTAGTTGTATCGAATCCCCAAAGATAGCAACAATTCGAGTCTTTTGTGTTACAACAACTGCTAAGAATAACTTCTAACTCCTACTCTACTTCTTGAGTTTCTCTACCCTCTAACCCCTAGCTTCTAACCCTTACAAACGAGGTGAAATGCCATATTTATAAAAACGCGTCAGATGTGTCAGCCCAGTTTAGGGTTTACAAAATGAGTCGGTCACAGAACACATCGGCCCTAGAAGAGTTTGAAACAAAGTCAAACATGCATTAAATGCAAGGGCATTGACCAGAGGCAAGAAACAGACCAAAACGCGTGAAGAAGAGGCAAAGCGAAACAAAGAGGAAGCACGACTTTCGACGCAGCTTTACATTAACTGTTTCCTCCACATCGCCCATACCTTGCTCCATTACGGCCTTCGTAATCAAGAACATCTTCTGCAAGCCATCCGCAAGTGGCATAGGCAAAACCCTAGTTCACCATTCAATGGCATCAACATTATTCTTCAAATCTATCTGATCGCATTGTCCCAATCTCTCTTAGCCATTCTAGCCGTTGCCTTGCTAAACTCATCCTACATTCATCAAACACCAATGTGAGAATCTGATTGTTGACAACATTTCATCAAAGTGTTAACTTAAAATCATGATAAAAACCATTAAATTAGCCATTAAGCATCAACACTAGATCATCAAAATGAACATAAGCAACATACAATAGTGAAATTTACCAAATTAAAGCATGGAAACATAAGAGTTCATCATTGGAATCATCCATTTCACCAAATTTCCCTGTTCCATAGTGCCTCCCAGAAAATCCGAAAAAATCCAAGTGGACCGGACTTCCGCGGATGACCCAGCACATTGCACTTCGGGAAAACTAAAGGAAACCGGGAAAATCTAGCCAGAATAGAGAATTCCAAAGCAGGCATAAGGTATACCAAGAGATCACTCGAATGAAGAAGGAATGCATATGTCATTGAAATTCATCAAAATAAGCAAAGAATATCAAGCATTCATCATTATATTTACCAATTTTATCCAACTTCCTAAATTCCACAAGGCATAGCAGAGAATTCAGAAAAAATCCGGCCGGACCAGAATTCTGTGAAGAACACAAAACTCTGAACTCAGAGCACACTTCCGAGAAGCCAAATAGATCTAGGAAAATCCAGTCGGGCAAGAAAATCCTAAACTTGACCAAAACCCCGAACACCAGCCACAACTTCGCTCAAATTGACCAAAGGTCACAAATTTGAGGACCCTGGGCACAAAAATTGTTTAACACGAGCCTCCTACAGATCTTCTTCAAATCCTAGGCTCAATGGAAAGCAAAACAAGATGAGATGGTGATGCCCTAGGCATGAAACCCTAGATTTTAACCATGAACACACAAGGCAAGCCATGAAATGCCCAAACACACAGGAATTCAAAATCCAAGCAAGACTAGAACATTTTAAAGCACAACAAGATGAACATCTCAACTCAGGAGAACACAAATAATAAAGAAAAATGGCATAAAGCTCCAAAAATTGGCCAAACTCAGAAACCCAATGGCCAGACGGAAATCCAGAAAAATTTGACCCAGGCAGAATTCTGCTAAGGCCAGAAATCTCTGAACTGCAGTGCAAATAGGTCGAGCCAGAATTTGAGCACAATCTGAGAAAATCTGACCCAGCAGGAAAATACCGAATTGGCTCAAAAACCCAAACTTCATGCTAAAATTAGAATTTGAATGAAATCCAGGAAAATCCAGACAGACTAAAAAATCCTGAACTAGGGTAAAAACCCAAACTTGGCCCAAAACTTAAGATTTTCAATATGCAACTTGGGGAAAACACTTGGGCAAGCAAGATAAACATATTAAGCACATGACAAGGCAAAGAAAAACCTCAAAATTGAAGGGGACGAAACACAAAGAGCGAAAGAAAAAGAGGGTCTCATTTTAATCAAATTTAAAATGGGGTGGTTATGCAAGGCATAATAATTGGCGACTTGGCTGGGAAAATGGTTTAACCATTTTCAAGAAACTGAGGGATTCAGTTACCCAAAACTCCTAGTTTATGAACATCACAATTCCAGTTAGGTCAATCTGAGCAAACAAAGTTGAGCTAGAGTCTCATATGTAAATCAACACTGGCTACCCCTGAATCTATGTGTGTGCTTGATGGTGCATCACCCTTTTACAAAGTTTTCCTCGTCTTTTGAATAATTATGTGCAATATTTGAACTACATGAGTTGATTCCCTTTAACTGTTGTGCAATGATATCCTGGGCATTGCTCCGCTGCCAATCAAGCATCCATAGCTCTGACGGAGATACCTCTAGTTTTCTCACAACATTGCTCTATTGCCAGTTAGGCATCCATAGCCCCGGTAGAGATACTGGAATCACCCATTCAGTATTGAGTTTTCTTTTCTTAGATAGTTATTTTCATTCAATTCCTTCTCAATATGTCAGATGTACATCTGTACGGGGTTGAAAACCACCATGGACCTCATAATGGTATCTGGGGAATCAAAATTTTCACTCAAATCTTGCAACATCATCGTCCTAAGACAAATATACCATTATAGAAGGAGATGTTTTCGATGATTTGTGACAGATTCAATCGTAGTTAGTGAAGATTGATTACTTTACACTTTGTTCTCAATTACTTTCCACAACTCTCATTGGCAATGGACATAAAACAATGAATTTAGAACAAAATCATCCAATCAGAAAACCCTGAAAATATCTAAACCAACTTGTCTCCTAGCAACCAAAGTATACTTTAGATAACATCCCCCTTACTCAATTGAATAAAATGAAGGCCCCCACAAAAAAAAAACAAAGGAACAAAAAGCAAAAAGCAAAAAGCAAACACAAGGAAAAGACAAAACAAATGGAACAAAAAACTATTTACATATATACAACCCAACAAAATACCAGACCTTTTACGACCCAAAATAATGTTTGAGAAATTTTCCATTGACAAGAAATGGAACAGGTTCTCTTGTTAAACTACTCAGCTAGAAAGCATTTTCTCCTAGGATTTCAACAATTTGATAAGGACCCAACCAAAGCTTATCAAACTTCTGGTGGTCACCCTTCTTTTCATTGGCTTTATCCCATAGTAAGACAAGGTCTAATATCCTGAAAGCCTTGACTTTGGCTCTTTTGTCAAATCAACATTTGACAATAGCCTAGTGCCTAAAGAATTGCTGCAAAGCAGCATCTCTCTGCTCTTCTAATTTCAGAAAGCTAGCTAACCTTACTTCAATCCTATCATCACTAGAGTAAAATTCCTACATAAATTTCAGGACAGGTATATGCAAGTGAATAGGGAACACAGGTTCTTGGCCATACACTAGCTTAAATAGTGAAGTCTTCAACACAACCTTGATTCTAGTCCTATCTACCCATAACACAAATCTTAACTGGGTATGCCAGTCTCTAGGATTGTTCTCTAATAGTCTTTTGATTACTCCTAGGAGATTCTTATTAGTTGATTCTGTAACTCCATTTCCTTGCGGATAATAGTTTGAAGAATACTTTAAAACAATCTTATGATCATAAGCCCATGAAATGACCTCGACAGAAGAAAAGGTAGGGTCATTGTCACATACCAGTGCAAAGGGTACTCCAAACCTGGTTGTGATGCATTTAGTGAGGAACTTGATTACTACCTCCATTGTGCTATTCTTGCAAGGTATAGCTTCTATCCATCTTGTGTAGTAATCCGTGGCAGTCAAAATAAATTTATGTCCTGCAGAAGAATTTGGGTTAATTACCCCAATAAAATCAAGTTCCCATTGGGAAAATGGCCTTACCTCATAAACAAGCTACAACGGCATGGCCGAATGACGCTCTTTTGATGCAGAAGTTTGACATATATGACATGTCCTCACATGTTGGTGGAAATCCTTAAACACGTATGGCCAATACTAACCAGATCTAAGGATCTAATGTGCTAAAGAATCTGCAGAACCATGACCTGTGCCATGCTTCCCATGAAATTCAACAATTGTGTGCTTAGCTTCTTGTTGACCAAGACATCGTAGATAACCCCCTCAAAATTCTTTCTGTATAACAATCCTCCTTTGGACATATAATGGGAGCTTTTCATTCTGAGTGCTCTCCTCTGAGTTGTATTCATTCCCTTTGGGCACCGATTATTGAGCATGAAATAAATAATATCGGCATACCAAGAGTCATTAGAAAAGGAATGTGTTGTGTACTGCTGACAAGTAATGTTCTTACCAGCATTTGCCATTGCTTTAGACAGGCCTTGACCTTGGACAAGTCTCATAGGATGAATCTCCAAATCGAACTCCTGCAAAATAGCCATCCATTTCCCCCTTCATTCTCCCAACTCACTCTGCATAAGTAGAGACTTCACAGCAGCATCAGGAACCACAACAATGATCTGACTTTGAAGGATATACTGTATGAACTTCTTGATAGCTCTAACCAATGTAAAAGCTTGTTTCTCAAGAAGTGGGTACTTGAATTCAGTATTCTTAAATGAAGAACTAATGAAGGAAATTGGCCTTTTGTCCCCCTCCTCTCTTTGTTGTGTCAGGATAGCTGCACATGAGTGTTCAAAAGCAAAAGAATAAATATAAAATGGCTTCAAGTAGTCAAGACTGGTGAGGACTGGCACCTCTAAAATGGATTGCTTAACCTAAGAAAAAGCAGCCTTTTCCTCATTACTCCATTCTATTCTAGCATCTTTCTTCATCATTTCATTCAAAGGTTTAAATTTTTTTGCAAAACCTGTGATAAACTTCCTCACAAAGTTGATCTTTCTGAAGAAAGATCTCATATCCTTCTTACTTCCTATCATGGTTAACTTCATAATAGACTTAACTCGGTCTAGATCTATCGATATCCCTCTTTCTTAGATTATGTGTCTCAAAAGTTTCCCTTCAGAAACCCCAAACACACACTTTTTAGGATTCAGAGAAACACCATATTGGATACATCTTTCAAGAACTTTAGCCAAGTCTGCAACATGGTTTAGTCTATCTTTAGAGAATATTGTCAGGTCATTCATATAAATTATGATGCACCTACTAATCAAATATTTGAACACTACGTCCATTGCACGCTGAAAGGTTGCTCCAGCATTTATCAAACCAAATGGCATCCTCTTGTAAGCAAATGTTCCCCACTTAGTAGTGAAGGCTGTCTTCATTCTATCTTCATAATTAACGATCACTTGATTGTACCCAGAATAACCATCCAAGAATGACATCATTTGGGACCCATTGACAGTTTGCAAGACTTCGTCCAGAGAAGGGAGTGGGTAGTTGTCTTTTTCTAAAGCTCTATTCAAATTCCTGATATCTACACATAGCCTAATGTCCCCATTATTTTTATGAATTGGAACCAAGTTAGCCACCCATGTTGAATGTATTATAGGGAATATTATTCTTGCAGAAAGCAATTTCTGAACTTCCTTAAAGATTAGTGGTTCAATTAGGGCATTGATAGGATGTTGTTTCTGCTGAAATGGTCTAGCTTCAGGCTTCAAAGGAATAGTATGAGTTATCACAGAAGTATCAAAATTTTTTAGATCTTCATACCCCAAAGCTATTGCAACAATATCTTTCTTCAGTGCCCTCAATATATCTTTTCTAATTGCTTCAGGGCAGGATTTCCCTATGTAAATATTCCTTTTAGGGCTAGAGTCAGCTAAGTTAATAGTTTCATTTTCACCTCCCTTATCTTCGGTTGATACATTTTCCCGAGCCCTTGGATCTGAATCAAAAATTCTTTCTAAGGCCACCATTCCCTTGGGAATACTATTAATTTTTAAATTGAGTACACCTTATGTATCGCAGTCTTCGGGGCTCCAATCTCCTTGATCCTTGTCGGACTCATCGATAATCTATCCTTCAAAAACATCTGAGCTTCCTAGAAAAGCAAGGATATGTCGATCATCATTGAAGACTTGAAAGTTCCTAACATTATTAGGGACAACCGGGCTGGATATCAATTCTACTGAGAATCTCTTGAGCTTGGAGCCTTGCATAGGCTCCAGGGTACTTACAGCAACATCTAATGAATCAGCTATTTGATTCTCCTCTCTAGGGATTAAACTAATCCCAAAAGCATCAAAGTATTCAATCAGGTTCCACACCTGATTTCTATAAGTTGCTAGCCTTTTATTGTGACATGTGTACTGGTTGCGTACTTGCTTGATAATTACTTTTGAATCTCCTTTAACCATCAAGGCAATAACTTTCTTCTAATGTGCAAACATCAGTCCCCTAGCTAATGCTTCATATTATGCTATATTGTTAGTGCATCCAAACTATAACCTGTAAGAAGCAACCAATGTTTTCCCTTTTAGGTTGGTTAACTCAATTCCAGCACCACACCCTGTTTTAGATTTGGATCCATCAAACGTGAGGGTCCATAGCTGATCATGAGCTGAGGTTGATCCCTTTGAGCTTGTTGTGGGTTCTTGGATAAGATGAACCATAGGTGGGGCCACTTGATCATTTACATCAAATATTGGGAATGGGTTTCAATAGGTTCATCAGGTGAAATATCCAAATTCCCACTCAGATATATTATGTAATCCTAGGGTATCTTTCTGACAGTTATCTGTATCTTTGATCAACGCCTTGGGTTTTGGTATACTTGTGAGTGTAGGGGTATTAAACAAACCCTGGAGTTGTCCAATATAACTATGTTGGTCTGGTATTATGACCGGGGTAAGTTCAGTTTGAGGAGGGATTTCTTCTGAAGGCATATTATCCCTAGTTAACATTATTGCATTTTTGGCTTCAAATGAGAAGTGACCTGAAACAGTCTCAAGGTGAATTGGGCTAGTTTCTTTAGTTTGGAAAACATGATTTAGAACACTAATGCAGGGTTGGCAGGTCAATTCCGAATGATTTTGGTAGTGTACCCTGCACCGATTTGGGAGTAGAAAACTCCACAAATCGATATCTTCCCCTAAGACCAACTGATCCTGTTGTAGCTTCCTGATCAATACCTTCTGGTTTACACTAATCATGGGATCAGGTAATTCTTGTATTGACAAATCATTAGAACCAAGAACCGAAAGAGTCAAAATTTTCTCTCTTTTATAAACCCCTATCTCGGTTTCAAAATAAGCTACCTCGTTGGAACAGTTATACTCAGTGATGATATGTTTGAGGTGAGGTTCACTCTCAATCCTAATCTGCATAGGAATTCCCCTCCATGGTAGTCACATATGTGAAAAGTTGAGGGAAAGATATCCCCCTATACTCTTCATTAGATCTCTGCTCAAAAGCATAACATAAGTCTCAGGAATGTCTGCTACCTGAATATCCATATTGGTTTGAATCCTAGGGTTAGACCCTACTTGCACATGTATATTTCTCAATTATCCAACTACATTAACCTCTGTTTTATCAAGTTGGATGACCTTCTTGTTTGTTTGGACAAGATTCAATCCCAATTTCTTCCATACAGAAAATGGAATAACATTGCCAAAAGCCCCTGAATCTAGCAGAAAATTATGCAGATTCTTCCCATAGATTCTCAAACTTAAAAGAAATGGTGGGGTCCCTACCTTGTTTTTGAACAAATCCGTGTTCATGTTCGCAATGGGTGCCACCTTGGTTTTCTCTTTTGATTTATCAACTTCTTCCAAAGCTTTCAACACTATATCTCATTGGGAAGGGCACCATTTTAGGATGTCAAAGTATGATAAAGAGGTTTTCTATTTCTGCATCTCAGAAACAATATCAAATTTTGTGTTATAACTTGTATTATATTTGAAAACACCAGATGAGTTACCTTTGCTCGGGAAGTCAAGTGGACCCTTCGGTGGAGGAGGGTTGTTATCAACACTCTAATTCAGAGGCACCATGTGGTTAGGTGGTGTTGATGTAGTGAACGGACCCTTATTCTGGCTTTGTAGGAAGTCTCCTCCCTTTATCTGAAAGGCTTGTGCATCATACACATCTTCTTCTGGTTCATTCTCATTCTGCATTGGGAATGAAGGTTCTTCTTCAAAGAGGTCATAAGTCATTGTTGTATCCACTGAGCCACCTCCTTTAGTTGAATTCCCTTGGAATGTTTGGGCATCTTCCTGTTCCATCTTCACAACCTTCTCCATTTTAGGACAGTTCACCTCAGAATGAGTTGTAGTATCATGTAACCTGCACCAGTTAGTCATAAAATTGAGGTCAACCACATTTGCAGTATGTGGCCTGTCCTCATTAGCTTAATAATTGTGAGAAACCCCACCATTATTTTTCCATGTGTTCCATTGTTTGTTGTTATTAGGCCTCTGGTTATATCCTCTATTCTGATTTTGATAGCCTTGGTTAGGGAAGTTCTGGCCTTGATAATTCCTCTGGCTGTGATTGTTGTTGTTCTGATAATTACCCTGATTATTATTATTTTGATTAGGGTAATTACCTTGGTTAGCATAATTACCTTGGTTCTGAGAGGGGTTTAGTTTAAGCTGAGCCATGTCATTTGTGACTTGGGACAAATTTTTCTTTAGGGTCTCCACCTCGTTTGTGAGTTGAACTGTCATTTCACTCTCAACATTCTTAGCAATAGGTGGCTGACCGACAGGATTTGGTATTCCAACTTGATTATGGTGACCATGTGGATTGTGATGAGCTTGTGATTGTTGAGAAAAGTTAGGAGCTCCATTGGCAAAGAATGGAACAGGAGATTGAGTCTGCAACTCGGACATAGGTCCATAATGGGAAGGAGACATCCTTGGGATAGTATTGAATAAAGGGGTTGGATTAGGCATCTGATACCCCATAGAAGGAAAACCTCCTTCCAAGTTCCCTTGTTGAGAGATAGTTTGCTATTGTAGCTTGATGGCTAGATGATAAACTTTAGACAGAGAATCAATATCTTCCAGTTGATAAGTCCTTTGTAGGAACAAGCCAAGAAAAAGGTCTATAAATCTAAAATATGCCTGAATAGCACTATTCTCAGCAACTAGATAGGGGTCCTACAATCTCCTATACTTTAGTTGAAACCTTGTATTAAACAAGGGAAATGATTCACATGGCTCCTTCCTAATGGCAGCAAATTGATGGAACAAAATGGCTGGATCCACATAAACTCTAAACTAGTTGATGAAAGCATTCTCTAGATCTGTCCAGCTCAGAATAAAACCTTGTGCAAGATTTAGGTACCAGTTGTACGCCATATCCCCTAAGGTATAAGGGAACAACCTACAAACCACATCATGGTGAGTTATCTGGGCTTTGGTACAAGCGTCCTTAAAAGCTTGTATGTGCTCCTCAACACTCCTTGATTTGCCATGAATGTACTTGGGATAAAATCTCTTAGGATTCTTAGGCATATGATGAAATCCTCCAGGAATAGTCCTCAATGGAGAGGGATTATTCACAAAGAATGCCATTGGTGGCAGTGGTGGAGGTTGAGCCAGCTGTTGGATGGGCTGAACCAGCTATAATAGAAATTGAGGTGGATTTGGTGGTGAATTTATGGGTATCCACTAGGGTATTGGTGAAAAGACCGGTGGAGTGATTGGAGCTGACAAGGGTGGTAGAATGGTTGTGCTAGTCTTGTGAATCTTGTGTCTCGTTGGGATCTTGAGTTCTATCAAAGGTGGTGCATTTTTAGTTGATCGCAGAACTCTATGGGACCTCTTTGGTGAGAAAGACCCAATGTTATCCAGTTTTCTCTTCTTCCCTCCTTCTAGCGCCAAAAATGTTGATGTGCCAAATTGACCCACAACATGCAGGTAAGATAAAAGTAAAAATATCTTACCTCTCCTGAAAGAGACAATTAGTAATCAAACTGATCACCTCCCAAGGTCTTTGATGTTGGTTCACAATGTTGATGTTTCACAAAGTGGTCAATATGGCTGTAATATTCAAGGGGCATGCTAGTTTTGAGCTTCTGGATTGTTACGAGATCAAACATTTATCTAAACCTACTTTAACCAATGGTTTTAAAGAAATATAAAAAGATAGATCAAGGTTTTCAAACTAAAAAGAATGTTGATTCATTCAACTTATCAGACTTGTTGCCTTCCAAGGAATTCCTAAACTAGAACTGTAGAATGAAATTAACTTGTAATTGATACAGAGTTTCATTCATACACAGTGCAAACTTTAACAATAGATTCAAAATCATCATTCAAACAAAACATAAGATAAAATTCTATTCCTTGAAAGCTTTTCAAATCAAATGATTATCCCAAAATGAATACCATTCTAGAGCATAATATAAAGAAGGTTTAAATTTGGCTGCTCCTACTGTCAATGAAATAGATAAACAACATTTACAAATTTGGCAAGATCACCAATGTATAGAAAACCCATGTCTTCAAATTATCTCCATCTATGCTAAGAAAATCAAGAAGATACATCACCTCCTCTTCCTAGAAAATTGTAAAAAAAATGTTTAACTTACTTCAAAACCCTAGCTTGCTTCTTTCTGACCTTTTCTAACTCTTCTAAAACTTTCTAACAAAATATAAATAACAAGAATCATGCAAGATAGATAAACACAACAAATTCACCAAGAACACAATGTCTTTAGTTGTATCGAATCCCCAAAGATAGTAACAATTTGAGTCTTTTGTGTTACAACAACTACTCAGAATAACTTCTAACTCCTACTCTACTTCTTGAGTTTCTCTACCCTCTAACCCCTAGCTTCTAACCCTTACAAAAGAGGCGAAACACCATATTTATAAAAACGCGTCAGATGCATCGGCCCAGTTTAGGGTTTACAAAATGAGTCAGTCACAGAACACGTCGGCCCTAGAAGAGTTTGAAACAAAGTCAAACATGCATTAAATGAAAGGGCATTGACCAGAGGCAAGAAACAGACCAAAAAACGTGAAGAAGAGGCAAAGATAAACAAAGAGGAAGCACGAATTTTGACGCAACTTTTAATTAATTGCTTCCTCCATGTCACCCATACCTTGCTCCATTATGGCCTTCGTCATCAAGAATGTCTTCTGCAAGCCATCCACAAGTGGTATAGGTGAAACCCTAGTTTTCCATTCAATGGAATCAACATTATTCTTCAGATCTGTCCCATCGCATTGTCCTAGTCTCTCTTAGCCATTCCAGCCACTGCCTTGCTAAATTCAGCCCACATTCATCAAACACCAATGTGAGAATCTGATTGTTGAAAACATTTCATCAAGGTGTTAGCTTAAAATCATGATAAAAAGCATTAAATTAGCCATTAAGCATCAACATTGGATCATCAAAATGAACATAAGCAACATACAACAGTAAAATTTACCAAATTAAAGCATGGAAACATAAGAGTTTATCATTGGAATAATCCATTTCACCAAATTTCCCCATTGCACAGTGCCTCCTAGAAAATCCAAAAAAATCTGGGCGGATCAGACTTCCGTAGATGACCAAGCACATTGCACTTCGAGAAAACTGAAGGAAACTAAGAAAATCCGGCCAGAACAGAGAATTCTGAAGTAGGCATAAGGTATACCAAGAGATCACTCGAATGAAGAAGGAATGCATATATCATTGAAATTCATCAAAATAAGAGAAGAATATCAAACATTCATCATTAGATTTACCAATTTTATCCAACTTTCTAAATTCCACAAGGCATAGTAGAGAATTCTGAAAAAATTCGCTTGGACCAGAATTCCATGAAGAGTGCAAAACTCCGAAATCAGAGCACACTTCTGGGAAGCCAAAGAGATCCGTGAAAATCCTGAACCTAACCAAAACCCTGAACACCAGCCATGATTTCACTCAAATTGACCAAAGGTCACAAATTTGAGTCCCTTGGGCACGAAAATTGTTTAACACGAGCCTCCTATAGATCTTCAAATCCCAGGCTCAATCGAAAGCAAAACAAGACGAGATGGTGACGCCCTAGGCATGAAACCCTAGATTTTAACCATGAATGCATAGGGCAAGCCATGAAATGCCCAAACACATAGGAATTCAAACTCCAAGCATGACTATAATGTTTTAAAGCACAAAAAGATGAACATCTCAACTCAGGAGAATGCAAATGATAAAGCAAAATGGCATAAAGCTCCAAAAATTGACCAAACTCAGAAACCCAACGGCCAGACGGAAATCCAGAAAAATCTGACTCAGGTGGAATTCCGCTAATGCCAAAAATATCTAAATTGCAACGCAAATAGGCTGAGCCAGAATTTAAGCACAATCTGAGAAAATCTGACCCAGTAGGAAAATCCTGAACTTCGAGCTAAAAGCGAAATTTGAAAGAAATCTGGGAAAATCCAGATAGACTAGAAAATCCCGAACCAGGGTAAAAACCTGAACTTGGCCCAAAACTTAAGATTTTCAATATGCAAATTGGGGAAAACACTTGGGAAAGCAAGATAAACATATTAAGCACATGCCAAGGCAAAGCAAAACTCAAAATCAAAGGGGACGAAACACAAAGAGCGAAAGAAAAAGACGGTCCCATTTTAATCAAATTTAAAATGGGGTGGTTATGCAAGGCATAAAAGATCCCCTTAAGCCATCCTATCACCCTAAATCTTAAATCAATGTCATAAGGGGTCCTATTATGACATTTCTTAAGGGGATCAAAAAAGTTCTCAAAATTTGGTGAATAGAGCTCAAGCTCATCTTTATTTATTTTGTACATTGCAATTAGGTCACTAGTATATATCTATGTGTCCCTTTGAATGTATTCTATTAATTTTTCATTCTCATCTTTAGTATTCTTTGAAAACAACGAATGGGATTATAAATTTTAATGTTAGTGTTAAACTTATAATTTCTTCTTAACTACTTTGTCCCACTATAAAGAACTTGTGTCTCTTATCATGAAATTTGAAAATTTAGATAAATCAATTTATGTCCTTGGATTTAATTAAATTCTATGTCATACTTTATTAATACATCTATTCACAATCAATATACCTTAGCTCTATAGATATAATCTTTTTGGGAAACAAGAGCTATCTCAATCAACTGTTCCACAAGAAAATGTTGCTCACTAACTTGCAAGTCCATTATTCCAAGGGCCACCCGAACTTCACCCTAAGTTCTCTAAACCCTAAACCTTGAACTCTAAAATCTAATCCCTAAAACCTAAAGCATTCATTTTGTTGTAGGACCTTAAAATGAAATTTGGTTACCTTAGGCAACTCCACCAAATTTTATTCCCTTAAGCCATGGACCATTTTGTCCTAGGACCTTACTACACATAGATCCCCTTAAGTCATCCTATCACCCTAAATCGTAAATTGATGTCTTAAGGGGTCCTATTTTGTACATTGCAATTAGGTCACTAGCATATATCTATATGTCTCTTTGAATGTCTTCTACTAATTTTTCATTCTTATCTTTAGTATTATTTGAAAACAATGAATGAGATCATAAATTTTAATAAAACCCCATAATTTCATTTCTACCCTTCATATTAACAATCACACATTGGACTCAATTTAATGTGTGTACATGCTATGAATTTTTAATGTTATGGATTTTTTAATGTTATAAATCAAATGGTCTTCAAATGAAATGTATTTTGAATTTGTGCATGTTCAATGTGATTTTAAATAACTTTCAAATTGTGTGCATTAGTTAATTAGTTTTTTGATATATATTTTTTAATTGTTTAACATGCAGTTGCCATTTAATTTCTCACATGGATCCAGAGTTTAATATAGAGGATTTTATTCCCGATCCAAAAATTCCTATAGATCCCATACATCCCAATCCACCACTAGAACAAAACCCTAGCACACCTCCACAATCTCCACCGCCTAACCCCCCATCCCTTCTTGTAGTTGATCAAGATCAATTAAGAGAGAGTATCCGAGCAAACCTTATTGTCATTCAAGAAAATATAGATCTAATAAAAAATGAGCCTAGAGTCCCTCCCCATCTCGCACGGTTTGCATCTATGATGCAAACTATTGTCGATTTTGTTCGATCTATTGATGCAAACCTAGATAGGTTCCATCAATGGAGAGAAGAGACAATTCTATGCAGATGGATTGTCCTATAAATAAATCAATGACCTAAAAATGACCAAAAAATCCATGTGCCAATATTTTATTAACCCCCAAACAAACCAACCAATTCACCCACGAAAAAATGAATTTCAATTTTATGGTGTAGAAAGGTCTACAGATGGTTGCATGGTTTTGGGATAGATGGTGGATGGTGTTTGATAATCCACCACATTGCAACATTGAGGTGCCCTTATACTTTTTGAGAAAGTTATGGGCTGAGTTTGAGTTGGGTAAAAAACCCAACTATTTTGATATGAGGTCATTTAAGGGAGTTTGGTGTGGCATGCCCCAACATAGACTAGGAGCACATGTCGATCCTCAATGATGTGCTCCAATTGCTCCTATTGTTCCTCCTCCTTCTCTTGGTGTTCCTTCTGCATTTTAGCAGCAGACCATGTTATCGACATTAGGAGAATTGAGTTCACTTTCAGGACATCTCACTCATCAAACTACACATGCAACGACTGAAGTGGCCAATAGAGAGCATGGAGGCTTGGGCTATAGGGATAGTCAAACATCCACTTTAGGTGACCCACATGCATCTGAGATGGGGTCATACTTGAATTCACTGTATTCTAAGGATCGTCCCACATAGGTATTTTCATCTTTTGAACTTAAATTTAATTCAAGTTTGAAATGTGAAAAATTCATGTAAATAATAACATCAAATTATATATATAATATAATATTAATTCAATAAGTGTTTGGTGTAGAAACATGATCACATGATGCCTGAAACTCAATATGATCGTCGTGTCTATATGTCGAGTGTTCTAGATATGGGCTCACCTTTTGGACAGGTACTTGAACCAATATATATTAAATAATTTGTGTGGATATATCTAATTTTTAATTTGAATTTGTACACATGTGTGAATTGACATAATAAAATATTATATCTAGATACAGGGAGGTCATACGATACCTAGTACTAACCAACCACAAGTTGTGGTGAGTGCTCCTAAGACATCATCAGCTTAGGTGTGTGCTTTCAAAAGTTTGTTAAGTTTAAATTAAAAATACACATCATAGATCTAATTTAATTTGTTCATTTACATACACATGTGTGAATGATCTATACAAATTGTTGTACATCTATAAATGCAGGGACTTCATGAGATACCCATGGTGGTCGCACTTGAGATGTCGTCCACATTTATGCATGGGAAATCTCAGGTGCGTGATCATGAGGTCATATCATTCAAGGTTGTAAACTTTACTAAATCTCCTATACAATTTTTACGAACCTTTTAAATATATATATTTGAGGTTTTAACATATTGTTTCCTTTATATGAATATGCAGGATATAGTAGATCAGGCATTTGGATCTTCTCAATTGACAGTTATGCTACCCATTGAAAAAAATATGCCAGTAGATTCACATGATCATATGGTAATTTATGCATACTAAAAATCATTTTATTGTATTTACTAGATATATTTAATTAAATTTATTTTTATCTAAAAGTTTATATTTTCAAGTTTAAATATGTTTAATTATATCAAAATTTCTAAATAACTTTAAATCTAATTTCAAGTTTCTTGTACTCTTTTCTAGCATGATGTGGGTACATCTAGTCGACATGGAACAAAGAGGAGACTTGATATGACCGATGAGCCAGATAGTTAGATGGTTTTAAATTTTATGGACTATAGATCTTTAGAGTTTTATTTAAATATATGTGTTGAACTTGACATATAAATCTTGACATAAATTTTATGGACTATTTATCTCTAGTTTTATTTTGAACATGTTATTATCATATTTGTGTTTATTTATATCAGTTGAATTTAATACATGTGATGATTATATATGCTGTCAATTATGATCATGTTATGTTCATTTTGATGATTATATGCACTCATGTATGTATAAATACAAATTATTTAATTTTCAAGTAATACATGCACTATATAAATTCTTATCTAGAATCAAATTTCATATATATAATTTATCACATGGTTAGGTGACAAATTAAAACATTCCTTAAATAGTTTAGATAACATGTACATAAACTATTTTCCAATTCTAGCAAATATTTGAATCAATAAACAAAAACCTATCTCCTTGTATGTATAAAATGTATAATCTATACAATTGAACAATTATATACAATGTGGTAAATACAAGACATGAAATGTATAATCTATAAAATTGGAACAAGATATTTAAAAAGTGACTAATAAGCTCATTGAAGTTCATACACCGAACAAACATATATAATGTATATTGATGTTTAATACAACTATATAACATGATGAAACATATATGTGCATGTAGATACAATTAAAGCTTATTAACTTTTACGTGAAGACCAAAAATTGATATTTACATAGTCTTTTGATAAAATAATTTTTTCAGTGACAATCACATGGTAGACCAACTTGATGAGAACCTGCAAAAATAATTAATGTAATTAAACTTACTATAATTTTTATGAGTCATTTAAGTAAGAAACTCATGCGAGAAAAGAATAATATATAGTAAATTATATTCAAATTCAAATGATGTTTGCCATAGGATGGATTAAGGGGACCTAAGAGGATATATAGCTTAAGGGGTCTTAAGAGAATGCCTTAAGTGGAGTTAAGAGGATGGAAAGTTAAGAGGATGCATGTCATGAACCCTAGGGGCTTAATGGGTCCTAAGAGGATGGATTAAGGGGAATTATGAGATTGACTTAAGGAATGCAAGATTGTGGATTAAGGGTATGTAAGAGGATATGACTTAAGGGTCCTTTAAGAGGATGTATTAAGGGGATGCAAGAGGGTAGATCAAGGGGAGGTGATAGAATGACTTAAAGGGATGTAAGAGAGTGGATTAAGGGGAGTTGATATTAAAATGACTTAAAGGGATGTAAGGGAGTGGATTAAGGGGATGCAAGAGGGTGGATTAAGGGGAGTTGATAGAATGACTTGAAGGAATGTAAGAGGGTGGATTAAGGGGAGTTGATAGAATGACTTAAAGGGATGTAAGAGAGTGGATTAAGGGGATGCAAAAGGGTGGATTAAGAGGAGTTGATCGAATGAATTGAAGGGATGTAAGAGGGTGTATTAAGGGGAGTTGATAGAATGACTTAAAGGGATGTAAGATAGTGGATTAAGGGGATGCATGTCATGAACCTTATGATATGGCTTAACAGGCCCTAAGGGGATGTAAGATAGTGGATTAAGGATATGCATGTCATGAGCCTTACCATATGACCTAAATCCTAGGAGATGAACCCTAAACCCTTAAAACCCATGTAGATTTGTTATTATAAGCATCTCATGAACCCTAAACCATATGACCTAGAGACTGGGAGATCAACCCTAAACCATTAAACCATATAGATTTGTTATTCTAAGCATCTCATGAACCCTAGAAACTGTAAACCCTAAACCATATGACCTAGAGACTTGGAGATGAACCCTAAACCATTGAAACATATGGATTTGTTATTCTAAGCATATCATGAACCCTAGAGAGACTTAAGGGGATGCAAGTGGATGGATTAAGGGTAGATATACGAGGATATGGATTAAGGGGTCCTAAGAGGATAGCTTAAGGGGTGTTGAGAGAGTGACTTAAGGGGATGCAAGTGGATGGATTAAGGGTAGAAATACGAGGATATGGATTAAGGGGTCCTAAGAGGATAGCTTAAGGGGTGTTGAGAGAGTGACTTGAGGGGATGCAAGTGGATGGATTAAGGTTAGATATGCAAGGATATGGATTAAGGGGTCCTAAGAGGATAGATTAAGGGGTGTTGAGAGAGTGACTTAAGGGGATGAAAGTGGATGGGTTAAGGGTAGATATACAAGGATATGGATTAATGGGTCCTAAGAGGATAACTTAAGGGGTGTTGAGAGAGTGACTTAAGGGGATACAAGTGGATGGATTAAGGGTAGACATATGAGGATATGGATTAAGGGGTCCTAAGAGGATAGCTTAAGGGGATGAAGGTGGATGGATTAAGGGTAGATATACAAGGATATGGATTAAGGGGTCCTAAAAGGATAGCTTAAGGGGTGTTGAGAGAGTGACTTAAGGGGATGCAAGTGGATGGATTAAGGGTAGATATACAAGGATATGGATTAAGGGGTCCTAAGAGGATAGCTTAAGGGGTGTTGAGAGAGTGACTTAAGGGGATACAAGTGGATGGATTAAGGGTAGATATACGAGGATATGGATTAAGGGGTCCTAATAGAATGGATTAAGGGGAATTAATAGAGAGACTTAAGGGGATGCAAGAGGATGGATTAATGGTACATAAGAGGATGTCTTGAGGGGTTTTAAGAGAATGGCTTAAGGGGATATGAAATCAATTATAAACTTTTTATAAAATGACAATGAATTAAATTTAGTTTTATATTTATACTATCAATTAAATGTATCTAGAGCTATATATATATAGTTACCTATCTCTAGATTCAAATTCCATTATAATATATGTATCTTCTCTCTTTTTTGTAAAGCATCTAATTTTGGGAGACTTCAAACAAAAAATGATATAAAACTTTAATTAGGAAATGACTATTAAAGACAAATATATATATCAATTAAATATATATACAACTATATACTTACCAATATTTAATTACTCTATTGTACCATCTACATCCTCTCTTTTTTGTAACGCATCTATGATTGTCTCATGATCATCCATTGAAAGTGTCCATAAAACTTTATTAGTGGGCCTCCCTTGATATCTAACTAGTTTTATATTGGTTGCCAAAATCAAATGTGAATAATGTATAATCTTCTCATGTCTTTCATAATCTTCAAATGCAGGCAAGCCATTCTTTCTCATCAAATATTTTCAAAGCCAAGTGCCAACAACAACCACTGAACCAGTTGGATACTCAAAGTTGTCATCATCCACTCTA
The DNA here is from genome assembly GCA_007258455.2 of Sequoia sempervirens. Classification (NCBI taxonomy): domain Eukaryota; kingdom Viridiplantae; phylum Streptophyta; class Pinopsida; order Cupressales; family Cupressaceae; genus Sequoia; species Sequoia sempervirens. The sequence goes on along the minus strand of VDFB02270651.1, from coordinate 328,152,753 downwards.
GGATGTACCAACTTATGTTTTCTCTCAACACATCTAGCCAACCGATACTCGATCTGCTCTTCATTCCCCTCAGGTGCAACATCAATGTACACATGTCCTACAAAAGTAAATAAAAAATTCAATAAAGAGTGAATTATATTTAATTCACATATATTAAAAATGCATACATATAAAATTCAACTCAATAAATAATGTACCTTCTTGTACAAGATCTGAAACACGATCATAATCATCTGATGCGAATAGTTGATTATCTTCAATTTTCATTCCGTGTTGAACATGTGTCGATGTAGGCGTTAAGGCTCTTTGTTGCCATTGTTCGACCCATTCTGTATTTTCACATGCCTTCCAATCACCTGCAATACAAAATTGGCAAAAGCATTCCAACTCCCTTGTCCATATTGTCTATGTGTTTGCATTCGAACTCTTAAACAAATGCCATTTTGCAGATCCATTAATTGTTTCACAATCTTGTCGAGAAAAAATATTATTTTCTTCAACTAACCAAAAGAAGCGTTGAATTATTGATCTCTCACTTGTTCTTGTAGATAATTTGGTATTGCACTAATCTACAATTGCATGTGCATCTCTAAATTTCGCAACATCCTCAAATTTTAGTTGCTCTCTAGCAAGAGCTCTTTTCACACATGCACCTGCTCCATCGTGTTCTCCCTTACCATGACTAGCTTAAAAAACAATCCATATGTGCTGGATATTATTTTCTTTAGGAACTCTACATAACGAATAAAACATTCTAGCATTTTTGAATTGACCCGTGCAATTATCCGACCATATGAGATGTTCTAGCATTTGAATTCCTCTCTCTTTTAAATTTTTATAAAATATATCAAAACAATATTGAACAAAATCAAATGAATGTAATCGATTATCACTTACATAAAAATGGTACTCTCTCAAAAAAATTCTATTATCTTTTGTACTATCATCTACATGTCTATAAACAATGTGAACAAATATAGCTACCTGTACTAAATTATAATATTGTGATTGAATTTCTTCTTGTGGAGCAAGAGTATAATTTTCAGAAAAATCAACAACTGATAGTATAGTTCCAATTGGGAATGTGTTTTTACATAAATGAAATTGATTATCAAGCTAATGAGCATACTGAGAGTGTTGAACATATTTAGGTACAATCTTATCTTTAAATTCATTAATAAATGCATGCACACTAAATTTTTCCACAATTAGCTCACAAAGTTTTCTAGTTTTTCCATCTTTCAAAGAATACTCAAAATTTTTAAATTTTTTACATCCACTGATTGTTGTCCAAATTCATCTAAAATACTTTCATGCATACATTCTCCTAATAATGAAAAGTTACCACATTTATCACATTCTCTAGAAATACATGTTTTTAAATAAAATAAGTTTCCATTAGAGGGTCACAAAACAAACCTGCAATAAAATCTTTGATTCTTTTAGGAGGCACATGAATACCACAAATGTCATGCATAATTTGGTTAGCATGCAAAGCAACATCGTATATATCGAAAACTATCATAATAATAACAAAATTGTACATGGGTCTAACAACAACAAGAGTTTCATTGCTTATTAATTCTAACATACCAAGGTTTACACTTTTCAAATGATCTTTGACTTATATTAATATTCAATGGTAAGATTGAAGCATCTACATTTTTTTTTTATATAATTCAGTTTGAGTCATATCTAAGAGATGCTTTGGATGAGGTTCATGAATTTTCAAACCCACCCTTAATTTTAAGACATCCCTAATGTTAGGTGATACTCTTGTATTATCATGCCAAAAAAATTCAATTAAAGATTTAATTTCATTAGTTAATTTCATGTCTGATCTTGGGAGTCTACCACTAAAACTCCAACATTGATTAATTGGATCCTTTTCAATACTTTCTCTTCTTTTAGCAGCTCTTATCAAAGTTCTAGGATTTACTTTTATACATTTTCTAATCTTACTTAATATTCTTTTATTTGAAGCTGCTTTATCAACTAGAGTAGTTGTTATTGCATGATGAGCATTAGCAGTGACATTCTTTCTTTTGATCGACTTTTCTTACCTATAAAATCAATAGCATTAGCAACACTAGATATGACTTGTTCTACTGAATCATATTTCTTTTTTGGTTTTACAAAAACACCTAATTTTTTTATCACTATTCTCATTTTCAACATTATCATCAATTGCACCATGAGTTGAAATTGGAATCCTAATTTCTTTCTATAAAAAAACATTTTATATATTCTATTTCTGTAAGTTCTAATTTGTCTCCAAGAAACTTTACCACAAATTTTATCTAGCACATCTCTTTCAATTGTAAAAAAAACATTTTGAGGTTCATCCATACAAGAAGTTTCATTTTCATTCACACAAGGGGTTTCATTTTCATTTTCAAATGTAAAAGGGATTTCATTCACATTTTCATCAATATGAGGGATTTCATTCTCATTTGCATTCTCATAAGATATAATTTCATCATTTTTTTGTTTTTGCATTGTTTCAACCCTAGAATTATTGATATCATCAATGGTGTATCCAACTTCATCTAAACAAGCAATATCAATATTATCAAAACTTGGGTTTCAACACATACCTGGATGGATTGTATGAATAGGTGCATTTTCCATATCATTGGGAGGTGGATTTGAAGACATACCCGAAGTTGTTTGCATAGGTACTATTTCCACATCATTCAAAGTTGAAGTTGAAGGCATAGTTGGGTTTGTCTCCATAATTGCATTTTCTTCCATATTCACCATCTCCACATTTGCATCATCTACATTCATTTCATCATTCATGGCTTCCTCTTCAACATTCTTGGAACTAGATGCTTGCAAATTTTTCATTTGATGAATCCTTTCTCTTCTATCCCTTTGTCTTTTTGCCTCCATATCTCTATTTGCTTGAATTTCTTTGGGTGTCATTAACTTTCTACATCTTTTTCTTTGTCTTTGCTTATCACCCATGGTTACCAAACCCTCTTTGATGACAAAAAAATGATTCAAATACAACCTATTTTCAAATTGCTATCTCCTTCAAATATTCAAATAAAACTATGTAGTATGAAGATCCTTTTTTCTTTAAACTCTAAAGTACAAAAACATCATGAATGCATCCAAAAATTCTCTTTTTCCAAATCTTCTTGTAAAAAGTTCTTGTACTTTATTCCACTTCAGAAAATTCAACCTGCATTTTGTCTCTTCCAACAATTTGAATAGAATATTCCCTGCACAACAAAAATTTGCAATAAAAAATGCATAAAATGGCACTTTTGGTCTATACTGTAGAAAAGGAATGTTGCAAAAAAAAAGTGTTTTATCAGTATTTACCAAATTAGGAAAAAAAAGACTATATTAGAAATGCGTACGCATTATGAAACACATACACATTCTATTCTAGGAACACGTATGCGTTAGATAACACATAACTGTTACCTTTACCCATCGGGTAATTAGATAACGTATATGCATTATGAGACACATACGCATTTCATTTAAATAACGCGTACACGTTATTTAAAAGTTGAATTACCAACCCACATGTAGCCTTGGTCTTAGGCTTTGGAAAGGCTTGGCAATCCGAGCCATAGCCTTTGACCTACAACTAAAAATCTAAGGCAAATTGAAGAAGAATGTCCAACTTTGGCAATATGGCTGATGAACTTTTTTTCTAAATCAATCTATAAAATTAAAACCCATTAGAGAACATGATGTCTACTTTCCAAATATATAATTTTTATTAATATTGGATTATGTTTGCTATTTTTTAATTAATTTCTAAGCAAACTAGTCCTTAAACTTGAAATGTCAGGATTTTTTTGTTTTTAATAACTTTTTTTTTTGTTTTCTTGTAAAAAAAATTATATGGCATCAAACTTCAGACAATTCTCTACATAGTGAAAAAAAAAATATTTAAAAAATGTTTAGTTTAGGTCCAATTATGTTGTCTATACATGTTGACTTTTAAAAACAACAATTAAGGCCAATAAAAATTTAATTAAAAAAAATATTCAACAAAAAATTACAAAAGAAATTCCACATCAATCTTCATGTTGTTAGCTCTCTTTTCCCAAAATTAATTAGCAAAATACTTTTATTTGGGTCAAAAAGTGGTGTTCGTACACGTGCTTGGTATGGTAAAAAAACAGGGACTTTTAAAAAGTGTTTTTTATAGATCCCTATCAAAATTTAATTTCTATAATCTGGGTATTTGACTAATTTATATATGTGGAAACTAGATTCAAAATGATAACTTTAGTATTACTAACTTTTTTTAAGATTCATTGTGTAAGTGCCTCAAATTTTTAGTCCAAATGTGACAAATTCTGAAAAACATTAAAAACACTTCCGGGTATGTGTAGGATCATGATGGGCCAAAAAGTGGCGATATGATGGGTATTTGTAGGGTATGTGGTTGACAACTTTTTTTTTACCCAAAATTGATGGAATGAAAAGGGTTTTTAAAGGAGATTCTCAGTTTTCCACCAATATAAATTATTCTTTACTTTGAATTTAATAAATAATTATTATTCATTTTCTATTTGAATTACGACTAAAGTCCTAATTGATAGGCTGATTGAAAAATATCTACATATTTCAAACTGTATCACATTTTTTGAATCCGAAACATGCATCACATTCTATGCTTCGCATAATATAGGATTAAAAAAAGAAAAAATAATAGGGAGGGAAGATGGTCTCCTCCTCAAGGCACCCTAAAAATTAACACGGATTGCTCTTCTCGTGGAAACCCTGGTCATGCTGGTATTGGTGGTGTTGGTCGGGATAGTTCTGGGGATGTTCAATTCATTTTCTCTATTTATAAGGGTCTTCATACTAATAATCTCATGGAGGCTCAGGCTATTTTACTGGCGGTGGAGCGTGGTAGCCAGTTGGGGTGGCGCAGGATTATGTGTGAATTTGACTCCTAGGTTGTGGTGAACTTGCTAAATAGGCGGAGGTTAGATGATGTCAGTTGGCACCTGGCTTTGATTATTGAACAAATTCTCAATCTTAGTGTTTCTCTAGTCTGTTACTTTCACTCATATTCCTAGGGAGTGGAATGGTGTAGCTAATTGTTTGGCTAAATGGGCTTCTGATCATTTTCATGATTGGAATGTGGTTGATCGGGGTCAATTACCCCCGAATTTGTCTCAATAGTTGGACCATTTGGTGGAGCTGGATAAGGCTTTGTAATGAATCTACTTTGTAATTTTCTTGTGTTTTAATAAATTTTTACCCCTCTTTTATGTTAAATTTCATGAAGTTTTGACTAAGTTAAGGTGGTCAGACATACAAGTTTTTTATATTTTTTAAAATTTGTAATAAAAAAATCATAATTAATTATTTACTTTGAAAAAAATTACATAGAAATATCCATCACATCCAGACATGAGTCCTCTACTTATGTCTAAAATCTTGTAAAAAAATACTATAATTTTATTGTGGTTAGGGTGGTCAGACAGACACCTACTTCTTAGTTTTTCCCTAAAATTTAAGTACTACTGCATTGAAATTTCAAAATTTCACCAAATAGATCTTTAAAAAAAAAAAAAAACCTAGTAGTTTAGAAACTACATTCAATTTGGTATAGATTCTATTCTTACATATTTTTGAAATAATATAGATAACTTATTCAAATTTGTACATCAAGTTACCTAACTCTAATTTTTCTGAATTTTTCGCCACTTAAGGGCCTATTTTTTTCCATGCTGATCCTACACATACCCTTCCACTTTTTGAGCTTTTTGTGTACCCAACTTCTTGCATCAGCCCATTACTAACACAAGTATAAACATGAACATGACATTAGATAAACATCATTAAAGATCTTTTATAAATAACTAAGTATGAATACAAATTACATTACATGAGAGTACATCATGACTGATTACATCATTACATTGTTTAGAGAAAGGTTTCCCTAAATACAACTGGGAAGAATACATTATATTAAAAATAATGGTACAATTGATATACAAGTCCAACACATGTAGTCTGTTTCCTCAAACTGGATCAAGAACTGGAATCTTCTACACAAGGTACAACCTCCATGCACTCGAACAAGAAACAAGGGAAACCCAATGGAGGAAAAAGCACAATCCACCCAACCATGTGGAACCCTAAGGTCCACCCCCTGTGTTAGGAGATAACAATAAGGTCCCACTACATCAAACAGTCAAGAAGATAGAAGACCAACATGACAATGCTAGACAAGAATCCAACACAATATTGCAACAACATGAACATCACAAAACACATACATCACTTTCAACATTGACTTCACTTCCAGAGGCACTCACACATCAGAAGGAGAACATACAACTAGGGAATGCTAGACTATAATAGGAAATATTTTCATCACATGGTCCTGGCATGGGTTATCTTGACAATCTCTCACTAGACGTCAACCCCCATCTATGATTATCCTGACAGTCTCTCACTAGATGTCAGCCCCATAGGGTGACACATGCAGAACCAACATTCCTTTTGTGAGGAAAAGGAAATTGATCTTGCTAACCAAGCCTTCTCAACCCATCCTTAGCCTAAACAAGCACTACATGCATGGGTGATACATATAATTATCTTGTTTAATGTGAAATTTACCCATCTCCCCAATTCATTATTAGGTTATCACTGGATTAAAAAAATCTCCAATGGTTAATCATGACAGTCTCTCACTAGACACCAACCCACATTGAGAGCAACTCCCCCTACTTGCAACTAGTAAACCCTATATATCACACAAGGCATATAACATCTTGCATACTCATCAAAATCACATAAATCCAAAAATAGTGCCAGGCATGAAACATCTCGCACACAAATCACAATCACAAAAATCTATACATAGTGCAAGGCATTGACCTTCTTGCACACCTATCAAAATCACAAGAATCCATATACAGTGCAAGGAATTACCCATCTTGCACACATCTCAACACATAACTAATCCCTTCCAAGATGAACAATCATAGAATCCACATACAAGATACTTCAAAATGAAACAATTATAAAATCTACATACAAGATACTTTAAAATGAAACAATCATAAAATCCACATACAAGATACTTTTCCCCAAGCCTCTAGAAGACTACCAATAACCACTTTACACAAATGACTTCTACTTTTGAACAATAACCCAAAACCACCCCCAATACACAAGTCCAACACATTATCCAATACAAGCAACAAATAAATATTATAACCATAAATTACCCCAATTTCCAATGATCAAACACAATACTTTATACAAGAAAACAAATCCAATAATACAATTATGAATAACGAGGTGGATTTACTATTCAACTAATTAAGCAATTATAAGAGAAATCAACATTCTTCATTAATGATAAGATAGTCAAATTCTCTCATATAAGCAAACCCTTTGATTATTTAAATATAAATTTATTAATTTTTCCTTATAATCCAATTAATCTAATGGCAGAAATATTCTTTAACTATAGTCATAACCTATATAAGTATATATAGAAGTTTCTATTTGTAGTGCAACACAAAATTAGTAGTCATTTATGATGAAAAGTAGATGTGAGACCCTTTAATAAATTATTAGACCAATACAATACAATTAAATATAATTCACTTAAGTTTCAATTTGCTTGATATGGCTAATATGTTTTCACTTAATAATAGTATTGAATGTCTTTTGAATGGGTTAGATCATTGAAATGACTCTGTGGTTTGAAAAGTATCTCTTGGTTAGGCATTGTAGGATGGTAACTAATTTTGTCTCTTAGATATATAACTCTATTACAGATTGTAAACCATGTTGCTTTAAGCTTAAGCGCTTCTAATTTTTTATTTACTATTACCAATCAGTGTTTGATCTAAGAGAAAGTGCATATTGAGTGTTCAATTCACACATAATGACATGTTTCTCCTTTCAGTGTGTTTATTGATTGTAGCTATTACCTTTATCACTAATTTCCAAACAAAGAGAACATGTTGTTAAGGGAAATAATTACTAGTATGTGCAAAAGATCTAAAGCATGTTTGGAAATAATGACTTTTGAAGCAACAGTTGTGTTCTATCTTAATTTTACTAGTTCTAGCAAATCTTGAATTTATATGACCCTATTGATCTTCTTGTCAATTTGTTTGAAAAATATGTGGTATGCATCCTATGGTTTGGAGGAATCCATACAGATTATTTTCTTGTGTATATCAGCTTTGGAAAATATGTACTATATCCCTTTGGATTCATTTATGTAGATCCCATTAATCTTCTACATCAAATATAGTTACAGATTTGACCAATAAGTTATGTAGCATTTCCATCAAATTCTAATTTAAAGTCTAATCATATAATTATGAATCTATGATACATACGGCGAATGCCAAGTTAGAAAATCCCTTATAATTGAGTGACAACATAATATAGAATCATCTAAATAAATGAAATTCCATATATCATGCATCAAACTCTAAATACAATTACAACCATTGAGATGAATTTCAAGTACACCCAACATCGATTAAAAGCCATAAAGGAGAAACAAAACATAAAAAAAAAACCAATGGCAATAACCCAACTATATTTATCGAATGGAGATGCAACCCAAATTGTTGAATATCAAACACACATTTATATGTAGCGAGCATATATGTGAGTCAAACCTTAACATTATAAATGCAACAAATCACTTAGTAGTATGAAGTAAAAAAACTAGTGACTGGAAAGCACTGTGGTATGGATCAAATACCCAAATGAAGCTCATTTAGCAATCCCTATCATATTGAACAAGCATTGGTTATGCATATAAATCAAATTTTGACATATAATAAATGCAACGACTAACATTTATAATGAATATTAAGTGAATTATATACAGTATGATCCTCAATTCACAACTCATAGCATAGTAATCACTGAATTCCAAACATAATAGTGCATATACAACGATCTCGAAATAGCATACATATATCCATCGAATACAAATACTATGCACACAAATTGAATTCTAGGGATTAAGCTCTTCCATCGATTTCCAAAAGAAAATTATAGGCTTGGGTGAACAATTTGAAATGTTATACATTGATATCATACACAGGTAATAAAAGTTCATGGGTGTTGCTTGGAGAGAGAGCTGGGCTAGCACAACCTTTAAAAGGCTTAGAAACTTTCAAGCAAATGTAATCAACGACATGAGGGAGGCATTCAAAATGGATTAATTTAATGAGCTTAAGGAAAAACTTCCAAACAAGTGACATACGGCTGTAAGAGCTTCCCATAGAACAAACGATAAGAGGAGAAGCAATTTTAGGAATGCAATGTTTACAGAATAAATAAATAAAATGCTTAGTTTTATTTATTTTTGGTTAGAACTAAAATTAATGGAAACCACATTTTCAAGCAATTTCATGCAAAAAGGAATTCGTTTCAAACATAGAGATAAAATTCAGAAGAACAATGGAACTTGGATCCAATCGCCTGGAAAAGTTAGAGATTCGAAAATCCCTGATTAGTCTTTTCAATATTTCCCCATATTTCCCTCAGAAAATCTACAACCCCTCGAAAGAAATTATTTTGCAGACAAGAAACCCCTTTTTTTTCTTCCCAAAAGGCAAAAATCAATCCCCCAGAAAATCTCACCAAAAAGGATAATTATTTACACACAGAAGACTGTTGATTTTTCTAGAAAAAGTTGTAAAAATTCCATGCAAAATCTTCTTTCTTTAGAAAATAATTAATTTCATTAATGGCTTATAACTACCAGTACTAAATTTGGATTCGTAACGGAAGAAACCTACCTTTTTATTTATTACCTTATTTTCTTTCTATTTATTACTATTTATTAGTTGCAACTTTGCATTATAATATTTGATTTAATATTTTATCACACTTTTAATTTGTTATCAACTTTAATTATTAATAAATCTATTTATATTTAATTACCAAAATACTTGTTACTTAATAATTTAGTTTAATGAATCAATTAACCAAGAACAATATTTAGCACACAACTTAAACTGAACAACCCAAAACAAGATTTATCAAACATCATGAAAGGGTGAATCATGGAGGGGCACTACATCCCCCCCCTAAGATTTGACTTACTCCTAGAAGTTGCAAGGTTAGAATAAAACATATACACATTAGTTCTATAAAAATTTGTTAAATAATGCCACATTCACCTTTCCTTTTATGTAAATACAAGAAACATCAAATAATCAAGCAAAAAAAATGCCAAACAATTACCTAAACCTTATCCAAGGTCAAGAAGTAGGACCAACTGACCACATACATTAGATGACAAAGATGAGGTGATAGATTGGATACTCATCCTCCTCTAGGATGATGGCTAGAGTAGGGGATCTTATGTTATCTCCAAACAACTATTCCATTGGGTTTGAGGCACGCTCGGACCTGCTAATTCGGGTGGAGTTGATGCCTAGTACCTGCAATCTACAAAAAAAATGGTCGAACATATATATACATATATAATCATACAATCAGGCACATTCTGAAAGGAAATCACATCATAGCAGGGTACTCATGAATGAGTAATGCAACACTGTCCCTTTCACCAACACATCCGAAGACATCACTTAGTAATCAAATCAACTCGTAAACCATCCGCTACATGATAGAATAATTACATGTTGATCATAACAATGCATCTTTAATGTCATGTAATACACTAAGCTAATTCGCTACATCAGTATGCCACACTTTCACCAAACAAAACATATTTATGCACTCAAAGCACACATTTTTCATTAAATTTCCCATTTTCAGATAAGAAATACCTCTATATTCATTACTCAACACTAAATCCCATAACATATTCAACAAAAAATCATGATTTTATACCCTTTTCAGAAGCATGAAAACAAAATTTATCACTTCATAAGTACTATATTCATGATTTATCATACATTTTTCACATGCACACACAAATTCAAATCACAAGGCTACACAAGAGTCCATAATGCATTCCCCAATAGAAATAATATCGGTGCATTGTGCACTACATTGAGGGTCCTATCCTTTCCATTGATTTTCTGCACCATTAGACAAACACCACCAAAGGATACGTCTAAGGTTGTTAGGCAAGGATGGAAAAAGGGGAAAACACACTCTCAAGAGTACAAGCAACTAAGAAAACATAATGGGCTCATATGAAACCAAAGTTCCCAATGTATGAACGTAGGATTTGATACCAAGTGTAACGCCCCACCACGGAACCCCAGAGGACAACACATCTAAGCTACAATAATGGAACAAATTATTTTTTTTATAAGAAATAACAGTGAATTGCATAAATTATCATAACATGTAAACTAAACTAAGTCCTCTAAGGTTCCATGATTGCATTAGTAACACAACTATAAACATGAACATGACATCAAATAAACAATGTTAAAGATCTTTTATAAATAACTAACAAGTATGAATCCAAATTACATTACATGAGAGTACATCATGACTCATTACATCATTACATTGTTTACAGAAAGGCTTCCCTAAATATAATTGGGAAGAATACATCAGATTAAAAATAATGGTACAACTGATATACAAGTCCAACACATGTAGTATGTTTCCTCAAACTAGATCAAGAACTAGAATCTGCTGCACAAGGTACAACCTTCATGCACTCGAACAAGTAGCAATGGAAACTCAATGGAGGAAAAAGCACAATCCACCCAACCATGTGGAACCCTAAGGTCCATCCCCCATTCTAGGAGATAACAATAAGGTCCCACTACATCAAACAATCAAGAAGACAAAAGACCAACATGACAAGGCTAGACAAGAATCCAACACAACACTACAACAACATGAACATCACAAAACACATACATCGCTTCCAACATTGACTTCATTTCTAGAGGTACTCACACATTAGAAGGAGAACATACAACTAGGGAATGCTAGACTGCATTATGGAAGAGTATCATTGCATGGTCCTGGCATGGGTTATCTTGACCTGGTCTCTCACTAGATGATGGCCCCCATCTATGGTTATCCTAACAATCTCTCACTAGACGTTGGCCCCATAGGGTGACACATGAGGAACCAACATTCCTTTCACGGGGACAAGGAAGTTGATCTTGCCAACCAAGTCTTCTCAACCCATCCTTAGCCTAAATGATCACTACAAGCATGGGTGAGGCATCCAATTATCTTTTTAAATGTGAAATTTACCCATCCCCTAAATTTACTGAGGTATGAAGGATCGAATCAAGAAAGACTATACACATGTGCATAGATGATATATGCGCTGATATCAAGATAGATGAAGAAATTAGAAAGTTGGACTATTGCAAGCTCGCATTAAAGTAGATTGAAGAGATGGACTTGGTCGACATTTCTGAAGGTACGGAAGATGATGGTGACATCTTAGATACAACCTATGAATATAAAATTATTGTAGGATCTCCTATTCCTCCCATTCAATGGTCTCAAAAATAGGTAACCTTTATCTAAGAAATATTTGAACCTATTCTTTCTAACACCAATGTTTGGTTACAAGAAATGGAAATTCAGTTGAAGTAATTTCTCATTGGTTCGAAGGAAGAAACAAAAGAATCTCCAAGAAAGAAGTCATCATTAAAGAAAAAGAACAAGAGTGATGATCCTAGTTCAAGTAGGTCATCTAAGCCCAAAATCAATTTTGTGGTCAAGGGTGGTAGTAAGAAAAGAAAAATGACCACAGAAGAGCCATCGATTGAGGGACATGAGGAGTCTTTGCAAGAAGAGAGGCAAGAAGAGGAAGAATGCCATGAGGAATAAAAAATGTCTCCTCATGAGAACATTCCAAAAGAACCACCTGTCTCCTCTCCCCCCATTGTCAATGTTGCTCCTTCTCTTCTTATGAATTCACCTATTCCTAATATTCTTTCTACAACAACTGATCAATATTTTCCATCTATTACAATCACTCCTATAGTTACTGTTAATATTCCCCCTTTAGTACTAGTCCAATCCATACATTCATCCCCTATAGGGTCTATTCTTGAAATTATTAAACATGGTTTGGATAATGTGTCAAGATCTACAATGTCTTTTCTAAGCTTTTCTTCTCCTTCTTTTGACATTACATCTCATTCTAACTTAGAACAATTCATGATTGAGTGTGTTCAAGTTTTGAGTGTTGAGATTCCTCGTGTCATTTTAACTGACAATCCTCCTATCATAACCACTACTTTTGTGAGTGCAGAAACAACATCTCAAAAAATGGTAGCAAATATAGGAGAGAGCTCACCACTCCCACCTTGGCTCTCATCTAAAATATTGAAGAGGAGAAAAGAAGCCATCTCCCCAGATGACTTCGACTTCATGCAACTTGCACCTACAAAAATAAGGACCAATAAGAAAGAGAAGACTCTCTCTAGGTTGTTTGACAAAGAGGGTAATAGGTATGCAGAGGTGGCACAACCTCCTCTAGATAAAACAAAAGAAGAGGTGGATATCTAAGACTATTTTGTAAGAAAAGTTGAATTGGGGAAGATCACTCTTGAGACTGTGAAAGTGAATGCCCAATCTACATTGAACACTCTTATCGAGAAGTTTGATGTAGTCAATAAAATGAAGGATTAGTATAAAGAAAAGACAAAACATCTAACATTTGTACTACAAAAGATTACCCAAACTTTTGAATATGTTGAACCAGTAGATGTCAGTATTGAAGATCCTATGATCCAGAAGGTGGAGAAGGTGCACACAATGGGTAGATTGGTTGGTGAATTCTTGGACCGGATGGTTGCACAAGGTATTGAACTCTTGATAACATCATTGAAGAAAATGAAAAGGATGGAAGTCATAAAATCAGAGTTCAATAAAATTGTTGATGCTTTTGTTCAAGAAAATGAAGATATGGAAAATAGTTTGCAGGATTGGGTCAAAACAAATGAGCTCAAACTGGATACGCTGGTGGAAGGTGGAATCATTCCTAATCAAGATATGTATGTAGAGGTGAAAGAGACTATGATACATGAAGTGAATTTCATCAAATATTTGATTGATGACTTGCAAAGTACTCGAGAAGCCAATCAAGATAGCAATTTGAACCTTATCAATAGAGTTGAAGAGCTTCCTTGTAAGTTGCATGATGATAATGATAAGGTCCTCTCTTCAAAGACAGTTGTCCAAAATTTTAATAACATGATCCAAAACTAATTCAAAGATCAAGCCTTTTTAGTGGCTTCAATGGATAAGTTGCTAGATATTCAGTTACCTTAGACAACTTAACAATATTTTCAGAAAGGAATCATGAAGCTTGTGATACACTGAAGGAGTCAATACTAAGAGTCCTCACCATTTCCAAACATACTTCAGGCCTGAATAAAGATGAATTCCATGCTATCATAAAGAAGTATGATTATTTTTTGATGAAGGACGTTAGAGCTAGGAGTCAATCCTAAGAGTCCTCACCATTGCTAGACATAATTCAATCCTGGATAAAGATGAAGTCCATGCCATCATAAAGAAGTATGATTATTTTATGATGAAGGACGTTAGAGAAGGCTGATTTTTCCTTAATTTAGTTTTTATCATTTTCATTATTTTTGTAATTAGTTCTGGACAATTTACATTTATTTTTCAAAATTATAATTACATGTAAGAACAAAGAAGTCCCAAATCAAATTGGACTCTCTTGTTTGAATAAGTCAAATTAGTTATTTATTTTCCTAGATTAACTCCCAACTCTCCTCTATATATATGAGGGAGTTCTTTTGTATTAAGGACCTTTAATGTTATGCAATGAAGTGTTTCCCAAATTGTGACTCAACTTTGAAACTTTTTTTTCAAATTGCAAGTTCAAATTTAGTTAATAGCGAATTTTGATTTCAACCTTTGTTTTGAATCAAGTTTGTATGAGTGAGAATGTTTTTACGTCATTCTTGTTGATTTCTCTTATTGTTAATTAGATAAGTGGTAATTATTTCTTATGATTGGAAGGACATTCACGATAAAATACATAAACTTTGAGTTATATTTCTTTCTTGAAACTGTGTGATGTAAGTATTTCTTGGTGAATATTATCAAGACTTTAGACTTGGAATTATTCACTTTGTGTGTGAATCTATTAGTGAAGTGGGTTGATAGACTTTTTGTTATAACGTATGTTATTTGTTACTTCAAAAATATCATAGAAGGTATCAAGAAGACTTTGTGCTTTTGTGTGTCTTCCAATTACTAATAATCTAGTTGTACTGGTACTATTTAATTAATCTTAAATTTAATTGAGAATATTGGTGATTACTGCTTGGGTAGATATTTAGAGGTGTAAATAATTGTAGAATATTACCGTGGAACATTGTAAACATATTTTTTGAAAGAAGAGAAAATGGTGAATGTAACACACCCTACATGGTTAAAGCTAGTGTAAGTATTTTTCATTTAGCATAGTTTATTCTTGGTTCCAATATGCAGTAAGAAGGGATACTCCTTTTTCTGAGAGGATAGAACATTCTCATCATAGCCATGGCTGAAATCACTATTTTGTAATTTGTAAAGGAATTACAAAATATTCACCCAACATTTTTTTGGTGACTCTACTGGGGATACAAGCATGCAACTAAAGCCTCACGCTTTTGGTTGAAGTAGAAAAGTATACCAATGTCTTATTTACTCAGAATAAAATATCACAAAGTGTGGAATAAGATGCTTAGAATGACTTTGTAACTCCTTTACCAATTGAATTCCATGAAATTATTCATTTCCCAAAAGGATTTTCTTTTATGACAACTATTGTCAAAAGCAATTAAATTTTAATTTTTAACCAAAACATGCTCCAAACTAAGTCTTCAAAAATTCCAACACCTATATTGACCCCTTGAGTATAAATTAAAAATAAATATTAATTTATCACCCAAAATTAATTTAATAAGTTTGTCTTGAAAATCCATATTACTCGATTTATCTGTAGGTCCCGATTAGTAATTTTGAAAATTGGGTTTACTAAAAATAGTAATTGATATTTTTAGAAAAGGATACATTACAAGTCCTCCCTCCAAAAAAAATCTTTTCCTCAAGAAATTACAAATAATATGCTCCAAAAACCTTATGCCAAAATAATGTCATTCCAGAATGCATATTAAGCCCTAATCCTGCACCTGTGAAGAGTTGCATTCTATAACTCCTGAGACCTTTCCCAATATACAAATCTGATTTTTTCTACCTTAAGGAATTTTATAAGATATAATTCACTCCCCATTATAGAAAATATGAATTTTGGAAACAGTTACTTTTGTTACCTTCACAGTGCTAAAATATTTAGTGCATGAATGTGTAACAAAAAATCCCACACTTAACCTCATCTTGTGAAATATTTTTTTCAGCTTCATGGATTGATATATGGAAGCAAGAGTAAAATAAAGGATTGGAAAATGACATCATGCAACAACAACATTCATAGCATAATTCTCCCAAGTCTAAATTTGGAAGAACAACCCATCTATACTAAAGTTGTTCTTCCTGAGACTATCTGCAAGCACAAACTTATCACCCCATTTTTGTGACTCATCGCTCTGAGTATCATTCCAAGGAATACCATAAATTTTTTAGTACACCCAAGTAAGCAACATTTTATTATCCCCAATGGATATAAATTCCATCAAATACTCATAGAATCTACAAATCACACAATATTGCCAATGCTGTTATGCTCCAAATTGAAAAACTAAACCCACAAATTTTGAAGCTGATATGAATTGGGAAAATAAAAATAAGAAATGATATACAAGAGCATAAAATTTATCTACAACAGTCACACTCCCCAAAAAAACAAAACCCATAAATCTTCACGCAACTTCATTGGATACCTACAGACAACATGGACATATTGTACTAAAAGAGCAACTTCCTTGTATCTTCTCCAAATAAGTGTTATGATGAGTGGATTAGTGCTCTATAATATTGTAGACCTTATTATAACATCATGAAGCAAGTATTCTTCCCCAAAACACACCAATCTATAGTTGTCCATAACTGAATTTACTAAAATTAGCAACATGCAGCTGATGTAACAACTACCAAAATGAAAAATCTGAGTAATAGTCATCATTATGTCTAATATTGAATTAGTGGGAAGTCATGTGAGGTTTGAAAATATCTTCACCAACATCTGCACACCTCTAAAATTCTTCAAAATTAGTAACCCATAAATTATTTTCTTCAACAAGCTAAATGGTTTGGAGAAGAATTTGAAACCATTTCTTGAAACTTTGCTCTCCATGCTTTCAAATTTCATGGAGCTCCCCCTTTGAAAAACAACCATAAAAAATCCATTTCCTACAAAATCACATCCCATAGAAAAATATGGTAAGAAAATTTTAATGAAAAGTACATAGCATGATATGGTTACCTTCACAAACTTAACCAAAGATGCTTGTGTTCTTCCCATCAATGTTGTAGCTTTTTTCTTTGTTCAGATTAAAAGTATTAAAAATGGACTAATGAGATGTGTGATATTGAAATAATTACCACTTCCCTTGAGTTGATTCCACTATTGTACCTTCTCATGTAAATACCCCTTAATGTAGAAATCTTGTAACTCCTCCTCATAAACACATAGTGTAGCATATTTTAACCTCATACTCTCAAATTGAATGGATCCCATCATTTATGTTAAGGAAGCCTAAATATCATCTCTTGAAACATCATATCTTCCCACAAATGGATCTGAAATGAAAATTACATGACATGAGTTATTTACCTTTTTAATCCCTTTCAAATATTCCTTTGTTGCATCCTCTTGAGATCCTTGAATACCAATGGCTTGGTCAAGAAATGCAACATCATTCTTCCACATAGTTTCCAACTCTATGACATGTTGGATCCCTCTATCCAAGGGTATTCTTGGGAAAATTTTATTGAAAATATGCTATGCTGATTTAGAAACACTTGAAAATCAAAATGAAGACTATAATCCTTACCATAAAATGTGATGGCATGCATATCCTCCATCACCATAAATCTTATTATCCATGAAACCTGTCTCTTGCAAGAAGTCTTCGTATATGTGTCTACTCCCATTTTTTCCTTAGATACTCCTTCCAAAACCATATTTTTCCCTTCACATGTGTTCTTTATCATTCTAAAATGATGATTTAAATGTAGAAAGTCACACATGGAATGCAGCCATTGTACACACATAACTATTTGAATAATCGAAGAGTAGAATGTATTACATACCCAATGTGTCAATATTGAGATTTGTAATCTCCTTAGTGGTTGTATCAAATTAAAATTGCATTCTCTATAATGATTTTGTTGCACCACTCTATCATCAACAACACCATGGTTGTCCCAGTCCTCATTTATTTCTCCTTTACCCATTTTATGGAAAATAAGGCTATTGTGTTTATGCTCACAACCAAGGATTATGTGTCTTTGATTAATTTTTTTCATTTCATTCCCCCCCTTTGATGATCTATCATTGATATCCGATCTGAGTGATCTTACATGAGTCATCTTGCATGTGTTTCCCTTGAAGTGTTCCAAATTTGGCTAAGTCCAAGATTTTTGGGGTTGCAAAATGTCCCTTGTTAGCTTACCTTCATGCTTTCTCCATCGCTCGCTTCCTTCACCCTTTTCTTCTAAGTGTTTCAGGTTTTTGCTTTAGATTTACCCTTTACCTCCTCCCTGATCTCTTCCTCCTTCCATTTCTCGCCCTTCTCCTTTTTACCTTTAGCCTTCGGCCTTTGATCCTCCCTCTTGCATCTCACCTCTTACCTTAAGAGGTAAGGATTCCCTTCGACTTTGAAAGTTTTTTTTCTGGCTTTTGGTCATTTCCTAAGGTTCCTTCGCTATGTCTAAGGGACTTCTTCTTTGGTCTCTCTGACATCTTCTTGTCTCCCAGATGGTTTCCCTTTCGAAATTTGACAAAGTGTTAGAATTTCAAAAGTCAGCCTTCGGCCTTCTCCATTGCCTCTTACATTTACTTGGTAAGAGGTAACCCTCCTCTTTGACCCCTGACCTTTTCTTCTGTCATCATGACTTCCTCCACCTTCCTCCAAGTACATAGTAAGCTACAGGCCTGGTGCCCAACTTTCGATGGCCTGAGGTTCAATCTCTGAAGACTCCTCATTGAGGAGAGAACACATATTGGCAAGAGCCAAAATGTGGTCCCTTTGACATTCCAATGCAAAGGCAATCTCTACATCGAAGTGACGAATGGATTTTGGAGGAACTTGTTTTTTGGTCCCTTTGAGATCTTGATTGGATGGTGACGCTGGTGGGACCCAACAAAGATGTGAAGGAGACATCAGTGAGACTTGGGATTTCAGCGGGACCTATTTTGTGGTCCCTTCAACATTCTGACAAAGACATATCTTTGAGGGTTTGGGCCATTTAATTCACAGGATTTTAAAGCTTCCCTTTTGGGCCTGAGGTCCCGACCTTCCACGAATTGGTGT
Source organism: Sequoia sempervirens (assembly GCA_007258455.2). Classification (NCBI taxonomy): domain Eukaryota; kingdom Viridiplantae; phylum Streptophyta; class Pinopsida; order Cupressales; family Cupressaceae; genus Sequoia; species Sequoia sempervirens. The sequence goes on along the minus strand of VDFB02270651.1, from coordinate 328,133,359 downwards.
AGTTTATTCCTTAAACTACATTAATGTGCATCTACTTCCCAATGACTAGGATTGACTTTTGAGGATTCAAGGACAACATTAATGCATCCTGGCGACTTCTCCTAGAATATTTGTGGGTGCCATGCTCATTCATTACTACTGTTCGTCCTCTCTAGCCTTTCCCATACCCATTTCATGGATTTTTTGGAGGATCTTCATGGCCCTTTTTATGCAAATATCCATGGCAAGGTGATGATGTGATAGCTATGCCTTCTCCAGGTCCTTCTTAGCATGATTCTTCATGGTAGGTATGGCATCCATGGTACTTCTTGGCACAAATTTCTAGGAATGAGTTTCTTGAATAGATATTGGGTTTTCCCCCTAACTGATTTGTAACCCTAGTTGGGTTAGGGTTAGTTATTGTTCATCTAAGTTATGCTTAAACTATCAAAGAAAAAATTGTATATTTTGTAAGGGTTCTTCCTCTAGCCTCTCTAGGGTTTTCTATTGCAAACACTAGATTCTTACATTTTTCCATTGTAAAGATTGCTTCTAAACTTTCATATTAATAAAGTTTAGTTAGTATCATTGTTATTTCTTACATATTTGTGTGAAATTTGTTTACCTTCATGTGTGAATGTATGTTTTAGTTGTTTTTTTGATGTATTATGTTGTTTAGAAGTAGGAAGAAACACATTTCTAATCTTGGTGCATCACCTTCCTTTCATTTCATGTTCTCCTTCTATCTCTTTTCCCCTATGATTTGTTAGATTCAGGTAGTGATAGGGTTTTCATTATGTTAGGATAGACCAACACAATTGTACTTAGTTTATAAGAGGGAGTCAACCTTGTCCGAAGATTCAACCTCATTTTCACAATGTCCCACAACCTCGAGGTTGTTTCCATTGTGTCATTAGATCACTGAACTCTTGTTCAGTAGGGTGCAGTTTTATGTGACAATTTTTTTTGGCATGCCTAGTGGGACAAAAGAAAATTTCACTTCATTTTTGCTGAGAAAATGGTCCTACTCTCAACATTCCAGCCTTGAAGAGGCTCTCAAACAAGTACCTAACAACTTTGCGATCCAGGGAGGACTCTAGATATGAATTGGTGACTCTGTTGTTACTTGGAACTCTTGGTTCAAGATCAGACCTACACAATCATGCCAAGAATCCATACACGATCATCTTCTAGAGGTAATTTTTAGTATAGTCAACTCTCTTTTTCCACTTCTAGAAGAGGAAATAGATGATCTTTGTCACCTTTAGGAAGGAATAGAAGTTTAAGTCCTTCCACTAGAGCTCAATCTACACCACCTGTGGGTAGATTATTCTAAAATAGAACACCTACCACCCATACAAATAGGAGGTTATTTTATATGGATTTACCTAGAAATCAACACTTTGTATCTTTTACCAATTGTAGTCCCTTAATTTTGGCCCAAAAAGATGATATATCGGTCAATACCAGTCAATGCTCTCAAAAGTATTCCTCGTTTTACTAGTGAAATGTCTACTACTCCATCAGAACATATCATAGATGTGGCAAACATATGCTCAGTGCATGGTGTACTAGAAGACAATGTGGATGTTAGGTTGCTTGCCATTTCCCTGAAAGGAAAAGCACTGCAGTGGTATAGAGGGCTGCCACCCAAATCCATTCATAATTGGGATGAGTTGGTTGAGAAGCTATGCAAAAATTTTGAAGAGAAGAGTGACCATCTATTCCTAGTAGAAAAACTAACCACAATCAAAAGAGAAGCTCATAAATTCATGAGTGACTTCAATTACAAATTTCAAAGGACTTGGGATGGAATTCCTACCACGATCAGACCTACACCTGAGCATGCTTTTTTCTATTTCTTGAGGGATCTTACTAGTGACATAGCTATTATGATTTAGTCAATGGGTGGTTTCTCTTTACCTAGATCATATGATCTTGCTATAAGGGAAAAAAATTGTTTAATACAAGTTGGGAAGATAGCTCATAGACCCCCAATGTCTTTATTTCTAGAGCTTCCTCCACAACCCTCATTTGATCTTATCCTAGTGGATCCTACTCCAGTGGTTCCCACAAACCAACCTTCTACTTATACTACACTTCCAAATGATTTGGGAACCTTGCTCTGAAATATGAACAATATATTAATAGAAATAGATAGGCAGCAATCTCAAAACAATAGGCCTTATCAACCTCAAAATCAAGGTTATCAACAAAATAGGCCACCTCATCAAGGGAAAAATCAGTTGAATCATACTAAGCCCATGAACAACATGCATACACCTACTACCATAAATTCTAAGGCTTTGGTCCTAGTACAAAATAATCTAGCATAAAAGGAAGAGTGGTGTTACCCTTGTGAACAAGCTCATAATCAAAATTCTTGTCAAAATGGTGAGTTTTTGAAAACTTTTGTAGCTCAAAATGAGACCTCTGCTTCAAAGTAACAGGTTGGCACAAGCAAAACAACTACTAGTAATCAAAATCATGCATGGGAAGACTTCTCTTTTGTCATTTGGGGTTAAGAAGATTTATGTGGTGTAAATCAAGCGAGTATCGATGCAGTAGCACACAATACAATATAAAAAAAAGAGCAATGGAGTGTGGTGCATCTTCCATGGTTGGGCAACCATTAGCTTCCCAACCATATCAAAATGTTGTAAATTTTGGACCAAAAAGTATAATAACAAAAGTTACACAATTAAGTTAGCCTATTAATAGGCCTAAACAAGTGGTAGAGTAGCCTAAGATCACACAAGCAACAAGAACATAATTTTTTGTTCCCAAGGTTCCTTCTAAAGCTAGTCAGCTTCCTTTCAACATAGTGGAGCAAATGAATAAAGCTAATATAAATGTTACTATGTGGGAGGATCTATCTATTTTGTCACAAAGGGATTTACTACAACAAGATTTGAAGGAACATAAAAAAATGAAGGATGTGCAAGAAAAAGAGTAGCCTACTCCATCAATCAGCCTAGTGTAGCCCCAAAAAGAAGAAGGGAATCCAAACCAAATCAGTAAGCCACCTTCCTTATATCTTTCTTTAATTATCGAGAATCATATAGTGCATAATTGTATGATAGACTCAGGGGCAAGTAGTTCAGTCATGCCTAAGGGGATTGCTAACATGCTTGGTATCAAGTATGAACTGGTGACTAGAATTTTTTTACAATTGGATGGCATTGCTGTCAATATCATGGGGGTAATTAAAAACTTTAAATTTTACTTGCATGCATGTCCCAACTATGATGTGATGTAAGAAATTTCAGTCATAGACCTCCCTACTCATTTTTCCATTTGCTTGTCTAGGGATTTTACAACAAAGATAGGTGGGCACTTGTCTGCTAATTGGTCTCAGATGCTATTTAGAAATAGATATGGCACTAAAAGAACCATCAAATTTGAGCCCATAAAAAATGATCATATTGAGTCTTACACTCCTAGTCCAATAAACATGAACCTTACATTGCATGATAAAAAAGATGGATATTCTAGTCATGAGCCTACAAATCCTTTAGAGGAGGCACCTAATTGTTTGTTGGATGAATGGGGAAATGCTTTAGGAAATGATTTACTTTTTGACCCATTAATTATTTTTTAGGTAGAGGGGACTGGTCTTGGAACTTATTGCATTCATGAGAATCATCCTATCCCAAATCTCATAAAAGCTCAAGAGGATGTAGGGGCACTGTGGCATATGTTTTTTGATGGTTCTAGGAACATAAATGGTGCTAGTGCTAGTGTTATGCTAGTATCTCTGAGCTAGGAGAAATACTATTTCTCTTTAAGGATTCAATTTAGTTGCGCTAACAATGTGGCTGAGTATGAAGCACTTATCCAAGGTCTCCAACTTGCAAAAAAAATAAATATCAAATTGTTATAGGTTTTTGGTGATAGGGAATTGATTGTTCATCAAGTCCAAACTCAAAGCTCAACCAAGAAAATTTTTCTAAAATCCTACAAGCATAGGGTTTGGGATTTAACTGAGGACTTCAAAGGTTTTAACATCCAAACAATTTTGAGAGATCATAATAAACATGATGATAGACTTGCAAAAATTGGTGCTTAGTTTGACATACTAGCACATATTACAAGTAAAAAGGAGCAACATATCAGACTTGTGGTGAGGCCTACTATTCCAAATAATCAAGACCATTGGAAAGTCTTTGATAGTGACCAACAAATAGAGAATTTTATGCAATATGAGGTAAAATTTTCTAAAAGAAATTAGTCTAGGCTGCAAAATCAATATGGTGATCAAATTGTGTAGCTGAGTAGAAATAAGCTACCAAACGGGCTTATCACCCTTGAAGGTATTTTCAACCCTAATGATCAGTTAAAGTAGAAAAAGATGAACTTAGCTACAAAGAGGGGTCACTTCAAGCCAATAGAAATTTCAGAGGGCAAGTTTCTAAACTTGGGAAAGGTATGCTCTACTGTTGAACATGATGTTTTCATAGATCTTTATAATAGATACAATGATGTAGTTGCTTGGACTTATGAAGACCTAAAGATTTTTGACCCAAGAATTTCCCAACATACCATTGAATTAGATCCAAATTCCAAACCTATAAGGAAAAAAAAAGGCCTATAAATCCTAAGATTGAGCCTTTAATGAGAAAAGAGTTGACCAAATCGATTGAAGCTAGAATCATTTTTCCCCTCAAGCATTCTTCATTGCAAATCTTGTTCCTGTCAAAAAAAAGAATGGGGAAATAAGAATTTGTGTAGATTTTAGGTATCTAATTAAAGCATCCCTAAAGGATCATTATCCCCTCCCCTCCATGGAGCATATTTTGTAAAGAGATAGAGGGTCAGAAAGGTTTTCTTTCTTGGATGGTTACTCAGGCTATAACCAAATTCTATTCCAAGAATTTGATCAACATAAGACATCATTTACCACAAAGTGAGACACATATTCTTATTGTAAAATTCCTTTTGGTCTAACTAATGTAGGTGCCACTTTTTAGAGAGCCATGGATATGGAATTTCAAGGTATGTTTAAACAGTTTTTTTTGGTATACTTGGATGATATCACAGTGTTTTCAAGCATGAAAGTGACCATTTTAGTCACCTTGAGAAAGTGTTTAAAAAATTTATGAATATGGTTGCCTAAATCCAAATAAATGTGTCTTTGTCACTGATCAAGGAAAGCTTCTTGGGTAAATTTTTTCAATGATGGCTTAGTCATTGACCCCGCAAGTGTAAAATCCATCTTGGCCATCCCACTTCCCAATAACAAGAAAGGATTACAAAGTTTCTTGGGCACAATTAGATTTGCGAGGAGGTTATCCCAAATCTTACTACTTTGGTAAAGCGTCTTACTTCTATGGTCAAGAAAAATATGGTTTTCAAATGGACCAAGGAAGGTAGAGATAGCTTTGAAGCCATCAATCAAGAAATTTCTCAAGCTCCTACCCTTGTCAATCCTAACTATAAAAAGGATTTCATTCTTTATACCTTTGGAGTTGAAGCAAGTATATCAACTATACTAACCCAGCTAAATAAATAAAATTTGGAACAACCAATTTCTTTCTTTAGTGAAGGGCTCAAAGATTATGAAGTCAAGTACAACTTCATTGAAAAGTAGGTTCTTTCTATTGTTAGAGCTTTGAAAAAATTTAGACACGTGTTGTCTAATAAAAAAAATACAACTAATGGTACCCCATGTCAGCGTTAAAGAGTTCTTATTGAGAAGATATATCAATGAAAAAATGGTTGTTTGGATCACCAAGGTGATGGAGTATGATGTTGACGTCAAAATTACCAAGATAGTGAGAGGCAAAGGGTTGTGTGAGTAGCTTGTCTCAAAATTTGAGACTCATATAGAGGCTACCCTTGTGCTACAGGAACAAAAAGCACCAAAGGAAAGCATACAAGGCAATTGGGTGCATGATATGACTACTTTTAGCAAGAGGGAAAATATCCTACAGGTCTAAATAAGGAAAAAGGAGACATTTCATATTGTAGTCCATCCCCTATGTCATAGTGGATAATATAATCTTCATAAAATATTTTGATGAAGTCCTTTTAAGATGCATAGAGGTAGATCAAGTCAATCTATTTCTAAATGAATTCCATGATAGCTCTTTAGGTGGCCATTTTTATGTAAGGACCACTACTGCAAAGATTATGAGGGCTGGTTATTATTGGCCAAATTTGTTCAATGAAACTCACAAATGGGTGAGAAATTGCAAGAAGTGTGTTTTCTTTTTTGGAAAGAAAAGGTTGGTTTCCCTCCCTCTTCACCCCATCTAAGTTGATCAACCATTTACACAATGGGGTTTGTATTTTATTGGCATGATAAATACCCCATCAAGTGTTGGTCATAAGTGGATTTTAATAGCCATAGGTTACTTTACTAGGTGGAATGAGGAAGTTGCTTTGAAGGATGCCACTGATGCTTTAATTTTAGAATTCATTAATGGAATTTTTATAAGATTTGGCATTCCTTCCACCATTATTTTTGATAATTCCAAGGAATTTACTAGTGCTCAGATCCTTGATTGGGAAATGAAGAATGGAATTTACTTGAAGGCATCATCTAATTACTATCCTTAGGGTAATGGATTGGTGGAGTCTTCAAACAAAAATATGATAAAAATTACCAAGAGGACCATTGAAGACAACCAAAGGGTCTGGCATAGTAAGTTGAAGATAGCCCTTTGGGCCGATAGGATTACTCTTAAAAGAGAAATTGGTAATTCTCCTTTCATGTTATTCTATGGAAGGGAGGCAAGGTTACCATAATCATTGCCTTCCCTTGAGTTGGCACATCAACTAGAGTTAGAAGAAAATGATTCTATGATAGTAAGTTTGGTTGAGCTCTTGGGACTAGAAGAGACAAGGAACAAGTCTATGCAAGTCATAGAAGCACATCAAGCATAGGTCAAAAGAAATTTTGACAAGAGAGAAGTTCATAGAGTATTCCAAGAGGGAGAACTAGTGTTGAAATGGAATGATGATATATCAAAGGATGGAAGGAATTCTAAGTTTGATGCCATTTGGAGTGGTCCATATGTCATCACCAGTTGCAAGGAGGCCAATGCGTTCAATATTTTCAAGTTGGATGGTGAGGTTCTTCCAATATCAGTCAATGGGATTCATCTCAAACCTTATTTTTGATAATTTTTGAGTTTTCATGTATGTGTTGTAGATGTTTTACTTTCCTTGAAGTGCTCTTGCACACCCTACATTCTCCTTAAGGGAATGTATGTTCCTAGTTTCTATGCTTTCCTCCAAGTGCAACTGCACATGTTTGTTTTGTTATGAGAAGGCCCAGATGTTGAAGTTTTAACCTCAAGACCCCATGACCAATGGATTGATAAGGCCTTTGGATTCCATTATTAGTAGGTAATCATCCCTCAAAAATCACCAAAATGTTGTCATTTCATGCCCCCCTTCACTGATATCCGATCTTAATGATCTTCCTTGAGTCATCTTGCATGTGTTTTCCTTGAAGTGTTCCAAATTTTTATAAGTCCCAGTCTTTCAAGGTTTTAGATTGTCCCTTACTAGCTTACCTTCATGCTTTCTCCTTCACTCCCTTCCTTCACCCTTTTCTTCTAAGTGTTTTGGGTTTTTCCCTTTAGCCTTACCCTTTACCTCCTCCCTGATCTCTTCCTCCTTCTATTTCTCGCCCTTCTCCTTTCGGTCTTCAGTCCTCCCTCTTGTATCTCACACCTCTTACCTTCAAAGGTAAGAGGTAAGGATTCCCTTCGACTTTCAAAAGTTTTCTTTTCTGGCTTTCAGCCATCACCTAAGGTTCCTTCACTATGTCGAAGGGACTTCTTCTTCGATCTCTTTGACATCTTCTTGTCTCCCTGATGGTTTCCCTTTTGAAATTTGATAAAGTGTTACAATTTCAAAATCGGCCTTCGGCCTTCTCCATTACCTCTTACCTTTCCTCAATAAGAGGTAACCCTCCTCTCCAACCCCTGAGCTTTTCTTCCTTCATCGAAATTTTCTCCACCTTCCTCCAAGTACCTAGTAAGTTGCAGGCCCGATGCCTAACTTCCAATGGCCTGAGGTCCTATCTGCGAAGGTTCCTCATCGAGTAGAGAACACATATCAACAGGAGTTAAAATGTGGTCCCTTTGAAATTTTGATGCAAAGGTGATCTGTACATCAAAGAGACAAATGGATTTTAGAGGATCCTATTTTGTGGTCCCTTCTACATCTCGATTGGATAGTGACACTGGTGGGACCTGACAAAGATGTGAAGGTGACATCACCGAGACTTGGGATTTTGGCGGGACCTATTTTGTGGTCCCTTCAACATTCTAATAAAGACATATCTTTGGGGGTCTGGGTCGTTTAATTAATAGGCTTGCAAAGCTTCCCTTTCAGGCTCAAGGTCCCGAACTTCCATGAATTAGCATAATTTCTTCACTAAATGCCATTAATTTGCATCTACTTCCTAGCGACCAAGGTTGAATTTTTAGGGTTCTAGGAAAACATTAATGTATCTTGGAAATTTCTCATGGCATATTTTTCAGTGCCATGGTCATTATTTACTATTGTTCATCCTCTCTGACCTTTCCCATACCCATTTCATGGATTTTGTGGAGGATCTTCACGACCCTTTTATGAAAATCTCCATGGCAGGGTGATGGTGTGCTAGCTATGCCTTCTCCAGGTCCTTCTTGGCATCTCCACAACGGGTATGGCATCCATGGCTCTTCTTGAATAGATCTTGGGTTTTCCTTGATCTGATTTGTAACCCTAGTTGGGTTAGGGTTAGTTATTGTTCATCTGAGTTATGCTTAAATTATAAAAGTAACACTTGTATATTTTTTAAGGGTTCTTCCTCTGGCCTCTCTAGGGATTTCCTATTGTAGACATTGGATTATTGCATTCTGCCATTGCAAAGATTGCTTCTAAGATTTTATATTAATAAATTTTAATTATTATCATTGTTATTTATTGCATGTTTGTGTAAAATATATTTACCTTCATGTTTGAATGTATGTTTTAGTTATTTTGTTGATGTATTATGCTGTTTAGAAGTAGGAAGAAACATATTTCTAATCTTGGTGCATCACCTTCCTTTCATTTCATGTTCTTCTATCTCTTTTCCTTTTTGATTTGTTAGGTTAGGGTAGTGATAGGGTTTTCATTGTGTTGGGCTAGACCAACACAATTTCACTGAGTTTAGAAGAGGAAGTTGACCTTCTTCAAAGATTCAACCTCATTTTCCCAAGGTCACACAACCTTGAGATTGTTTCCATTGTGTCATTGGAGCACTGAAATCTTGTTCAGTAGGGTGTAGTTTTATGTGACAACATTAACATCAAGGATGTTATATTTTGGGTCAGAATCAAAACTAAACAATAACAAATCTGATTTTTATTTAGCATCATCACCATAAATTTCAGCCTTAGCTTCCTCAATGTTATCCTCCTCGCATAACCCCTAAGTTGAAACTGAAATGTATCAAAATGAAATGGATATTCATTTTGAAATAGATCTTCAACATGCTTAGGTGTTGGCACGCCTTGGTCCCAAGTAAAAGTGGGTTGATTGCAACAATCAAGGTGAAGGTATTCATTTTGTTTCTCATGTGTTATTTCCTTTTTGAGAGATTCATGCTCCAACTTCTTGGAGCTAAAATCTCCCTCTTTTGCTTTAGGAATTTATGAGAAATTCACAATAAAATTGTCACTCTCATAATGAAAATCATTAGTAGGATTAAGGTTGAGCTATAGAATCAATCATGAAATTATTTCCAACAATAGAGCTATTATATTGACCATTCTCGCTTGACACTAGCTCCTTCTTTTCCATACTTACATTTTCCTAGAATGGAATCTTACTAGAAATCACTAAAATATTTTCTTTAATTAAAGAATCATTACTTTCAACCACAATGGCTTGGAGTGCCTTTGGTTGAACCCCCTCTTATTTTTGAAAATCTATTTTTTCCATCTGTAGAGCCATAAAAATGCATGATTCTATGGAGTAAGAACCACCATTTTAGCCCACATCAATAGAGCTATTCTAATTAAAAGAAAAACCAGAAATACAAATCTAAACTACAAAAACAAAATAATGCTTTTAAAAGAAATAAATCTCCATTGTCTCCCTATCACCAAGATCTTTGTTTATGCATTTGCTCTCAGATTTTTATGAGCACAAAATGCAATAAAGAGGCTATGATGAATGAGAAATGCAAGCAAGATGCAAAGATCATATGAGTCTGTAAATTTGTGAGCAAAATTTTGTGAGACCAAATGAGAGGGAAATCCCACTTTAAATAGGAGTTCTTTGAGGATGGAGAGGGGTTGAAGATGAAATGTGGGATAAAAGATGTGAGAGAAGTAAATGCCATTATCCCACATTGATGGGTTAAATGTTATGCATGAGAGTGAGAGTGATAAAGGGATATTAGATTAAAATGAACCTAAATGATTAAATATGAATAAAATGATTTAAAGATGCTTTACTAAAATGCAATATTTCATGAATGATTTATGCAAATGATATGATTAATACGCAAGTTATGATAAATAGTTTATTATGAAATAATAATCAATGAATATGATAATTGATTTATTAATGGGGATGAATATGAAATAATTATGGATGATAATGATAATTGATTTAATATGGAAATGATGTTTATGACTTATTATGTAAATGGATTATGAATTATTATAATTTATTATGCAAATGGGTATGAATGATAGTGCAAATGGACATGAATGTTAATGCAACAGATATTGAATGAGCATGAGATGGTTCAATGATTTGATGAAATGCATGAATAGAAGAAAGTATTGAATGAATTGATTAAGTAAATAATAATATCTATTTAATCAATAGACGAATATCGTTATGATTTTGAGGACAAATTTGAGTGTCTACATTTTGCCCCTCTTTGAGACAATGTAGCTTGTTGCGTTGTTTCAAAGAAAAAGATTGATCAGCTGATACATGCCCCAAAGATATCTTGGTAAGGATTATGATAAGAATGATATGCCCCCTTGAGAGATTGATCGAATAGATTGTAAGAAGATTAATCTCTCAATAGATGTCTAGAAAGTGATTAGATACCTAATATTGCGCAAGTGATAAAGTAGTGATGTACATTTTGATGAAAATGCACAGTTGATGGGCGTAACTGAACAATTGATGGAAATGATTAGTATAGCCAGGTTGATGAGCTGATGAAGCTGATTGAGATAATTAAGCTGATTGAGAATTATGCTTACGCAAGACAAGGTTTTGCAATGATGGATTGACTGATGAAGGGGACATAAAATTGTGAGAAGTAGGTTGATTGATTTGATATTTGATCAGAAATTGATTGATTTCTCTGCGACAAGAAAGATGAAGAAAATGAAACGCAAGATGGAAGAGAATGAAGGTGATGAAGCCTCTTGTGCCTTTTAAGTGCTTTTATCATCATTGAGCTTATTATGTCACAAAATAGTATAAGCGTCTAGATAACGTGAACATCTAGACGACCTAAATACTGTTTGCATTTTTATTTAGTAATGAAGTATAAGCATCAAGGTATAAGAACTTTAGATGACCTGAATACTTATTGCATGGAAGAAACTATCAGACAAGGAATGCTCTCATCCACATTAGACTCATAGGTCCTCGATGGTTTTAGAAAACCATGTCCTAAGACGAGTCATCCTGTGAATAAGAAACAATCCACAAACATCAAACAAATGAACATGCCCCATCCTTGCCTCTCTAGTCAAAGACATCCTGGAGAAGCTAAAAGGCATGTCACCAAAGATAAAATCATAAAACAATCAAAGATAAACAAACAAACATGGATCATGCTTCGATGTAGAACCGATTCTTGGTATGGTTTTATGCAGTTGGTTGGATTTGTACGATGGGTTGGATTCTTGTTATAGTTTATTCGATATTATAATGTTTGCTTGATTGTCAACACTTGCATGTTTTGATTTTGTTGAAGTTCAAAGTTGTGTGGTGATCTAAAAGTGTCATTGTTTTTTTTTTTTGGAATTTTTGATTTTTTTGAGATTTTTAAGATATTTGATTTTTTTTGGATTTCTTCTGGATAGTTTATGATTTTTTATTTTGGATTGTTTCAGGACATTTTATGATTTTTTTATTTTGGATTATTTCAGGACATTTTATGATTTTTTTTTTTAGATTATTTCAGGACATTTTATGATTTTTGAATTTTTTTTTGGACATTTTATGATTTTTTGGATTATTTTAGACATTTTATGATTTTTGGATTATTTTAGGACATTTTATGATGGATTTTTAGGACATTTATGAATTTTTCAGGACATTTTATGATTTTTTTGAATTTTTTTTAGACATTTTATGATTTTTTGGAATTTTTTTTAGGACATTTTATGATTTTTTTGAACTTTTTTCAAGACATTTTATGATGAAAAATAGACAAGCAGATAGACAAAGAGGGTAGTTTCTCTAACCGTGAGGTGCTTAGTATCTTAACCCATAGCTAAGGTTAAGGAGATGCCCCAGTGAGGGATAGGACCAACCTAGTATGCATGGAAAAGCGAGCAAGCAAGGGGAATGTCGAACAATTCACAAGCCATGGTGAGTGAGAAAAAGTTCATTATGAAGTGGAGGATGAATGAAAAGGGAATGAAAAGATCAAGTAGAGCTCCAAAGGAAAGAGGAGAAAAAGCCTCTACACATGGCGCTGATTTCTCGGTTTTCACCATGGTACTTGCTCAAGGCACCACTGAAGTGGTTTTCACCATTGAACAAATCGATTTCTCTTTTTTTTTTTTAATTTTAATTTTTTTGTATTTTTTCAGGACTACTGTTGATGGGATCACTAAGAATTTCACCTTCCGAAGTAGATAACTGGTATGCTCCAGATCCATACATAGTAGTGATAACATACGGACCCAACCAGTTAGGCTCAAATTTGCCCTTCTTTTCTCTATCTTGTTGAGTGTGAGGATTCTCATGAAGAACAAGATCCCCAACCTCAAATGTATGTGGTTTCACTTTCTGATTATAAATTTGACACATTCGTTGCTGGTATGCTCTAAGATGATTGACAGCAGTTTGTCTTTGTTCATCCAACAGTTCCAACTCCTACAAACGAGAAACTCGATATTCTTCATCACTGATTTGATTGTGCAAAGAGACACGCAAAGAGGGCAACTCGACCTCGATGGGAAAGATGGCTTCAGATCCATAGACAAGGGCATATGGGGTAGCACCTGTAGGAGTGCGGAAACTCGTGCGATAAGCCCACAATGTAGGATTCAATTGAATATGCCAATCTCGACTAGCTTCATTGATTGTCTTTTTAAGAATTTAGAGAATGGTTTTATTAGAAGCCTCAGCCTGGTCGTTACCTTGAGGATAGTAAGGTGTGGAAAAATGATGTTGTATATGGAATTTCTCACAGAGTTCACGGACATCCTGATTTTTGAATGGACGACCATTATCTGTGATGATGGATAGAGGAACGCCATAACGACAGATGATGTAGTTCAGTATGAAGGTGGCTATTTGTTTTCCAATGATATGAGTGAGAGGAACAACTTCAATCCATTTCATGAAATAGTTAGTTGCAACGAGAATGAACTTATGACTATTGGATGAAGGTGGATGGATCTTGCCCATGAGATCGAGTCCCCACTGATAAAAGGGACATGGTGTAGCAAGAGACTGTAATTCCTATGCAGGAGCATGTATCAAGTCTACATGTTTTTAACACTGCTTGCATTTTTTAACAAACTGATAGGCATCCTTTTCCACTGTAGGCCAATAATAACCCATACGCAAGAGTTTCTTGGCTAAGGTAAGACCGCTAGAATGTGCCCCACATATACCTTCATGTACTTCTTGTAAAGTGGTTTTGACCTCATCGCGCTCAAGACATCTGAGTAAAGTACCATAGAGACCTCAACGGTAAAGGGTATCAGCTAAGATCACATAACAAGAAGCTTGATGGATAAAGGTTTTACAAGATTTATTGGATAGGTTTGATGGCAAGGTGTTATCTCGAAGATAGGTATAAATATCCCCATACCATTGGGAATTAGGACCAACAATGAGACAAATCATTTCAGATTGTGGTATATTGTAAGCAGGTTCCAAAAGAGGTTCTACCAGGAACTCACAGTAAGCAGCATTATGTGGAATTTCTACAAGTGAACCAATTGTTGCCATTGCATCAGCAGCTCTATTGTTATCTTGAGGAATCTTCTCAAAAGATATTGATGTGAAATAGGCCTTGAAATCATCCACCATTCTTTTGTAAGGCATCAATTTTTTATCTTTTTTTTTATAGTCATCATTAACTTGTCTGATCACTAGCTGAGAGTCACCAAGAACATGCAAATCAAGGATATTCCATTGCACAGCTATACGGAGCCCAAAAAGTAATGCCTCATATTCTGCAATATTGTTGGTACATGGAAACTGTATCTTATAAGCTTTAGGTATACAATCCCCTTGTGGAGTGACAAAGAGAATTTCGGTGCCAGAACCACCTTGTGTGAAGGAGCCATCAAAATATAAAGTCCACAGATGTGTAGATTCCATGTTGAAGATTGATTCATCAGGAAACTCTGTAATAAGAGGATGATCATCTATCATAGGAGAGCATCAGCAAGTTGATCTGCGATAACTTGTCCTTTGATTACTTTTCTTTCAATGTACTCAATATCAAACTCGCTAAGAATAATCACCCATTTAGCTAATCATCACCCATTTAGCTAATCGTCCTATGAGTGTTGCTTTGTTCAAGAGGTACTTCAGAGGATCAATTTTTGCAATGAGCTTTGTCTGGTGTGTAAGCATGTAATGTCTCAGCTTCTGTGATGCGAAAACTATAGCAAGGCATGCTCTTTCAATAGGGCTATAATTGAGCTCGTATCCCACTAGAGTATGACTGATGTAATAGATTGCACATTCCTTTCCTTCAGAGTCATGTTGTGCCAAAAGTGCCCCCAGTGTTGTGGTGGTTGTGGATATATATAGAAGTAAAGGCTTGTCAGCTATAGGAGGTACTAATACTGGTGGTGTCATCAGATATTCCTTGATTTTCTGAAAATCTTGTTCACAGTTGTCGTCCCATCTAAATGAAACATTCTTGTGTAATAGATGCTGAAAGGGTTGACATTTATCTGCAAGTTGTGCTATAAAATGACGGATAGACTGAAGTTTTCCTTGTAATGATCTCAACTGTCTGATATTCTTAGGCGGAGGCATTTCAAGTATAGCCTTTATTTTTGTAGGATCAGCTTCAATTCCTTTAGATGAGACTATGTAGCCAAGGAGTTTTCCAGAGGTTACCCCAAAGGCACATTTCTTTGGATTCAATCGGACCTTGTATTGTTCTAATCTTGTGAAAATTTTATCCATGATCTCTAGATGTCCCGCTCTGGTGTGGCATTTTCCCAACAAATCATCTACATAGTCTTCCAAATATTTATGCATCATGTCATGGAAGATAGTGGTCATTGCACGTTGGTAGGTAGCTCCGGCATTCTTCAACCCAAAGGGCATTACATTCCAATAGAAGGTTCCCCAAGGACAAGTGAATGTTTTCTTAATTTGATCTTCAGGAGCAATTTTAATTTGATTGTAGCCTGAGAAACCATCCATGAGGGATAACATTTCGTGCCCTGCTGTCAAATCCACTATCATGTCAATGTTTGGAAGTGGGAATTCATCCTTAGGAAAAGCTTTGTTTAAATCTCTAAAATCTGTGCAAACTCGAATGCCTCCATCAGGCTTTGAAACTAGTACTAAATTTGAAATCCAATCAGCATAGTCAACAGGTCTAATAAATCCCACATCTAGCAACTTTTGTAGTTTAGCTTTTACCAATAGAGCAATGTGTGGGTGCATTTTTCTCAACTTTTTTTTAACAGGTTTTTCCCCCAGTGGTAAAGACAAGTGATGCATTACTAGATCTGGATCAAGTCCTGGCATATCTGCATAGGACCATGCAAAGTTAACTTGTCTTTCCTTGTAAAACTGCATATGCTTTATTCTCTCTCCAGGTGTTAATGATTCAGCTAAATGAATTATCTTTGGTTTTTCTTCTGTGCCCAGATTGGTTGGTACTGTCTTCTCCACCAACATAGATGATTTTTCATGATATACTGCTAAGGGAAGTGTGTCAAGCCCTCCATCCTCAAGTGCCTCAGAGAGGTTTTCACCCTTGGATATGTCCTTTATTTTTACTTTTTTCAGGTCTAATAGTGCTGCAGAGTAGTTTTCACTAGAAGACCTATTTATATTTTCTATAATTTTGTGACTGAAAGGCTTGGCACTCCCCCCAAATAAGCCGCACTATTGAGTTCTATGATGAATCCTACTTTATGATCCTCAAGAGGTGTGTCTTCTCGTGCTCCTAGAAAGTTTATGATTTCCTCATCATTTTCAAATACATCTAGTTGTGGTGGTCCCTTCTTATCAAAATCAATGAGTTTGGGGTGAACCAAGGGTAAAGAGTCATGATTCGAGTCAAGATTTTGAATGGATTCAAGGGTACAAATATCATGATCGAGTTTAGGGGTAGGAACACTATCATAATCATAAATTTCAATGAAGTCATCGATGGCACTTTCCTCATTTGTCTTTGTAGCATTAGAGGACTCTAATTCCTTACTTGAAGCACACGCGGTACTCAAGGTCTTATCTTTCTGCGCATCATATCCTAAACCAGGGACTTTTTGTGTATGAGTAGGTTGTATTGGTTCCAAGATACCCTGTTTCTGTAAGCCGAGAGGACTTTTACCATCATATCCCATTTGCTTCATAATATCAAATCCTTTACCATATTGTTCAACAAGTATCTTTATTCTAGTCTGTTCTTTTTCTGTATCTTCATCTTTGTATAACCAGTTTAGGAGATCAGCTTCTTCTGTTTCATTATAAAGGGCTCCCCATTTTTTGAAAGTAGTTGATTTACAAATCACTGTGGTATTTGCATCTGATGTGGTCTTATTCATTTGTGGTTTGCCATAGGTGTGGGGAGATAAAGGTAGCTTTCCAATGTAAAGGGCATGATTCAAGGTATATTCTCCCACTCCTTGTTCTTTTACCTGTATTTTGATCTCGGCTGCATTGGATTTTGAGGAAGATGCTTTTAAGGACTCAGGATCAACATATGCTTGGGAAGGAAATGCTTCACAATTGCTTGGGATTTTGATTTTAGTTTTAGGGCTTAGACTATGGCAATACATGAAAGGGTTTGGATCTCCTCGTATTGTGATTTCAACACCATTATGGGGAATTTAATGCACTGGTGGTATGTAGAAGGTACTGCTTGCATTGCATGAATCCAGGGTCTTCCAAGGAGAATATTATAGGTCAGTGGGAGATCAAGGACTTGACAAACCACATCCTTTACCACAGGGCCAATTCTAATTGGTAGAGTAACTAATCCTTTAGATGAGCGTTCCTCTTCATCATATGCCTTTATGGTAATTTTTTTACTTGGATCAACTGCATTTTTAGAGAACCCTAATTTTGTGATCAACTCTTGAGTGCAAATATTAAGGCCTGCTCCTCCATCTATCAAAACTCACTTGATCTTAACATTATGGATGAGGATGTCAATGTGTAAAGCTGCGTTATGTGGTTGTCAAAGGGATGAATCATCATTTTCAGTAAAAGTGAGAGTATGAGGAGAGGTGATGTGTCCCACCATAGCTTGGAATTGATCTACATGTAGGTCTATAGGCACTGTAGCAGTATCAAGTGCTTTATCTAAGATAGCTTTATGCTCAGGAGATAGGCATAGCAGCTCGAGTATAGAAATTTGTGCGGGTGTTTTTACTAAGTGCTCTATGAGGTTGTATTGCGAAACGGGTGTAGCAGGTTTGGCATTAGGACCTTTAAGGGTAATAGTGCCTTTGTGAGTAGTAACCTTGCAATTAGGTTCTTTTCCTTTTATGATGAAAGTGTTGACATGATTATCGACCTCACTGATGTTATGTATGGTATAATCATACTTAGCAGTAGTATAGTTTACACCATCACCAGATTCAAGAGCCTTTCCTTTATCCTTGTCATGCTTAGGGAGAGGGTTTTTAAACACCTCACGATCAGAGTTACCAGAAGGAGTGTGTCCATCAACTGATATCTTACCATTATCAATAAGATCTTGTATTAAATGTCAAAGTTTATTGCAACTATTAGTCTTATGTCCCTTGTGTCTATGATAGTCACAAAAGTGATCTTCATTCCACCATGGGGGTTTGACTTGTGGATTATATTCCTTTATTTCGAGTAGCGTTATAATATTAATTTCAAGAAGTTCTTTTAATGCGGATTCAAGTGATTGTCCCAATGGTGTAAAATTTCGTTTAGGGAAACTTCTTTGTTTTTCTTTTCCTTTATCTGAAGATAGACCTTTGAGATTGTAAACAGGGGATGATGTTTTAGTTGTTTTTGCATCGACAACTCCATCATTGACCACATTCTTGTTCTTAACCCAAAAAGGGGTCTTGTTGTTTGAATTCAATTTTTGATCTTTGTCATTATTAAGTTTAATGGTTCCATCATCAATGAGGGTTTGTTCAATTCGAAATCCCATTTCTATGGCTTCATCAAAGGAATCCAAGCATTTGAGGCGAAGTTCCCTTCTGATTTCTTTGTTCAAATTTTGACAAAAGAGGTCAACCAATTCTTGTTCAGGAATGGAATAATGCAATCGTTTTGTTAAATGTCTCCATCTTTGTAAAAATGACACAAAAGATTCACCTTGTTTTTGTTTGGTGTTGAAAAGATTTGTCATGGTCACTTTAATGTCACAATTGAAACTATAATTGGAGACAAATTTATTAGCCAATTCTTGAAAATATTTGATGGTTGGGGCTAATCGTGAAAACCATTCCATAGCTTCTCCTCTGAGACTGGGAGGAAATAATCTCATAAGGTATGTTTCATCAATTGCAAATTCCATGGTAGTGGCACAAAATTGTCTTAAGTGGTTCTTAGGATCTCCTTTTCCATTATATTTTTCAAGTTTTGGTATGTCCCAATGGTTAGGAAAAGGTGGCATTGGTATGCTTGGATCGAAGGGATAAGGACATATGTCTTCAATGCAGAACTTGTGAGTTGATGTTTTACTGTTCTTGAGAGTATCCAATTCTTGTCTTAATGTTCTAAGCTCATCCAAAATAGGATCATTTGTAGGTGTAGGTTTTGATGTCTTTGAAGATCGCTTGTAACCAGGTTGTAGATAAAAGGGTCTATGATCTTTGATCCTACCATCGTTGTTTGTTTTGGGATTCATAGATTCACTAGATTTAGGTTGGTCATTCATTGTGAGTAATGATATGTCAAAATCAAGAGGCATTTTGATTCCTTCATCAGCAAGGGCCTTGAAGTATTGTTGCGGGTTACGTTTGACCACCTCTGTAAGAAGTTTAGTGAACCTATTATCATTAAGAGCTTCATTTATGGTGGATTGTGTTATTTCTTCGCTATCAGTTTCACTTGTTTCACTAGTTGCAACACTAATGTGATCTTCCCCATCAAAGTCTTTTCCCCAAGGGTTCCCTTCTTCTTGAAACATTTTTTCTCTTGTTTTAGGGGTCATAGGTGATTTGTTATGATTTTCAATCCAAGGTAATGTATGAGACCTAAGACTAGGATGCAAATGAAAAGGATATGATTCTAAGATGGGATATGAAAATGGTATTGTATGATATGACAAGCTAAGAATGAAAAAGCTAAAAGGAAACTCTAGGTCCAAAGTTGGTTATGATGTAAAGGCTTTACTTGTGTTATGATGGATAGACACAAGGACCAATAATCAAGAGAGGGTATGTAGGAGATGATGGACTCCAAAAAGGGTTCCCTACTCAAGGATAATGGTATGTTTCCCTAACTCAAGGATGGTGAACCTCAAGTGATGTGGGTGATAGATAGCCAATAGTTTGATTTCAAGACCTAGGAAGAGTAGCCTAAGTGCTAGCTAAAGGTTTTATTTGATCGATGATGAATATGCAAAGGGATAAATTCTTAGAACATGCAAAGGTTAGGTGAGATGGTCTTGGTATGCAAAAAGGGGTTGAACATGAAATAACTAGGTGGAATGATATATGTATGCAAGACTAGGAACATGTAAGAACTAGGATGAAAGGGATATGAATATGTAAGGACCATGAATGTGCAAGGACTAGGTGGAAGGCAAGGATCGAAAGATCAAAACTGAAGGATGATGACCCCAAGAAATATAAGTGATAGGTTCACATGATATGTTTGTGTTGTTGGACCTTTTGAGGTTTGCAAAGCTTGAGATGTTGCAAGTTTCTAGGTGTGATGTTTGTTTGAGGTCAATTGTTTGTGTTCAGATTTGTGAATGTGGTGAATGCTGTTTGAAAACCCAGAAAACACTTGACAAGAACAATGTTTTGGTGTATGCAAACGCACATGAGACAAGCACAATCCTAATAGGCCAAGGGTTTGTATACTTGATATAGCCCACCGATATACCCCAGATTGGTGCTAAACACCTTTCCTTCTCGAGAGCGGATAGCTTAGAAGTTTGGTGGCATTGGCTCCCCTCCACAGCTCATTAACGTCATTTGAGCACACCAACTTCGGATTCTTGGGTCATCACTTCCCAAGAACTACTATCTCTACTCAAGGGAGTCAGTAGTGAGTATCTTCAGGCATGATACTGTACCCTGCACTATACCAAGCAATGGCTGAAAATGGTTGGCTTCTAAAACAATAGGTGTTTAGTTAGGGCATCCGTTCGAGTGGCCACACATGGGGCGAGAGATTAATCACCAATTAGGTGGCACTCTAGCCTAAAGAGGTTACACTCAACAGGGTTTATGGGAGTACTACTTTGTCCATGTGACACATCCACACTCGTGGTACTTGAACTTTCCTCAAGCACCCATTTTATATCCTGGCTAGAAGTGGCTTGGCTTTAGCCTGTTACCGGTTGAGTCGTCCCTTAAGGTGAGTACTTTTTACCTTAAGGTAGGCCCATTTCTAGAATTAATAACCGTTTCTCTTACACCCAGGATCGCTCGAAAGCGCAAGGGGAGAGGATACTTTGATTATTAAGTCGTGAAGGTGACAAAAAATAAGGTGGGTCTGGTTTTCTGATCACCTAGTTTTCACAAGGTGAGAGCATAATCACCTACGACCTTCAAGCACAGTCAAACAGAATCAAGCACATGTTCATTAACCCCCTAGTTAAGCCTATGTGGAAGACGACAATTGTTCATTTTTAATGCACCAATTGAAGTGTTTTATATTCTAAAAGACAATTGGTTTCAAAATCATGTCTTCGAGGAACGTCCTGCATCAAAATCTCATTAGTAGTTTCATGCCTCCTTTCTTTGACAAGCGTATGTTTTGATTTTTAATTCTTTGCCAAACGAACCTAGCAAAAGAAACCAAATTTAAAAAAATTAGTAACAAAACCCAAACTTAACCAAAATGAAAACTAACATAAATTTAAAGAAAAAAATCTAGGAAAAAAAGTTAATCTAAGATAAAAAAGCTAATTTAAAATTAAAAGTTAATCTAAATTCAAAATCTAAAGTTAGAGATTAAAAAGTAATCTAGATTCAAAGTTAATCCAAATTTAAAACTTATCTAAGTTAGACACTAATTAAAAACTAATCTAATTTAAAAGTTAGTGCAAATTAAAAACTTAAAAAAAAGTTATTCTAATTAAGCAGAATTAAAAGCTATTCTAAATTAAAATTAATCTAAAACTAAAAGCCAATATTAAAAATTACTCTAGATTAGAACTAATCTAAAGTTAAAAACTAATCTAAGAATTAAAAACTAACTTAAATCTAAATTTCTAATCTAAATTCTAAATTAAATCTAAACTAAAAATCTAATTTAGAAAGTCAAAATCTAAAAAAAAAATTAATAAACTAAGAATCCAAGTAAAATCTAAATTAATGATTTTTTCATGATTTAAAAATTTAAGCTAAATTAAAAAGCTAAACAAAATAAAAATTAAATTTAAAAACTACATTAAGAAAGAAAGAAAAACTGTAAAAAGCGAAATCTAATCTAAATTAAATTAGTAACTAAAATCTAAACTAAATTAAAAAAAAATCTAACTAAACAAGAGATTAGAGACTGAATTAAATCTAAATTAAAAGGCTAAGAATCTAAATTAAAAATTAGTCTAAGTTAATTAAAACTAATCTAAATTAATCTAAGCCTTAAAATTTTTCTAGTTCTAAAAATTAATCTAAACTAGATTAAATTAAATTAAATCTAAAATAAATCTATATTAAATCTACATTCTAAAATAAAACTAAATTTAAAAAGATCAAAATTAAAAAAAGCAAAATCTAATTTAGAAAAAGCTATTAAAAGTTAAAAGCTACAAACAAAAGCTAAATCTAATTTAAAAATTAAAAGCTAACTCTACATTAAAAGTTAAAAGCTAAAAACTAAAATCTAATTTAAAAGTTGAAAACTAAAAATCTAATTTAAATGTTAGAACTAAAAA
>VDFB02270651.1:327828411-328110833 GCA_007258455.2 Sequoia sempervirens | reverse complement strand
ATACTTGAAGAATAGGGTATTTGGTCAAACAGTTAATTTTTCTACTTCACCGGATCATTGTTTTGAGTTGTGGATCCCCGAGATTTCTTGTTGAGAATATACACTATCTTATTACTAAATTTTATGGTGTTGCATCAGCCGTTGTACGAGCTTGGAGGTCTAGTGTGATGTTTTTTGTCTATTTTCTCATTATGGTCGACCTAGTGTATATAGTGTGTCGTAGATGTATAAGGAGTAGTTGTTTCAACTATTTCTTGTGTTTGGAATTTTGGTTTAGGTCCCTACTATAGTCTAGCTGACTTGTGTGGGTACGCATTCATTCCAAATGGTGATTTGAGCCAACATGTGGGAGAATATTATATTTTGTTTAAAAGTCGACATATAGAAATGAAATCCTTGTTAGCAGATATAAAAATGAGATCGGTAATTCATTTTGTAAGATATGTATGAAGTGGTGGTGTGTTGCAATCATCAGGAAGAGCGATTAGGCGATTATGCATAGTTTCACTTGTGCATTAATATTTTTGCAGTGCGAGTTGTGCAAAGCAGAGCAAAATTGTTGAATCAGTCAAAAGGACAACAAATTATCTACAAAGCTTAATTGGAACTATAATCAAGCATTGTGGATGATATTTCATTAGTTCACTCTTTTGGATCTATTCCAAATCATTGTAGGGTAATGAGCCCATCCTTTTTGAGCAGTGAGCTCTAGGCAGTGTGACTGAATGCAAGTGCATTCCCATTTTGTACTTTTCATTTTGGGTATACTCATATTATATTGTGGATTGGCCATCTACCATGGTTTTTCCCCTAACAGGGTTTCCACGTAAAAATTCTAGTGTTCTGGTGTTGTGATTATTTTCTTTCTTTTGATGCATGTTTCTTTTATTGAATGGTTAAGTAAGTTAAATGACATAATAACAAAGTTGAATTTTTGCACAACACTGATTCACCCCCCTAGTGTTTCTTGTTTCCAACAATTGGTATCAAAGCTAGTTCCTTAGAAGAAGTCTTACAGCTTGGGGAGATCTTGGAAGGTGTCTTTCAATGGATACGAGCAGTCTTCAACAAAAACTTATGGTGGCCCTTGATGATCTAGACCAGTCAAAATCTGAGAATCGAGAACTGCAAGAAAATATTGAGAATGCAGAAAAGTTCATTTAGTCACTAAAAGACAAGATTGATGAATCAAGGGAGAAAAGAAAGAAATTATGTGGTTAGCTCAAATAGAAGAAAAAAAGCATGGAAGATGAACAACTCATCTGGCTCTGAAAGAGAAAAAAAAATAATGTGAAAATCTTTCCAAAGAGAATGTTGTCTTAAAGCATGAAATGGAATCTATCATGATGAGAATGACCAATGATATTGAGGACAAAAAGAAGAATGAAGAAAAGCTTGCACAGTCTTTGAAAGAAAATTCTGAACAATGTAGCTAACTAGATAATGAATTGGAGCAATCCAAGAACAATGAAGAAGTGCTTGAAAAGCAGCTTGATGATCTGAGAGATAAACTTGCTACTACAAATGAGTACAAGGAGAAATTAAAAGCAAGCTCATCAAAACTTGATGAACTGAGTAAAGGACAAAGGACTGATGGTGACAAATGAGGTCTTGGATATGAAGAAGGAGAAAGTTTCATATCTGTACAAAGGAACTCTGAACAAAGAAATTCTGGACAAGGAAGATTCAAACAAGTCAAATGAAAGGAGCCAAAATATATCCGGTAAGGCAACCAAATTATCAAAGATTTAATGGCTATTGTTATGTCTGCAACAAATTTGGCCATATGGCTTCTCAGTGCAGGAGTAGGGTGAACACAAGAGGACCATCGTTCTTAGGTCAGTGTTTTAATTGCTATAAGTATGGTCATAAGTCAAGTGAATGAAAAATTGAGATGAATAATTTTCATAGAAATTCTAGATGCTATGCATGCAATAGATTTGGACATATTGCTAATCAATGCAGATCAAGTCAAAGCCAGCGGAACAGTTGGCCTAGACAGAGAAGTGTTGTGTGCTACAATTGCAACAAATTTGGCCATATCACTAGATTCTGTTGGAACAAAAGAGGTCTGGTAAAGCAGAACATGAAACAGGATGTTAAAGGGAAAGGAATAGTTATTGCTGATGTGATCAAGAAGAAAATGTAGAAGAAATGGGTGAAGAATAATCCCTCTGTAGAAGAAAATGGACCTGCACCATAAGCTACTTTTGGTAATTCCTCAGGGAATTAATTTTAGGTCTTTGGCATAGGGGGAGCTATCAAGAAAAACTCTTAAACCCCCTTTGGAAAGTGAATGATACTGGAATCTGAATGTGTCCAATAGGAGAGTTGATAATTTTAGATGTTGTGAAATGAATTAAAGGCATTAGTGAAGCATATTGAAGATCCTCATAAGAGTCATCTATCTCGGTGCCTGAAAGGAAGGAAACCAAATGATTTAGGGCAAGGGAATTTATTGAAAAGGAGTTAGGTATGTGGACAATAAAAGGAACAACATCAACCCTCATTTTTCATATTGCATTTGGAGAAAAGTGGTTTGGAGAGCTCTAAAGTGATCTTTGAGAATTTGTGGAGAGACTCAAGCATAAAGGAGAATTTGCAATCAAATTTTGTTTTCATCCCCAAAAGGTATTTATTGAAAACCTAAAAATTTGTGTGATTGCAATCATGTCCACTCCTCTGGTAGTCAAATTTAAGGATAGGCCACGTCCAAAGTTCAAATGGCATCTATATAAGTTCGTAGATATAGAGCCCTTAGGTGCATTTTCATTGGTGTCGTGTGGAGTCCTGCCTATTGAAGATATTAGGGATTATGTGCATGAAAACATTGAAGATTGGGGAACCTGCCATTTGCTAGATTTTTACTCTCATCATATAATTCAAGAAGATTATACTATGAAACCAGAATTTAAAATCCTAGAAGATAAGAAATTTATGCAATTTGTGAAATTCCCCATATTTGAAGAAGATGAATAGGTTCGATATATGTTGAGCTGTGTCCATGATGAATTCATGTGGTTGGATGTGCCATTCAAAATCACAAAAGAAGCTATATATGTAGTTATAGGACTAAATTCCACCGGTAGACTTCCAATTTTGAAGTCTGTGAAGAATGATAAGGTTACTAATGCGATAGGCTTGAAATGGGACATAAGAGAAATGACGATAGATGATATTGTCACAGTGGATGTAAAATTTGCATCAATGGTTATCGGCTATAAGATTTATCACTCAATCCAAGAGAATTCAATATCCGACACAACTATCTACACAACAAATGAAATGGTTAAACATAATGAAGACTATGATTTATGTGAATAGCTCAGAAGCTAGTTATTGGAGAATTTGGGAAAAATCAAGAAGGATAAGAAGAACATAATCAAATACGGTAACTTGATGATATGTTTGCTTTTTTACTTCTTGGGTGAGGTACCGGGAGTTGGTAAAGTTCAATGGTGTAATGATATGATGGTATTTGTTCAGATAAGGAATATGTTATGTGGACTAGTTGATCAACAGACCCACAATACAATCCTATGGGGATACTTTAAAAAATTTCAAAATTTGATGCACACTAGAGAAAGAATTCTTGCTTCAATAGTAGAGCAATACAAGGAAACTATTTGATTCATGATAAACATTGACTAGTGCCATATGGAAGTTGTTGATCCTAGAACAGTTTGGATCATGCCTATGGGTTATGAAGTAGATGAGAACATTCTGAGGATGTATGTTGAACACCTGCTGAATTCACCTCTGGATTAGGGAGAAGAAAGGTTTGGTACTTACACAAAGAAAAGCTTGCAGGTTCATTCAAAACTAAAAAATCCCATGATAGTCAGAAGGGTAAGAAGAGAGATAGAAGATTTTGCAAAGAATATGGGAATTCCTGTGCAGAAACTGAAAGAAGTGGGAAGGAAAAGAGATGAAGTTGAAGCAGCTAAGAAGAAAGAAAAGGAAAAATCAGTTGGTTCAGGAACATCTCCTGCTCACACTAGAAGTTCCCCTACAGTTCAGTCAATTCAAGCTGAGGCTTCTGGAAAAAGGAAGAAGAATAAAAGCACAAGATCTTACAAAGTTGTGTTGTAGATGAAGAGGAAGAAACTGATTCAAAAGAAGTAGTAAGAGAGATAAAGGCTACTGGTACATAGGCTGTCAAATTGAATAAGCGAAAACCTTTTGGGAAAGGAGAAGCAAAGAAAAAGGCTAAAATTGACTAGCCCAATATGTCTTGAGGAAGTTGAGAATGCAGTGGTGAAAGATGGAAGTCTCAAGCCACTCTGTGATTGGTATGAAACATTTGATGAATCCGGTAAGAGAATTCTTGAAGAAGCAACAATAAAGCATATGAATGTTTTCAATAAAGTCCTTGTTGAAATCATGTCCAATTTTCCTACAAGTCTATATGATGCTTTGGATTCTAGGAGGTTGAGTGCCAGATTAGAAGAAGAAAATATGAGGAAGTGAGTTCTTACCGATTTGTGCCCAGAAATGAATATTGAAGAAATGCATTTATTCCTTGAAAAGGCTAAAAACGAATTTAAGAGAAAAACAAGGGTAAATAAACTCATGATTGGTGAAACTGATGCTGTTGTCAGTGAAACTAAGGAAATTTTAGAAGAACTTTTGTCAAGGGAGAAGATTAACATTAAGGAAATTAATACTGAAAATGTTCAAGGAAATGAGGAATTCAATATGGAGGTAAATGAATTAGAAGAAAAGAATGTGAATGAGGAGAACATAAATGTATTTGATCCTCCAAAATTTGAGGATATTCTGACTTCTCCTAATGAGGAAAATACAGAGACACCTATGGCAACTAAGGTTCCTATTGAAGTGCTAGTTGAGGAAAAGGAGGTGCATACTGAAGAAGTTGAAATGCCTAAAGGAAATCCTGAATTAGAATTCAAGGTTGAAAAAGAAAAGGATCAAGAAATCAGAATAGAGGAAGTGAAGGAAACTCCATTGGAGCAATGGGATGAGTCAGATCCTAAGTTAGATGAAAGATCAATTAACCTATCTAATCTATCTCCAATTTAGAAGATGAAGGTCACTAAAATTTCTCAAGCCAAAGAAAATGAGAAGATACTAAAATCTCACATAGAGAATAGTGAATTGCTAAAGCTTGCATCTGGAATTTTACAGAAATTAATGCCTACTTATGTTTTGGACCTGTAGGTTCCTCCTCCGGTCAGTTAAAGAAGCTAATAAATTATGTAGATTCTCATTTTGAATCTTTTGAGAAATCTACTTTGGTTAAAGTGAAAAAGGAGTTCAAGGAGTCGAGATTTGGTAGCCTAAATGAATTGATTGCCAAAGAAAAAGCTATGTTTGGCACTTGTATGAAAAATGTTCAAGATACTATGTCTGAAGGAGGAAAAGTGTACAAATCCTGCTTGATCTTGTCAAAATTTATTGAAGCAAATGAGAAGAAGGTGAAAGACATTGAACAATAGTTGGTCACTATTTCCAATACTTTTGATCCATTAGCTGGTAGTGTTTGTAAACAAGAAAATTAGGTAATATTCTTGCTCAACCAAATAAAGAATCTGAAACTTGAAAAGGAAAGGATTATTGGCAAAGTATGTGAACTCAAGGGACTAATAAGTCCAAAGATTGAGATGATGGTAAATTCTCTGAAAGAAGCTAAAGATGCTATAGCCGCTCCTAATCCGGTAAGTCTCGAAACAATAGAAACTTTGTCATATCTACTTTGTGGGAATATAACCATTTTGGAGAGTTTGAGAAGTGTCTAGGAATCACACTTAAGTGGACTAAAGAATAACTTTGCAGACGTCTTCAAATTTTTGTAAGTCTTAGGTTATGTCTATGCAACATTGCAATTTTGGATTCCCCAATTTTTATCATTGATGTCAAAGGGGGAGAGTGCAGTGAAAAATGCTTTAACATTTCTAGGGGGAGCAGTATTCTGAATTTTGGCAGTGTACTTACCAGTTTCGACACTTAGCCATTTTTCACTAAGTGTTGCCATCAATGCCAAAGGGGGAGATTGTTGGCATATGGCTTCTAGTGTTGTCATTGATGGCAACTGAAGTCATTTCCATGGTCCACAGATCAACATCTAGTCATACTAGTAGATAAAGTGTAATACTATGTGTTACCGACAAAATACTTAAAGAATAGGGTATCTGATCAATCAGTTAATCTATCTACTTCCCCAGATCATTGTTTTGAGTTGTGGATCCCTAGGATTGCTTGTTGAGCATGTGTGTTATCTTCTTACTAAATTTTATGGTGTTGCATCAGTCGTTGTATGAGCTTGGAGGTCTAGTATGATGTTTTTTGTCTATTTTCTCATTATGGTCAACCTGGTGTATATAGTGTGTCGCAGATGTATAAGGAGTAGTTCTTTCAACTATTTCTTGTGTTTGGGATTTTGGTTTAGGTCCCTACTATATTCTAGCCAACTTGTGTGGGTACACATTAATTCCAAATGGTGATTTGAGCCGACACGTGGGAGAATATTATATTTTGTTTAAAATCTGACATATATAAATGAAATCCTTGTTAGCGGATATAAAAATGAGTTTGGTAATTCATTTTGTAAGAGATGCATGAAGTGGTGGTGTGTTGTGATCATCAGGAAGAGAAATCGGGAGATTATGCACAGTTTCACTTGTGCATTAAGATTTTTGTAGTGTGATTTGTGCAGAGCAAAGCAAAATTGTTGAATTAGTCAGAAGGACAACAAATTATCTATAGAGCTTAAGTGGAACTGTAATCAGTTCACTCTTTTGAATCTATTCCAAATCATTGTAGGGTAGTGAACCCATCCTTTTTGAGTAGTGAGAGATCTAGGAAGTGCACCTGAATGCAAGTGCATTCCCATCTTGTACTTTTCATTTTGGGTATACTCATATTATATTGTGGATTGGCCATCCACCATGTTTTTCCCCATAAAAGGGTTTCCACGTAAAAATCCTGGTGTTATGGTGTTGTGATTATTTTCTTTTTGATGATGCATATTTCTTTTGTTGAATGGTTAAGTTAAATGGTAGAATAACAAAATTGAATTTTTGCACAACACTGAGTCATCCCCCCTCTTAGTGTTGCTTGTTTCCAACACAAACCCACTTTCCCCACATGTTGGAGTCAGTTTTGGGGGGAATCTAGTGGCTCTTTTTTAGGCTATTTTGATGGATCTGACCCAAGTTAGTTGGTGGCTCCTATTTTGGTGCAACTACTTGGGATTGTGTATTATATTCACTTTTGTAATTAATTTTGGAGTTAGTTCTTTTGATGCAGATTGTGACTTAGTGACTTTTGGAGTCCTTTGTCAAACTTCTTGCAAGCTTTTGCAACTCATTTGGGAATGAATTCAAAAAAGGCCTTGGATATCAATACTTGAAGTGTGTGCCTTCTTTTTCTTGTAGTATAGTGGTTATCAAGTGGTTGATCAAATTACATGTGAGGTATTTTCACTTCCTTGTAGTTTTGTCTCACAATATTCTACCTTTTCTGCAAAAGTATGTCTATGCAAGTTGAAAATTGTGTTTCAAGTTGCATGTAGCTTTTAAACTGTGAAGGTGTCCTTTCTTTTTGAAAGTTAAATGCATTCAAGCCTTTTTTCAAAACACTTATGCATAAGCCTACAAAAATAAGTTGTGCAAGTTTTTTTTATTTTCAATCATTGAAAAACAAGTGTTTGTTTCTCTGAATTTTTAGGTCCTTAGTATAATCTGGTGTATCACCTTTAGTTTTCATTATCAGTATTTTATTTTATGTTATCTATTTCTACCCTTTTCCTCTACAAGTTCAGTAGAGTAGTTTCGGTGAAATCCAATTAAGAGCCAACTTTCTCTGGAGGTTCTTTTCTACTATAGGTGACCCACAACCTTAGAAAAATTCCCATGTTTCACATGATTAGCTATGTTAAGATTCAACTAGGGTGCAAATCATAGTGATAACACTAACATAAACTAAAACCCTAACAATGCAATTTAACAAAGATAAGCAATGAAGTCCAAAGCATACATGATACACCATAGTTCGTTAGTCTTTGTAAGGTATCAATGATCACTTCAGATCTACCAAGGTCCTCTCTCCATGATAGTGTATCTAATGCTAGATGACTTAGATGAAAATTTTAACCCTTAGGTAGCTTGTTCTATGAGTAGATGACTTACATCAAGAGAGATGCTCAACATATTTCTCTTTGTTCCAAGTGTTAGTTACTTCAATCAAATATTTCATGGTGAATTCCATGGTAAACATCCTTTCCAACTGTGAATGCATATTTTTTATTACCATTGATTCATTAGTTATGATGTTGAGACCTTGAGGTAGTACCTAAGCTAGTTCATCTTTCCATACCCCTTGCTCCTTGATATTACCTTCATTGTTAAAGAAGTCAACCCAATTCATGTCCAAGGGTTTATCAAATTCATTGAGTTCTTCTTTAATAATTTCTTGAAATTGATTGTGCATATCCATTAGTTTGTCCCATATTGTAAGTGTCTCACCATTGATGTTTCTTTTTTCTATCAATTCTTCGCTTTTTTCAATCAACCTATGTTGCAATATTTTATGTTTTTGAAATGTATTGTAGGTTTTAGTGTATTTCATCCAAAACTTGTTAAAATTCTCAAAAATATTTTCAAACCTTCTCTTCAATAGCTCTGAGGTAATGTTGAATTTAACTATCTTTATTTCATTATCCAGTTTGTCATATTTTCTTTAGGTTCTTTCAAATTTATTTTTTGAATAATCTGTTTTAGTCATGGTTTCTAGCAACTTCATGTCACTATCCACCAGTTGTGGGTAAAAGCCATATGGCATCTTTTCTTTGTATCAACTTATTTCCTATTTTAATCCTTCATTTTCAAAGGCATATCTTTTTTTCCCTTTACCAACTTATCAATCTATGCCTTGGTGAATTTGGAGACAATAATATTCAAATATGCAATTTCAATGGGGTCAGTGTCTCCAACTCTTTGCATAAGAAGATGGCCAAATACTCTATCACGATCATCAATAACTGCAGGTCTTTTGTCTGGTGGGTATAGGGCCCAAATTTATAAGGTTGCTTTATCATAATTATATTCGGATCCTGTGTAAATACTATCCACCCCTTTTGTGCTTAGTTGTAATGTCTTATTTTGGATCCTTCTAAAATTTTCAAATACAATTGTTTAACTTGTGTCCCACCTTGAAAGGAGCATAACTCCAACCTCTTCTAACAAATATATTCCCCTTTTTGGGGTGATGATCTTCATTTCCATATATATTTCATTTTGTGACTCTCTTAAGGCATCTGCTTCCTTTTCAAGGGTAATCCCGTTTATCTTTTCCCTCACCAGCTTCTCTTTTATTCATAAATAAAAGACTTAAATTCTAAATATTTCAAAAATGAGTCATCAGAGATGAACTTCATACTTTCCATGTGTTTCACATCATCAAAGATTTTTTCTAATGATTATATTATGACAATGTTTATTTCAAGTGGAGGCTCATAACTTTCAATTATAGGTTTAGTCACATGTGCACCTTCATTCTCATCCTCGACTTCTTTTTTTTCTATAGTTGATGTGTCAACAAAAAATATGATGTCCAAGATAGGCTGTGGAGATATGTGGTATAGTGGGATTTTGTTTTCTGCCTATACTCCCATGACATCTCCCCTTGTAGTGACATTTCTCTTTTTGTTAAACACAACAGATGGAACATCTCTTGTTAGTTCAACTTCATGTGAAACCAATGTTTCCAACATTTTAATGGGATCTTCAATTTCAAGAAACGCCCCTTTATATAAGGGGTTGTTGTATGTCCTCCAAGATTTTGTTGCCATTACCTTATTATACAAGCTTCTCCTTCTAATTGCATGATGCTCATCAATATTTCTAATTAGATCATCTTATACAAACAGTATGTGATTATACCCTCTCAACCATTGTATGACCTTGTGGTGCAGGAGCACCTATTTGATCACATGCCTCCATGAGGCCATATTGAGTAATTTGTCCCATTTTATGTTTTGATAATGTAATAAAGCCCAAGAGGCAACCTTTGTGGTGTTATAGGTCCTAGGATGTTGTTCATTTCTCATATATTGTAAAAATTGTCAAAAGTGCAAAATTAGGTAGATGAAATGTCATTAAGGTGTTTTGTCAACACACTAATCAAAAGGTGGTTGTAAATAGTTGGTTTGGGTTGAAAATGTATAAATAAACCCTGCAAAACTCGAATTGGTGGTTGGAGACATTATTTTTGAAGTTAAATGAATGGCAACCTCAAGTTTGGTATGCATTTTCTGATTTTTACATTGTTACCAGATTGAAGTTGTGATTTGTACAGCCTAGTATGGACTCAAATGATAGATTATGATATATTGATGGAAATATCTTTGTTTCTAGTTTCCAATTCTTTTTGTCTCATTGAATTTCATTGAGTTTTGTGGAAGATATGATTATTTTAGTGAGACTGCCTATTCTAACAATATTGTGCAGAATTTACAGTCTAAAGAAGTGTGATGGTACGGAATATAAATTCTATATTTTGGATCTAAAATCAATTTTATTTTGTTTCCATGTGAATATAATTTCATTTTCTTCAACTCTTATCAAAATTTATTAAGAATTGAATAAGTTATAAACATTTTTGTGAGGGCAGGTCTGAACCCTACCTAGGATTTGCAGTTTTGGGAAAAATACAATAACTTTAATTTCCACCGTTGGATCTTCATAAGAATTGGAGGAAAAGTGTATAACTATGTTTTCTTCAATATCACCAGAGAGATTGGCTTAATTATTTGTTTTTTGGAAGTTATTAATTACTGTTAATTGCATTAAATTGTGGGCTGCCATGACAATGTTTCCAGTGAGATCTAGAATGGTTAATAGCATGTGTTATGTAAAGATTGTTTTGGATTATTATTGAAGGTTTGTGAGATGTGTTTTGAATCCTCCTAGCTCTACACCAAACTGGTACCAGAGCCTAGAAAATATATGGGCTGGTGAATTTTGTTGGTTTGGTGTTTGTTGTTATGAAATAACTTGCACAATAGAAGAATATGATATGAGATATGCTGCAAATACTTGATAATAACTTAGAATAATAAGCCACTTCGAGGGGGAAAACCTCCAAATATCTCTAATGAGAACACACTTCACAACTTGATGATGAAATAAGACTCACAACCTCCTATATATACCTATCTATGCCAAGGATATCACCAAGGCCGACTTAGACACACCTATATAAGACTTAGGCCGACCTAAACAACTAAATAACAATATACTAATGATAATATGACTTAATAGAGAGTTAAGATAGCCACAAGCCGACTATTCATAACCCAATGTACACTAATATTAAGGACGTAGCATGCCCCCCTTCTTTAGAGAAGCATTGTCCTCAATGCTAATCAAGTTTGGATTCTTTTCAATGAACTCCTCATCCTCCCATGTTGCATCTTCAATTAGAAAATATTCCCTTGTAATGAGGTAACTTGGAATTGTTGATGTCACCTGCTTCTTCATGTGTGTCTGGAAAATTAACTTCAGCTCCAAGTTGTGTCTTCCCTTTACATAAAGCTCTTGATGGCGATGAATGTGTTCTTCCTTTACTTGAACCTTTTGATGTGTCAAAGAGGAAGAGGTGAGGAATAATGCATGGTTCCCTTGCATTGGTTGAATAGATTGATTAGGAACTTCTTCTTTATTGTATTTTTCTTTTTCCTTTGTATTTTCTTCATCATCTTCTTCTTCTTTGTCTTTTTGTGCTTCTTCTTCTTCTTCTTCAGGTTCATCTTCTGCTTCTTCTTCTTCTATTGTTGCTTCTTCTACTTCTTCATATGCCTCTTCTTCTTCTTCTTCTTCTTCTTCTTCCTCCTCTTCTTCTTCTTCTTTCACCACTTCTTCTTCTTCTTCTTCTTCTTCTTCTTCTTCTTCTTCTTCTTCTTCTTCTTCTTCTTCTTCTTCTTCTTGGCTACTTGAAACCTCCTTTCTTGGTTCATTCATAAAGGCACTTAACAAGCTTCGTATGATCGATATATCCATCTTAATTGAGTAAATGTCTTCCTTGAACTTATTTATTTCCTCATTATGAGTAATATCCTTGATTTTTTCACCATCCTTATCAGGAGTCTTCCTCGGAGTGACAACATTCTTTTTACCCCTTGTTGCAGGCCCCATCATGATGGAAACCACTAATGTTGAAATAAATCACACAAATGAAACTTAAAATATCTCAAATTTTTACTGTAATATCCTTTATTATTTCTTCAAAAACCCAATAAAAATTAGACTCCAATTCAACAATATTTGCGAGATATGTAGATTCCAAATAAATAGTGTAGAAACCCTAATTCTGCAATAATTCGCTTAATTATACTCCAATTCTTCTGAAATCTGGACTGTAGCTTCTTCAATATGTTCTTCAAAAACCCTTTAAAAATCAGAAAAAAATTCACCAAAATCTGAAAGATATGCTCTTCCCAAAATCGCCTCCAAAATTGAGAAAAACCTTGCCTCTATGGTGCCAAGATCATGCTCTGATACCACTTGTTATGAAATAACTTGCACAATAGAAGAATATGATATGAGATATGCTGCAAATACTTGATAATAACTAAGAATAATAAGCCACTTCGAGGGGGAAAACCTCCAAATATCTCTAATGAGAACACACTTCACAACTTGATGATGAAATAAGACTCACAACCTCCTATATATACCTATCTATGCCAAGGATATCACCAAGGCCGACTTAGACACACCTATATAAGACTTAGGCCAACCTAAACAACTAAATAACAATATACTAATGATAATATGACTTAATAGAGAGTTAAGATAGCCACAAGCCGACTATTCATAACCCAATGTACACTAATATTAAGGGCGTAGCATTTGTGGTTGTGTTGTGCAGGTTGAGGAAGAAAACCTGATTGCCTAGGTGTGGCAAAGTAAAGTGGAAGCAAGGAGAGACTTGCTTGTGGAGATGGATTTTTTGAGAAGATTGGAAAGATATTTGTAGGCTGAGGATTCAAGAAATAAGGAAAGAGAGGAAAAAGAGTTGAGAAAGAAGGAAGAAAGAAAAGGATAAGGGAAGAGAAGATGGACAAAGAGATTGCTGAGTTGAAGGGAGAATTGAAAAGACTTGAAGAAGAGTTCCAAGAATCCATGATGAACATGGAACAAATTATGAAAAAAGATACAAGTTGGAATTTTACATTGAAAAGGAAGGTGGTTTGGCCTATAAAAAAGATTATGAAGAAACAAAGAAAACAAAATAAGGTAGCAAATTCAGTCAAAGATGAAGAAGAAGATTTATGGGCACAATATGCAGTCATTGAAGAAGAATGGAATAGTAAGGTTGGTGATGGAAAATTCAAACAAGAGGAAGAAGAACTCATCAAGGTAGAAGAAAGTAAGGAAATTGAGGTTGAAAGTGAATTGGTGTCAAGATTGGATAAGCTGGTTATGGGTGAAGAAGAATTTGAAGTACAAGAAGACAAGGAGGAGCCCTCAAAGTCTCTATATTTTGATTCTAATTTTTCTTTGGATTATGTATGTGCAGATTATGAAGGACAAAGTGAAGTGTTTGATGACATGATAGAGTTTTCAGACTTCCAAGTTGCAGGGATACTTGAAAGGAGAAGGCATAAGAATAAAAAAAGAAATAAAGGACAAAATCTGATTGAAAATACAAAGGACAAGGTGCAACCTAATTGGAAGACTAGGAAGAAGACAATTCAAAGGGGCTTGAATTATTTTGCCCTCGGGAGTTTGGTGCAGGAGCACCTATTTGATCGCATGCCTCCATGAGGCCATATTGAGTAATTTGTTCCATTTTATGTTTTGATATTGTAATAAAGCCCAAGAGGAAACCTTTGTGGTGTTATAGGTCCTAGGATGTTGTTCATTTCTCATATATTGTAAAAATTGTCAAAAGTGCAAAATTAAGTAGATGAAATGTCATTAAGGTGTTTTTTCAACACA
This sequence comes from Sequoia sempervirens, assembly GCA_007258455.2. NCBI lineage: Eukaryota > Viridiplantae > Streptophyta > Pinopsida > Cupressales > Cupressaceae > Sequoia > Sequoia sempervirens. Next base: position 328,096,869 of record VDFB02270651.1, on the reverse strand, counting down.
CTAATCAAAATATGGTTGCAAATAGTTGGTTTGGGTTGAAAATGTATAGATAAACCCTCCAAAACTCGAATTGGGGGTTGGAGACATTATTTTTGAAGTTAAATGAATGGCAACCTCAAGTTTGGTCTGCATTTTCTGATTTTTACATTGTTACCAGATTGAAGTTGTGATTTGTACAGCCTGGTATGGACTCCAATGATAGAGTATGATATATTGATGGAAATATCTTTGTTTCTAGTTTCCAATTCTTTTTGTCTCATTTAATTTCATCGAGTTTTGTGGAAGATATGATTATTTTAGTGAGACTGCCTATTCTAACAATATTGTGCAGAATTTACAGTCTAAAGAAGTGTGATGGTACGGAATATAAATTCTATATTTTGGATCTAAAATCAATTTTATTTTGTTTCCATGTGAATATAATTTCATTTTCTTCAACTCTCATCAAAATTCATTAAGAATTGAATAAGTTATGAACATTTTTGTGAGGACAGGTCTGAACCCTACCTAGGGTTTGCAGTTTTGGGAAAAATACAATAACTTTAATTTCCACTGTTGGATCTTCATAAGAATTGGAGGAAAAGTGTATAACTATGTTTTCTTCAATATCACTAGAGAGATTGGCTTAATTTTTTTTTTTTTGGAAGTTATTAATTACTGTTAATTGCATTAAATTGTGGGCTGCCATGACAATGTTTCCAGTGAGATCTAGAATGGTTAATAGCATGTGTTATATAAAGATTGTTTTGGATTATTATTGAAGGTTTGTGAGATGTGTTGTGAATCCTCCTAGCTCTGCACCACCTTGACATCATTAATAAACTACTTGGGATAAAAATTCTCCCTCTTATTTCCTTTAGGAAAGTTATAGCGATCCAACTTTTTATCAATCAATTCATACCCCTTCTCAGAAACTACAACAAAATCTCCAAAACATAATGTACCTAGCATAAGGGATTGCTTACTATAACTCTTAAGGTGCAAGAAATCTGAGTAAGCCAATTGCTTGGCAATTTCCAAATATGCCACCCTATTAGGACATGTTTTTGGTACTAGAAATGGAGCTCCCTCATAACCATATACTCAAATGTTTATACAATCTTCATATGCATACCAATCACTCTAATTGTGATTGACTCTCCCTCTCTCATCTTTGTCCTTGGGCCTAAGAAATTTTTGTACTTCTAGTGACAAGTTATAATTAAATGGGTAGCCCAAGAGTTTATACAATGGTTTGATGAAGTATTTTTCAAATTATATATAGTGTGACCTTATACATCTACTATCCCAAATTGTTGTCCACATCTATATTGGCCTGATACTCCCATTGTCATCCATGTCCATTATTTGCATATCCTCACTCCACATTCTGACGTTTTTCCCTTTGTACAAAACAAGATGCATTAGTGACCAATAGTGCATGCATCAAATACCTTTGTCACTATTTTTAATGACATTGAGGGTATTGTGGAGATTATTAGCTAGGTACTCGACATAGTATAATGGCCTGGAATCTTGATTTTAAACGTTTGTAGCCAAGACAATTGGTGCTATGGCCATTAATGTGGGGGCATCTACACCCAATACTTGATAAGCTAAATAATAAGTGCATTGGTAATAATCTTCAAGAAAACTAACAAAGAACGGGGGTTGTTCTTCATTTGAAAACACCTTAAGTTTATTTCCTCTAGCATAGGGTCTATTTAATGGTAACCTCCATCTCTTCTAGCTAGTTTCCATGCTATGATATTCCTCTAAAAGATCCTTGATTCTATATTTCATGTTCATACTTGTATCTTTTTGGAAAATTATAGGGATTTAATTCTTTGTGATAGGTAGGAAGGAAGATCCATCTGGAAGGCATATCATTCATGTTTGGGGGTTATATCTTATTGCTAGTGCCTTGAACAACTTCACATTGATGAGCACATTAGGCACCATTAATTTTCATAAGTTGAGTTTCCACGAATTAGATACTGGATGGTGCCTATGTATTTTCCTGTAATGGTATATAAACAAATCATAGCCCCTCTTTTTTTTTCCTCTAACTTTTCCACTCCATGGTTTAATTGGGTAGTCCTTGTGGACTTTGGTTCAGAACTAGTGCATTAATCTATCAAGTCTTGGTTCAAATCTCTAGTTTCTAGCTTCCCCCTCTTCACTTTTTGTTTTTTAGATGTACTCACCATTGATTTGTATAACAAGTCAAACCCTACTTTGTATTTACTATTTTAACTGGTTTGAAAATAGAATGAATCTAGTTTGAGCTTGGTTACATACTTGAGCTAATAGTGTCCCCTCTAGTTCTTTTATAAAAAATAGCCACTAAATTCCTTATCTCCTTCTTCCCCGAGTGCTAAAGAATTCCCAAGACCAAGGAGCCAAAGTTCTATCTGTAATTCACTCAGCTCTGGTTCATAAATGGTGATTGATGGAAACTTTCATGTCATTGTTGCTATTTTGAATATTTGTTGTTGATTTTCTTTTTGTCATAGCCAATTTCTTCCCTTAAGATATTTTTGTCCTATCACCCAGGTGAATTAATGCTTTCCCTGCATCGAAGTGACCAACACCGTACTCCTATCGACTTTTATCACTCTCCCTGAAAAATTTCTCAATAATGTTCTTTTCTCCACTTTTCAAGGTTTTTATGGGACTATTTTCATATTCTTGTCAATATTTACACATCTCTTCGATATATTCATCTATTATTGGGATGTTTAAAGGACTTAAAAAAATATTACTTCAAAATGTTGAAGTCTCTTCAAACTCCATCTAGTTGACATTTATTTGTTATTCTGATGTGCTCACGTATCTTCAATTTTAGCTGATGAGATTTTAATGTCAGTTCCTAGGTGGTCCATCTTCAATAAATTTCACATATTAGTTCATTGAAGGGACCCTTGAATATCTCTCACTGAAATATGTTCTTCCTTCTGATATATGTATTTTTTGTTTGTCATATTTTCAAAGAGACTCTAGAATCTATCTCTTCGGCATTTCATTATCACTTCGACAAGCCTGTCAAAACATGAATGATATTGCTTTCAACACACATCATCCCATCAAAGAGACTCCAAAATATTTCCTCCTGACATTTCATTATGTCTTCGATTTTGTCTTGTCGGATCATTGAGGGGACCATGAAATAAATCTCTTTGATATTTCATAGTCTCCCCAACTTGAACTATTTCATATTTCTAATTTACTAGGTAAGAAGCCATTTGAACTATCAGTGTGAGGAATAAGGTGTTTAGGTGATGGGATAATGGTAATAGGATATATCTCATTATTGGCTAAATTTTTTAGGAGTAATTTTATGCATATTTTGATAATTTGCTTAGGTGTTTAATCATTGTTGAGGCACATATGCTAATTTTTTAATTTATATGGGATTTTCAGTGTCATTCAAACCTAAAATTTAATTTGCAAGGTGAGCCATTCTATGAAGTTTGGATATTTCACAAGGTTGATCTTTCCTATATTGGATTTAGAGCTTATCTGGGTGGTGGTATGATCCGGTGGACATTTTTCAGTGAAAATTGAAGGGTCTTATTTTTCTCCAGAATCAGCACCATCAGAAAGAGCTCAACGTCCTGGTTCCAACGCAACTCGAACGGAGCGAAAAGGAGTCCGTTTGCATGAGTTATGGCCAGTCAAACCTTTGGTCAAACCAGGATCAGGGGCATGCAGGAAGTGGAAAAAATGACTGTTTCAAAAGTCAACAGAAGCAGCGTCAAGTCGAAGAGCTCGTCGAGACGATTCCGACGGCGTTCGTTTTGTCGAAATCCGACATCGGAGGCTCAACTTATCGTCAGTCAAAGATCATGCTATGAAGGGTTGACTTTGACTGTACGGATGCTGACGTCAGCATTCCGTACTGTACAGATAGTGAAGTGGACGGGTCAGAACTTGACATGTGGCATCTCTGTCATCATCGTACGGACCCAATGGGAGGTTGACACGTGGCATCCGTACGCCACGTCATCAGCACGTCATCATCCGAGTCACTGTCCAGTCAGCGCACAGTCAGCATTGTACGTGGCAAACACGTCAGCATGTGAGTCAGCTCCACGTCAGAGCTTAGTTGGCACATAGTCAACATCCACGTCATCGGCCACGTCATCAGCTAGTTGGCAAACACGTCGGCATCCGAATCAGCAGTTACGTCATCGAGTTCATCCAGTCAAGGCCTGCCACGTGGCACCCTCCTAGTGCAACACGTGGCCTCGTCTTCATCCCGTTATCGGCGTGGGCGAATTAGTGTTCGCCACGTGGTAGTTGCTAGGCATGCCACGTGGACTCAGCGTTTCACTCCTCCCTGGGTCGGTTGTTTTTAGCAAAAAAGGCTTTGGCTGCTCCGCATGGGGCTCGAACTCCTCACCACTAGCGCGCGAATTTTCCGGCTAACCAATCCGTCAAAGACTCGGCCGTTAACTATATTCGGAGGCGGTTTTATTTTGTTAAGTTTATGTTGATAATTTGTTTTAAAATTGCAATGGTCGGGAGTGGAACCCGGGACCACCGGTGTAACAAAATTCTCAACCTCCAACGCGCCAGCGAGTCTATTCAATATGTTATTGGCACCGATTGCTTTTGTAGATTAGGTGAAACCGAATGCCTTATTTTTTAAAAACAAACTCCTAAATTAAAATAAACAATCAACTATAATCCTTTTTCAAAGGATCAAATCAGACCCCCAAAACAATATCAACCCGAATTGAATAATAAGAAGGGCTTGGCATAATTAAAGGAGATTAAGTTGTTTATATGGGAGATTTTTAAAAGATTTATATGTATTTTGGAGATATAAGGGAGATTATTAAAATCCAAATGTAAAATTTTGGGAGATTTAGTTGTTTTTAGGGGGATTTGGGAAATATTCTCAAATCAATTGGTTAAAGGCCAATTTGAGAAAATTATTTGTATAAAAAGGGGGCTTGAGGTGAGGATTGGAATCAAGTTTTTTACAGGTGATGAAGTCTTGATGCTGTGGAGATAATCAAAAGAGAGGTCTTGTTGAAGAGTTTTCAGATCATTCTTGCATATCAGAGCGTCGTTACGCTGCCGAATTGCTTGAAGAATGGTGGTGCTATTGTAATCGATTTTGGAGTTAATCGGATCGGTCTCTCTATTGGAGTGGACCCGGAGACGTAGTCACTTTCGTGACGAACTCCGTTATCAACTGTTTGCACTTCTCTTCTTCTTCTCTCTCATCTTCTTTCAGCTCGTTAATTCTTTCATTATGTTATTTCCTTAAGTTAATTTCGTTTTAATTAACTTGAAATAAACATTGTAAAAGCATTGTAAAAGTTTAAACATTTAAACTGCAATCTAGTCTAGATCCTACACAGATCAAGTTGGTATCAGAGCAAGTTGGCTATTATTGCAGTAGTTTTTCTTTTTGAATGCTAACGAGATCCAGGATTCAAAAGGGTGAAGGCAAGCTCAAAGAATTTGATCCTGAGATCGGGAAGCGTAGAACATTTTCGAAGATGTCAGTTTCTGGAATGGAGGTTCCTGAAGAAATCAGTGAGCAGGAGTTTCGAAAAGCATTCCTTGAGATGAAGGCAAAGGTGGACATTCTTTTTCAAGAGAGACAAGAATGGAAGGAACGTGAAGAAGGTTCGTCGAAGCAAGAAGATCGCAAAGACATGAAAGGGAAACATCATGGAGATGGTGACAAGCAACCAAATCACCCCTTTTCTTCTTCTCCTCCCTCTTCTCCTTCTCCTTCTTCTCCATCTTCTCCTCATTCTATTTCTTCTAATCCTTTCAAAAGTGGGTATAAGCCTAAGATCAAACTTGATGTAAAATTTGATTTACCTAAATATTGTGGAGAACTTAATGCTGAAAAATTGGATGACTGGATACAACAAATAGAGGTCTATTGTAGAGTCCAAAACTTGTTAGATGATGTTGATAGGATCCAATTGGCTACTCTTCGTTTAGGTGGTACAGCCTTAACCTGGTGGGAGAGTAAGTCTAAGGCAGAAGTTTCACAACATGGTAGAGTCAGTTTAACTTGGGCAGAATTTATTAATGCACTTAAGAAACAATTTTATCCCTTAGGACATATGCAGCAATTAATGATGGATTGGCAAATGTTTAGGCAAGGGAAAGGTCAAACTGTCCAAGAGTACACCCATGAATTCAGGAAAAGGGCTATTTCTTTGAATGTTCCTTTGTATACCCAAGACACGTTGTTGAAGTACATAGGAGGTTTGCATTCCTACCTTAGGCATTCTATCCTGGTTTTGAACCCTTGTAACTTGGATGAAGTGTCTGTTCAGGCAACACACTTAGAGTCAAGGGGTAAAGGATCTTTTATTGATAATGATGTAAAGAAATCTTCTAAGAATGTAGAGACAGGTAAAGGAAAGAAGGCAGCCACAATCAAGAAGGATGAGAAGCTTTCTTGTTCTCATTGTGACAAGAATGGTCATGATGAAGAACACTGTTGGAAGTTGCATCCAGAACTGAGGCCTAAGTGGGCTCAAAGACATAATCAGAAACAGAAGGGTAAGGATAAATCCACGAATGTTGTTATGGATCTTGGTTCAAATTCAGATGATGAGACTAAGATAACAGCGATGGGTCTAAAAGGTAAAGCCTCTATTTCTGGTGTTTCTGTTGCAAGTTGTGCTTCTTCTACAGTTAATGATTTCTCTGAAGATGTAAAAAGGAATGAGCTTTTTCATTTAAGGGTTATGGCTAAGAACACTAAAATTGATGCACTCATAGATAGTGGATCTCAGGTGAATTTAATTTCAGAAAGTGTTGTAAATAACTTGGGATTAAGAACTACACCACATAAGAAACCTTATCCACTAGGCTGGGTTTGTGAAAATGATAAGTTGCAGGTAACAAAACAATGCACCTTAAGGTTCACAATCACTAGTAAATTTGTGGATGAAGTTCAGTTTGATGTAGTTCCACTGGATATCTGTGGGATAGTGCTTGGTAGCCCTTATCTTTATGACAGGAAAGAAATCTTCTACAGGCAACAAAATCATTATCATTTGTTTAAGGATGGCATTCAGTACATTGTGCATTCTCACAGGATTAAGACTGATCAATCTTTTGCAAACACAGGACAGTTAAAGAGGGTAATTAATGCAAGTAAAGAATTAACTCTTATGTCTGTCAGGACAGGTGGTTCTAAACATGAACTTGGAGTAGCTAACCAGGGTCAGATGTTGCAGGATGCACTTGCAGTACAGCATGAGAAAAAGATGCTTGAAAGCGGTGATGGATCCTTGGGTATAAATGTTCCTGTTGTAAAGGATCAAATTGTTGTTGACTTAATTTCTTTCATTTCTGCATTATTGTTCAACTTGATGCTAGTCAATTTTTGTTGGTTAGTGGCTACGACAATTGATGTAGATGCTTATGGAAGTGATAAAGTTATGTTTATGATCAACAATATTGTTGCAGTCTTTATTGTGCTTGTGAGTCAGGTTTTCAAATGTACAGAAGATACAGGACAAGTGGGGAGGCCAAGTCCTCACTTAATGTCAGAGTAAATGCCACTTTTGGAGGTCCAAAAGGTCTTCAGTGGGGAGGCCTGATCCGGTGGACATTTTTCAGTGAAAATTGAAGTGTCTTATTTTTCTCCAGAATCAGCACCATCAGAAAGAGCTCAACGTCCTGGTTCCAACGCAACTCGAACGGAGCGAAAAGGAGTCCGTTTGCATGAGTTATGGCCAGTCAAACCTTTGGTCAAACCAGGATCAGGGGCATGCAGGAAGCGGAAAAAATGACTGTTTCAAAAGTCAACGAAGCAGCGTCAAGTTGAAGAGCTCGTCGAGACGATTCCGATGGCGTTCGTTTCGTCGAAATCCGACATCGGAGGCTCAACTTATCGTCAGTCAAAGATCATGCTATGAAGGGTTGACTTTGACTGTACGGATGCTGACGTCAGCATTCCGTACTGTACGGACAGTGATGTGGACGGGTCAGAACTTGACATGTGGCATCTCTGTCATCATCGTACGGACCCAATGGGAGGTTGACACGTGGCATCCGTACGCCACGTCATCAGCACGTCATCATCCTAGTCACTGTCCAGTCAGCGCATAGTCAGCATTGTACGTGGCAGACACATCAGCATGTGAGTCAGCTCCACGTCAGAGCTTAGTTGGCACACAGTCAACATCCACGTCATCAGCCACGTCATCAGCTAGTTGGCAAACACGTTGGCATCCGAATCAACAGTTACGTCATCGAGTTCATCCAGTCAAGGCCTGCCACGTGGCACCCTCCTGGTGCGACACGTACCCTCGTCTTCATCCCGTTATCGGCGTGGGCGAATTAGTGTTCGCCATGTCGAAGTTGCTAGGCATGCCACGTGGACTCAACGTTTCACTCCTCCCCGGGTCGGTTGTTTTTAGCAAAAAAGGCTTTGGCTGCTCCGCATGGGGCTCGAACTCCTCACCACTAGCGCGCGAATTTTCCGGCTAACCAATCCGTCAAAGACTCGGCCGTTAACTATATTCGGAGGCGGTTTTATTTTGTTAAGTTTATGTTGATAATTTGTTTTAAAATTGCAATGGCCGGGAGTGGAACCCGGGACCACCGGTGTAACAAAATCCTCAATCTCCAACGCGCCAGCGAGTCTATTCAATATGTTATTGGCACCGATTGCTTTTGTAGATTAGGTGAAACCGAATGCCTTATTTTTTAAAAACAAACTCCTAAATTAAAATAAACAAACAACTATAATCCTTTTTCAAAGGATCAAATCAGACCCCCAAAACAATATCAGCCCGAATTGAATAATAAGAAGGGCTTGGCATAATTAAAGGAGATTAAGTTGTTTATATGGTAGATTTTTAAAAGATTTATATGTATTTTGGAGATATAAGGGAGATTATTAAAATCCAAATGTAAAATTTTGGGAGATTTAGTTGTTTTTAGGGGGATTTGGGAAATATTCTCAAATGAATTGGTTAAAGGCCAATTTGAGAAAATTATTTGTATAAAAAGGGGGCTTGAGGTGAGGATTGGAATCAAGGATTTTACAGGTGATGAAGTCCTGATGCTTTGGAGATAATCAAAAGAGAGGTCTTGTTGAAGAGTTTTCAGATCATTCTTGCATATCAGAGCGTCGTTACGCTGCCGAATTGCTTGAAGAATGGTGGTGCTATTGTAATCGATTTTGGAGTTAATCGGATCGGTCTCTCTATTGGAGTGGACCCGGAGACGTAGTCACTTTCGTGACGAACTCCGTTATCAACTGTTTGCACTTCTCTTCTTCTTCTCTATCATCTTCTTTCAGCTTGTTAATTCTTTCATTATGTTATTTCCTTAAGTTAATTTCGTTTTAATTAACTTGAAATAAACATTGTAAAAGCATTGTAAAAGTTTAAACATTTAAACTGCAATCTAGTCTAGATCCTACACAGATCAAGTTGGTATCAGAGCAAGTTGGCTATTATTGCAGTAGTTTTTCTTTTTGAATGCTAACGAGATCCAGGATTCAAAAGGGTGAAGGCAAGCTCGAAGAATTTGATCCTGAGATCGGGAAGCGTAGAACATTTTCGAAGATGTCAGTTTCTGGAATGGAGGTTCCTGAAGAAATCAGTGAGCAGGAGTTTCGAAAAGAATTCCTTGAGATGAAGGCAAAGGTGGACATTCTTTTTCAAGAGAGACAAGAATGGAAGGAACGTGAAGAAGGTTCGTCGAAGCAAGAAGATCGCAAAGACATGAAAGGGAAACATCATGGAGATGGTGACAAGCAACCAAATCACCCCTTTTCTTCTTCTCCTCCCTCTTCTCCTTCTCCTTCTTCTCCATCTTCTCCTCATTCTATTTCTTCTAATCCTTTCAAAAGTGGGTATAAGCCTAAGATCAAACTTGATGTAAAATTTGATTTACCTAAATATTGTGGAGAACTTAATGCTGAAAAATTGGATGACTGGATACAACAAATAGAGGTCTATTGTAGAGTCCAAAACTTGTTAGATGATGTTGATAGGATCCAATTGGCTACTCTTCGTTTAGGTGGTACAGCCTTAACCTGGTGGGAGAGTAAGTCTAAGGCAGAAGTTTCACAACATGGTAGAGTCAGTTTAACTTGGGCAGAATTTATTAATGCACTTAAGAAACAATTTTATCCCTTAGGACATATGCAGCAATTAATGATGGATTGGCAAATGTTTAGGCAAGGGAAAGGTCAAACTGTCCAAGAGTACACCCATGAATTCAGGAAAAGGGCTATTTCTTTGAATGTTCCTTTGTATACCCAAGACACGTTGTTGAAGTACATAGGAGGTTTGCATTCCTACCTTAGGCATTCTATCCTGGTTTTGAACCCTTGTAACTTGGATGAAGTGTCTGTTCAGGCAACACACTTAGAGTCAAGGGGTAAAGGATCTTTTATTGATAATGATGTAAAGAAATCTTCTAAGAATGTAGAGACAGGTAAAGGAAAGAAGGCAGCCACAATCAAGAAGGATGAGAAGCTTTCTTGTTCTCATTGTGACAAGAATGGTCATGATGAAGAACACTGTTGGAAGTTGCATCCAGAACTGAGGCCTAAGTGGGCTCAAAGACATAATCAGAAACAGAAGGGTAAGGATAAATCCACGAATGTTGTTATGGATCTTGGTTCAGATTCAGATGATGAGACTAAGATAACAGCGATGGGTCTAAAAGGTAAAGCCTCTATTTCTGGTGTTTCTGTTGCAAGTTGTGCTTCTTCTACAGTTAATGATTTCTCTGAAGATGTAAAAAGGAATGAGCTTTTTCATTTAAGGGTTATGGCTAAGAACACTAAAATTGATGCACTCATAGATAGTGGATCTCAGGTGAATTTAATTTTAGAAAGTGTTGTAAATAACTTGGGATTAAGAACTACACCACATAAGAAACCTTATCCACTAGGCTGGATTTGTGAAAATGATAAGTTGCAGGTAACAAAACAATGCACCTTAAGGTTCACAATCACTAGTAAATTTGTGGATGAAGTTCAGTTTGATGTAGTTCCACTGGATATCTGTGGGATAGTGCTTGGTAGCCCTTATCTTTATGACAGGAAAGCAATCTTCTACAGGCAACAAAATCATTATCATTTGTTTAAGGATGGCACTCAGTACATTGTGCATTCTCACAGGATTAAGACTGATCAATCTTTTGCGAACACAGGATAGTTAAAGAGGGTAATTAATGCAAGTAAAGAATTAACTCTTATGTTTGTCAGGATAGGTGGTTCTAAACATGAACTTGGAGTAGCTAACCAGGGTCAGATGTTGCAGGATGCACTTGCAGTACAGCATGAGAAAAAGATGCTTGAAAGCGGTGATGGATCCTTGGGTATAAATGTTCTTGTTGTAAAGGATCGAATTGTTGTTGACTTAATTTCTTTCATTTCTGCATTATTGTTCAGCTTGATGCTAGTCAATTTTTGTTGGTTAGTGGCTACGGCAATTGATGTAGATGCTTATGGAAGTGATAAAGTTATGTTTATGATCAACAATATTGTTGCAGTCTTTATTGTGCTTGTGAGTCAGGTTTTCAAATGTACAGAAGATACAGGACAAGTGGGGAGGCCAAGTCCTCACTTAATGTCAGAGTAAATGCCACTTTTGGAGGTCCAAAAGGTCTTCAGTGGGGAGGCCTGATCCGGTGGACATTTTTTAGTGAAAATTGAAGTGTCTTATTTTTCTCCAAAATCAGCACCATCAGAAAGAGCTCAACGTCCTGGTTCCAACGCAACTCGAACGGAGCGAAAAGGAGTCCGTTTGCATGAGTTATGGCCAGTCAAACCTTTGGTCAAACCAGGATCAGGGGCATGCAGGAAGCGGAAAAAATGACTGTTTCAAAAGTCAACGGAAGCAGCGTCAAGTTGAAGAGCTCGTCGAGATGATTCTGACAGCGTTCGTTTCGTCAAAATCCGACATCGGAGGCTCAACTTATCGTCAGTCAAAGATCATGCTATGAAGGGTTGACTTTGACTGTACGGATGCTGACGTCAGCATTCCGTACTGTACGGACAGTGAAGTGGACGGGTCAGAACTTTACATGTGGCATCTCTATCATCATCGTACGGACCCAATGGGAGGTTGACACGTGGCATCCGTACGCCACGTCATCAGCACGTCATCATCTGAGTCACTATCCAGTCAGCGCACAGTCAGCATTGTACGTGGCAGACACGTCAGCATGTGAGTCAGCTCCACGTCAGAGCTTAGTTGGCACACAGTCAACATCCACGTCATCAGCCACATCATCAGCTAGTTGGCAAACACGTCGGCATCCGAATCAGCAGTTACGTCATCGAGTTCATCCAGTCAAGGCCTGCCACGTGGCACCCTCCTGGTGCGACACGTGGCCTCGTCTTCATCCCGTTATCGGCGTGGGCGAATTAGTGTTCGCCACATGGCAGTTGCTAGGCATGCCACATGGACTCAGCGTTTCACTCCTCCCCGGGTCGGTTGTTTTTAGCAAAAAAGGCTTTGGCTGCTCCGCATGGGGCTCGAACTCCTCACCACTAGCGCACGAATTTTCCAGCTAACCAATCCGTCAAAGACTCGGCCGTTAACTATATTCGGAGGCGGTTTGATTTTGTTATGTTTATGTTGATAATTTGTTTTAAAATTGCAATGGCCGGGAGTGGAACCCGGGACCACCGGTGTAACAAAATCCTCAACCTCCAACGCGCCAGCGAGTCTATTCAATATGTTATTGGCACTGATTGCTTTTGTAGATTAGGTGAAACCGAATGCCTTATTTTTTAAAAACAAACTCCTAAATTAAAATAAACAAACAACTATAATCCTTTTTCAAAGGATCAAATCAGACCCCCAAAACAATATCAGCCCGAATTGAATAATAAGAAGGGCTTGGCATAATTAAAGGAGATTAAGTTGTTTATATGGGAGATTTTTAAAAGATTTATATGTATTTTGGAGATATAAGGGAGATTATTAAAATCCAAATGTAAAATTTTGGGAGATTTAGTTGTTTTTAGGGGGATTTGGGAAATATTCTCAAATCAATTGGTTAAAGGCCAATTTGAGAAAATTATTTGTATAAAAAGGGGGCTTGAGGTGAGGATTGGAATCAAGTTTTTTACAGGTGATGAAGTCTTGATGCTGTGGAGATAATCAAAAGAGAGGTCTTGTTGAAGAGTTTTCAGATCATTCTTGCATATCAGAGCGTCGTTACGCTGCCGAATTGCTTGAAGAATGGTGGTGCTATTGTAATCGATTTTGGAGTTAATCGGATCGGTCTCTCTATTGGAGTGGACCCGGAGACGTAGTCACTTTCGTGACAAACTCCGTTATCAACTGTTTGCACTTCTCTTCTTCTTCTCTCTCATCTTCTTTCAGCTTGTTAATTCTTTCATTATGTTATTTCCTTAAGTTAATTTCATTTTAATTAACTTGAAATAAACATTGTAAAAGCATTGTAAAAGTTTAAACATTTAAACTGCAATCTAGTCTAGATCCTATACAGATCATGGTATTACACACATTTTTTAAGGTTCTAACACAACCCTCAAGACCACAACTTGGAATCTCTATCAAATTAAGTGGAGGGACACCTTTATGAGGTGTTTTCAATCTTGTCTTCAAGAGAGGATAGATAGGGGCCTCCTCAAATTGAAGGATAACCCAATTTACCCTCTCCCCGAAAAGCTACAAGTAAAAACAAGTAGCTTATGCAACACCGAGGATTTCTATCTCATCTCAAGGGAGCCATATGGTGAGTAAATTGTAGGGTATTATGTGCATCCCCTGCATCAAGCATGATTCCAATAAAAATTCAATAATAAAGGGTGGGCCTCTAAATAGTCTATCTTTTAGTCGTAACTCAGGAACTTACCCCTCGGTTAGCAGAACAATCAGGCAATAGGGTAGTTGAAACTCGACTTTCACCAATTATCCTTTTATATAGTAGCTCGAGGAAAAAACCACTTTGGGTCACCAAGGATTTCTTCATATAGATGTGTCTTTTTTTGTTAGGCCCTATCTAATGGGGTATAACAAAAGCGAGGTGAGCACAATGTTTTTGGTCTCCAAGATCACTCAAGGGGTGAGGAGAGAGCATACACAATGTACTTGACTCACACTAGCAAGAGTTCATTAACCTTAAAAAAAACAAAATGTGTGGTGTGATAGTGAAAATTTTAAGAAGTTTTTTTGATTCCCAAGATCACTCAAGGTGCAAGGGAAGAGCATACATGCCTTAAAACAAGTACAAGATCACAAGACATTAAAGACAATGGTTCTTTTTAAGCCCCAAATCAAAATGTGTGAGTTGCAAAGACACTTGATGCAAGTTGTTTGTTCTTTTTAAGACCAAATGAGTGTGAAAATGCAAGTTATTTTTAACCCAAATGAATTTGAGATGCAACATTGTTGTACTTTTAAAGCCAATGATTGAAGATACAAGTTGTATTCTTTTTAAACCAATGAATAAGAAATACAAGTTGTGGTTCTTTTTAAGCCAATGAATGTAAATGCAAGTTATTTTTAACCTAAATGAGTGTGCCTAAAAGATATTGCAAAAAAGAAAATTCTTTATCTTAAGCAAAATCAACAAGTTAGCAATTCTAAATGCAAATGTCTCCTCCAACCTAAGCCACACACTGCAAACCAAAAATCAGTAACAAAAAAACTCCTAATCTACCGAATGTAAAAGCATAAACTAAAAATTCCTATTTAAAGCAATAATTCTGAAAAATAGGAAAATGTGATGTAGGAAGTCATAGTTGCGACTCATTGGTTCAGCACAAATGCAGTGCAACAAACAATAACTACGACTTTCTGAATGTCAACTACGATGAATGGTTGAAATCAAATGCAGTGAAGCCCTCAACAGATGTGTTGCACAAAGCTGAAAAAACACTTAAATCTGACAAAATTTGACAAAACCCAAAATAGATATGATATGATTACGATGTCAAGATGTTAGAATAAAACCATAGTATTGAAAAATAACAGAAAAACCTAAAAAATTACTTAATGAAATGATTTTCCCTATATTTGGATAAATGCATCATTCGGGAAAATGACTGCAGTACTCTGGCTTTTTGCAAATGTGTCATAGGATCTATTGAATACATCATTCAGGCTCATAGTTGTGATTCAGACCTGAAACTCAAAATTTTTCCAAATCTGGTTAGTTCACATTAGGTTCACCAATGTAGAATAGGGTAAAAACAAGGTTAAGGTTATAAATTATCAAAACTCAAACCCTAAAGCCCTAAACCAACAATGAAGCACAATCCAACATAGAAACATAAAACATAAAGCAATATTACCTATGCCATGGTTGATTCACCTCCATTGCACTTCTCCATTTTTCTTAATATGCTTGATTGCCCCTAGATTTTGAGTATGCAACACTAAGCCTAGTGATAATGATAGCAAAATATTGAAGATTGTACTTCTCCTTGAATAGCATGAACTAGTTAGCCTTCAATGTGTGTTGAAATAACAATGATAAGTCTCTTTTATAGAAAACCAAATTTGAATGAAGGACTAGGATTAAAATCCAATATGACATGACAATCAATGGCCAAGTTTGAAAGATGAAGAATGAAATAGGATTAGGAATAAATTAGGGAAAAGATAGGACTTGGTTAAGGATAGAAAATTGAGATTAAATTATAAAAAAAATCAATCAAGGGTGGAAATTAATTGAGACATGAAGAGATAAGGATGGCACGGATAAAGATGTTAGCACAAAAAATAGGTTATTGGAGAAAATTAAATAATTATATATATGTATATATATATATATATATATATATATATATATATATATATATATATATATATATATTTAAAGTGGCAATGAAACTAAAAATATATTAATGAGTAGAGAAGATAGATATGTACAAAATTCCTCCAATAGAGGAGGTAACAGAGGGAATGAGCTCAGATATAATGAGGCTCAAAATAAGAAGATTAATCAAAATGACAAAATTTTAATCCATATGGACAAGCCCCATATGATAGCAAATTAGAGGAAACATTACATACAACTCCACAGGAGAGAAATTTGAGAAATTTTCCATGTAGATATACATGATAGTCTTTACCAAAGAGCACAAGTGTTGAGCCAACCAGGAACTTAAAAAAGAGTGAATTAGAGCAACAAAAAACTGATATGAAAGAGAAGCCTACAGATCTTCCAGCAAGACAAAACGAGCCAGAACCATTATCGGTGAAGAAAGCCTACAAACATAAAATCAAGCCAAAAAGAGAACCTACTACAATAAGAAAGATAAGAATTCAAGATCAAAACCAACCAAAAACAAACTATAATAAAAATTCCAAAAGCACAAGGGTTATGTGCAACTTTCTTTGGAGGAAGCAATGCCAAATTTTGAATTAGGTCACAAACTGAGTTACCATATTGGAACCTTTTTCTAAATAAATGAATTTCAAACTCACGTGGGAAATCATCAATCAAGCCATGTTCCATTGAGCAAAGAAGAGTCAAGAAATTCCTATCCAAGAGTAAGTGATCATGACATATAATACCCCCTACCAGATTTGAGCCATGCAAAATATTATATTTCTCCAAGGCCAACTGCAAAGATGAAAGTGGACAAATGTGAGGTAATAAATAAGTACCAGCAAGAAATTTCACCATTTCCATTTACCAGAGGACATCCATGAGATTCAAAAAATATTTGGAGGCAAGCTCATAAGGTAGCTCCATAGGGTGGAGTTCCAACCAGTTCTCTCCAAGCACTATAGAAACAACATCTGCCACCTACTTGCATTCTATGATAAATGTTCTTCACAATTTTTCAATTGTTAGAGGATGACTACCACAAATTTCATGAAATCTTGTAGGCACAAGAAGCCTAAAGAGATTATCCATGATCAATAGAATAGCACCAGCCAAAATATAGAAAAATAATAACTAGATGCCATTTAATATAACCCAAAAATGCACCACCCGTTAAAGAAGAAACATTCACACCATAATGTAATTAATACCCTGGCCTCCTATTGTACCCAAAAGAGGTGCAGAGGCAAGAAACCATTAATAAAATTATTTAATTTAGGAGGGAAAGTGAATAATTAAACAATTTAAAACAATTATTTAATTATAGAAGAAAGGGAAAGTTGACTTTTTAATTAAATAATGATTTAATTCAAAAGTGGGCGAAAGTGACAAATTAGTAAGCAATTAAATAAATTAAATTGATTTAATTTATGAAAGAAGAGGATAATGAATAATTAAATAATTAAAAATAATTATTTAGTTATAGTAGAAAGATGACAATAATTAAATAAATAAATAAATATTTAATTAAGAAGAAAAGAAGACATTAGTGATGTAATTAAATAAATAAAATTTATTCAATTAATCAAATAGAGGAAATAAAAGAAAAGAGAATTAATTAAATAATTAATATCATTTAATTAATAGAAGAAATATGACTTTAGAAAATCATCAAATAATTATAATTATTTAATTATTTAGGGAAGAAAGGGGATTGATGAGGAAAAATGGTGTTAGAAGGCGAAGGACAATTTTTAATGTCTACAAGAACAACAAATACGAAGGTTAGGTTTGGATTACTAGGGAACAGGGACTTAAAATCAATGAAAGTACATGTTGGAAGTTAATTCTCATATAAAAATATTTCTTTTGGATAGTAAATTATTGTATTAGGACAAATGGTCAAACTGAATCCATAGTGAATGGGAAAATTTGTTAGGGGTTTGCTTTCCACCCTCATAGTTATTCTTATTTAAATTAAAATGTACCAATATGTTAATAGTTGAAATGAAAAAGAGGGGTAAGTGCATGAAAATGGGGGACCAAAAGTGGGTCTTAAGTGACCATTTTTTCTTTTGAATTAAGAAAAAATGATCTTGGATAAAAAAAATTGAAGATAGTTGTGCTCAAAATTTGAAGATGCAACAAGTACAAGAGATGTAGAGCTCTAATTTGTTTTGAAAATGGTAGAGATTAATAGGTTCAAGTAGGGGAGCACACAAAGTGCTCCTATTTTTGTCAAAACAATATAACATAATGGCTAGTGTGCTCCCCCTAAAATATTATTTTTTAAGTATTTTCAACAATCACTTTGATAAAAAAAATCTAACACCATGTAGTTTATGCCATATTTTTTTACTAATTTTTTAATGAATATATTTTTTTTACTAATTTTCAAAGTAGACACATCTTGAAAAATACAAATTTTAGTGTCTCTACACTAATTTTTGGGAAACTAATCAAAAATATTTTTTTTTAATGTGTATAGAATAGAGTTAGATTGTAAAAATGTAACTTGTTCCTGTAGACATCAAAAAATTGTCCTCTTACGATACCTTGTCACAACATCGCATCAGTTAGACACCTTGTAGTATGCTTTGCCACTAGGTACCCATGTCATCATCTAATTAGTTAAATAAATCTTATTTATTTGACTAATTTCATTTATTCCCTTCCTATGCATAATTCATGAATTCCTCTAATGTTAATTAAATAATTTATATTGTTTAATTAATTAAATCATTTCTATTAATGCTTCTAATGTTAATTAAATAATTTATATTATTTAATTAATGAAATCATAAAACATTAATTAAATAAATCAAATATTTATTTAATTAATAAAATCTTAAAAATATCTTCTTGCTTTCTTTCCAAAATCTAAACTCATGTGTATCTAATTAATTTATTTAATTAGATAATTCATCAATTATCCTTGTCATATTTTTCAAGATTTATTTCCTTTAAAAGAGAATCAAAATCTTTCTATCTTTTCACATCTTATCTTATCTTGTTTTAATTCCTTTAAAACAATAAATCAAAATCTTTCTATCTTTTGAAA
Source organism: Sequoia sempervirens (assembly GCA_007258455.2). Taxonomy (NCBI): domain Eukaryota; kingdom Viridiplantae; phylum Streptophyta; class Pinopsida; order Cupressales; family Cupressaceae; genus Sequoia; species Sequoia sempervirens. The sequence goes on along the minus strand of VDFB02270651.1, from coordinate 328,078,055 downwards.
ATATTATTTCATCTCATTGTATTTCCTCTTTTGTCAAAAATCAAATCCTTATCAATCTTATCAAATCTTATCTCTATCCACATCGAAAATCTATAAATCTAACCTTTCACAAGCCATTTGTATCGAATCTTCATCTAGTATCTTCACTCTATCAAAATCAGTCTTCTATCTTCCATCCATCTTCATCTATCATCTTCATCAGGTTGTTATGCTGCAAAATTGAGCAACCAACATTCCTTCAACAATCAACCTTCAAAATCTTGCATTCTTGTGCAGGTGGAGAAGAGCCATGGAGGTCAATCAAGTCTAGTTTGAGAATTGGTTTACATATCTTTTATTTATTTGCATTTTCATTCTAGTTTGTGCTTCATGGTGCTTGATAGGATTTAATTAGTTTATTATTGTTTTCAACACATATAAACCTTTGGATAATTTTCCTATCTACAGTTCCAAATTTTGATGAATGGATAAAAATGAAACCAAAAATACTATACATCAGTTTTTGACCAAAAAGAAGACACTAGCAAAAGAAATTAAAGATCAAAACCTTAACATATTTCAAACATAAAAAAATTACATGGTTAGAAAGGTAAGAGAGAGGTTGATGTTATTGTGGTATTTTTTTTAGCTCAATGTTGAAATACATGTAAACTTGATGAGGAGCATGCTCAAGATTTAGTCCTTTTTTTTATAATTTACAAAAAATATGTCTTTAGGTGTTGACATATGAGACCAACCTTAAGGATTGGTAATACCCAAAGAAGATATAAACATGAGCATGTTATAGCATGCTCACATTATAATGTGATAGAATTATAACATGCTCATATTTGTGTGAAACAAAATAAAACCAAGAGAGAGGGAGGGATAAGAAGGTTTAGAAAGGAAAAGTGATATATAAAGATATAAAGAGATGGAAAGAGGAAGAGATAGAAATAGAGATAGAAGGATATATCTCTCCCCCTCTCTATCTCCCTCTATTACTTGTTTATCACCTCTTTTTTCTCTCACTCTTGTCCCCTCTATCTCTATTATTTTTATCTTTCCCTCTACCTCTCTATCTATCTATCTATTTATTCCCCTCTTCCTCTCTCCCTCTCCCTCTTCATAGACCTTTCTCTCTCTCTCTCTCTCTCTATATATATATATATATCCCTTTTTATCTCTATCTCCTTATCTCTCCATCTTTCTCTACCTCTATATCTCCCTCTCTCTACCTCTCTATATATCAATTCATATATATATCTTTATAAATATATCTCCTCCATCTCTCCCTCTCTCTTTGTCTCTCCCTCTTTATGTCTCCATTTGGTGCAAGGGCACCAAGTTCATTTTGTAAATTTTGGTCAAGCAAGGTCTAATCATAGGTTTCTAGGGTGTCGAGTCTTATTTTGTTAAATAAGGTCATAATAGACCATTGGATTTGTAATTGGAGTCATTTGAATTCATTTTGTCATATTTTGAAATGTTGTCAAAATGTTATGTAAAAGTGAAAAAATGCAAATTATGGGAGACCAAAGGTCATGCAGCTATAAAGTTAGCTTTTTTTTGGTTGTGTTAGTTTTTTTTAGGAGGGAAAATTTTAAATATGCTCTAAAAATTTAATGTAAGGGTTTTGTTGTTCAATTTTTTTAAGAAATCAATCAAAACTCTCACTTTTCTATGTGTTTATCTAGTAATTTTTTTCTCTCCAGATCTGTATGGTTCTGTACAGGGGTATAATGCTCTAAAATCAATTGAAATTAGTAGAGCCATGTGTTAAATCCATTTTGGTTGTGATCTAGTAGACTTTCATTGAGTATAGAGGTAGTTTGAAGATTTTTACTGATAATGGGTCTGTAATTACCTTGTTTGAGGGTTTGAAAACTTTCAAAATGCAAAATTGACCCATTCCACCATTATAATTTATTGTAGCTTGGTGGAATGGATACTTGTAGGTAGTTTTAGATGTTTATGGGGTTTATTTGAGCAAGGAAGGACATTTGGATAAATTTGAATGCTGCCCTAGTTGTGTTTTCTTGAGTTTTGGCTTGAAAGATGATGGCTAAGAGATGAAGTATGGTGAAAATGGATTAGAGAATGTTGGGAGTTGATTGGAGAAGAATTTGTAGGATATTTAGGGTGTGTTTGATGAGTTGGTAAGGTAAAATAGGTTTTGGAAATCAGAGTTTCAATAAACTCTCCTAAAACTAGTCTAAATGAGGGTTTTATGGTTTGGTGACTTGGTGGGCCCATCTTCAGATAAAATTTGTTGAATTAGGGCTTGTGTAGCCTGGTCAAGGTTCTACAATACAATTTTGAGTCTGGAGGAAGGTTTAGATAGGTGATGCTTTGTAAAAGTGGCCTAATTGGCCTATGAGGGAAGCATAGCAACAATTATTTGAAGGTATTGATCTGAAACAACCTTATGTACTTTTTAGATATGTTGGAATATGCCATAATGGGTATCTAAAATATAAATCTACTTGTGGGTTTGATAAGTATTTAGAAATTTGTGCTTAATTTTCACTAGTTGGAAGATTACAAGGAAATGAGAGTGGTTGATGAGTAGGACAACAAATTGATGTTTTATGGTTGAAGATTAGTTGAATTTGATTTAATTTGTGATTGTGAGAATGTTTCCTCCCTAATTTTCATCAAGTGGTATCAGAGCATAGGTATTATATCTTTTGAAGGTGAAAAGTTTCATATTGAAGAAGGAAAAGTGGGAAGTTGAAGAGACAAGATGCCTCCAAAATGGAAAATCATTGCTAGAGAAATGAGTGAATTGAAGGAAAAGCATGCTAGGGAGATGAGAGAGTTGAAGGAAATGGTTTTTTCTTTGGAAACAAGGAAAAAAAGAGGTTTGGACATGGGTGATGAGAGTGACTCTAAGGAAGAAGAAGAGGAAGAGGAGTTGGATCCTAATGACCATAGGATGGCTAAGTTATTGAGAGTAGTCAAGGATGATAGACACAAGGTGAAGAATGATGTATCTAAATATGGAGGTAATATGAATGATGAAGAATTGTTGGATTGGATTGCAGCACTAGAAAATTACTTTGAGTGTGAGGATGTTCTTGAAGAGTAAAGGGTGAAGATTGCAAAGGAAAAGTTGAAGGGCCATGCACTATTGTGGTGGGATTATGAGCAATCTGAGGGAAGGAAGAAAGGTAAGTCAAATATTTTTTTCTTGGGAAAAAATGGTGGCTAAAATGAAAGGTAAGTTTCTACCTTCTGATTATGCTATTCAAATGTTTAGGAAACTTCCAAGGTTTGAAACAAAAAGAAATGGATGTTAAAGCATATACTGAAGAATTTTATAAGTTGAGTATAAGGGAAAAACACATGGAGGATGAAGTGGAAAAGGTTGCTAGGTATTTGGGTGGATTAAGATTCAACATTCAAGATGAGTTAACCTTGGAAAATCCAAGAACAGTTGAGGAGTGATATCAAATGGCAATAAGGGCTGAAGAAAAGGTCAAGAAAAGGCAAGACAAACAAACCAAGGGTAGATATAGCACTTCAAGAGGAAGAGGTTCATTTTCTACTTCAAGACAATCAAATGAAAGGCAAGAAGATACAAACAAAGGCCTAGAACAAGTTGTTGATAATAGAGGTGGCTTTAGAGGTGGTAGATCAAGCTTTAGAGGTAGATTTGGAATTCAAGGAAGATGTTCTAGTGGATTCATAGGAAGGTGCTATCATTGCAATCAATTTGGCCATCAAGCATGGTAGTGCAAGGAAGAACAAGCTTCTAGTTCATATGGTGGCGAAAAGAGGGGTGAAAAGAGAGTATAGTTGTTGCAAGAAGATGAAGATGAGAGTGTAAACTCTCCAATGCAATATGATGCTCCAAAAGTTGCGGAGTCATTGATGGTGAGAACACTATTGAAAGCATCCAAGGAGAAGGAGATGACTCAAAGGAGAACGCTATTCAAGACCACCTACAAGTGCAAGGAAAAGGTATGCAAAGTGTTGGCCTCCTACAATGATTTAACAACTAAGCCCTTATAGTTGTGATTTAGATATTAGACATCTAATTTGAATAGCTATTTCAATCATCATGAAGGTGCATTTAACTTGTCAACCTAGGGATGTACACTTGAAATGAGTCAACATAGTATGTGCACTAGGAATCCAAAGTAGCCATATTCATCCTACAACTAAGAAAGACATAATGCAAAAAGTAAATTGCTTGGAAAGAAGTAATATGAATGTTGAGCATCAACAAACAACTATACTAATCTAAAATGCATAACATAAATTAAAATTTGAGCAAACAAACAAGAAACTACTTTGTTTGCTTTGGCTACAGGAACAGTCACATAATGGAATTCTAGTGGCTGCAGGAACAGACAGTGCTGAATTTTTAACTAATTGTTGAACAAAAAGTAATAAATAAACTAAAGGATGGAATGCTTGCCAAGTGGGCCCCCTTGGATGAGTATCCCTTAAAACAAATGTGAACTCAGATGCATGAACTTATAACTTCATTTTATTCATTGGAAACATGAATACAATCGAGCAAAATCATTATATTACTAGAAAACTAAGAATGTGAGTACATCATCATATTAATCAACCTTTTGAGAAGGAGCATTCACGTCTTATTTATAAGAAGAATAACTACTAACTAACTACCTAGCAAGGCAATCAACTCCAATAGATTAGGAGGAGGCCACTTTAGGGAAAGCATAAACAGTGGAGAGGAGTTTATGCATGCATGGAATCTAGTCAAGCATGTTTTCCTTAATGTAGATCTAGCACAATAGTAACTCCTATATTTTCTCAACAAACAATTAAGACCATTTACAAGGTGGTTACAGTTATTCAATTTAAACTAGGAATCTCCCTCCATTGAGAGTCTTCCCTCCATGACCTTTGAATGATCACCTTGTTGACCTTGATGGTGAATGGCCAACTGGTAGAATCTTCCTCAATTTTGTAGGCTTCTAATTATATTTGCATAAAAATATTAGTATGCACAACAATTGCATATCTATAAATATATTAAAGTAACATTCATTAATCCACATGTAAAACTGACATAGATAGTTCATATAGCATGTCAATGTCATTAAAAATTACAAAAATAAGCTTATGCTCAATGTCTATGGTTTTCAGGAAATATCATAAAAAGGTCAGCGTCCAAGTATCAAAGTCTATGACAACTACAAAATTTGGATAGTAAACTCTATCAAAATTGAGTCATAAACTGGACTCATCACAAAGGAGTGATAGACTTAGGGAGTACTTATAATATGGTGTCAAATAAAATGGTAGATAAACTGAAGTTAAAGAAAATTCCTCATGAAACACCTTATATGGTATCTTGGTTAAATGATGATCAATCCATTTTGGTGAATGAACAATCTTTAGTTGAGTTCAACATAGGTGGATACAAGGATAACATTCTCTGTGATGTGTTTCCCATGAATTATTTACATTTATTGCTTGGAAGACCATGGCAGTTTGATAGACATGTCATTTATGATGGGAGAAACAATACATATCAGATTAAGAAGGATGGGAATACTTTTGCATTGACTCCATTGCAAGAAGATGTGAAGGAACGAAACAAGGTAGTTAAGGTGATTATGTTTGGCAAGAAGGAGTTTGTAAAGTTTGAGGAAGAAAAAAAAGAAGAGATGACAGCCACTTAAAGGCTTGAAGATGCTAAGACAATAGATGGAAGGAAAGAAGATGATTTGGTATCAAAAATAGACCTAGAGAATTTCAAGGATGAATTGGTTGTGAGAAAGAAATATGGATTGGAAAAACATGTTGAGATTTTGGTAGGGACAATGCTTTGTCCATTGAATGCAAAAGAGATTAGAGGGTAGCTAAGTTTTGTCAAGAAAGATATTTGTAAACCTAATAGTACAGAGGTTTGTAAGTTTGATAAGATAGAGGTCTTAAGGGCAGTGAATCTGGTGAAAGAGGTAAAGGAAAAATGTGGATTAATTCAAGGATAATGGAAAGGAAAAAGGAATTAGTTCAGGCATGCAACAAAGGTCGAGAAGAAACCAGTTCATAGCAAGGGTGATAATAGTATGCTTATAGGTTTGAAGGCAGGTTTCACATTGTTTCCAAATGAAAGGAAGGTCAGAGAACATACAACAAGTCAGTTTGTAAATATGGAGCAGTGTCAAGGTGCTAAACAGTTCAAGAGTGAAAAGCATGATTCAAGTCTTCAATATTTGACTCAATGGAATGGCTTACCAGGTGAAAGATATTTTGAAGATCAAGGAGATGGAGTGTTCAAGTGTGGACAAGATGCAATTCAATTTCCAAGGGACTTGGAATCTTTTTTAGGTTGGGTGTACAGTGCAGTGGCACCAAGTCCATTTTGCAAATTTTGGTCAAGACAGGTCTAATGATAGGTTTCTAGGGTGTTGAGTCTTATTTTTTTAAATAAGGTCATAATAAACCATTAGAGTTGTAGGTGGAGTCATTTGAATTCATTTTGTCATATTTTACAATGTTGTCAAAATGTTGTCATGTAAAGGTGCAAAAATGCAAATTATGGGAGACCATCGGTCATGCAACTCAAAAGTTAGTTTTTGTTGGTTGTGTTAGTTTTTTTTAGGAGGGAAAAGTTTAAATATGCTCTAAACATTCGATGTAAGGGTTCTGTTGTTCAATTTTTTGAAGAAATCAATCAAAACCATCACTTTTCTATGTGTTTATCTCGTAATTTGTTGCTCTCCATATTTGTACGGTTCCACATAGGGGTATAATGCTCTAAAATCAATTGAAATTAGTAGATCCATGTGTTAACTCCATTTTGGTTGTGATCTGGTAGACTTTCATTGAGTATAGAGGTAGTTTGAATATTTTTACTGACAATGGGTTTGTAATTACCTTGTTTGAGGGTTTGAAAGCTTTCAAAATGCAAAATTGATCCATTACACAATTATAATTTCTTGTAGCTTGGTGTAATGGGTACTTGTAGGTAGGTTTAGATGCTTATGGGGTTTATTTGAGTAGGGAAGATCATTTGGATGAATTTAAATGTTTCCCTAGTTGTATTTTCTTGAGTTTTGGCTTGAAAGACGATGGCTAAGAGATGAAGTATGGTGAAAATTGATTGGAGAAGGTTGTGAGTTGATTGCAGAAGCATGTGTAGGCTATTTAGGGTGTGTTTGATGAGTTGGTAAGGTAAAATAGGTTTTGGAAATCAAAGTTTCAATAAACCCTCCTAAAACTATTCTAAATGAGGGTTTTATGGTTTGGTGACTTGGTGGGCCTATCTTCTGATAAAATTTGTTGAATTAGGGCTTGTGTATCCTGGTCAAGGTTTTGTAATAGATTTTTGAGTCGAGGAATTTTTAGATAGGTGATGCTTTGTAAAAGTGACCTAATTGGCCTATGAGGGCAACGTAGCAACAATTATTTGAAGGTATTGATCTGAAACAACCTTATACACTTTTTAGATATGTTGGAATATGCCATAATGGGTATCTAAAATGTAAATCCACTTGTGGGTTTGATGAGTATTTAGAAAGTTGTGTTTAATTTGCACTAGTCAGAGTACTACAAGGAAACGAGAGTGGTTGATGAGTAGGACAATAAATTGATGTTTTGTGGTTGAAGATTGGTTGAATTTTATTTAATTTGTGATAAGGTTGTCTCCCTTCTTTGTATCACCATTTCTCCCTCTCCTTCATCTCTCCTTCCATCTCCCTCTCTCCCTATCACTCCCTCTTTCTATATCACTCTACTCCCTTCTCTCTTTATTTCAAGGTCCCTCCCTCTCCCTCCCTCTCTATCTATTTATATATATATATATATATATATATATATATATATATATATATATATATATATATATATATATATATATATATATATATATATATATATATATTTACTCATACACACAAGTTTCATTTTTCTCCTTCTTTATCTCTATCTCTATGTGTTAATCCCCATCTCTTTATCTCCCTCTCCCTCTCCCTCTCTCTATACCTCTCTCTATTACTTGTCTCTATCACCTCCTTTATCTCTCAATATTGCTTCCTCTATATCCCTATCTCTCCCTCTCCCTCTCTATCTATATCTATATATCATTATTTAGATTCATCTCTCTCTTAGTCACTCTCTATCTCTTTCTATCCATATCGTTTCCTACATATGTCTCCCTATATATCTATCTCTTTATATCTCCCTCTATCTATATATATATCTCTCCCTCTCCCTCCTCTCTCTCTATATATCTTTCTCTATCTCTATCTTCCTAGCTCTCTATCACTCCCCTATCCCTCTTTGTCTTTGTCTTTGTCTTTGTCTTTGTCTTTGTCTCCCTCTCCATTTCCCTTTCCCTCTCCCCTCTCCCTCTCTATATATTGACCTATCTCTCATGTTGAACACCCAGAATACTGAGAGGGGGGTGAATCAATATTCCATTAAACCATTTATACATTAGCCATCCAATTAGCAAAACAAATTCAACTATAATAATTAATGAAAGCATGAAAGATCCACAAGATCACATAACACATGAACACCATGATTTTTACGTGGAAAACCCAAAATGGGAAAAAATACAGTGAGTGTTAGCTCACAATATATATTATATCCAAATATAGTATATTATAGAAATTCTCATTGCAGGTGAACTCACTTTCCACAATGAATAAGATAGAAGAAAGAACGGATGGCTTACAACCTATTGAACTAATACAATAGCATCTATAATATGTTGGATTATAGTTCCAATGAAGTAAAAAATCAATCTCTACACTATGCTCTGAATTCACACAATTCACACAATCACATCACACACCTATAGGTGGGACACTATACATGTCATCTAACACATCACTCACACATCTCCTCAAAACACTGAAATCAATCTCCAATATATATCCACAACAAGTGTAACTTCAATTAGGTTGGCCTAATTGGAAGTAACACATAAAATTTGAACTTGTTTTCCTCAAACACTTCATCCACATCTTGTGCCTTAATTCAAAATTTAATTCTCCTCAAGATAGGTTGGGATGCACCCAATATAGGTCTTACTTAAGATTGCAACACATATTAATCCTTCAAACCTGTTGGGTTGATCCCAAATAAGACCTCATCTATTTACCCAATTAGCCACACGTGGAACTCAAAACACAATACCATTTGGAATTCTTATTCAACTAACATCTAATATCTTATGTTAAACATCACAACACAAAATAATCATCCACAAAGGAATGTGGGATCTCCCACACCGATACACTGTACATAAATAACTACAATATACAAAACTGAACTGTCATTCATATCTTCCAAGATACTTCACTAAACAAAAAACTCTTGGATTTAGATGCATCTAATGATCACCAAAAAATTGTTAGAATCATAGAGTGATATCTCTATTTGTGGTGGACTGCGGACCCAAAAAATGACAAACTGAACCACTATATTGTAAAATTTGATACTTAGGCATTTTTTGTGTAGCTATAATGCAAAATATACATACCATACTGTAGACACCGAAATCTAGTCTAAGCATGCGACCTCAATTTCTTCATAATTCATATTTTCATGGTCATGATTAAATAATGTCAATTATTTAATTATTCTCTAAAGTTCTTCATTTATTTATTAATTAAATAAATCTATTTATTTAATTAATTTACCTTAACCTTAATTCATCTATTAATTAAATAATCTTAATTATTTAAATAATTCTCATTTTCTTTATTCTATCTAATTTATTAAATAAATGTTTTTTATTTAATTATGTTACTAATTAACCTTATCCTTCTTTTCAAATTAAATAAATTCTTATTTAATTTTCCCTTTTATCATATTTCAACTATAATTAAATAAATTCTTTATTTATTTAATTATTCTTCAAATATCAAATCTCGAATTAAATAAATAATTTAATTCGTAAAAATCTATTTTAACGCATTCCTCTATATTTAGATAATTGTGTAAGTTATCTAAGTATTCACTCTAACTCGACTCAAGATCTATTTAAATCGATCAGTTAACTCCTGATTTAATGTCTTAGTTGCTTTCGCAAGTAAAATTTTTGTCATATCATTCGGTTATCTAGTTATAACTCATATTCATGTGCATGCTTATTGATTAAATATCTTTATTTAATTAATAAAATCTTGTGTGTGCATTCGAACAAAGCGTCACTTTAATTCTATCTTTATCTTTGTCATGCAAAGACTATTTTTCTATTTTTGAATACCAAACTCGAAGATTAAATCATTTATTTAATCTTTATTTCTATTTCTATTTTTTATCACTAATGTCACTACTAACAGTTATCATAATGCATGTCTAATCTTTTGATCTCAACCATCTGTCAATATTTCAATTCTGACCTATCATTCGAATGATCAATTTTCTATAAATTGATTTGTCTTTCATCATTTCAATCCCTCCTGAAATCTTATGACTTTTAGAAGCATATCTATTATTTGAATCTTCGATGTTTTGCTAAATCAATATCACAAGCTATAATTGCACAAGAGAAATCTAAGGGAAATTGTACTACAATGACAAAATGGAGAAGGAAAATCGAGGTCAAACATGGAACTACATAGATATTGGGTGAGATTGTTCAGTTTATTTATGTTCTATCTTTCCTTTGTTCTTTGTTGTTTAGCCTAGATTGCATTCAAGCTTGAATTGCATTTATTGTGTGCCATTTGACCTTTCATTGTATTTCCTAATGTTACATTTGGTGAACCTAACGTGAAGACACCATCTTCACGAATCCGTAGATTTTTTTTCAATTTTTGCAGGTTTTGTACAAACGACACAATTGACATTCAGAGATGCATCTACTTGACAGAACAATGCAACAAACATACTGGATCACATCTGATAACAGAAATGATGCATCTGACTAATCACTATGCATCTGTTATTTTCCAAGCCGCACTTGACTGGTAAAAATGTCACAATGCATCTGACAATGAAAATGACACATCTGACTAGTAAATATTTTAGGTTTAGACTTTTAATTTATAGCTTCCTTTCGTGTTGTTATTTTCACTAATCTTTTGTTTTCAACATGTGTCTTGAGGAGTTAACAAAGTTTTTATAGATCGATAGTTGAAGATCAATATCAAAACTACTAATGAATCTTTTTGCAGAACGCATGTCAAAGACCATAGTTAAATTTTGAAATAGATTGTTTGGTAGTGTAACAAATCTTTCATTTGGGTTTAAAATTTACAAGTGTCTACTTTGTTTGGTGTGAAAGCACAATTTTTTTATTACCCTCACGATTCAGTATATCAAAGTATCCTCTCCCCTTGCACGTTCGTGTGATCCTAGCTGTAAGAGAAATGGTTACTAACTCTAGAAATTGGGCCTATCCTAGCAAGAAAAAGTACTCACTTCAGGACGACTCAAACCCATAGCACCCTGAACCTGAGGGACTTCCAACCAGTATATAAAAGTGGATTCTTGGGGAAACCCCAACAAATCACACATATGGTTCCAATGAGATGGATCGAAAGAGACTCTCACCACATGGATCATGCCCTATGAATGAAATTCTCTAATTAAACACCTTTGTTTGTAGTGTCCAAAATCCCTCTATTTACTGGTGTAGCAGGTCAGACTTGTGAAGTCATCTCACGTTCTTATGGTTCATGTGTAGAGATGAAAGTATGCCATGGGAGTTCCATGGGTATTGTAGCTTGGCTGCCCCAAATGAAGTGTTGAGTTGTGGAGGGGAGCCAATAGGGTCAAGCTACTAATCATCTGCCTTAAATAAGCGTAGTTGGGGAAACCCAAGTGAGAACTCAGTAAATACTATCCTACACAACCTAGAATGTGCTTGTATGTTTTTGAATTAAACTTTCTTTGAGTCAAAATCAAACTGAAAACACATTGTCTTATGATTGTCTTTGTTTGCTAAAAACTTGATCATGAAACAAAGTCAGTTTTATCTCACAATTCACTAGAAAACCACAACTCTCAACAGAGTCACAACTGTTCACCAGAAAGTCACAATTGTTCTTTTGAGTTGCATTTCTTTAATCTAGAGTCGCATCTGTTAGAAATTGTCCAATTTCATCTAGAGTTGCATCTGTCTAAACTAGAGTCACATTTGCCTGATTAGATCACATTTGTTGTCAAAAACTGCATCTAATTTAGGAGACTCCACTTGTGATATTTTGTGACACATCTGAAAAGGTGAGCCACAACTATAGTATGGAACAACACATTTTCCACTGTCGCAGAACTTTTACCAGTGCATAGAAACTTGAAAAACTGAATTTGATATAGCCTGAGTCGCAATTGCTATCCTAAGTCGCATCTGTTGTAAACAAAGTCACATTTGTCTGATACTAGAGTCTGAAAACTACATCTGATACAGTCTGAGTTGCAATTTCCATCACAATTTGCATCTGTTAGAAACTACACCACAATTGTCTAATACCAGATACTGAACTTTACCAGAAAACTGCAACTGTGAAACATAACCGCATCTGTGTAATTTTGCAATGCATCTGTCTAAGTATTAGAAAACCAAAATTTACTATCAAAAATTGAGAACAAACAGTCAAACTAGTGTCTAACTTATCCTTTTTCATTGATTTTAGGACATAAACCATAACGTTCACTCAAAAATTTGCACGATTACACACTTTAGAAATCATTCAATATTATCGATAGGTACCTTAGTCATTCATCTTATTGTCACCTTAGGGGTCTTAATTTCCTTTTGAGAGATCATATTTTCTAGGTTTTAGGATAGGCACCTTTCATGCTTTAGATAAACCCTTGATTCAACCAACATTGTCATTGAACCTAGTCACATCATTATATCTTTTTTCCTACACGTGAATCCTTTCAGCTCATCAGTCTAGCTAGGGAGTTCACTTTATCTTTTTTTTCCTAGTCCTACAATGGTTCCTTGAAAAAACTAATTGAAACTAAGGTTTCACTTTAGCTTATAGATAGCATCTTCTAGAATCTTCTAAATCGATTACTTAGGTCTTTGCATATTTAGAAATTGTCATCTTAGACTAGCAACATCTTAGACATACCTTATTTGCACTTAAAATACCAAAAAAATAGCTGCATACATTTATCCTTGAAACATAGATTAGACTTATATCATCCATAGACTTAGCTTTTGCATCACTTGCACTTTGAGCTCACATTACATGGTTGAAACTAGATCGAAAAGGAAGGAAAGAGAAAAAATTGTTAATCCCAACAAATTCATCAATTCATTCTCATCTAGACCTCACAAACTTTTGTTAGAAAAATTCATTACTAGAGATGCACAAGGGGGTGTCATAGTGGAAGAACTAGATTTTGTCACTTAGGACCCCGAGTTTGCCTCTTTTGTAGATGATTATCTATCAAATTACCCTCAACATCACTTATCCAAATTGCTATCAGAAGGTGCTAAACTACCTCCTAGTTTTGACATTAAAACCTAACAGACTACATCAACTCAGGGAATGAACACCACTAACACTAGTGCTAGTATACCCCAAGTGACTATTGCTATGCCATCTAGAGGACCTGCACCAAGTTCCACAACTATACACACATTTCCATTTGGTGTACCTACCTCGACACCAGGTTTAAGCTTTACTATAGGGGCATCATCATCCAATCCCTTCGGTCCTCTTGTTGGGAACAAACAATTTAAAACATTAGCTCTGATGACACCCTCTATAAAAATCGTTAACACCACTAGCACAATCCCACAAACAACGACTATACCTAGTGTTAATGTTGCTAGTACAACACCACAAACTAATTCTCAAAGATAGGAGGTGTACCCTCCTTTCAGTATGAAAATTGACCTCTCACTTCACACATTCCGACTTACAATCCATTTACACAAAATCCATTTACAAACATCCCTAATCAAAACCCATTTACACAAAACCCTAATCAGAATCCATTCACCAACATTCTGAATCCAAATCCACTTTACATACCCACGTTTAACCAAAATCCATCAAACAACGCTAGATACCAAAACATGTACATAGATCCAAATAATCTAGCTACCACATCGTTAACTCAAGTCAACGTCCTGCAGACACAAATGCAGGCACTCCAAACACAAATGGACAACATGGCAGTGTCAACTAAGAAATCCTTTTCAGTAAAAGATCTATGCCCCTTTCCCTTTGATAAATCATTGCGCATGACACCTTTCCCTCATGGGTATGTCATACCGAATCTACACAAGTACAATGGAAAATGCAATCTGATAGAACACGTAAGGGAATTTTTGACCATGTACATTAATGTTTCCTATGACCCCACTTATCTTACGAGACTATTTCCAAGAATTCTTGTAGGAATTGTACTCGAGTGGTTTTTAGGTCTAGACTATGGAATAAAATCATGGGGCAAACTGGCTGAGAAATTCATTGAGCAATTCTCCTTGAACATAGATCATGAGATAAACATAGCAACTTTGTGTCACACAACACAAGATGAAGGAGAAACATTCATCACTTTCTTCCAGAGATGGAGAACAATAGCCAGTCGGTGTCCCGTTGAGATACCTGAAAAACAAAAAGTCACTATGTTCCAAGAAAACCTCAATCCAAAATTGAGAAGTAACTTAAGGGTACATTGTTGCACATCCTTTATGGAACTAGTGGAATAGGGCCTCATCATAGAAAAAGATCTTGTTGACAAAGGAGAACTTAAGACATAGATACCCAATAGAAATCCTCCTGTGCAGAACACCCCCAATGACAAACAAATTTTGGTCTTGGAATAAAAAAATTACCAACGATGGGGTAGTTGATGTGAAGACTTTACAAGCAAGACCAATAATCACACTAAGAGGAAATAACCCCTCTACCAACACACTCAACATCATTTCTCAAACCCCAAATACTACACAAAACACCCAACACTCGCAACCACAGAGACAGTTTCTGAAATGTGAGTTTAATCCCCATGGGTAACCTATTGATTCAGTATTCAAACAACTGTTGCAACACAATCTTATAGAGCTTCAAGAACCACAACAATACGATCTAGGGAAATTCAAACCATTTTGGTGGGATGATAATGCCTTTTGTGATTTCCATCAGACCAAAGGACATAACCTACAAAATTGTCGCCAACTGAAAAACATCATACAAGACTTTGTTGACAATAGAACTATTGAAGTCAGTGGACAAAAAATTACATCCAAAAACACTGATCACAAAGTCTTTTTTGATCCACTACATGACAATGGGAAAGGAAATGTCCCTAGTTTGAGTAACAAGACCAATATGTTGGCCAATCATGCTAATTTCAAGCATGATTATAGTGGACCCATCATAAATCACCTTTGCACTATTGATGAGCAGGTCAATACCATTACCATCAATAAAACTCCCAGGTGTGTTGTTAACACTCATCAAACAAAGATCACCATCCAAGGTCCACCATCACAACAGGTACCACAAACTTCCAAGTCACAATATAACCTACTTGATCAGTTGGGAAAAACCCCAGCCCAAATCTCCATCTTGGAATTGTTGTGTATCTCACCTAAACATCACTCCATTCTAGACAAGGCTTTACAAAGTGTGACTATCCCTAATGGTCTTGATGTCAATCGTTTCAAGGAAATGGTAGGCTACTTGACCAATAATCATCATGCCACATTCTCTGAACAATACTATGCCACTGAGAAGACAAATCATAATGACCCTTTACATCTTGAAGTCCTTGTTGATGATACCAAAGTCAGACGAATTTTAGTAGACAAAGGAGCAGGGTTAAATCTGTGCACTTTAAAATTAATTAAGGCACTAGGTTTCTCAGAAGTGTGCATAGAAACAACCAAGAGTATTGTCATTAAGTATTATGATGATGAGGAACGAAAATCAAAGGGGGTGGTAACACTTCCTATCAGAATCGGTCTTGCAATAATGGAGACAAAATTCTAGGTCTTGGATCTCACCCTTCCCTACAACCTTCTACTAGGCAAACCTTGGATTCATGCCATGAAGTAAATCCCTTCCTCATATCATTAATGTCTCAAATTCCCTTACATTGGCACTAAAATAACAATAGATGGTGACCCAGATCCATTCCAATATTGCACTAGTCTAAAAGAGATACCCCAACGTCAAGTACCAATAAATCAAGAGGCTTCATTGTCCAATTCATCTCACTATGTCGATCCATCCACTCTCACTAGAACATCCACTTCGCCTTCATTTCCTTCCGCTCCTAGGGACAAGATCCAAGACAAAGGTTGTGGAGAATACTACATGAAGACATCTTATTGTGTTAGCCATCTGATTCCTCCTAAATCATATGGTTTACCTACAACAGATAGGAGACAGTTAGTGGTCACTATACACATCCCTCCCTCAACAACCTTTGCAAAATGGGAAGAATTAAGCAAAGAATCCATACATGCAGAAGATGTCACCTCTTGGTTATATAGAGAAGACCCTGAAGAACCTCATGTTGGTTCCTTTTTATGCTGTAACTAGGTTGGTCTTCTAATCTACCTATGGAATTTCCAATTCCAATCAAGGGTAGCTCGAAGGACCTAGACCAATTGACGAGGATTTTAATAATAACCTCCTACACGTTGGGCTCTGCAAGACCCGAAAGGGTGATCCCTTTAGAAATATCAACAAATTGAAACACATACATAACATAATATTGCTTAACAAAAAATCTCATTTAATAGCTCAACATAATAGGATAATATTGAATAGAATTGGCTGTTCATCTGTAATATCAACTACTTGGAGCATGAGATAACCACAAAACTATAACACACAGGGATTTAAAATGGTTTTGAATTTTGAAGATTGGGGACCAACCTGAAAACAACAGAAGTATAATACTTGACCAATGCCAGAAAATGGGCTATGGAGTCACATAACTAGCATTCATCCTACAGTGTTGAAAATGTTATGAAGATCCTTGCAAATGTTATCACATTATGACAACAAGATCACTGAAGTTTTATTTGATAACTCTTCTTATAAATCCACCTGAAACATAGTATTCCTGTCACATATGTTGAAGTAATTACACTATCCTATGAACAAAAGGAAATAATAAATGCAACTTGTGCTTCATTAAAGCAATTACATTATTCTCATAATAGAAAGCAACAACATATATCACTCTAATGTAGCAAATGTGAACGAAAATACTCATATAATCTCATTATTGAATCAAAAAGAGTAATACATCTAAAAAATGGAGACAATTATCAGCTAAATATAAACATGAGAACACAATTCATAATAGACACTTTCAGATTTAATGACTCAATTACATTTCTCCCAGCTATACAATTCTACCCAGAGCTTCTGCTTGACTTGCAGAGCTTTTAGAAAATGGAAACCCAACCTTCTTTTTTTTACAATGAGAGAAGAAAAGAATAAAAGAGAAACAAAAGTAGCCCTAAGATCAATCTGATCCATAGATGCCATCCTGAAACTCAATCCATCGTCGATCAACAAGCTACTCAAAACCTCTCTCATCTCTCTGTAACTGAATTTGACTCTTTATTTTCCTTTGCTATAAGTTGTCCTGCAACAGAAAATTCGCCCATGTGGAGAATCTTCAAATTCACTTAACTGCATAAAAAATGCTTCCATGAAAAACTCTTATTTCTGTTCTTTGCTTTTTTGGCTATAGATTATACCTTCACTTTTAAATATTAAAGTTTCATAACTTTAATAATAATCTCCACTTTGCATTTTAAAACATTTTGCATCCAATGCAAAATATTTTCACCTTTAGCTCATGTTTAAAATTTTCCTTTTATTCTGCAACCACTTTTCACTTTATATACCTCCTGTGAATAACATACTCTACAATAGAAATTTCTTATTCACTGTATTAAACCTAGGACAAACAAAGTGAATATTAAATTCACTTTTCATTCCATGCCACATTTACGTGCATTTTAAATTTCCTCCCTGTAGTGAAAAGTTAAATATTTTACCTACAAGCAAACTCCCTTAAAAGGAATTCACGGGCACCCACCTCTTTATTAAAATTTACTTTTTTACCAACATTTATTTCTAAAATTTTTTGCCCCTAAAATGCCTTGGGCCCACCATTCATTCTCTATGGACAAGCACGCCATTCACATTTTCAAAGGTCACTTAATAAAATTTTATCCGCAAACATTTAAAATTCCACCCGCTCAAAGACCCTAGTCGAGCCCCACATCCGCCACGCGTCACAAGCCCGTAATCCCACAATCAATAAAAAGTGATCACCTTCATCTTGCGGGCTAGCAGGCAATGGAGGAGATATCATTCCATTTGCATTCTTTGATAATCTACCATTGGATCTTATCTCTCCATTTTCGTTGCCCTAATCCTCTGTTTGCATTCTCCCATGCTCTGCAATTTCATCTGGAAATGCCATGGAGGTGGCTTCTTTTAGACTACGTTGCCTTCATTACAGTGACCATGCATTATTTGGATTTCTCCATGACTAGTGCAGGCTGCTCTGAAGCATTCTCAACATATCCATTTTGTGTACTGTGGGGTGTAGGGTTCCCTCATTGCATTTTACCTCCTTATTCCAATGCGCACACTCCTTCATTCTCTTTATTGTTGGTTCATATGCTACAAGTATCAGAGCATTTCATTGTGAGCTTGGACTATTAATGGTGTTCCTCCCATTTACATTTTGTGCATATTCTACATACAATGGTGGCGTGGCTGTCTTGCCTTCATGGTTGTGTACCCCACTTACCTGGATGCGTGGCCTTTTCATTCGATTTAGGGTTTCTAACAAATCATTTGTGCATATGATGTGCGTAGGGTTCTTTACATTTGACATTCCATGAGATCACACTTTGCTGGGCACTCAATGAGATCACATTCAAAGGACTTTTGATCAAGGAAACCCGTGTGCCCCTTTCACCCTTCCACGCGCAGCCACAAACAAAAATCTACATTTGTATTAAAGTTTCTAGGGAATTTTCATCAATTCCATTGTGTATACATTTTTCCACTCCTTCTCTTGCTACACGCCATGTAGTTTCTTTATTTACCTCAGATGCTTCCATCGAGCCTCTTCATTGCTGCGTGTGCCTTGCATTTTACATTTGAGAGGGGCAGTCTGTCAAGGGGATGTGTGGCCTTTGAATCTCTCATTTGCATATATTTAAAACTTTCTAAAGCATTCTCAACAAAATACTATGGCATGTGCTACCAATGGCATTCCACAAGATCAGATTGAATGGAGGCATTTTGTTGAACATACCACACACCTTGTCTATACAACCATTATCATTTATTAAAAGTTCCTAAAGCCCTTTAAACATATGCATTTTTTATGCCCTGTATTATGTTGATGGTAATGCCTTGCTTTTATCTAGAGTTCTTTCTCTTCTCATTAGCCATTTATTTTATACTTTGATGGATGCCTACCTTTGTTTGCAGTGCGCCCTCCTCATGCTCCTTTCTTGGCACTGCATGCACAATTATTTACAACTTACAAACCTCCTCTCAGGTATTGAATTACTTTGTAAATCCTTCTTCATTTCCAAAGACCTCTAAACAAAGTTCCTTTATCTTTATATGCAGGAGGCCTGTGGTTTTAATTTTCCCTTTAGTTTCTAAGATTTTTTAAGACAAATTAAGTTGTGTATAAGTTGCGCGACCTTTTCCTCCATCAATGTACCTTATTTAAAGTCTACAGACCTTTTCAACAAATACATTATGAACATTTCCTTTCACTGCGCACCATCCATTGCTTCCATTCTTCCTACACGAGCGTGTGACTTGCCTATGCTTCCACCCTTTGTTTTTTTGATGTTCAAACCCTTAATTTTCATTTGATTGAAAGTTATTAAAGCAATTTCAACATACATTTGTTTATATATCCTTCAGTCATCCAGCTGGCCGCAGGCTTGACGGAAAAGAGAGCCTTTGAAGGTTTCCCAATGTGTTTAGCTTGTAGAATTTTTAAATCTACCTTTTACATAATAGCAATGCTGGGATTTCATATGCTTGAAGGTTTTAAAGTCTTTAACAGATCATATTCAGTTTTCCACAAGCTTTTGAGATTTCCCTGTTTCTACTTTTCAATTCACATTGGCCTTCTCCTTGATTGTTGGCATTGAGACTCATATTTTATTTGAAGGTTTCTAAAACCTTTGAAAAAATCTACTTTGTGCATGAGGTGAGCATGACATCCCTGAGATCACATTTTTTTGAAGTGAGGCATACTTTGGAACACAGTTCAACACTGCTACTCTCCTTTCACAGTGGCCGAATACAGCCATCCCTTTCCCTTCATTTATTTATTTCAACCAAGTTTTGTCTATCCTCAAATGGAGTCAACATGGGAATTGGAATGTTTCCCTGAGCTACGGTCAACAATTGAGACAAGGATCACAAAAAAAATAAGGGCAGTTCTGGTGATAATCAACTATTGAAGTTTTGCAGTTACCACAATGCTATTTCTTATTGGCAATAAGCTTGGCTCAAAGAGTCTCCAACTTTGTTTCCATTTCACCCTAAATCCTAACCTCCATCTTCCGCTCCAAACATTGCTCCTTATCGATCTTTCAAGTACATGAAGAGCCATGAAGAGGGAGTATCCACTGCAAATCATGCTCTGAGGAATGAATGTCTAACTGCATATGTGCTCGGGAAGAAGAGTTGTTCAAACAAATAAGCAAGAGTGAATAAGGCTATGACTTTGTCCAAAGACAATTCAAGTGAAGGACCATCTTTGTTCAAGTTAGTGGAAGAAACTCCCATGTCATTACACTTATGTTTATAATGGCCCTAATTTCCTCCAACCATTATGTCCTCCCTTTACCAATGTAACAACTACAATTCTATGTTTGTGCAAAGCATGTCGGGCCAATGTGGCCCAACTAATTTTTTTTTCGTTTTCAAACAAATTTTACTTCAAATTGATCAAACACAACTTCTGAATGATTTGGAAGAAAAATGATAAATTGGGTTATCATTAAATTCTATTTTCTAGCTCATTTACAAAATGGGCGAAACAGGCCAAGTTAGCTTAGGAATTGGATTTGAAAACTAGACAAACAACCTCTTGAAGTCACGAAAACTTATAGGCCTATAGCCATTCATCCCAAGAATGCAATGCAAAAGATGGCTCAAAGAAAAATATAACGGGACAAAAGTTATTAACTGTCAAAGTTGCTTAGTTGAACTTTCTACAACTAACAACTGTTCTGGACCAATTGAAATGCAAGAGATCACCTCGTTGCTAAAATATTAAATCAACTCTTGGCGAGCTGCCACTGGACATGGTAGATCACTTTGGTACATGGAGCACATGTACAGAAGAGATTAGGCCTGAAAAATCACCCATCAAAAGTTATTGACGCTTGAAGTTGGCCTCTCATAAAGGTTTCAGTGAAAAATTGAAGAAATTCTATTTGGTTTTGATCTGCTAAAAATAGCAAACCAAGTTGTGAGGTTCTGAAAACTAGAATGCGAGCTCATTTTGGTATGGAGAATATAGAGAAACAATCATTTTGGCATGACAATCAATTGGTTGCAGAATCCAAGCTCAAATAGGAGGAAAAATTGCAAAACTGAACATTTGCAAATAGCTAAAATGTGACAAAACCCTCCAGCTTCACTTTTTTGAAACCTTGACAAAACTCATTGTGAGAAGCTGAAAACTGACATGCAGGTTCACATAGGACACATGAATGTGTCTGCAAAGGGATTTTACATGAAAATCAACGGGCTCCAAAATATGACTCTCCAAAGTAGGTCATTTGGGCAGATCCATCAGGTGCACTTCAGAAAGTGCAGAGGCAAAAGTTTGATATGGGCATCTCAAATTTGCAAAATTTTAGAGTGCTAACAGTGGCTCTGACTGGGGATGTATGCCCCCTATGGGCATAGCAAGATTCCAGATCTCTGGGGAAGTAGACCAAAAGCTGAGTCCGTTATGTGTTATGAAACTGCTCCTTTATTCAACCTTATTTTTCAACTTCATCTGATGACACCAGGCCACCAAATGAGAAAGTGAAATTAGTATTTACCTTTGTCAAACACAATTCTGCAAAAAGAACCGATCTCCCTCAACTCATGCTTGCCACTATCAATCCATAACATGGGTGACTACACCTTTGCAAACACAAGTACCAAGCTGCCTTTGTGCAAGTAAACACTTGCTTCATATTTAACATTGTCATCAGTTGGAACCAGATCAAATAGGTCTCATCATTTCCACTCTCTTCATTCTTTGATTTTGCAACAAGTGGCAAGATTTGGAAATGGGGATCAAGACCATATGAAATCACGGTCTAATCACAACCATCTGCCTGATTGAACATATTGGTACCTCCTAATAGGCCATCATACATCACATCATCAACATGTTCATAGTCACTATGCATTTGAAAGTTGGACATACTTTCAAAATGCTGATAGTTATGTGGCAAGAACTTATCAAATTCATCATATAAATCATTCTTAGGCTGAAAACAACCTTCTTCAATGTTCTGCAAATTGCCACATTCTAAGAAAACTTCTTCCAGCTGACAAAAAAAACACTTACAATCTACTACATGGCTGGTACTATTAAGCTCATTTCGATCCTTAGTTTGCATATCAAAATGTAAACCATCATAAGAACTTGCCAGAAGATTAGGCTCATCATGCAAACTATCTTCGAGTGTATTCAAAGAGATACACTCATGCATTGGCACACTTTGTACTTGCTCTTCATCATGCTGGTAGTGAGATTCATAAGAATTTTCTGACTCATCATCATCTGTAGTCATATAGTCATCTTCTGAACATGAGGTATCAACCTTTTCAAAATCACAAGCTTGCTCAACAACAAGCAATTCTAGTTCAGAATCATAATCTTATTTCTCATTGAAATCAACATCTACATCCACATGAAAAGACTAATGGCTAGGCTCATTCAAGTCAACAAACAAAGACTTGTTTAAATCTGCATCAAATTTTCCAAAACTTGGCTCATTAGATGCATAATCCTCATAATCATATGCTGCTTCAAACTCATTAAAATAGATCCCTAAGTTTGCATTAGCATGCTCACTTTCATAATCATCACACATTGCATCATCACCATCAAGTAACTGCTTGTCTTTGTCCTTATTATTATCATCATGATTAGCTGGTTCATAATTTGAAGGAGAATTAGACTCACTTGCATCATACCTTACACCATGAAGATCATCATCATTGTTAAAGAAAAAAGATGCATATTCAGTGGTCAATAGATCTGAGATTTGTTAACAACTTAAAAGATCATTGTTCTGATCTATTCCTTCAACTATTTCCTCCTCTTGACCTTCACAATAACTGGATACATTATCAAATTGTAAAACAGGTTATGCCAAAACATCATCATCATCAAAGTCTAAAAACTTAATGGGCTGATCATAAACAGGGTCTCCCTAATCATAGGAAATTGAATTGTCAACAACATTGTCAGGAACATTGTGACAATTTGTCATAGAGAACAGACCATCCACTTGTCCATCCTTACTCACCACCGAGATGTCATAACAACAACCCACGTCATTTTCAATCTCAACATTGAGCTGGGTGTCTTCATTGAGTTTATCATTTTCATCCTCTTGAGGGTAGACATAAACATCTTCTCCATCAAACTGAAAACTATCAATAGTTTCCTCATTGCAATTGTTTGCAGTTGATCTTTCAAACTGAAATTCATCACATACTTTGTCACTTGCAGCTGGTAGACTGATGTTCTCAAGAGAATTCCCTAAGTCAGCAAATTCAAATGTTTTATCATGGAGATTTATACCAAAGCTACATTCAACCCTTGTAATATCGACATGGTCAACTATATTACAACATTGTTGACTGCACTTCTCTTCTTCAAAGAATAAGTCCAACTGATATCCTTCATCATGTTCTTGACTCGAAAGACTCAACTGTTGATTCTCAGTTTGGTATACTTCTTCTTTAAGTTGTTCATTAACAAATTTCTCTTCATCATATGATGCATATGTTCCATCTTCTACCTTCTCAACTATGCACTTGTTTGAATACCTTTGATCATTCACATTCACACATTTGCTGATTTCATCAGCATGTTTACTAACAATTGAAGACAACAATCTTTGTATATATTCATTCCTCTGCTTCTCCATACTGTCCAGGACTGTGTAAGCCATCTGCATACTCAATATTTTAAACTCTTTTAACAATGCACTAGATCCCTTTTCGTAAGCTTCAAAATACATATGAATACAATATAAAGTGCTAGGTCTGAAATTTTTTGGGATTAGTGACAAGGTAGCATCAAATCTATTACTGAAATCAACACTTGACTCGTCATCTTGTTTCTTGATCTACTTTAACCTTCTAAGAAGGTCATAGGGATCTTGTAAACTCTTTTCTATAAGCATTCACCAATTCACCCCAGCAAGGAAATGACTTCTCAGGAAAATTCAAATACCAATCCTGAGCTCTTGCTTCAAAGGATCTAATAAAGAATCTCATCCACATATCCTGATATTCAAATGAGTGTTTCTCCATGAAGCTGGAAAATTTTTTGACATGTGCATTTCCTTCACAAACATTATATCCATCAAATCTAGGCATCTTCTTGTAGACTTAAGCTGGCATACTTTGAACTTTGAAATCAACCCATGACAAATCTAACTGAGCATACAATGGATCAAAGGAATTGACATAAGGTGCAACAACTTGACAAGTAGAGACAGTTTGATGGTCCCTTAACTGGGCTTGTGAAAACATATTGTGTCTTTCATCCATCTCTTTAGGCCTTCTTTCAAGACTGAACCTAGGCTTATTAACACTTGGGTTCTTACACTTTTGGGTATTAGATGCTTGCAGATCATTATACTTTTGACATTTCTTAACAAGCCAAACCAAGGTCTTTATAGGTATGGCTACTTTACCTTGATGATCCATGGGTATTCCAATTCAAGGCTCTCTAATTATCGCATAATTACAATCATGACCTTATGAAGGATTACAATGACAATTAATGACAACCTGGTCTTGAAATGTATGACAATACAAATGGATGGAAATCCTTAAGATGTACAAATACATTCTAACCATCCAAATTAGCAAAGATTTGAGCACTAGACAAAAATATTTCAGCAGAACTGCAATTACATTCAACAGATCCAACAAATGGAAGTGTACAAACTTGAATTCACTGTCCCTTCCCTTAATTAGTGCTAAATCACTTAATAGGGAACCAAATTTTCTCTCTAATATGTTCAAATATGTGAAGATTACCTAGAAACATTGCAACTGCTGAAATTTTTTGGAAATATTGTAGATTTGGAACTATAATCACCTCTTCATCAGTTTCTTCTTGATACAGTCACCACCTTTTTTCTTAGAGGACTGAACTTCAAATAGTAGTATTGTGCAATTTTGCACACACGCCCCACTTAGAGTAGGGACCCTCTTTTTGGGATGTCTTTTGACCTTTGATTTTAATTCGACTTGTCTTTTCAAGGTCTTGAGATGCTGGTCTTGTTGGCTTTGGTCTTGCCTTGGGGCTTGAATTGTTTAAAATTGGTTTTTAATGAAAATATGGGTTTTGACCTGAATCCGGGATTTTCCAGCTCAAGTGGATTTTTTGGGTTCTGGTTCATTGTCTGTTTATTGCTTAATTTTCTGAATCCGGGTTTTTGCTTGAATCTAGGATTTTCCGGTTCTGGCGGATTTTCCCATACTGCATTAAAATCCTGAACTTCGTTAAAATCCCAGTTTTTGCTGTATCTGTGGAAGTCGTGTTTATCCGGATTTTCCGTCTGGCTTGGTTTTTTCTGAAACTTCGTCCTCGGCTCGGGTTTCTGGATTTTTCTGACATGTCTTGTCGCTCGTTAATGCTCGAAGTACTTTTGCTCAGACGTGATTATGGATGGATTTAAGGTCTTTTGGGGCATCATTTTGATCTCATTATTCACTTGTTGCTTGCTCTGGAGTTCGAGATTCTTCATTTGAGGTTTTGATTGCTGAATTCGAGTTGCTTGTGGGTGATTTTCTTGAGTGCTGGTTGGTTTTTTCGTCGCTAGGGCAGACGATTTTACAGTCACTCCTTCAAGTTCGAGCTTCATCCAGACCCGTCCATGGTAAGTCGTTGCTGGCCCCTTCTTTTTGTTTGCACTTAGATCCAATCTTTCGAGTCAATTGATAGTCATTCTGGGTCGGCTTTTTCTTGTTTTGTCATTTTGTATTTATCGAGCTAGGGTTCGACTTACTTCTCCACCAGATTTTATCATCCACACTATGCATGTTTTTTTTATCAATTGAGTGTCGGATGTATCCTTGTAGATACGTTTGGGTAGGATTTTTCCTTTTAGGCATGCAATTCGCTATATTTTGTGAGGAATAGGGTTTCGGTTCATTTGCCCGAATTTACCAGGTTTGGTAGGATTATCGCGATTTTCATGTTTTATGTTTAGCCCAACCTACTCATACCTTAAGAAATCCCTGTGGGCTTTGATTGATCGCCTCAATAATAGTTTTTCTTGAAATTTTAAGCTTACCCGGGCTTTCATGGCGAGGGTCTGGTTATTGGATTTAGGGCATCGTTGTTTCGACTTGAGGGTTAGTCATTTGGAAGTCTTTTGAAATTCAGATTCATGTGCATTCCAAGTTTGCTTATTAGGATTGATTTTAGGACCGTTGGAATCCAAATAGCGAGGTTTTACATGATCATACAGTCGATGGTTCGCGTGTTAACATTTGTCAAGTTTCTGAGGTGTCCGCGGAATTTCCGTGCGCCCGGATTTTCCCGATATCTGTCGAGTCCGCGGAGTATAGTGAATTCTAGAGTATTTGAACCATCTGCAAAAATTTGTCCTACCTGGATTTTTCTGGTTTCCCTACCTAGTTTCATTCTTTTTTATTCTTGAGGCTAGGACTAATGGGGTAAAGTGCTAAATGATGATTTCTTTTTGCTAATGGGTGGATTTCATAATAATTACATAACTTTTGTCCGTACTAATGATCTATTTGGCGCGTGGTGTCTTGGTAGTACGAATCCATCTGGGTTGGATTTCTCTGAATTCCGCCCTGACTGAATTTTCCCGGTTTACCCCATTTTCCTGGATTGCTTTATTTTTCCAGATTTTCAAAGATTGGTGATTATTGACAATTCTTAATTGCTTCATGTGATTTTATGCTAACCCTTTGATTGAAATATGTATGATAATTGCGTGCTCATGACGTTCTTTTGTTAATGCAGGTTGAATCAAGCAGGGCCGCTACGGGAAAATCCAAAGGTGATACGGAGGGATCTTTCATCACAGAGGTAGAAAGATTAAGACTAGATACCAAGAGTCAACTGCCTAACAGTAAAGTATCTTCTGTGTGGTCTGAGGTCTCTGACACCAATGTTGGAGCATGGAGATACGAAGAATTCAAAGAAAGAACAGCTCAGAAGGATCTGTCAGTCCTGAGACAAGGAATGATGAAGTCTGGACTAATTCATGTGGCAGGTCCCCTCCTACAATCTAGTGCTATGAGTTAATACTAGAGTGTGCCCGGCAGTATGACTTCGACACACAAAGGGTTGTCAGCACTGAAGGGAGAGTCTTGGAAAATTTCAATCCTGTTTCTATTGCTCAAGCTTTTGACATGCCAGATTTTCCATCTGTGTGTGCCTTGAACATGGATTTGGCTAAAACCTACTATGAGAATGAGCCCACTAAAGCCCAACAAATGATTAATTCCTGGTTGGAGAAACCAAAGTCCCATTTTTCCAAACTACCTAAGCAATTACATAGGGTTAAATTCAGGTCAGACATATACGATGCAATCACATTTTTGAGCAGAGTAGTAGGTTTGAAGAGTGTTGGGGTGTTGGAAAACTGGATGGTCCATGTGATCAGCAAGATTGAGCAGGGTACCAATTACCATTGGGCAGGACTTATTAGTGTTGTGATTGATAAGCAATTAAGAGATGTCCTAGAAACAAAGATGTTCACCATGTCTTCCTATCTGGTGTATGTGTTAGCCAGATTCTACCCATACAGGGGTTTGAATCCACAGGGAACATTTGGACAAGATGTAATTTATGACATTTACTCGGAATTGCACCTAGAACACCTGGATTATAGGAGAGCAAACGATGCTTTTACAATGTATATCACTAGGCTGCTTCAAAATGCGGAGCATGTGAGATTGTCAGATGGAGCAAAGGAGTTGATAAAGAAGTATGGGGCTTGGTTCATTCAGTTTCCCACCTTCTCTTACATCAGAATTGACGGATGCCAAGTTGCTCCATATAGGTTACCTAGGTACCCTACTGACCATATTGTGTTATTAGAGGTTGTGAGACAGATATGTGAATTTGATGCGATTGTCAAAAAGGAAAAACATAAAATAGGTTTTGGTGGGGATTTCCCTCTCAGAATTGGTATAGCTGAGGTGTGCCCTTCCATCCAATCGGCGCATGTAGTAGGGGATGAATTGGCAGCTCATGGTTTCTCCTTCCACTCCAAGAGGACAAAATTTGATATCACCAGGGAAGCACAGAAGAAGGCCACCAAAGAATACCGTCATAAGGATGACCTAGAGGACTATTGGGCAAATATCAAGGATGATTTTGAGGCAAGGAAGAAAAGGTACTCTAGGCTTCCAAATGATGTGATTAGGCAATATAATGTTAAGTTGATCCCCGACTAGCTAGAAGATGACGAGAATCTGGTGCAAGACCATGCATATGAGTCCGTTAAGGACATATCAATTGGAGAGATAAACTAGAATGATGATGAGGTAACTGAGTTAGAGGATCTAATGGCCCCTTTCGTGAGATTTACTACTTCATGGTTGAAGCATAAGGTTTGGGAGTTGGAAAGTGAGAAGGTACCTTGTACCTTTAATTTGATGGGAAATATCAATCCTATGTCCACTTCAGAAGAATTCGGGGAAGATGACCCCAAAGGGAAAACTAAAGGGAGCTCACCCTTCAAAATTAAAATTAGGGGTCCTCAAGAAAGTGAGCCAGAACTGAAAAGAAAACCAAAGGGAAAGAAAAGAAGTCAAGCTTTGAAAATAGGAAAGTCTTCTGAAGAAGAGGAATTTGAAAAAGTAGAAGAAGAAGATGCTCCTCCGCAGCCAAAGAAGACAAGAACAACTAGGGTTTCAAGGAGGAAAGGTCAAGAAACTTCCAAAGATGAGACTCCTATTGTTGAAGTAGAAAGTTTAGGAGAAAAGACTAAAGCTTATACGAGGAGATCAAGGACTCCATCTCCTAAGGAGACTATGCAAAAGATGGACCCTCTTCCGAAGGCACCAGTTGTGGAGCAACCTAAGGCTACTTCCCCTTCACCGAGTTTACCTGAGCAAATAGCCCATCAAGAGCAAGAGACTAGTGGAGAGACAGAGCCACTCAAGGAGGGAGAACTCTTTGGTGCGGAAGCTGAGCTTGAAGTTGAAGAGGAAGAGAATCCTTCTCCATTAGTGCAATATGAGGATTCTCTAGAGAGTAGCAAAGGAAACGGATCACCTGAAAAGGAGGATATCCCTGTTAGAACCCCATTGCTTCTGCAAGAAGAGGAACCTAAATTAGGTGATCAAGGTGAGCAGTCTCCTAGAAAAGAAAAGGATGAAACAGTAGAACCACATGAAGAGGTGAAAACAGATGAAATTCGGGTGGAGCCTATTATTTTAGATTGGTTAGAAAAGGAGATTACAAGGAAGAAACAAGTCGTTGTTGAGGACACCCCTCTAGATTGGGATGAGATATTAACTAAGATTGGTAAAGGAAAAAAGAAAAAGATGGCCAAGGTGGTTTCAAGGATAGAAAGAGATGAAGCGAGTAACAGGGTCATTCACATTACCACCCCTGCTACAGATAAAACTAAAGAGGAGGTCACCGGAAAAGATTATAATGTGCAGACTATTAATCTAGGACCAACTTCTATGGAATAGGATATTGAAGAATATGAAGGGTCCAGTGTAGTAATAATCAGTAGATTAAGGAAGGAAACTCAGTCTAAACATGAGCTTAGAAAGGAAAATGAGAGGCTTAAGAGGTGTCTAGAAGGTGTAATGAAACCTCTGCAATCTCTCCACCCATCTTCCTCTGCTACTCCTGGTTTCTTGCCCAAGGAAACCATTTCTAAAATTGAAAAGATGAAGGTTTCCACCCAAATTGCAATAGATTGGTTGAAGGATGTGAAAGTGAAAGGAGATAATGCAATAAAGGATGTCCTTTCGGTTGGAAAGGATGCAGTCAGAGCCAAAGACTTGTTGGAACATGTGCTATCCCAAGATAAGGAGGACATCGATCTTCTGTTGCAGAAGTCCAAAGTAATCATGGAATATGGAAAAGATCAGTTGGCTATAGATGGGATTCTTCCTTCCTCTAGACTTAATGAACCTTGGGAATGGTTTAAGGCTTTTCAGATTCGGCAAAAGGCCATGAGGAAGATTCATAAACAAAAGAAGCTGATAGATGGTGACCTGACTAGAGTATATGATGGATGCATTGCATTTTTTGAGATTATGACTGGCAGGAGAAAAATTTCTCCTAAGTATCTAAGCCTAGAACAATTAAGGGAATGGTGGCATGATGTTTATGCCCCGGATTCTAAAAATTTCATAACAGGACACCAGCTGGATGATGCAGCAGCCTACTTGGCGGTGATGGATAATTATCAGGCTCACAAGGATGATTGGAATAAAATTGTTAAACAGTCAAAAGAGGAGATTGGCTCCATCGAATGTCGGCTTAAGATCTTGCCCTTGCCACCTGTCACCAAGCTAGATAAATTATTTTTGAGAGTTCATGGATCATTGGCTTAGAATAAGGATAAGGGAGGCAGTAGTTAATGCCCATTTTGAGATTTGTGCTTCCCTATTATTATAGGGCATATGTTGATCTAGGCTACATTGGGGAATGTGTCTAGGCCAACCTTGATAATGTATCAGCATTTAATGTGTGCCTTATTTTGAAATTCCTAAGGCCGACTTATTTTGGCTAATTTTATTTTGTAAAAGTTGGCTGGGCTGACATGTTTTATGAATTCTCTATAAAAGGCATTCCTGCCTCATTGTAAAAGGGAATAGGAGGATAGAAGAATAAGAGTCAGAGTTGATATAGTTGAGTTAGATTATTTTGCAGTATTTAGTTCTTGAAGCAAATATTGTAACAGAACAGTGGAATTGTGGCAGCATTATGATGATCTAATACAATTGAAGACATTGTGGTTTTCCTGGTGAAATCTCTTGTGTTAGCTTATCTTGCATGGTTCCTATTGTTTCATCTTTCAAATTGCTTAAAGATCTAGGATTTAGTGTTTAGAATTGAATTAGTTTGGTGAATGATGTTCATGATTTCATATTTGGGATGTTTGTAGCAATCTCTAGTCTATACTCCCAGTAACTATCTGATTGTAGTAGGCTGGTGAAGTCAACCTGGACCATACATTTATATGTGCTTAGTTCGATTGTGGATGAATATCTATGATTTAAAAATTTATATACCTTAGAAGATTGCACTGTTCTTGTGATATCGCATTGTGGGTTAACCAAGAGTTGGTTATTTGAGATTGGTCCATTCCAAATATCTGTCATTTGCATTGTTCATTGTAGAAATATTTTAGATCTTATCATATCTTTGCACCCTTATCTTTTGTTGTTTCTTTATTATCTGGTTAGATTTAGGAATTAAGATCATTATATTGTAAGATCTGATAAATTGGAAAGATATAGTTTGCTTGTAGTAAGGTCCAATTGTAATTACCAGCATTTCACATATTATCTGAGTTGTTTATGCATCGTCATGACCTAACACCTGAGAGACCTTGGGGTGATTTTCAGTAATTTATTGTTGAAAATAACCTTTCAAGAGAGATAGAATATTGCATTTTGTCTGAGTTGTTGCTATGCAGAAAACACCATCAACAAATTGGTGCTAGAAGGAGGGCTTGAATGAGCACACTGGATCGTTTCTTAAACGCAATCTCTCCTGAGAGATATAGAAGAAGTACCAGATCCACCCCAAGAGAAGAAGATTTACAAGAATTACAGTTCCCCTCTAGGTCGAGAAGGACTCAAGAAAGGGGAGAATCATCATCACCCATCCCTTCACCTGTTTCCTCAGCATCTTCACTTCTTGAAGTCAAAATCATACCCATCCTTGAGGCAGCTCCCATTCAACAACCCCAGCCAATCGTTAACCAACCACCTCCCCCACTTTTGCCAATGGCCTTCCTTGCTAATAATCCATCTCCCTTATTTTTCCATGCCTACAATGCTATGCCTAAGAACCCTGAGCACTTCTATTCAAAATTCCACGTTAATTACCCAAACAGGATTGCAGAAGAACACAAGGATTTTCCAAACCTGTCTCAAAGACAGGGGGATTGTTCATGAGGATGTTACCTATAGATTGTTTCCTTATTCACTAGGAGAAGAGGCCTTTTATTGGTATAATCACCTCCCTACTGCTTCAATTCTTAACTGGAATGATCTTGAGACTGCCTTTTTACAGAAGTTCAGGATACCTATCAATACCAATGAATTATATCTACAATTCACCAAAGTAAAGAGAGAGGTTAATGAACAAATATCCAGTTTCAATAATAGGTTCCATCGTGCATACACCAGACTTCAAGATCCTTATGTCTTAGATAATAATACAGCCCTGGGGGTCTATTATGAAGCTCTGGACAGCCTTACAGCAACCTTTCTGAAGTGGAGACCCAATCCTCCAGCTACCCTAACTGATGCCTATACAGAAGCTGTTAAGCTTAGCACAGATCTGAGACAACATTTGACTAGACCATTGCCTTCTTTAGGACCAGTTGCACATCCTAATCAAGTTCAGGCAGTGAATCATGCGCTTGCTAATCATACCCCAATCATGAATCCAGTACCTCAGCTACCTTTGGTACCCCACCCTAGTCCTTCCATGAGCCAGGTCTCCCCTATGATGAATTTTCCCCAGCAGCAGGTTAACTAGCCTATGTATTAGCCACAGCCAAATAGTTTCCCTGCGTATCTGCATAATTCTGAGGTGTTGCATTAGTCTATGGAATCTACTACAATACCTGTCCCTCCTCAGAGTAATCCAAACCAGATCCCTTAGCGAGATCCAAATAGGGAGAGGATTGATGAAATGGCTGAACAGATAAAGAAGCTAAATCTAGAGGTGACCTATCTAAGGAATCAAATTAGCCAATTACAAGCTGCTCAGAAGAGTATACAGTCCAGTCAGAACAGAGAATTTCCACAAGGGCAGAATTTAAATAGAGGACAGTGTAATGAAAGAGGATTCTATAATGACAGGGGATACAATTAAGATAAAGGTTACAACAATGATAGAGGAATCAATAATGATAGGAGACAGAATTTTGACAGAGGACAAGGTAGTGGACCGGGATTTGATAAGAGGCAATCATAGGGACAGAGTAGGACTTGGAATACAGGACCTAATAATGGAGGAGTCCCCACCCCATTGGATCAACCAGCTAATCAAATTGTTAATCAATCTGAAAATCAACCAGTCAGTCAAGACAAGCCTCCCAGTGGTGTATATTTGGTTGAAGCTGCCCTATCAGGATGGTGTAGGCTCCATAAGACAAACCAACATTCAGAGTTAGAATGTCCAAAATTCCAAACTACCGCCTCCATTTTCTAGTATGACGTAGAAAATAATGCAAATGGACAAGAGATTGTTCCCTCCACACCTTATGACTCTCCTGTGCTAGTATTAAATCACGCTCCCTTCCCAGCAAGTAAGGAAAATGTACCAGAAGAAGAATCTGATTCTCATAAAGACAAAACAGATCAAATTTGTAATGGAGATGAGGTTGCTCGATTATTCAATGAGGAAGCAATGAATGATAATGGCCCTCTGGATCAGGAAGAGGCTTATGTTGAAGAGGTACAGATGTTCCAGAGGCAGGGTAAAGGATATGATTTAAGAGATATGCCTCATAGGCGCCCACAGGCTGGGGGACCTTTCACCACTTCCATTCCTCCTAATAATTTCAATACCCCTCCAGATCCTAATGCTAGTAATAATCCATCCTATCCACATGTTTCCAGACAATACCTTTCAAAGGAAAGACAGGCTCAAACTGACCTACAGAAGGAGAAGGCTATTCAATCAGGCAAAGACAAGGTGGAGGAACCTCCTAGGGAAGTCTCCATTGATATGAGTGAGGAGCAAATGGCTTTATATGTCGCTGAGGAATTCAAAAAATTAAAGGTAAATCTTTCAGCATTCGAGTTATTAAGATTCTTTGCAATTAGGAAGGCATTTTTAGGTACTTATGATGCATATTCAATGTCTTTGGATAAACCTTCTGGTGAGGATATCAACAAGACTTCTAGTTCTCAGCCTGTGAAGACACAAAATCAGGCCCACAGTCAGACTAACTTTCCGCTCGGAGATAAAGGAAAGGAAAAGGATAGGACTCAAGTGGCTCAGGTAGATACTCAGCCAACTTTGTTCCAAGGGAAGACACAAACCCCACCATTTTTGATTTTTGTGCACATATCCAGTAAGAATTTATATAATTGTTTATTGGATTCTGGTGCTTCCACCAATGTGATGCCATTTGGAGTTTGTAGAGCTTTAGGGATTACACCTGTTGACTCTCAAAAGAAGGTAACTCAATTGGATAGAACTAAAGTAAATGTGGTGGGAGAATTAAACATGATCCACATGCAGATAGCTTCCGACCCAAGGATTCAACAGGTTATCAATATTCAAGTAGCTGATATCCCTGATGCATATGGTTTGATTCTAGGAAGAGATTTTACTAATGCCTTGAATGGATATGTGTCTACTGACCACTCTCACATGTGGCTTCCTGGAAAGGAGTACCAAATCAGATTAGAATTGAGAGAGAACCAAGGATTGAATACATGATTACGGAGTACCAAAATACTTCAATAGAAGTCCTGATATCGAAAGTAGGCATGGGAAATTATATGCTATCAGCTCAGTATGAGGAGTCAGACTCAGGGGAGGTATTGATGCTACATACGATGCCTATTGATGCAAAGATAGGATCCAGCCATGTTGCTGTTTTGACAGAATCAATTGAGGAAGAAGAAGAATCCGCAGATAATCAGATCAGCCTATTAGACAGTTTCTAGGAATTCATCAAACAGTGTGTTGAAGATCAAATTCACCTAGGAAAAAATAAAAACTTTGAAGAGTTACTCTTACCTAATTGGTGTAGAGTTCATAACGCTTTCCATTCAGAGTTGGAGTGTTGTCTGTGCCAGACAGCAGTAGAACAAGTACAGAGATATCTAAATCCAACACTGACAAATGTGCAAAATCCTCAGGAAGGGTGTGAAAACAAGAAACTTATGCTATCTGAGGAGTCATCCAGCACTGAGAAGCTGAAGGATGCGATAAAGAGGACTACCCCTGCTGAATGCTAGACTCTCAGATTTGATGGATCCAAATCCAAACATGGAGCTGGGGCAGGGTTCGAACTGATTAGCCCAAAAGGTAAAAGCTTCTTTGCAGCCCATAGACTCCAATTTCACTGTACTAATAATGTAGCAGAGTATGAAGCGTTAATTCATGGACTTCTCATGGCACTTAAGAAAAAGGTTAAAATTCTGTAAGTTTTTGGTGATTTAGAGTTAGTAATTAAGCAAGTAAGGAAATAGTATTCGTGCCATGATAGGAGAATGACTAATTATAGGCATAGAGTATGAGACCTTGTTGAGGGATTTGATGCCTTCAATATTCAACTGATACCACGACAGAAGAATCAAACTGCAGATTTTCTAGCTCAGGTAGCAAGCACCCTGCAGCCTTTATCTTTATCAGGTTTGAAAAAATTTACTACAGAATTGACTCCTATGCCATCAGTCCCAAACAATGTTACTAACTTTCAGGTATTTGAAGATGACAAGCATATTCTAGATTTTATCACAAATACAGACATTTTTGCTTCCCAAATCATTAATGAAGCAGAACCCCAGAAAGTAGAACTGGATTTAGAAGGAGTAATGAATCTGAAGTCTAATACTATTCCAAGAGGAATGGTACAGTTGGAGCGAATCTTTGATATGGATAAGATTAGAGATCAGGAGCAAGAGTCCAAGAAAGAATCTATCAATGGACAATACGGTACTCATAATTTGGGAATTGAGGATAATACTAAAAACGTCTTCATTGGCAAGGTATGCACTCCAGAAGAAAGGCAAGAAATAATTGAAGCCTTACACAGCTTTCCGGATATAGTAGTCTGGGGTTACAAAGACTTGAAAACCTATGATACATCAGTCATAACTCATACTATACCCCTAAAGCTAGGTGCCAAACCTTTCAGGCAGAGGTAGAGACCTATCAACGCGTTGCTGGAACCACTTATACAGAAAGAAGTTCAGAAGTTATTGTCTGCCAGAATTATATTTCCTGTCAGGCATTCAACATGGGTAGCAAACCTGGTTCCAGTAAGGAAAAAGAATGGAGAAATTAGGCTTTGTGTTGATTTCAGGAATTTAAACAGATCGTCAGAAAAGGACAATTATCTGATTCCTTCGTTGGATGAAGTACTTCAAGTGGTTAATGGATCTCAGATGATGTCCTTTCTGGATGGTTATTCAGGGTACAATCAAGTAATGGTTTAGTATGAGGATAGGCGCGCATAAGACCGCTTTCACAACTAAATGGGGTACCTTTGCCTACAGGAGGATGCCTTTTGGACTCATTAATGCAAGGGCCACATTTCAAAGGGCTATGGATATTGCCTTTAAAGATATCATAGGAAAATACATCATCATTTATATGGATGACCTGACTATTTTTTCAAAAAAAAGAAGGGATCACATCTTAGATTTGCGCAAAGTGTTTCAAAGGTATAGGGAATTTGGCATATCCCTGAATCCTAAAAAATATATTTTCAGAGTAACAAAAGGAAAGCTATTAGGACATGTGATATCAGAAAAGGGAATTTCTATTGATCCAGAAAGAGTGGAGGCCATACTGAAGATTCAGCCACTTGCTAGCAAAAAGGAGATGAAGTCCTTCTTTGGAAAGATCAACTTTGTCAGAAAATTCATCACTGGATTTGTTGAAATTTTTAAACCACTGAATGCAATGCTGAAACAGGATGCTAAGATCAAAGGGACTACAAAAGCGAAGGAAGCATTTGCAAAAATCAAAAGAGCCATTGTTGATGCTCCAGTATTGGTAAGTCCTAATTATAGTAAACCCTTTTACATATATTCATTTGCTTCAGACCATTCATGTGCTAGAATGTTAACTCAAAAGTCCGATGAGGGAAATGAGCATCCTATTGCTTTTATGAGTGCATCATTAATAGATGTTGAGTTGAAATATTCGAGTGTGGAAAAGCAGGCATATGCCCTAGTTAGAGCAGTAAATAAATTCAGGCATTATATCCTCAGGAATAAAGTTTATGCAGTTGTCCCAGATTCTGCAGTCAAGTTACTTTTGATGCAAAATGAATTATGTGAGCGTAGAGCTAAATGGGTGACAATGCTACAAGAGTATGATATTGAGATCCAGCCCATGAAGCTGGTAAGAGGGCAAGGACTCACTCAGACTATGGCTGAAATAGGTCCTGAATTGACTGTTCAGAATTATAATGTCGAGGAGGTTTCCCCAGATGGTTGGTATGATGACATAGTTTATTATTTGCTGAACCAATGATCTCCAGGCCATCTTAATGTTGTGCAAAGGAGGGATCTACGATTAAAGAGTGATGGTTTCATGTTAAAAGGAGTTGTTCTGTATAAGAAAAATCATGAAGGCATTTATTTACGGTGTCTCGGGAAACAGGAAGCTGAAAGAGTGATGAACGAATTTCATGAAAGATATGGCACTAGCCATGGTTCTGCGATTGCCATAGAAAATCAGATTTTGAGGGTAGGATATTACTGGCCCACACTGTTCAAAGACATTCACCATCATGTACGGACCTGTCACACCTGCCAGACTACAGCAATAAAGGAAAGGTATGCAGCACTTCCACTCCAATCGGTCACTCAGGTAAGACCTTTCGCCCAATGGGGTATGGATTTCATACGCTCCATCAACCCACCATCTTCCGTAGGACACAGGTACATTCTCACTATTACTGATTATTTCACAAGATGGACTGAAGATTTTGCTTGTACGTAATGTACATATGAGGTAGTGATTGATTTTCTAGAATCTGCTATTCTTAATCAATTTGGATGCCCTATTTCTATTGTCTATGATAATGGTCCTGCTTTTGCATCTTAAAAATTTTCAAATTGGGCTTTTGATCATGGCATTGTTGTGAAGCTTGCATCCAATTATTATCCCTAGGGTAATGGCTTAGCAGAGTCCTCTAATAAGAACTTATTAACTGTCATCTGTAAGCTGTTAGAAAGGAACCCAAAAAACTAGCACACCCAGCTTCGGTTTGCCCTTTGGGCAGATCGTACAAGACTTAAGTCGTCCATTAGAACATCTCCTTATCACTTAGTATATGGTCTAGAGCTAGTATTCCCTATTCAACTGAAGATCCCAACCTTACAGTTTATAAATGAGTTTTATGATGAGGGGGACAGAAGGGAGGCTAGGTTAACAGAACTATTACACCTTGAGGAGAAACGAGACAACGCCCTTGAGAATTTTGCCAAACATCAGTGGGTAGTTAAACAGTGGTTTGACAGGAGGGCTAAAGTCAAAGACTTTAGGATTTCTGACCTTGTCCTATACTGGGATAAACCTCATGATCGAAAGGGGAACCATGGGAAGTTCAATAAACTATGGCTTGGCCCATATCAGATTGCTGAAATACTTGGAGATAGTGCCTTCCGTCTAAAGACTCTCACGGGAGACGATATTCCACTGCCTGTCAATGGGCAGTATTTGAAACATTATTTCCAGTCCTGAGCTGTTTTCAACTCCCTGCTTTGTATATAGTTAGCTTAGGTTGCTTTCTATTTTTTCGCTTTGGTTAGATTAGGTTTCCTTTTGGTTTGTTTTGTTTTGCTTTGGTTAGAGTAGTTTTGCTTTGGTTTGTTTGTTTTGGTTGGTTTTGCTCTAGCTTTTGGTTCCTTCTCTTTTGGGGATATCTAGTTGCATTTGTATGACAGTGGTGACAAAGTAGGTGGGATGTCCTTAGTATTTCCTTTACAAACTCTAATCATCTTTCCAGAACATCATGGTATGAATTCTCTACCCAATGTTGCTTATCCTTGTGTTAAGGCAAAGGGTTTTCTAGTCAAATAGAACATGAATACATTAGGGTCTCATAAGTTTAAATATTAAAGATACCTGACATTGCATAAGGTCCTTATGAAGTTTGAACAAGTGAAAAATTCTTTTCTTCTCTAGCGCCACTGCGGTTCTCATCCCTGAGTGTGAACTTCATTGTTCACAGGTTGAAGTGAAAGCGGTAAAAAGACAAAAAAAAAAAAGAGAGAAAAGAGAAATCTTGAATTCAACTCATCAGGGGGATCTGGATATCTCTACCAGGGCTATAGACACCTGGCTGGCAGTAGAGCTATGTCCAGGAGAATCGCAGTGATAACCTCGTCGGGGCTATGGATGCCTGACTGGCAGCGAGGCTCTATCCAGGTTGCTTTTAGAGTATGAATCCTTATGTAACTTGTTCAGACCAAGTTCAGTTCTTGTTGTAGCTAAAGGAGGGTAATGAACACATCTGCACACACTTTGACCCTAGTGTAGGAGAGTTTGGGTGACTAGGGGTTCTTTGTTTTAATCAGTGGTGGTGGCAAGATAGGTGAGTTCAAACCATAAGTTCTGGGTTCTTGATTCCAGTTTGTCATCAAAATGCTCAGGAGTATTTCCCCAGCAGGGTCGCCATTTGTTGTGCAGTTTTGCATACACGCCCCACTTAGAGTAGGGACCCTCTTTTCGGGATATCTTTTGACCTTCGATTTTAATTTGACTTGTCTTTTCGAGGTCTTGAGATGTTGGTCTTGTTGGCTTTGGTCTTGCCTTGGGGCTTGAATTGTTTAAAATTGGTTTTTAATGAAAATCTGGGTTTTGACCTGAATCTGGGATTTTCCAGCTCAGGTGGATTTTACGGGTCCTGGTTCATTGTCCGTTTATTGCTTAATTTTTTAAATCCAAGTTTCTGCTTGACTCCAGGATTTTCCAGTTCTGGCAGATTTTCCTGGACTACGTTAAAATCCTAATCTTCATTAAAATTCTGGTTTCTGTCGTATCCGTGGAATTCGTGTTTATCCAGATTTTTCGTCTGGCTTGGTTTTTTCCAAAACTCCGTCTTGGGCTCGGGTTTCTGAATTTTTCTGACATGTCTTGTTGCTCATTAATGCTCAAAGTACCTTTGCTCAGACGTGATTATGGATGGATTTAAGGTCTTTTGGGGCATCATTTTGATCTCATTATTCACTTGTTGCTTGCTCTGGAGTTCAAAATTCTTCATTTGAGGTTTTGATTACTGAATTCGAGTTGCTTGTGGGTGATTTGCTTGAGCGTTGGTTAGTTTTTTTTGTCACTAGGGCACACGGTTTTACAATCACTCCTTCGAGTTTGAGCTTCATCCGAACCCATCCATGGTAAGTCGTTGTTGGACCCTTCTTTTTGTTTGCACTTAGATCCAATCTTTCGAGTCGATTGATAGTCATTCTGGGTCGACTTTTGCTTGTTTTGTCATTTTGTATTTATCGAGCTAGGGTTTGACTTCTCCACCAGATTTTATCACCCACACTATGCATGTTTTTTTTTATCAATTGAGTGTCGGATGTATCCTTGTAGATACGTTTAGGTAGGATTTTTCCTTTTAGGTGTACAATTCGCTATATTTTGTGAGGAATAGGGTTTCGGTTCATTTTCCTGAATTTACAAGGTTTGGTAGGGTTATCGCGATTTTCATGTTTTATGTTTAGCCCAACCTACTCATACCTTAAGAAATCCCTGCGTGCTTTGATTGATCACCTCAATGATAGTTTTTCTTGAAATTTTAAGCTTACCCAGGCTTTCATGGCAAGGGTTTGGTTATTGGATTTAGGGCATCATTGTTTCGACTTGAGGGTTATTCATTCAAAATTCTTTTGAAATTCAGATTCATGTGCATTCTGAGTTTGCTTATTAGGATCGATTTTAGGACCGTTGGAATCCAAATAGCGGGGTTTTACATGATCATACAGTCGATGGATTGCGTGTTAGCATTCGTCGGGTTTCTGAGGTGTTCGCAGAATTTCCGCGCGCCCAGACTTTCCTGATATCTGTCGAGTCCACGGAGTATAGCGAATTCTGGAGTATTTGAACCGTCCACGAAAATCCGTCCTACCCATATTTTTCTGGTTTCCCTGCCTAGTTTCATTCTTTTAGATTCTTGAGGCTAGGACTAATGGGGTAAAGTGCTAAATGATGATTTCTTGTTGCTAATGGGTGCATTTCATAATAATTACATAACTTTTGTCTGTACTAATGATCTATTTGGCAGATGGTGTCTTGGCAGCAGGAATCCATCTGGGTTGGATTTCTCTGAATTCTGCCCTGACTGAATTTTCTTGGTTTACCCCATTTTCCCGGATTACCTTATTTTTCCATATTTTCAAAGATTGGCGATTATTGATAGTTCTTAATTGCTTCATGTGATTTTATGCTAACCCTTTGATTGGAATATTAATGATAATTGCATGCTCATGACATTCTTTTGTTAATGCAGGCTGAATCAAGCAGGGCTACTGTGGGAAAATCCAAAGGTGATAGGGAGGGATCTTTCATCACAGAGGTAGAAAGATTAAGACTAGATACCAAGAGTCAACTGCCTGACAGTAAAGTATCTTCTGTTGGTCTGAGGTCTTCTGACACCAATGTTGGAGCATGGAGATACGAAGAATTCAAAGAAAGAACAGCTCAGAAGGATCTGTCGGTCCTGAGACAAGGAATCATGAAGTCCGGACTAGTTCATGTGGCAGGGTTCCCTCCTGCAATCCAGTGCTATGAGTTAATACTAGAGTGTGCCCGGCAGTATGACTTCGACACACAGAGGGTTGTCAGTACTGAAGGGAGAGTCTTGGAAAATTTCAATCTTGTTTCTATTGCTCAAGCTTTTGACATGTCAGATTTGCCATCTGTGTGTGCCTTGAACATAGATTTGGCTAGAACCTACTATGAGAATGAGCCCACTAAAGCCCAACAAATGATTAATTCCTGGTTGCAGAAACCAAAGTCCCATTTTTCCAAACTACCTAAGCAATTACACAGGGTTAAATTTATGTCAGACATATACGATGCAATCACATTTTTTAGCAGAGTAGCAAGTTTGAAGAGTGCTGAGGTGTTGCAAAACTGGATGGTCCATGTGATCAGCAAGATTGAGCAGGGTACCAATTACCATTGGGCAGGACTTATTAGTGTTGTGATTGATAAGCAATTAAGAGATGTCCTAGAAACAAAGAAGTTCACCAAGTCTTCCTATTTGGTGTATGTGTTAGCCAGATTCTACCCATACATGGGTTTGAATCCACAGGGAACATTTGGACAAGATGTAATTTATGACATTTACCTGGAATTGCACCTAGGACACCAGGATTACAGGAGAGCAAACGATGCTTTTACAATGTATATCACTAGGCTGCTTCAAAATGTAGAGTATGTGAGATTGTCAGATGGAGTGAAGGAGTTGATAAAGAAGTATGGGGCTTGGTTCATTCAGTTTCCCACCTTCTCTTACATCAGAATTCACAGATGCCAAGCTGCTCCATATAGGTTACTTAGGTACCCTACTGACCATATTGTGTTATTGGAGGTTGTGAGACAGATATGTGAATTTGATGCGATTTTCAAAAAGGAAAAACATAAAACAAGTTTTGGTGGGGATTTCCCTCTCTGAATTGGTATAGCTGAGGTGTGCCCTTCCATCCAATCGAAGCATGCAACAGGGGATGAATTGGTAGCTCATGGTTTCTCCTTCCACTCCAAGAGGACAAACTTTGATATCACCGAGGAAGCACAGAAGAAGGCCACCAAAGAATACTGTCATAAGAATGACCTAGAGGACTACTGGGCAAATATCAAGGATGATTTTGAGTCAAGGAAGAAAAGGTACTCTAGGCTTCCAGATGATGTGATTAGGCAATATAATGTCAAGTTGATCCCCGACCAACTAGAAGATGACGAAAATCTAGTGCAAGACCATGCATATGAGTCCGTTAAGGATAGATCAATTGGAGAGATAAACTGGAATGATGATAAGGTAACTGAGTTAGAGGATCTAATGGCCCCTATCATGACGTTTACTACTTCATGGTTGAAGCATAAGGTTTGGGAGTTGAAAATTGAGAAGGTACCCTGTACCTTTAATTTGATGGGAAATCTCAATTCTATGTCCACTTCAAAAGAATCCGGGGAAGATGACCCCAAAGGGAAAACTAAAGGGAGCTCACCCTTCAAAATTAAAATCAGGGGTCCTCAAGAAAGTGAGCTAGAACCGAAAAGAAAACCAAAGGGAAAGAAAAGAAGCCGAGCTTTGAAAATAGGAAAGTCTTCTGAAGAAGAGTAATTTGAAAAAGTAGAAGAAGAAGATGCTCCTCTGCAGCCAAAGAAGACAAGAACAACTAGGGTTTCAAGGAGGAAAGGTCAAGAAACTTCCAAAGATGAGACTCCTATTGTTGAAGTAGAAAGTTCAGGAGAAAAGACTACAGTTTATACGAGGAGATCAAGGACTCCATCTCCTAAGGAGACTATGCAAAAGATGGACCCTCTTCCGAAGGCACCAGTTGTGGAGCAACCTAAGGCTACTTCCCCTTCACCGAGTTTACCTGAGCAAACAGCCTATCAAGAGCAAGAGACTAGTGGAGAGACAGAGCCATTCAAGGAGGGAGAACTCTTTGGTGCGGCAGCTGAGCTTGAAGTTGAAGAGGAAGAAAAGCATCCTTCTCCATTAGTGTAATATGAGGATTCTCCGGAGAGTAGCAAAGGAAACAGATCACCTAAAAAGGAGGATATCCCTGTTAGAACCCCATCACCTGTGCAAGAAGAGGAACCTAAATTAGGTGATCAAGGTAAGCAATCTCCTAG
The DNA here is from genome assembly GCA_007258455.2 of Sequoia sempervirens. Lineage (NCBI taxonomy): Eukaryota > Viridiplantae > Streptophyta > Pinopsida > Cupressales > Cupressaceae > Sequoia > Sequoia sempervirens. Next base: position 328,034,123 of record VDFB02270651.1, on the reverse strand, counting down.
AAAAGAAAAGGATGAAAGAGTAGAACCATATGAAGAGGTGAAAATAGACGAAATCCGGGTGGAGCCTGTTGTTTCGGATTGGTTAGAAAAGGAGATTACAAGGAAGAAACAAGTCATTGTTGAGGACACCCCTCTGGATTGGGATGAGATGTTAACTAAGATTGGTAAAGGAAAAAAGAAAAATATGGCCAAGGTGGTTTCAAGGATAGAAAGAGATGAAGCGAGTAACAGGGTCATTCACATTGCCACCCCTGCTGCGGATAAAACTAAAGAGGAGGTCACCGAAAAAGATTATAATGTGCAGACTATTAATCTAGGACCAGCTTCTATGGAATAGGATATTGAAGAATATGAAGGGTCCAATGTAGTAATAATCGGCAGATTAAGGAAGGAAACTCAGTCTAAACATGAGCTTAGAAAGGAAAATGAGAGGCTTAAGAGGTGTCTAGAAGATGTAATGAAACCTCTGCAATCTCTCCACCCATCTTCCTCTGCTACTCCTGGTTTCTTGCCCAAGGAAACCATTTCTAAAATTGAAAAGATGAAGGTTTCCACCCAGACTGCAATAGATTGGTTGAAGGATGTGCAAGTGAAAGGAGACAATGCAATAAAGGATGTCCTTTCGGTTGGAAAGGATGCAGTCAGAGCCAAAGACTTGTTGGAACATGTGCTATCCCAAGATAAGGAGGACATCGATCTTTTGTTGCAGAAGTCCAAAGTAATCATGGAATATGGAAAAGATCAGTTGGCTATAGATGGGATTCTTCCTTCCTCCAGACTTAATGAACCTTGGGAATGGTTTGAGGCTTTGCAGATTTGGTAAAAGGCCATGAGGAAGATTCATAAATGAAAGAAGCTGATAGATGGTGACCTGACTAGAGTATATGATGGGTGCATTGCATTTTTTGAGATTATGACTGGCAGGAGGAAAATTGCTCCTAAGTATCTAAGCCTAGAACAATTAAGGGAATGGTGGCATGATGTTTATGCCCTGGATTCTGAAAATGTCATAACAGGACACCAACTGGATGATGCAACAACCTACTTGGTGGTGATGGATAAGTATCAGGCTCACAAGGATGATTGGAATAAAACTGTTAAATAGTCAAAAGAGGAGATTGGCTCCATCGAATGTCGACTTAAGATCTTGCCCTTGCCACCTATCACCGAGCTAGATAAAGTATTTTTGAGAGTTCATGGATCATTGGCTCAGAATAAGGATAAGGGAGGCGGTAGTTAATGCCCATTTTGAGATTTGTGCTTCCCTATTATTATAGGGCATATGTTGATCTGGGCTACATTGGGGAATGTGTCTAGGCCGACCTTGATAATGTATTGGCATTTAATGTGTGCCTTAGTTTGAAATTCCTAAGGCTGACTTGTTTTGGCTAATTTTATTTTGTAAAAGTTGGCTGGGCCGACATGTTTTATGAATTCTCTATAAAAGGCATTCCTGCCTCATTGTAAAAGGGAATAGGAGGATAGAAGAGTAAGAGTCAGAGTTGATATAGTTGAGTTAGATTATTTTGCAGTATTTAGTTCTTGAAGCAAATATTGTAATAGAATAGTGGAATTGTTGCAGCATTTTGATGATCTAATACAATTGAAGACATTGTGGTTTTCCTGGTGAAATCTCTTGTGTTAGCTTATCTTGCATGGTTCCTATTGTTTCATCTTTCAAATTGCTTAAAGATCTAGGATTTAGTGTTTAGAACTGAATTATTTTGGTGAATGATGTTCATGATTTCATATTTGGGATGTTTGTAGCAATCTCTGGTCTATACTCCCAGTAACTATCTGATTGTAGTAGGCTAGTGAAGTCAACCTGTACCATACATTTATATGTGCTTAGTTTGATTGTGGATGAATATCTATGATTTGAAAATTTATATACCTTAGAAGATTGCACTATTCTTGTGATATCGCATTGTGGGTTAACCAAGAGTTGGTTATTTGAGATTGGTCCATTCCAGATATCTGTCATTTGCATTGTTCATTCTAGAAATATTTTAGATCTTATCATATCTTTGCACCCTTATCTTTTGTTGTTTCTTTATTATCTGGTTAGATTTAGGAATTAAGATCATTATATTGTAAGATCTGATAAATTGGAAAGATATAGTTTGCTTGTAGTAAGGTCCAATTGTGATTACCAGCATTTCACATATTATCTGAGTTGTTTATGCATCGTCATGACCTGACACCCGAGAGACCTTGAGGTGATTTTCAGTAATTTATTGTTGAAAATAACCTTTCAAAAGAGATAGAATATTGCATTTTGTCTGAGTTGTTATTGTGCAGAAAACACCATCAACAAGTAGGAAGTTCTTTCACATGTAAATTTATTTTTGAGTTCCTTTCACTAGCAGAGCACCACAGATCTTGAAATTAATCATGTTCACTGCAACAATTATCTCTCGAGGATTGAAATCCTTCAAGATTTGAACTAAATTCAAAATGGAAAACAATAATATGACTCTATGCAAATGATATGACTCTATTTCTAGATTCTTCAGTGAAAATTTTCTCAAATTCTCCCCAGCAGAGTCGCCCTTTTGTTGGTTCCTTTTTATGTTGTAACCATGTTGGTCTTCTAATCTACCTATGGAATTGCCAATTCCAATCAAGGGTAGCTCAAAGGACTTAGACCAACTGACGAGGATTTTAATAATAACCTCCTACACTTTGGGCTCTGCAAGCCCTGAGAGGGTGATCCCTTTAGCAATATCAACAAATTGAAACACATACATAACAGAATATTGCTTAACAGAAAATATCATTTAATAGCTCAACATAATAGGATAATACTGAATAGAATTGGTTGTTCATCTGTAATATCAACTACTTGGAGCATGAGATAACCACAACACTATAACACACAAATATTTAAAATGGTTTTGAATTTTGAAGATTGGGGACCAAGCTGAAAATGACAGAAGTATAATACTTGACCAGTGCAAAAAATGGGCTATGGAGTCACATAACTAGCATTCATCCTATAGTGTTGAAAATGTTATGAAGATCCTTACAAATGTTATCACATTATGAAAACCAGATCACTAAAGTTTTATCTGATAACTCTTCTTATAAATCCACCTGAAACATAGTATTCCTGTCACATATGCTGAAGCAATTACACTATCCTATGAACAAAAGGCAATAATAAATGCAACTTGTGCTTCATTAAAGAAATTACATTATTCTCATAATAGAAGGCAACAACATATATCACTCTAATGCAGCAAATGTGCATGAAAAGACTCAGATAATCTCATTATTGAATCAAAAAGAGTAATACATCTCAGAAATGGAGGCAATTATCAGCTAAATATAAACATGAGAACACAATTCATAATAGACACTTTCAGATTTAATGACTCAATTACATTTCTCCCAGCTATACAATTCTACCCAAAGCTTTTTCCTGACTTGCAGAGCTTTCATAAAATGGAAACCCAACCTTTTTTTTACAATGAGAGAAGAGAAGAATAAAAGAGAATCAGAAGCAGCCCTAAGATCAGTCTGATCCGTAGATGCCATCCAGAAACTCAATCCACCATCGATCAAAAAGCTGCCCAAAACCTCTCTAATCTCTCTGTAACTGAATTTGACTCTTCATTTACCTTTATTGTTAGTTGTCCTGTAACAAAAAATTCGCCCATGTGGAGAATCTTCAAATCCACTTAACTGCATAAAAAATGATTCCGTGAAAAACTCTTATTTTTGTTCTTTGCTTTGTTTGCTACAGATTATAACTTCACTTTTAAATATTAATGTTTCATAACTTTAATAATAATCTCCACTTTTCATTTTAAAATATTTTGCATCTGATGCAAAATATTTTCACCTTCAGCTCATGTTTAAAATTTTCCTTTTATTCTGCAGCCACTGTTCACTTTATATACCTCCCGTGAATAACATACTCTATAATAGAAATTTCTTATTCACTGTATTAAACCTGGGACCAACAAAGTGAATATTAAATTCACTTTTCATTCCATGCCACATTTACGTACATTTTAAATTCCCTCCCTGTAGTGAAAAGTTAAATATTTTACCTACAAGCAAAAACCCTTAAAAGGAATTCACAGGTACCCACCTCTTTATTAAAATTTACTTTTTTTCCAACATTTAATTCTAAAATGTTTTGCCCCTAAAATTCCTTGGGCCCACCATTCGTTCTCTACGTACAAGCACACTGTTCACATTTTCAAAGGTCACTTAATAAAATTTTATCTGCAAACATTTAAAATTCCACCCGCTCAAAGACCCTAGTTGGGCCCCACATTCGCCACATGTCACAAGCCCGTAATCCCGCAATCAATAAAAAGTGAGCATCTTCATCTTGTGAGCTAGCGGGCAATGGAGGAGATATCGTCCATTTGCATTCTTTTATAATCTACCGTTGGATCTTATCTTTCCATTTTCGTTGCCCTAATCCTCTGTTTGCATTCTCCCGTGCTCTGCAATTTCATTTGGAAATGCCATGGTGGTGGCTTCTTTCATACTACGTTTCCTTCATTACAGTGACCATGCATTATTTGGATTTCTCCATGACTGGTGCGGGCTACTCTAAAGCATTCGTAACATATCCAATTTGTGTACTGTGGGGTGTAGGGTTCCCTCATTGCATTTTACCTCCTTATTCCAATGCACACACTCCTTCATTCTCTGTATTGTTGGTGCATATGTTGCAAGTATTAGAGCATTTCATTGTGAGCTCGGACTGTTAATGGCATTCCTCCCATTTCCATTTTGTGCATATTTTTCATACAATGGTGGCGTGGCTACCTTGCCTTCATGGTTATGTACCCCACTTACATGGATGTGTGGCCTTTTCATTCGATTTAGGGTTTCTAACAAATCATTTGTGCATATGATGTGCGTAGGGTTCTTTACATTTGACATTCCATGAGATCACACTTTGCTGGGCACTCAATGAGATCACATTCAAAGGACTTTTAATCAAGGAAACCCGTGTGCCCCTTTCACCCTTCCATGCGCAGCCTCAAACAAAAATCTGCATTTGTATTAAAGTTTCTAGGACATTTTCATCAATTCCATTGTGTATACATTCTACCACTCCTTCTCTTGCTACATGCCATGTAGTTTATTTATTTACCTCAGATGCCTCCATCGAGCCTCTTCATTGCTACGTGTGCCTTGTATTTTACATTTGAGAGGGGTAGTCTACAAAGGGGATGCGTGGCCTTTGAATCTCTCATTTGCATATGTTTAAAACTTTCTAAAGCATTCTCAACAAAATACTGTGGCATTTGCTACTAGTGGCTTTCCACAAGATCAGATTGAATGGAGGCATTTTGTCAAACAGACCACACACCTTTGTCTATACAGCCATTATCATTTATTAAAAGTTCCTAAAGCCCTTTAAACATATGCATTTTTTATGCCTTGTATTATGTTGATGGCAATGCCCTGCTTTTATCTAGAGTGCTTTCTCTTCTCATTAGCCATTTATTTCATACTTTGATGGATGCCTACCTTTGTTTGCAGTGCGCCCTCCTCATGCTCCTTTCTTGGTGCTGCATGCACAATTATTTACAAATTACAAACCTCCTCTCAGGCATTGAATTACTTTGTAAATCCTTCTTCATTTCCAAAGAACTCTAAAAAAAGTTCCTTTATCTTTATACGCAGGAGGCTTGTGGTTTTTATTTTTCCCTTTAGTTTCTAATATTTTTTAAGAAAAATTGAGTTGTGTATAAGCTGTGAGGCCTTTTCCTCCATCAATGTACCTTGTTTAAAGTCTACAGACCTTTTCAACAAATACATTATGAACATTTCCTTTCACTGCGCACCATCCATTGCTTCCATTCTTCCTACACAGGCATGTGACTTGTCTATGCTTCCACCCTTTTTTTTGTTGGTGTTCAAACCCTTAATTTTCATTTTATTGAAAGTTATTAAAGCACTTTCAACATACATTTGTCTATATATCCTTCAGTCACCCAACTGGCTACGAGCTTGATGGAAAAGAGAGCCTTTGAAGGTTGCCCAATGTGTTTAGCCTGTAGAATTTTTGAATATACCTTTTACATAATAGCAATGTTGGGAATTCATCTGCTTGAAGGTTTTAAAGTATTCAACAGATCATATTCATTTTTCCACAAGCTTCTGAGATTCCCTTGTTTCTACTTTTCAATTCACATCGACCTTCTCCTTGATTGTTGGCATTGAGACTCATATTTTATTTGAAGGTTTCTAAAACCTTTGAACAAATCTCCTTTGTGCATGAGGTGAGCACGACATCCCTGAGATCACATTTTTTTGAAGTGAGGCATACTTTGGAACACAGTTCAACACTGCTGCTCTCCTTTCACAGTGGCCGAATATAGCGATCCCTTTCCCTTCATTTATTTATTTCAACCAAGTTTTGTCTATCCTCAAATGGAGTCAACATGGGAATTGGAATGTTTCCTTAAGCTATGGTCAACAACTGAGACAAGGATCACAAAAACAATAAGGGCAGTTCTGGTGATAATCAACTATTGAAGTTTTGCAATTACCACAATGCTATTTCTTATTGGTAATAAGCTTGGCTCAAAGAGTCTCCAACTTTGTTTCCATTTCACCCTGAATCCTAACCTCCATCTTCTGCTCCAAACATTGCTCCTTATCAATCTTTCAAGTACATGAATAGCCATGAAGAAGGAGTATCCACTGCAAATCATGCTCTGAGGAATGAATGTCTAACTGCATATGTGCCCGGGAAGAAGTGTTGTTCAAACAACTAAGCAAGAGTGAATAAGGCTATGAATTTGTCCAAAGACAATTCAAGTGAAGGACCATCTTCGTTCAAGTTAGTGGAAGAAAATCCCATGTCATTACACTTATGTTTGCAATGGCCCTAATTTCATCCAAGCATTATGTCCTCCCTTTACCAATGAAACAACTACAATTCTATGTTTGTGCAAAGCATGTCGGGCCCATGTGGCTTGACTAAAAAAATTTCATTTTCAAACAAATTTTGCTTCAAATTGATCAAACACAACTTCTGACTGATCTAGAAGCAAAATGATAAATTGGGTTATCATTAAATTATGTTTTCTAGCTCATTTACAAAATGGGCGAAACGGGCCAAGTTAGCTCAGAAATTGGCTTTGAAAACTAGGCAAACGACCTCTTGAAGTCACAAAAAATTACAAGCCTATAGCCATTCATCCCAAGAATACAATGCAAAAGATGGATCAGAGAAACAGATAATGGGACAAAAATTTATTAACTATCAAAGTTGATTAGTTGAACTTTCTGCAACTGATGACTATTCTGGACCAATTGAAATGCAAGAGATCACCTCATTGCTAAAATATTAAATCAACTCCCGGCGATCTGCCACTGGACACAGTAGATCACTTTGGTACACTGAGCACATGTGTAGAAGATATTAGGCTTGAAACATCACCCATCAAAATTTATTGACGCTCGATGTTGGCCTCTGAGAAAGGTTTCAGTGAAAAATTGAAGAAATTCCATTTGGTTTTGATCTGCTAGAAATAGAAAATCAAGTAGTGAGGCTCTGAAAACTGGCATGCGAGTTCATTTTGGTATGGTAATATAGAGAAAAAATTAGTTTGGCATGAAAATCAATTGGTTGGATTTTATGAAAATCAATTGGTTGCAAAATCCAAGCTCAAATAGGAGGCAAAATTGCAAAACTGAACATTTGCAAATAGCTAAAAAGTGACAAAACCCTCTAGCTTCACTTTTTTGAAACCTTGAAAAAACTCATCATGAGAAGCTGAAAACTAACATGCAGGTTCAAATAGGACATATGAATGTGTCTGCAAAGGTATTTTACAAGAAAATCAACGGGCTCCAAAATATGACTCTCCAAAGTAGGTCATTTAGGTAGATCCATCAGGTGCACTTCAGAAAGTGCAGATCCAAAAGTTTGATATGGGCATCTCAAATTTTCAAAATTTGAGAGTGCCAACACCTCCCTCACTTGCTTACATTCCTATAGATCAATATGGTAAAATTTTTACAATCATGCAGAGCAAGGTATATAATGGACATAGTGGTTTAGGTTTACATCAAGATGGGAGGATTGAACCAATCTTTGTTTCTTAGTGGCTGAAAGGCTTAGCGATTGGGTTTCAACCGATTCAGATTGGCGTTCTCAATACCACATCACCCTTAATCAAGGAAGTAATTGCTTTAGAAGATATTGAGACATCTCACGAACCATCTGACCAACACTATTGTGACTCTCCCAACTCAAACGAATATGAGTGGGATTCCCTATCCTCCAACTCTTCCATGGACCTTGATAGACTTTTTGGATAACTTGACGTAATGTTGAAATCCTCACCAAATCCATTGAATTCCTTTCCACCAAAGAATATGACAAAAGAGGAATGGTTTAAACATTACTATTGGGAATCTCTTGATCCTACCTCTTGGCAACCTGATACATCCATTTCAGATAACCACACCTTGGAATTAGGCCCACCTCATAATCTACCTATATCTAAGCAAAAGAGTAAAGAGGACTTGGTACAAAAATTTTGTGACTATATGAACAACTCAGTCCTTACCTTGACTCCTTTTGAACTTTGACAACTCTGATGATGACATGCCCTTAGTTTATCCCCAACTCATTGATTGGGACCAACAAGACACACCCATCCTAGACATTTTTGAGAATGACAAAGCGATTGTTGAGTTCTTGGGACTAAGAGAAGGCATACCTAGTGGTGATCACAAGGATAGATTTACCATTGAATTGGAAAACAAAGCATATTTTGGGGAATTTTTTCAACCCTCCAATCGCAAAAATAAGAAAAATAATGACAAAAATAAAAATGATGAGTCTTTAGGTGAAGACCACAAGGCGCCTCTAGACAATGAAAAAGAAAAAATAAAGGACGCATCCAAAGGAAAAAACATCTTTGAGGCACCTAAGGATGGAGGTTTGAACATTCTCCCTATTGCATAGGAAAACTCACCCATTCTAGTTGAAGAATCAGTGGAAGTCAACATAGGTATAGAAGAGAATCCCCAACTGGTATATTTTGCAGCATCATTGACAAGAGAAGAGCAGCTAGAATTCCACAACTTCTTTACACAAAGATAGATTAATTTTTCCTAGGCCTATGCAGACATGCCTGAGCTGGATCCTAAAATTGTACTACATCATTTTCCCTTACAACTAGGGGTAAAACTAGTGAAACAAAAATTGAGGAAAATGCACCCACAAATTGCTTTACTAGTCAAGGTAGAACTCAATAAACTCTTAGACGTTGGTTTCATTAGATCAATCGAATATGCAGATTGCATTTCCAATCTTGTACTAGTCACTAAACCAATAGGGGGCATCCACATCTACACATATTTTAGAGATATCAACAAGGCTTGCCCTAAGGATGACTTCCCTCTGCCCAACATTGACATGACAGCCGAATATGAGATGTTGTCCCTTATGGATAGATTTTCAGGGTATAATCAGATCAAAATTGCAATTGAAGACCAACTTAAAACAACTTTCACATGTCCGTAGGGAATGTATTGCTAGAATGTTATGCCCTTCAAACTCAAGAATGCTGGAGCAACCTATCAGCATGCCATGACCACTATTTTTCAAGAACTTGTACACACTCTTATGGAGGATTATGTCGATGAACTTATTGTTAAATCCAAGACAAGGGTAGATCATTTACAGGTTTTAGACAAGATATTTCAAAGGCTAGAAAAGTATAAAGTGAGACTAAATCCCAAGAAATGTGTGTTTGGAGTGAAATCAGGAAAGCTTTTAGGGAATATCATTTCCAAACGAGGAATTGAAGTGGATCCAACCAAGGTAAAAACAATCATAGACATGCCTCCACCAACTAATCTCAGTCAACTAAGGACATTACAAGGGAGACTACAATCCATCAGAAGATTTATAGTGCAGTTAGTAGATAAGACACATCCCTTTCAACATTTACTTAAGAAAGGAGCACCCTTTGTATGGACAGTTAGGTGCAAAGATGCTTTTCAATTGATCAAATAATATCTACTCACACCACCAGTCTTAATGCCACATGTTCAGGGATGACCATTGATTCTCTATATTTCAACAACCCATTCATCACTAGGAGAATTGCTTGCATAGAATGACGAAAAGGTCATGAAAGGTTAGTATACTATATCAGTCGGACCTTGGTAGGTTATGAGCTCAACTATAGTACCATTGAACATGCTTGTCTTGCGGTAGTATTTGCTACTCAAAAACTAAGGCACTATATGCTAAACCAGTAGACAATGTTGATTGCCAAGATAGATCCTCTGAAATATCTTCTAAGCAAAGCAGCATTAACAGGGCGACTAGCCAAATGGGTAATGATACTTAGTGAGTATGACATATTTTACGTAGAGAGAAAAGCTATCAAAGGACAAGTCATTGCTAATTAGGTAGTTGATGCACTGACACAAGAAACTCACCCTTAAGTTGCAGATTTTCCTGACGAGTTCATATTCACCATTGACACAAACACAACATGGAAACTATACTTTGATGGTTCTCATACAAATCATGGCTCAAGGGCTGGTATCTTGTATATCAAACCATAGGGTCATTCTATCCCTAAGTCATTCAGGATTGCATTTCCGTGTACCAACAACATAGCAAAATATGAAGCTCTTGTGATAGGATTACGCATAGTAGTCAAATGGAAAATCAAGAACCTACAAGTTTATGGTGATTCTCAACTAGTAATTCGACAGGTAAATGATGATTATGAGACTAAGGATGAGAAGCTTGCTCCATACAAACACATGGTAGATATTTTTAAGGAGTACTTTGAAAAGGTCGAATTTCATTAGATACCTCATGTTCTAAATAGGGAAGAAAATGCTATGGCTACTATTGCATCACTTCTAGACATTCCTAGCAACGTCCCTAAGTTTGAGTTCTTAGTAGAATAGCTTTTGGTCCCTGCCTATGATATCCCAAATTCTAAGATGGTATGTGATATTGTTGGTCCTAATTCCCCATGGTACAAAGATATCTATGACTACCTTCATGCCGAAATCATACCCCCTAGCCTTTCAGATAACCAACGTAGGACATTCCTTCACAAGTCAGCCAAATATACCATTGTCAGAGATGCCCTATATAGACACACCTTAGATAATACCCTACTGAGATGTCTCAATTCTAAAGAAGCACAAGAAACCTTGCATGGGGTGCATGAGGGTATATGTGGTTCCCATTTTAGCAATCCTACCTTAGCTAAAAATATTATGAGACTTGGTTACTATTGGCCTACTATGGAAAAGGACTCATATATCTTTGTAAAGAAATGTCACCAATGTCAAGTACACAGAGATTTGATACATGCACCGACATAGGAGCTTCCTCCCATAACGTCACCATGGCCCTTTTCCCAATGGGGACTCAAACTCATAGGTAAGATCCATCCCACATCATCCAATGGCCACAAGTTTATCATTACCACCACTGAGTATTTTATGAAGTGGATTGAAGCTATCCCCATGACCTACATCACTGGAAACTAGATTTCTAAGTTCATCTTGAACTATATCATTTTTTGATATGGTGTACCACAATCCATCATCACAGATAATGGCCATCCATTCAGAAACCAATAATTTTGTCATCTCTATGAAGAGTTCCACATCCACATCCATTTTTCCACCCCATATTACCCACAAGGTAATGGCCAAGCAGAGGCATCTAATAAAACTATTATCAAAATCCCCAAAAATATTGTCAATGACACTAGCTAGGATTGGCATTTACAACTCAATCCAGTTTTGTGGGTTTATTGCACAAGCATCTATATTCCCACTAGTGCCACTCCATATTCACTAGTATTTGGTTCTGAAGCCATTCTTCCTATTGAGGTCGAGATTCCTTCCCTGAGGGTATCCTTGAAAGGGCACATTGACAATGAAGAGTACCGTGTTTCAAGACTACATGAGCTAGAATTCCTAGATGAATGAAGACAAAAAGCATTAGATCATCTGCAAGCATATCATAATCATCTTTGTCATAGCTACAATAGGAAAGTCTTGAATAGAAACTTTGACATTGGTGACTTGGTCTTAATGGAGAATCCCAAGAATCAAGCAGAAAGAGAGAAACCAGGAAAGTTTGAACCTAACTGGTTAGGACCCTACACTGTCATAGAAGCCTTTGGATCAAAAGCATATCAACTCTCTACTCTTGAAGGAGAACCATTGTTAGCACCCATCAATAGTCTTCATCTGAAGAAGTTCTACACATAGCTTCTGAGAGCCTTGTCTTAATTATCAAAAATACAAAAAGAAAAAATCATTACCTAGGTGAAAACCTAGCAAATAGGTGTCTTGGTAACATACAAAAAATTAGAAAATCCAAAAAATAGTAAAGAGAAATAAGTCTTCCAATAGTGAAAACCACTTCGGTGGAACTTTGGATAAGTACCATGGTGAAAACCTGGCAAACAGGTACCATGTGTAGTTGACTCTGCTCCTTTGTCTACTATCATTCTAATCTCACTTCCTTGTACATAGTCCACTTCCCTATACATATCGATTATCCCTATACATACTATCTATCCATGTACATATCATCTATATTTCTTGTTCCTCGCTTGTACATACCATTCATAATAAGTGGTAGTCTTTCCCATAACTTGGAACAATTGACATCAAGAGCATTTCATATCCTATTCATAATCAATTGGTCTTATACTCGATTAGGGGAAAGCACTGGACCTATGTCATATTGGTTCTAAAATTGGCTATGTTGAAGACATAAAACCATTGAAAAATCCAAAAACACCACAAAATGTCCTGAAAAATCCAAAAACACCACAAAATGTCCTGAAAAAATCCAAAAACATCACTATTACCTATTTTTAGCCACAGCTCAAAACAGGTAGAGCTGATTTGCATTCTTCATTAAAAGGTACAAAAATTTCTACTTAAGTATTCATTATATTCCATAATCTGATTACTTGTGAATTTCTAGTGTGATTATGCAAAAGTTTGTAACAGAAGAAATCATTAAAATTGCATAGTAATGTTGTTTTATTCATATTGTAAAAACCAAAGTCCCACACAAGCCATGGGAGTAACTTAATTTGATTTTCATAAATAAATAATGAATACAAAAAGGAAATGTGCACAACACAACTAAAGAGAATATAGGTATAAGAGAGAAGGTGATTCATCATTTCCTGGAATGACGAATCATTGTCACATTTGAAGCCTTCAGTTGTCGCCACCCCGGTGTCTCCAGATTGTTCAGTTCCAAGCTCCATAGGTTTCCTGCAAGATTGTTGAAAAGTGGTGTTAGAGCAATGAAGAATCAAGTCCTTCCTTATGCCTATATTACCAATAAAGATGTGGTACACATTCAATTAGGAATTCATCAAATTATTTGAACAAAATGAAAATAACATGATCAGGAGGCACAAAGTCCAATGGAAGCATCCGACTTCAATTATTTTGCTAATACATTTGTTTAGTGTGTAGGTACAGGTATAATCATCATTTAAACCAACAAATATTGTTATGAGTGGTGAGAAATGTGGCTCCCATAAGGGTTGAGCCCAGTTCATAAGCAATGATATAAACAACATAAAGTGACCATCGCGAGATTGCTGCTACAAAACTGATAAAAGTGGAAAAAGAAATCACATATTCAAGAAAGCCATGTTTGCATATATGTTCTTATGCTACCACTATTTTTACATCATGTTTTCATATCATTTTTTAATTGTATCATCATCATTAAGGAATCAAATGGATTTATACAATGATGCTAAAGTTCATCTGTTAACTGCTATGAGAGGCAACAGATTTAAATACGAGTATAGTCTATCATTATATGAGACAATAGTTCATCTCATGAATAGTTCAAGAAAATGTAAAGAGGGACAGTCATGTTTTGAATTAATACAAAATCAATATTCACAGTCAACAGTAATGACATAAACCATGAACATCATCAAATGGAAATGCTGGTAACAATAGCAAAGGATTGTAGCCATGAAGCTTAGAATATAAAGTGCAGATCCATGAAAAGTTCATCTCACAGTCTTAATCACTAAAGTTCACATGTGTAGATAGCAGGTTTTGTTATAAGAAAACAAAGGTGATCCTTTATTCTCTTCAAGATGATCATAATAATAGACATTGTTGCAGGAGAAAGAAGCTAACTCATATACAATGGAAACTCTAGCAGGGATACAAAGTGAAATAGGTTCTCATCATTCTTATATGCCATGAATCAACATTCTTCCATGAATCAACAGCCTGTAGAATATCAAGATTCAGCCAAAAATGCATACACAATACAACCATGAACAGGGTAATCTAAAAACTTAGAAAGGTTAAGCATTTTTGCTCATCCCACAGTCATAAAAGTTGAGAAGGAAAAATTGGTGACATTTGAAATAGAATTTGTTGATAGTGGCCTTAGTAAAATTTCATTTTTGAAGTTATGTGACATTTGAAATAGAATTTTTTGATAGTGGTCTTAGTAAAATTTCATTTTTGAAGTTATCTTTGAATATTTCTTCCCATGATTTCTTAGGGGAATTGACTTATACAAAGTGGAAAATATAGTAAGTAAAGGAACAGAGGGTTTGAAAAGAAAAGTATGCATAAATAGTGATAACCACAGGGCAAAGCAAGGGGATTGATTGTTTGTAATGAGAGGACAACATTATGCGTGGTTGATGACAAAGACATGCACAAAATGAAGAGGAAAGAGTTTACCAAGTGCAAATGGAGAGAATAGCTCACAGCCTACAAATAACAATACATAAAGGCGGAGCCAAGACAAAGGCACTTGCATAACATGAGATTCAAAATTCATTTTGTAAAAACCCTCCATACAGTAGGCACAAATCTATGCACAGATGAAAATCATCTACAGACCTCCCAATGAGAGTTGAAAGTCATAACATAGAAATGATTTATTTCTATCTGAAGAGGTATATGGCAGCCATGGGATCAATATATTAAATGAAATTCTAGATTTCTCATGCAAATGGAGACAAAATCGCAGCCTATCATAAAAATGAAAGCCTTAAGATATGTGTAACTAAATTTGTTAAACAAGCTTTAGAATATCTTACACAAGGTCGCAGCCATGAATCAAAGAGGAAAACTAGAATATGATCATCATTTTTTGCATGAATGAGGTAATAAACAACATTCTATCCACAGTATGCTGGAAATTCTAATTTCTTATACAAGAAATAGAGTTTATCACGCGACTTACCAGCATACTTCTATAATACGACTATAAATGAAGATCTTTAGATTGCACGGAGATGGCGTCAGAGATCTTTTCAATTTCAGCCTCAAAGTGATGAAACATCAATAGGGAATGGAGACACAAAGAAATAAGTCATAAAATGCAGTCAAACCTGCTGCTGTGGAAGCCTAATAGATCCTCAAAGTTCATCAAAATGCTTACCAGACATTGTTGTGATAAAACCCTTTGAAAATCTCTCAGAAACAACAAGGGTTCAACTATGTTTTGACAATCTCCTACAGAGAATCTTCCAGTCTAAACATGGCAGCGTAGCAATGGCTTTCTCTTCATGTAGTCAAAGTACAAAATGATAATAGATTAGGGTTCAGTGACTTTTGTTTCCATGCCCTAATTCGATAGTCACTTTTGACTATATTTTACAAAATAGTGAAGTTATTTCATATTGCAAATAAATGGTAAGTGGAGTGGTTGGCCAATATACTTGGATTGGAAAATGTGCTAAGTATGAAGTGCATGGATGGAGTCATAAGAGGGTTCTTTTTTCTATTAAAGAAATGCACTCACTTACTTGTGTCCCTTTAAATATATGCTTTGTAAAGTTGTTTTTCAAATATTATTAAAATAATATTATTTATTTTTAATAGTTTTTGAAACAACTATTATCAAAAAAGGGGTTTACATAAAAAAAAAAGTTTCACTCATGCACATGTGAAATGAAGTAAACAAGTGGATGGATTTGAGACTCCCATGCATGAGGCATTTTTGAGTTACATCTTCAGTTGGAGGAGTAATTTTTGAAGACTTGTTGGGTCAACATCCATGCATGACCATTTTGAGATAGCGAGAGTGTAGTTGGCTCGAGTTCTAAACCCTTTTTTTGAGGTTTTTTTCTTTTGCTCGTGAGAGGACAACTTCAGAGATATTTTTGACTTTAGTTCACTTTCAGTGCTATTTTTATGCATTCTAGAGCCAGTTCGAGTCACTTTTTAGTTGTACACATTGTGACTGTGAGTTTGAGCCTGAGTTCACTCATTTTTGCATGAGTTTGGGCTATTTTTATCAGGATTTTCTCTTTTGCTCGGGATTTTCCTTGGAGTTATCATTTTTACACTAAAATTGACTTTCAGTTTCACCTTCATGTCTTGAGAAGGCTTTTTGTATATAGTAAAATGACTTAGTCATTTTTCTCTAGTTCTTGTTTTTCAGCCTTTGCATTTTGCAAAGTGAAATATCATGTAGCTCAGCTTTCATTTTCAGATTAATACAGTAGTAGGTTTACAGGTTCAAATTGTGTTATTTAGTAGAAGATTCCTTCGATTTCCAACATTTTCAAGTTTTTCCTTCTAGATTTCAGGCATCATTATTGTGCAGGATTTGATCGAAGAATTATTGTGTTTTCAGTTTTGAAACCTTTAATTTTTCTATCTCCTTCATAAATATTTGTATGCAATTTAGTTTAAATTCATTAGTTATACACTGTGCATGGTAATTGATTAATTAGTTTAGTCGTGAAAACAATGTTTTCCCTCAAAATTGTATTGAATCAAAGCCTCTATTTAAAGCATTCAAGTGACTAGACTATCAAATTAGGTTGTGCAGATTAAAGTACTGAGTAATCATTTTGTGAGTCAAATTGCAGTTTAGTTTTTCTAATTAGGTGCATCACCAAAGTTTTCATTTTTGGTTCACGTTTTCAGTTCAATCCCTCTTACCCTTTTCTTAGAATAAATTATTCAAGTACCAAACTGACCATCATATAGGAACCAACCTAGAATCTGGAGGTCTATCTTTGCCATAGGAATACCCACAGCCTGAAGATAGTTCCCATGTTTCAACAGATTGGTGAATTTAATCATTCAAGCATTCGGGTGCAATCTGATTGACAAAAATCACAAAATTTCTTGAGAAAATACAAAAAAATTAGAAAACTTCAAAAAGACAAAAATTCAAACATGTCAAAATCCAAAAATAGATTCAGAGTCACTCGCACTTGTCAGTCTTTGTCATTTGTCTAACTATGTTGCCTATGTGACTGGACGTAGGAAAGGCCATCTACCGATGTGCCCCTGAGGCATTAGGTTAGTCCTTTTAGGATTTTTTGTATAAAATCATGATTCAATCCATTGTCTATATGACAAGGTCATTGGTCATGTCGAACTACGAGGTCTCTACGTGTATAACGTAGGCAAGGCCATCAATCAATGAGCCCCTGAGGCCGCACTAGGTCAGTCCATTAGGGTTCGTCATATGCACTATCACACATTTTTGTTATCTTCGTACAAATCAAGCTTATTGTAGCTAGTTTTATCAATAAAATTCTAGTCGAACTACGAGGTCTTTGCGTGTATAATGTAGGCAAGGCCATCAATCGATGAGCCCCCGAGGCCGCACTAGGTTAGTCCTTTATGGTTCATCGTCACACATAGTCAATTTTTAGCACATCATATCAAGTCATGCATCAATCTGGTGAACAAGTCAACAATGTCTCTAAGTCAAATAAAAAAAAATCCAAAGCAACAACCAAAACAAATCAACTTATATCTGCTACAGGATGTGTCCTTCCTAAAAAATAGATAGTATCAAACAATAAACTTATGTTGTATACAGGATGATTCATTCCCAAATACAGACACTGTCAACATAGCCTTACACAGGTTATCACATCAACGACATCAGACTCAACGTCTTATACGATACATGTCTTTCTGAAACCAAGGTTTTGTCATGCCTTATACAGATAGTCATAACATAAAAACCATACTTACAATCTTATCTAGTATGTGTCTTTCCTAAAACCAGGCTCAATCAATCAATCATCTTATCAATTAAAACAATCAAACAAATAGATCAAGTTTTGGAAAATATTTTACTGGCTTTTGACTTTATGGCTTATTTATCTTATCATTTCATTTGACTTTATGATGGGAATTATGTTACTAGCTTTCTGAAGGATGTCCTATGAAGGATTTAGAGAAGCAACGATGTATCACAATTCTATTTTCTTTGACTGTTGTCTGTTGACTATCTTTTCATTTTATGATTGGAATCCTATTACTAGCTTTCTCAAGGATGTCCCATGAAGGATTTAGAGAAGCAATGATGTATCAGAATTATGTTTTATTTGACTTTTGTCTGTCAAATTTCTTTTAAATTTGATTTTGAGTCATGTTACTAGTTTCCTCAAGGATGTCCCATGAAGGATTCAGAGGAGCGATGACATCTCGTGACCAATCTTTTATTTTTCTTGTTGTTTGTGGTTTTTCTTGACAAAAAGACTAGGGCAATTGTGCCCTTAGTATGAGTTAAGACAATCCTTGTTTGCTATTATCTATTGTTAGTAAGTGCATGACCTTGCACACCTTGATCTATGACATATCATGGTGTTTATCTCCATTTGTCTTAGTTACCACCCAATGATGATAAAGTGCAAAGCCTTTTGTGATACGACAAAATATCGAAGATTGCTAATTCTAACATCAATCTCTTTTATAATTCATCTTCTTTTCACTCTAACATTTATCCTTTCTTGCATTATGACAGAGTCCTATGACACAAAAAATATAAGGCATCTTTCCTATGCATTCATGTTAGGAACATCATGTAAATATCATACATCATAAATCATCTATCTATCTTTCATTACGAAAACACAAAAACATAGGCATTTAGCATATCTAGGAAATCATGACATAATAGGCATTCATTATTACAGATTACATAATAAAAGCATTGTAAATATACCTCACATTGCATCTCATAATCATAAATTGCATACATAACATCCATTGATACCATAAGAAATCAATGCATACATCATCATATAGAATAAGTATCACATCATAGGCTGCATAAAAACATCATAAAGTAGATATGATCATCCATCATATAGGCATATCATATAGAACATGTGCATAAATAAAAGACTACATAATCAAAATAGAATTGCATATCATGAGAATCGCTGCCAAAATCATATATATATATATATATATATATATATATATATATATATATATATATATATATATATATATATATATATATATCACTCAAAAAGTGTCACATCACAATGTCATAATGTATCAATAATATGAAGCCCGTAGGCTAAATGATCGGAGTACATTGTCCATCAATAAATATCAATACATGTCCCTATCTGGAACTACCACTGCTACCATGACTAGAATGTGAAGGTGAATAATGTTGAGATCCTGATGACCTATGTGCAAAAGGAGGCCTGTCATATGGTCCAGATCTGTGTGGCCCCTCAACCCCCTTTATGCTCATTGTCTTGGTATGGGTCTTGGTGTGTGTCCCACCTTGAGACCTGCCACTACATGCCTATGAAAAAATAGGTGCCTGTCTCTCAGGAGGAACCTATACCTCATATAGATCCCGGTAATAAGAAGCCCTCTCACCAGATCTGACTAGCTCTCTAGAAAATGCATCTACTGGCCCACTACAAAGAGCTCTGATCTCTAAAAAATATTTGCTCGGTCTCCTATCTCTGATCTATGGCCTGATCCCTGTCCATATAGGTTTTGTCCCTCTCCATACATAGTACATCCCACTCTGACATCAAAACTCTCATCCTTTCCTCTAAGGAGGCAATCTGAGCATGAAGAATCGCAATATCCAGATCAACAGCCCCAATATCATTCTATCAAACTCTCTCTAACCCATCATCATCATCCTCCATCTCCTCCAAAATCCTATCATGGATCTCTCACTCCTGATCATCATCCTCCTTATCATCATCCTAATACACACCAAGAAAACTAATGGCATCTATCTCAGCCTCCTCCCACCCCACCTTTTCCTCTGCATGCTCCTTTGGAATGCCCTCCTCTATGTCATGCTCCTCCCCAACAACTCCAACATGAACCTCATCTATGCCAATCTCAAAATCCACCTCCTCCTCACCTCCACCAATATCTAGCATGTGCACATACTCTCCCTCATGGATCGCCTCCCAGATGGGTGACAAAGGTGGACCTCATCCTCTCTGACCATGTCTACCTCTCCCACCAGCCCTCCAACCACCACCACGACCATCTCCATCATCACCATGATCACCTCCACCTCTGCCACACCTATCGCACGACCCTATCCCATGCCGCTCTATCGAAGCATCTTGATCAGGGTTTGTCAATGGAATTGGTCTATGATCTACCCACCATGTATCATATGCCACTGTAGTGTCTGGATCGGTTGCTCCACCTCTCCAAGCCCATTGTATTGGTTGTAGTGCATTAATGTCAGCCTTTGTAGTAACCACTAGAATCTCAACACCCCATAATGTGATCCCTTTGGAGGACCTCACAAACTCTACTCGTCTTAGAAGCTCATCCTGAACCTCTCCAAATTGATGCAGCACCCGATCTAGCAAATGTATCTCTATAATATGAACATGCGAAACTATCCATCCAATCAAATACTACGTCTAATGGTAGTATGTCAAATGATCATCCTCATCGGACCACTGTGGACAATCCATATAAGGTCTCCATATGAACTGCACCATAGTATCAATTGCATGCCTATAGTATCTTGTATCCCCAACATGATGCTGAGTGACTGCCCCCACATAACAAAAGGCATAGAGTGATCCCTACCAAACATCTATTGTCACTGGTGGATTGAAAATAGCAATGTGTTCCCATGCCCATACCATTAGGAGCATGGTACCACAAGATATAGACTGGCCATCTATGTATGCTATATCATGTAAATGGAAATATAACATTGCTAAAATACATGGGCCCCAAGCATAGACAACTCCCCTCTCTAGCATACCAACTAGCATCTCTCCCCACCCCACAGGAAATCCATGACCTCGATGGTCAGGGAGGACTATGCCACCAATCAAGGTACACAAAAGATAGTCTAACTTCCTATACCTTTGTGCTAGGACATGCCACCTAATCTCATAGTGATCAATGCCTAACCCTCTAATGTCATCATGGGGGTAATATCTACAAATCTTAGAGAAACCCCTCTGTGTGTCATACATGACTCTGGTCCCTCTAATAGGAAGTCTCAAAATTCTATAGATGTCCTCCAATGTCACTATTTCCTCACCAGTAGGAAAATGAAATGATGAAGTCTTGAAGTGCCACCACTCACATAACCTAGTCAACAACCCTCGGTTGCCCAAATAGTGGGCATGAAAGTAACGCGATGAGTCCCAAATGCCATAAAAACCATTTCTCCCCACTTCACAAACTATCATGGAAATGAAAATTCAATGGTCTAGACTCCCTTGTGTAGACATGATCTAATACAACCTGCAATGGCATTGTGCATGCCTCATGTTAGCAACAATGATATATCCTAGTTAAAAAAAGAATTCAATACAATCATGAGAGTAAATGCGTCACTTAATTTGCAAATGCATCATAAAATCACAATTGTGTCATTTTAATTTGCAAATGTGTCATAAAATCACAATGGTGTTATTTTATAGTACATATGCATCATAAATTTGCAAATGCGTCAAAACAACACAAGTGCGTGCAACAATCAAATGTGTTTTTATTTGATAAATGCATCTACATAACAATTTCAAATGTGTGACTAATTAACACATGCGACTATGAAAAATTCAAGTGCGGTGCTAAATATCACATGCATCGATCAAAATTACAAGTGTGTTGAAATTATAGAAACCTATGCTAAGCATCAAACATAAAATTTCAAATGCGTAATTCCACAAACAAATGTGTCATTTATGCATGCAAATGTGAATTTTCTCTAAAGTGACGTGTGACAAAAAAATGCAATAAAGTGCATAAGAACATGTGAAAAATTAAAATTTCAACAGTCAGTGTTTGAGTACATACTGGGGGGTCCGCATTGGCAGGTCGCCTGAATGTCTGGATCCCGTATGCGCGATGGTGAGTGTGTGGAACTGGAGACATCTTTGCTAGGGGTCCAAAGCACAATTCTAAAATTTCTAAACTAGGTGGGTGAAAATGAATTGGTTTTCTACCCCTTTTCTATTTATACCTAGGGTTTGGGTGGCATTTCTTCAAAAACTTTCTCTACTAGCAGTGTAAACTTCTAACTTCAATCGACCCGTACACGTCCCTAACACCTCCAAATTAATTTATGTCAACTCCATTGCATTTATGGCTATCAAATTGACTAATCGAGACTATTTCCAAATTTTTTGAATTTTTTTGAAAATTTGTCAATTTTCCCGAGGGGGCATAACTTCACATGTTTTACATCAGGGCATGACTGGGGCATATTTTTAATTGATTTTCTTTGACACAATGCCAAAATGACATTGTATCAAAGAGGGGCAAAATGTAGACACCGAAATCTAGTCTAAGCCTGTGACTTCAATTTCTTCATAATTTATATTTTCATGGTCATGATTAAATAATGTCAATTATTTAATTATTCTCTAAAGTTCTTCATTTCTTTATTAATTAAATAAATCTATTTATTTAATTAATTTACCTTAACCTTAATTCATCTATTAATTAAATAATTTTAATTATTTAATTAATTCTCATTTTCTTTATTCTATCTGATTAATTAAATAAACGCTTTTTATTTAATTATGTTACTAATTAACCTTATCCCTCTTTTCAAATTAAATAAATTCTTATTTAATTTTCCCTTTTATCATATTTCAACTATAATTAAATAAATTCTTTATTTATTTAATTATTCATTTAATCCCTTCATCACTTAATTAAATAAATCTTATTTATTTAATTATTCTTCAAATATCAAATCTCAAATTAAATAAATCATTTAATTCGTAAAAATCTATTTTAATGCATTCCTCTATATTTAGATAATTGTGTAAGTTATCTAAGTATTCACTCTGACTCGACTTGAGATCTATTTAAATTAGTTAGTTAACTCCTGATTTAATGTCTTAGTTGCTTTCACAAGTAAACTTTTGTCATATCATTTAGTTATCTAGTTCTAACTCATATGCATGCACATGCTTATTGATTAAATATCTTTATTTAATTAATTAAATCTTGTGTGTGCGTTCGAACAAAGCGTTGCTTTAATTCTATCTTTATCTTTGTCATGCAAAGACTATCCTTTTATTTTTGAATACCAAACTTGATGATTAAATCATTTATTTAATCTTTATTTCTATTTCTAGTTTTTATCACTAATGTCACTACTAATAGTTATCATAATGCATGTCTAATCTTTTGATCTCAACCGTCCGTCGATCTTTCATTTCTAACCTATCATTTGAATGATCAATTTTCTATAAATTGATCTATCTTTCATCATTTCAATCCCTCCCAAAATATTATGACTTTTGGAAGCATATCTATTATTTGAATCTTCGATGTTTTGCTAAATCACTATCATACTTGCACAAGATAAATCTAAGGGCAATTATACTACAACGAAAAAATGGAGAAGGGCAATCGAGGTTAGACATGGAACTACATAGATATGGGTGAGATTGTTTAGTTTATTTATGTTTTAGCTTTCCTTTGTTCTCTATTGTTTAGTTTATATTTCATTAGAGCTTGAATTTCATTTGTTGTGTGCCATTCGACCTTTCATTGTAATTCTTGATGTTACACATACTCCATACCATGCTCATGTTTTTGGACAACATCAACAATGAAAAAATTCCAACATCTCCCTCTCTCCCTCCTATCCTCTCTCTCTCCATCTCTAGAAATATCCCTCTAACTATGTATCCATGTCCATCCCTTCATCTCTCTCTCTACATCTCTTTCTTTTTTCTTCCCATATTTCCCTATATCTCCCTATTTATCTCTTCCTCTGTCTAGATCTTTATTTTTTATACCTAATTCTCTCCATCTCTCCCTTTATCAAGATCTTTATTTGTTTATCTTTATTTCTCTCTATCTCCCTATCCCTATAGGTATCTCTATATCTCTCCCTCTCTCCCTCTCCCTCTCCCTCTCCCTCTCTCTCCTCCCCCTCTCCCTCTCCCTCTCCCTCCCCTCTCCCTCTATATAGTGATTTATATCTTCATCTCTCCTACTCTCCCTCTCTGACCCTCCCTCTCTATTTCCCCCTCTCTCTCTTTTCGTATTTCCCTATCTCTCCTCTTTCTCTCTCCCTATCTCCATCTCTAACTATCTATCTCTACTTACCTCTATCTCCCTATATCTCTCCCTATCCCTCTCCCTCTCCCTCTTTATAAATTGAGATATCTCTCCCTCTCTACCTATCTCTCTACTTTTCACTACCTCTATATTTCTATCTCCTCCATCTCTTTATCCCTATTTCTCTCTATATCTATATATCTCCCTCTATGTAGACATCTCCTTCTCTCCCTATCCCTCTCTCCATTTATTTCCCTGTGTCTTTATCTCTCCCTATCTATATTTACCTCTCTATCTACCTCAATCTATATCTCTCCTCTCCCTCTCCTTCTCCCCTCTCCCTCTCTATATATTGAGTTATATCACCCTATCCCCCTCCTCTTCGTCTGTCTATCCCTCTCTAGACCTATATATCTACCTATATTTCCCCCTCTCTCCCTCTCTCCCTCCCTCTCCCCCTTTCTCTCTCCCCATGTCCCTCCCTCTATGTCTCCTCTGCCTCTCTCACCTCCTCTATCTCCCCTGCTCCTCTCCTCCATCCTCTCCTTATCTTCTCTGCCTCTCTCTTTGTCTTCCCATGTTTCCCCATCTCTCCTCCTTTTCTCCCTCTCTGGATCTGTTGTCTATCTCTGCTTCTATCTATCTCACCTCTCTGTTCCTGTCCCGCTATAGATCTCTCTGTATACAACAACTATCTCCTCCTCCTTCCCTCTATATTTGAGTATGTCTCCTCTCCCGTCTCATATATATCCTCTCTCCATTAATCTACCTCTCTCCCTCTCTCTCTCCCACTCTCTTTATCTCTCCTCTCTTTATCTTCCATATTTGCCTTTCTCCCCCTCTCCCATATCTATTTATCTGTCTCTACTTGTCTCCATCTGTCTGACACTAACCCATATCCTCTTCCTGTCTATCCCTCTCCCTCCCACTCTCGCCTCCTTTTATGGAGTTGGGATGCCATCCCTCCTCCATCTCCTTGTTTCTCCATCTCTGCCTGTCTATCTCCATGAGATATTTTGAATCCTACAATCTCTCTCTTATCCCTGTTTCTGTTGTAATATATATATATTCTATCTGTATCTCTCCTCTCCTCTCAGTCTCCTCTCACCTCTGTCTCCTTGTGGTTTATCTCTCCCTGTGATTTGTATCCTCCCTCTGCTTCCCCTCCTATCTGCAATTTCATGCTCTCTCTCTCTCACAGCCCCACTCTCTCTTTTTGTCTCTCTATCTCTCTGTCGTTATATCTCAGTCTCTCTCTGTGTATTATCTCCTGTTCCTCTATATCTCTTATCTCTTTCCTCCTCCTATTGCCCTCTATCTACTCTCTCTATACATCCTTTTGTCTCTATCTTTATCTAATACTTGCCTCTCCTAGATATATATCTATATATATCTCTTCTTCATATCTCTCTACCCATGCCTCTACCCCTTTCTTTGTCCCTCTCCCTCTTCCTAGACCTCTATATCTATATTTATATTTGCATCTCTATCTCTCTTCCCCTATATCTCTCCATATTTATCATTCTCTCTCTCCTCCTCCCTCTCTCCCCCTTTATATCCCACTCTCTCCTTCTCTTTCCCTCTCTCCATATTAGAATACTCAAAGAAATTTTTCATGCCCCAAATTTTACTTGTCTAAACCAATACACAACTAAAAAAAAATTAACTCAACAAAAAATTACCAACTACTTTTGACAAATTGGCCATGCACAACTTGATGACAACACGATTCATGGTTGACTCAAACATGCCAGCCATAAGTAGGTAAAGAATAATATGGACACAAGGTTACTGATCCCAAAAAATTATACCAATATTTCTATTTATTTATTTAACCAATTACAAGTATTCATAATTTCATCACAAATGTTTGCACAAAAAGGAAAAAGAGGAAAAGAGACAACTAGACTAGTGGCTTCTATTTACAAAATAAATATTAATGTTAAATAAAGGTATAGTGTCAGAAAATGTACTTTTCATTTTCACACTATGTTTGGGTCCCTTAATTAATTAGAATTAATTAAGCCTCTAATTAGACCAATTATGCATCTACAAGCCTAATTAATTTCAATTTTTGAAAGGGGAATTATGATTTAATTAATGCAATTATCATTCTTAACACCTTGAAATGAATAGGTCTTGACAATTTAGGTCAGGAACCATTCCCCCTTGAGTGAATGGGTCCCCTTTAGTTGCTAAATTCAAAATTTTAATATGTTTTTGGTGGCCTATTTATGATCAAAATTAAAATTTCAAATGTCAACTTGTAGTGTTTAATTTTTTAGAAAATTAGAAAATTACCTATAAAAGCAAGGTATTTTATCAATTCAAATCCTAGAAGTAAGAGGTGAACTTAACAAGAGCAAAGATTATTGTCAAAGGTGTTCAAGAGTATATTTTTCAGTCATTTGTTTCAACATTCAAGATCTCAAGCATCATGTCAAAGTTATCTTCATTCATGCATGTTTTTGGAGCTAACATTGTGATGTAGGTTTCTAGCATTCAAGTCAAGATTTAAGCATCGAGATCAACATCGAATCAAGAAATTTCATGCAAGATCTAGATCTTGGAGAGATGTGTTAAGTTTCAATCCTTGAAGGGTTTCATTCAATGGTTTGGTGAGTTGTAACATAGCAAGAGTTCATTCATCATTCTTTTCATGCTTTATTGTTTTATTTCAAGGTTTAATTACCAAAACAAGGTTTGACCAAGGAAAACCCCATTCGTAAAAAACAAATAATTTTTCCCTCTTGTGTATTTTGTAAATCTCAGGTTGAGGAAGTATTGAAGATCTATCAAAAGTGAAAAATTGTAAAAGTTGTCAAAGTTGCGAAGTTCTCAACATTGTTTTCAAGCCACAAAAACTCACTTTGGAAATTTAATTCTAAATTTTGGACTATGAAGCCCAGAGGAATTGGGAGAGAAGACCTAGGAGCAAAGGATTGTGAAAGAAAATTTTGAACCCTTGTAGAAAGACCAATTCGCCCTTGGGTGAATGGGTCCTAGGAGGACATTGAGTACAACCTTTTTGTGATAGGTGCATAAAATCATAACCATCTCATATATGTTAATACTTTCTGGATTCTATCATATTAAGGTCAAAAATTGATGTTTCATGTGTTACATTGCATAATTGCATTCATTTGGTATTTTTCATTCATCTCCCAAAAGTGCATTTTAGGCTAATTTACCCCATCCTAAGTCATAAGGAAAACAACAAGATCTCAATCAAGTTTGACTCACCTAAGGGTTGTAAGTCAATCTTGCTCTAGGGGATCCCTTTTTCTTAATGAAATAAGGAAGGAAAGTGAAGGTGCATACCCCCATTCAAAATCAATCCATCACCTCACATTTTTCCTTTGTTTCAAAAGGAAAATTAAGAAGAAACAAATCTATAGCATAATTGTAATGTACCCTTTTCTAAAAATAGCAATTACTATTTTTTAGTAAACCCAATTTTCAAAATTTCCAATCAAAACCTATGAATAAATCGGGTAATATAGATTTTCAAGACACTTATTAAATTAATTTTGGGTGATAGATTTATATTTATTTTTAATTTATTTTCAAGGGGCCAATCTAGGTGTTGGAATTTGGGAAGAGTTATTTTGGAGCATTTTTTGGCTAAAAAGACAAATTTAATTCCTTTTGACAATACTTGTCATAAAAGAAAATATTTTTGGGAAAGGCTAATTTCATGTAGGCCAATTGGGAAATGAGTTACAAAATCAAAAAATTCAAGATTCCTTCCATTCTTGGCAGTGATTTTGGGCACCTAAGAAGCTTCCTAAAAAAGGCAACACATAAAATGTAATTTCTTGCCTTTTTCAATTATTCTATGCATGTTATTTCACAGTTTGTGATATTTTCTTCTGAGGATGGGAAACCAAAGAAGGAAAAGATCTAAGGCTGATAAACCAAGGATTTTGAGACTTGAAGGTAGTGTTTTTGATGGTATCTAGGTGCAAATTCACTCAGGGTCTGATAGTGTGGTTCAAAGATAAAGTTTAGATCTTTATTTTCTATTGTTGTAGGTTTTGTTTATGTAGAAGTTTTCTTGCATGTTTCAGTTTATTATTGAAGTGGGTTGTAGAAAATTTCCTTGTAACATCAATATATATTTCTGTAATATTTCTTCTCATATTTGTAAAAAAAAAATTGTTTAGTTGTGTTGAGTTTGGCATTAGTTTGGTGCATATTTTGGCTTGCATTTGTAGGGTGTTTCTATGTATTTTTGGTGCAGATGTAGGTTGTTGTTATCTACTTTTTATGATAGTAAATAAGATGTAATTTCATGCTATTTCCATTCATATATCATCACACTTTGGTTGCGTACCTTTTTGTGTTGGTTTTTCTCATTTTGGTGAAGCTTGTCTCATACTCGATTTCACTGTTTGTTACAAATTGCATAATTAAGGGAAATAATATTTATTTGTAAAATATGATATAATTTTCCATCAAGGGACATTACAATGGTATTCAAGCCATGATCTTGTTATCCTAAGGGTTTGATCATATTTTTCAAAAGAAAAGAGGAGTTAAAAGATGGCTAATTACATGGAAGAATTGGCCGAAGATCTAGTAGCCAACAAAGAAACTTATATTACTCAAGATGAAGGATTTAGAAATGCAATCACATACAAAGATTATATCACTCAGATGTAGAGGATGATGTCCATCAAGCGTCATATACAAAATTAACACTCTAATAGAAGAGAACTTGGGAGAAAAGTCACAAAATATTCAACACCAAATTTTGATTGGATAGACAAGATCTCAGTCAAAGCATGATTATTTGAGATGCAATACTGTTACTATTCCAATTCCATGGAGGAGAAATTTTCCATTGCAATCTTGCACCTTGAAGGATCTACTCATGATTGGTGGTACCGAGGTATGAACACCCATGATTACATTTAGGTATATTCATATCATGAATTTTTTCAAAGGTTGATTGATAGATTGAAAGAAAAAAGGTTGAAAGATGTTAAAGAACCTGAGACAATGATAGAAACACTTGAGACAGAAATTCAAGATATGGATGAGATGGTGATGATGGAAAAAATAGATTTGCAAAAATAAGAGGGGGTTCAACTAGAGGCACTCCAAGCAATAGTGGTTGAAGGTAATGATTATTTAATTAAAGAAAATATTTTAGTGATTTCTAGTAAGCGTCCATTCCAGGAAAATGTAAGTATGGAAAAGAAGGAGCTAGTGTCAAGTGAGAATGGTCAATATAATAGCTCTATTGTTGGAAATAATTTCATGATCAATTCTATAGCTCAACCTTAATCCTACTAATGATTTTCATTATGAGAGTGACAATTTTATTGTGAATTTCTTAGAAATTTCTAAAGAAAAAGAGGGAGATTTTAGCTCCAGGAAGTTGGAACATGAATCTCTCAAAGAGGAAATAACAAATGAGAAACACAATGAATACCTTCACCTTGCTTGTTGCAATCAGCCCACTTTTACTTGGGACCAAGGTGTGCCAACACCTAAGCATGTTGAAGACCTATTTTGAAATGAATATCCATTTCATTCTGATACATTACATATTCAACTCAGGAGTTATGCGAGGAGGATAACATTGAGGAAGCTAAGGCTAAAATGTATGGTGATGATGCTAAATACAAATCAGATTTGTTATTGTTTATTTTTTATTCTTACCCAAAATATAGCATCCTTGATGTTAATGTTGTCACATAAAACTACACCCTACTGAACAAGATTTTAGTGCTCCAATGACACAATGGAAACAACCTCAAGATTGTGTGGCCTTGGGAAAATGAGGTTGAATCTTTGAAGAAGGCCAACTTCCTCTTCTAAACTCAGTGAAATTTTGTTGGTCT
Source organism: Sequoia sempervirens (assembly GCA_007258455.2). Lineage (NCBI taxonomy): Eukaryota > Viridiplantae > Streptophyta > Pinopsida > Cupressales > Cupressaceae > Sequoia > Sequoia sempervirens. The sequence goes on along the minus strand of VDFB02270651.1, from coordinate 328,003,962 downwards.
AACCCAACACAATCAAAACCATATCACTACCCTAATCTAAAAAATCACAAGGGAAAAGAGATAGAAAGAGAACATGAAATGAAAGGAAGGCGATGCACCAAGATTAGAAATGTGTTTCTTCCTACTTCTAAATAGCATAATACATCAAAAAAAAAACTAAAAAATACATTCAAACATGAAGGTAAATAGATTTTACACAAACATGCAATAAATAACAATGATAATAATTAAACTTTATTAATATAAAATCTTAGAAGCAATCTTTGCAATGACACAATGCAATAATCTAGTGTCTGCAATAGAAAAACCTTAGAGAGGTCAGAGGAAGAACCCTTAAAAAATATACAAGTGTTACTTTTATAATTTAAGCATAACTCAGATGAACAATAACTAACCCTAACACAGCTAAGGTTACAAATCAAATCAGGGAAAACCCAAGATCTATTCAAGAAACTTGTACCCATAAATCTGTGCCAAGAAGGGCTATGGATGCCATACCTATTGTGGAGAATCACACCAAGAAGGACCTAGAGAAGGCATAGCTAGCACGACATCACCTTGCCATGGATATTTGCAGAAAAGGGTTGTGAAGATCTGCCACGAAATCCATGAAATGGGTATGGGAAAGGTTAGAGAGGATGAACAATAGTAATTAATGAGCATGGCACCCAAAAATATGCCATGAGAAATTTCCAAGATGCATTAATGTTGTCCTCGAACCCTAAAAATTCAAGCTTGGTCGCTAGGAAGTAGATGCAAATTAACAGAATTTAGTGAATAAATTACACCAATTCGTGGAAGGTCAGGACCTCGGGCCTGAAAGGGAAGCTCTACAAGCCTATGAATTAAATGACCTAGATCCCCGAAGATATGTATTTGTTAGAATGTTGAAGGGACCAAAAAATAGGTCCCACCAAAATCCCAAGTCTCGCTGATGTCACCTTCGCATCTTTGTTGGATCCCACCAGTGTCACCATCCAATCAGGATGTAGAAGGGACCACAAAACAAGATCCTCTGAAATCCATTTGTCACTTTGATGTAGAGATCACCTTTGCATCAGAATATCAAAGGGACCACATTTTAACTCCCATCGATATGTGTTCTCTCGTCAATGAGGAGCCTTCACATATAGGACCTTGGGCCATTGGAAGTTAGGCATTGGGCTTGCAGCTTACTACATACTTGGGGGAAGGTGGAGAAAATTGTGATGAAGGAAGAAAATCTCAGGGGTTGGAGAGGAGGGTTACCTCTTATCGAGGAAAGGTAAGAGGTAACGGAGAAGGCTGAAGGCCACCTTTGAAATTCTGACACTTTATCAAATTTCAAATGGGAAACCATCAGGGAGACAAGAAGATGTCAGAGAGATCGAAGAAAAAGTCCCTTCGACATAGCAAAGGAACCTTAGGCAATGACCGAAAGCTAGAAAACCAAACTTTCGAAAGTCAAAGGGAATCCTTACCTCTTACCTTCAAAGGCAAGAGGTGAGATGTAAGAGGGAGGACTAAAGGTCAAAAGGAGAAGGGCGAGAAATAGGAGGAAAAGATTGGGGAGGAGGTAAAGGGTAAGGATAAAGGGAAAAACCTAAAACACTTAGAAGAAAAGGGTGAAGGAAGGGAGCGAAGGAGAAAGCATGAAGGTAATCTAGTAAGGGACAATCTGAAACCTTGAAAGACTAGGACTTAGCCAAATTTGGAACACTTCGAGGAAAACACATGCAAGACGACTCAAGGAAGATGACTCAAATCGGATATCCATGAAGGGGGGCATGAAATGACAACATTTTGGTGATTTTTGAGGGATGATTACCTGCTAATCATGTAATCCAGAGGCCTTATCAATCCATTGGTCATGGGGTCTTGAGGGTAAAACTTCAACAACTGGGCCTTCTTAGAACAAAACAAACATGTGCAGCTGCACTTGGAGGAAAGCATAGAAACTAGGAACATACATTCCCTTAAGGAAAATGTAGGGTGTGCAAGAGCACTTCAAGGAAAGTAAAAAATTTACAACACATACATGAAAACTCAAAAATTATTATAAATAAGGTTTGAGATGAATCCCATTGACTGATATTGGAAGAACCTCACCATCCAACTTGAAAATATTGAACCCATTGGCCTCCTTGCAACTGGTGATGATGTATGGACCAATCCAAATGGCATCAAACTTAGAATTCCTTCTAGCCTTGGCTCTATCATCATCCCATTTCAGCACTAGATCTCTCTCTTGGAATACTCTATGAACTTCTCTCTTGTCAAAATTTCTTTTAACCTATGCTTGATGTGATTCTATGACTTGCATAGACTTGTTCCTTGTCTCTTCTAGTTCCAAGAGCTCAGCCAACCTTATTGTCATAGCATCATTTTCTTCTAACTCCAGTTTATGTGCCAACTCAAGGGAAGTCAACTCCAATGATGATGGTAACCTTTCCTCCCTTCCATAGAATAACATGAAAGGAGAATTACAAATTGTTCTTTTAAGAGTAATCCTATCGACCCAAAGGGCTATCTTCAACTTACTATGCTAGACCCTTTGGTTGTCTTCAATGGTCCTCTTGATAATTTTGATCATATTTTTGTTTGAAGACTTAGCCAAGCCATTACCCTGAGGATAGTAATTAGATGAGGCCTTCAAGTAAATTTCATGCTTCATTTCCCAATCAAGGATCTGAGCACTAGTAAATTCCTTGGAATTATCAAAAATAATGGTGGAAGGAGTACCAAATCTTATTACAATTCCATCAAGGAATTCTAAAATTGAAGCATCAGTGGAATCCTTCAAAGCAACTGCCTCTTTCCACCTAGTAAAGTAATTTGTGGCTATTAAAATCCACTTATGACCAACACTTGATGGTGGATTTTTAATGTCAATAAAATCCAAACCCCATTGTGTGAATGGTTGATCAACTTGGATGGGGTGAAGAGGGAGGGAAACCAACATTTTCTTTTCGGAAAAGAAAACACACTTCTTGCAATTTCTCACCCATTTGTGAGTTTCATTGAACAAATTTGGCCAATAATAACCATCCCTCATAATCTTTGCAGTAGTAGTCCTTACATAAAAATGGCCACCTAAAGAGCTATCATGGAACTCATTTAGAAATCTACTGACTTGATCTACCTCTATGCATCTTAAAAGGACTTCATCAAAATGTTTTCTGAAGAGTATGTTATCCACTATGGCATAGGGGATGGACTACAATATGAAATGTCTCCTTTTTTCCCTATTTAGACATGTAGGATAGCTGCCCTCTTGCTAAAAGGTAGTCATATCATGAACCCAGTTGCCTTGTATGCTTTCCTTTGGTGCTTTTTGTTCCTGTAGCACAAGGGTAGCCTCTATAGGAGTCTCAAATGTTGAGACAAGCTACTCACACAACCCTTTGCCTCTCACTATCTTGGTAATTTTGATGTCAACATCATACTTCATCACCTTGGTGATTCAAACAACCATTTTTTCAATGATATCTCTTCTCAATAAGAACTCTTTAACACTGACATGGGGCACCATTAGTTGTATTTTTTTATTATACAACACGTGTCTAATTTTTTTCAAAGCTCTAACAATAGCAAGAGCTTTCTTTTCAACGAAGTTGTACTTGACTTCATAATCTTTGAGCCCTTCACTAAAGAAACCAATGGGTTGTTCCAAATTTTATTTATTTAGCTGGGTTAGTATAGCTGATATACTTGCTTCAACTCCAAAGGTATAAATAATGGAATCCTTTTTATAGTTAGGATTGACAAGGGTAGGAGCTTGTGAAATTTTTTGTTTGATGGCTTCAAAGCTATCTCTACCTTCCTTGGTCCATTTGAAAACCATATTTTTCTTGACCATATAAGTAAGAGGCTTTACCAAAGCAATAAGATTTGGGATGAACCTCCTCACAAATTTAATTGTGCCCAAGAAACTTTGTAATCCTTTCTTGTGATTGAGAAGTGGGATAACAAAGATGGATTTTACACTTGCGGGGTCAATGACCAAGCCATCATTTGAAACAATGTTCCCAAGAAGCTTACCTTGATTAGTGAAAAATACACATTTATTTGGATTTAGGGAACCATATTCCTATAAAATTTAAACACTTTCTCAAGGTGACTAGAATGGTTACTTGCATGCTTGAAAACACTGTGATATCATCCAAGTATACCAAAGAAAATTGTCTAAACATACCTTGAAATTCCATATCCATGGCTCTCTGAAAAGTGGCACCTACATTAGTTAGACCAAAAGGAATTTTACAATAAGCATAGGTGCCCCACTTTGTGGTAAATGTTGTCTTATGCTGATTAGATTCTTCGACTAGAATTTGGTTATAGCCTAAGTAACCATCCAAGAAAGAAAACCTTTCTAACCTTTTGACTCTTTGCAAAATATGCTCCATGGAGGGAAAGGGATAATGATCCTTTAGGGATGCTTTAATTAAATCATAAAATCTACACAAAGTATTATTTCCTCATTCTTTTTTTTGACAGGAACAAGATTTGCAATGAAGAATGCTTGAGGGAAAAATGATTCTAGCTTCAATCAATTTGGTCAACTCTTTTCTCATTAAAGGCTCAATCTTAGGATTTATAGGTCTTTTTTTTTCCTTAAAGGTTTGGCATTTGGATCTAATTCAATGGTATGTTGGGAAAGTATTGGGTCAAAAATCTTTAGGTCTTCATAAGTCCAAGCAACTACATCACTGTATCTATTATAAAGATCTATGAAAACATCATGTTCAATAGTAGAGCACACCTTTCCCAAGTTTAGAGACTTGCCCTCTGAAATTTCTATTGGGTTGAAGTCACCCCTCTTTGTAGCTAAGTTCATATTTTTCTACTTTAACTGATCATTAGGGTTGAGATACCTTCAAGGGTGATAAGCCCGTTTGGTACCTTATTTCTACTCAACTGCACAATCTGATCACCATATTGATTTTGCAGCCTGGACTAATTTCTTTTAGAAAATTCTACCTCATATTGTAGAAAATTCTCTATCTGTTGGTAACTATCAAAGAATTGTCAGTGGTCTTGATTATCTGGAATAGCAGGCCTCACCACAAGTCTAATATGTTGCTCCTTTTTACTTATAATATGTGCTGGTATGTCAAACTAAGCACCAATTTCTGCAAGTCTATTAGCGTGTTTATTCTGATCTCTCAAAATTGTTTGGATGTTAAAACCTTTGAAGTCCTTAGTTAAATCCCAAACCCTATGCTTGTAGTATTTTAGCAATTTTTTCTTGGTTGAGCTTTGAGTTTGGACTTGATGAACAATCAATTCACTGTCACCAAAAACCTATAACAATTTGATATTTATTTTTTGTACAAGTTGGAGACCTTGGATGAGTGATTCATACTCAACCACATTGTTAGTGCAACTAAATTGAATCCTGAAAGAGAAATATTATTTCTCCTTGCTCAGAGATACTAGCATAACACTACCACTAGCACCATTTATGTTCCTAGAACCATCAAAAAACATATGCCACAATGCCCCTACATCCTCTTGAGATTTTATGAGATTTGGGATAGGAGCATTCTCCTCATGAATGCAATAAGTTCCAAGACTAGTCTCCTCTACCTAAAAAAAAATTAATGGGTAAAAAATTAAAGCATTTCCCCATTCATCCAACAAACAATCAGGTACCTCCTCTAAAGGATTTGAAGGCTCATGACTAGAATATCCCTCATTTTGATCATGCAATGTAAGGTTCATGTTTATTGGACTAGGAGTGTAAGTCTCAATGTGATCATTTTTTATGGGCTCAAATTTTATGGTTCTTTTAGTGCCATACCTAGTTCTAAATAGCATGTGAGACCAATTAGCAGACAAGTACCCACCTATCTTTGTTGTGAAATCCCTAAACAAGCAAATGGAAAAATGAGCAGGGAGGTCTATGACTAAAATGTCTTACATCACATCACAGTTGGGACATGCATGAAAGGAAATTTTAAAGTTTTTAATTACCCCCATGATATTGACAGCAGTGCCATCCAATTGTAAAAAAATTATAGTCACCGGTTCATACTTGATACAAAGCATGTTAGCAATCCCCTTAGGCATGATTGAACTACTTGCCCCTGAATCTATCATACAATTATGCACTATATGATTCCCAATAATTAAAGAAAGATATAAGGAAGGTGGCTTATTGATTTGGTTTGGATTCCCTTCTTCTTCTTGGGGATACACTAGGCTGATTGATGGAGTAGGCTGTAAGGAAATTTAGGAGCGCATCTAGTGAAAACTCCATTCTTTGATGATGCCTTATTGGCACCATTTTTCGGTGGTTTGCTCAAGAGACACGGTTTTCAGCTTCCATATCCCAAAATCTTGGAGCGGACACGATTCCACATTTCCTCATTTGATCGCCAGAAACACGGCCGTAAAGTTCAATAGCAGGCAATAAACAGATTCTACTACCACCAGAACCGGGCATGAAAGATGAAATAGAAAACCAGAACACAAAGATTTATGTGGGGAAAATCCTTTCAGATAAAAAACCCCACACTCCAAAGATCGATCCATTGTATTATTCAGCAACAGGAAGTTACAATATAGTTTTGAGGCTCGCCAGCAGCTGCTTCGGAGATTACATCGCTGTTCGTTTTGGATACAAGCGGTAACAAACTATTCTGAGATAAAGCAAGCAATCGAGATCGAGGATTCCGTAAGCGACTCACGCACTCTCAATCCTGCTGCCCGACCTCATGGCCCGGCCTTTAGGCTGCAACCACTCGGTCTTCACTCCTACCAGGTTCTCTCGTGGAATATGGCTGAGCTGCGGTATCAGGCCCTTCTCTATTACTCCATCGGGCGTCCGTGCATGCATGTATGCGTTAGTTCTCTAACCCGTTGAAAACAAATCACTGGAAATCCAGCATCATCATGCGTGTGGAGATGTTTCCGCTCTGGTGTGGGTGCTGTTGCGGCCGGTTTGCAAGCGGTTCGTTAACGCTGGCACGGTTGATTCACATGTCGCGCCGTAATGGGATAGTCTTCCTTTCGGGTCAGCGGTGATCAGCGGTATGCATGTCGATGAGTTATAGCAGGTGTCTCCAGATGCCACAAGTCGACTATTGATATCGCAAGACTTCACTATCTGCCAAGGGGTTACATCAAGCCGGAGATGTTAGCACAAGACTTAGCCATGTCACAGGACCTCCGCGAGAGATCACAAGGGTATGCGAAGAGTTCAATGGATCAGCCAGAGATAATAAGCTCTTAAATGGGACATTACATCGAGAGTCTTCGAGATGTCGATCTCAACATTCTCATCTCGATTGAGACTATGGCTATCGCCAGGAGATCACATCGAGTCTTCAAGTCATACTGAAACCCATTGTATTCCTATTGGCATCCATCTATCGGCAAGACTATCGTCTTTCGCCAAGACGTCACAACAAGCTTCATGTTATACCAATCTCTGAACAATCGCCAAGAGTCATGCTGACATCCAAGAAGCATCGGCCAGACCATCGCCAATCGGTGAGAGGTCATACCAAAGTCAAAGAGTCATACCGACAACAAGATTCCCATCGGCAAGACAAACACCCTTCGCCAAGACATCATCCTACAAGTTCTAAGTCACCCTGAGTCTATCTTGTTGGCCAGACTTACCGCTTTTTCCAAGACTTCATACCGAAGCCTTTAAGTCACATCGATGTGTTCCACTGTCGGCGAGAGAATCAACCTTCAGCAAGACTTCTTACCGAGGGTTCCATGTTATCCTGAAACAACTGTTCACCAAGAGTCACACCGAAGACATTTGTCTTTCACCGAGACTTCATACCAATTGCCTTATGTTACATCGATGACCCCTAACACTGTCACCGAGACATCTCCCAGTCGCCAAGAGATCATGTCTATATCAGCAAGACTTCCATGGTCGCTGAGACTTCTCACCGAACCCTTGAGTTACACCGATGACCACAGGTGTATATCTGTGGGTATGAGACATACCAACTATCCAAGACTCTCCCCGACACCGCTTGTCACCCAGAGTCACACCGATATTCGATAGCCACCAACTGTCGGCCAGAGGTCTCCACTCAGCAGAAGGTTACAGTGAAGGCCACAAGTCACAGTGACATCACCAGTCAGCAAGACAGAAGCATTGTCTTGGCAACATGAGAAAAACACAAGGTTACAATTTCCAGTCGGCCAGACAACTTGAATGTCACAACGACCATGCTTTCTCAGAGGTTTCAGCCTGTGAGATTGAGGTATATTTTCCAACATAGGCTACTCTTTTTCTTGCACATCCTTCATTTGTTTATGTTCCTTCAAATCCTATTGTAGTAAATCCCTTTGTGATGAAATAGATAGATCCTCCCACATAGTAACATTCATATTAGCTTTCTTCATTTGATCCACTATGTTGAAAGGAAGCTAACTAGCTTTAGAAGGAACCTTGGGAACAAAAAAATATGTTCTCATTGCTTGTGTGATCTTAGGCTACTCTACCACTTGTTTAGGCCTATTAATAGGCTGACTTAATTGTGGAACTTTTGTTTTTCTAATTGTTGGTCCAACATTTACAACATTTTGATATGGTTGGGAAGCTAATGGTTGCCCAACCATGGAAGATGCACCACACTCCATTGCTCTATTTTTTTATATTGTATTATATGCTACTACATCGATACTCGCTTGATTTACACCACATAAATCTTCTTAACCCCAAATGATAAAAGAGAATTCTTCTCATGCATGATTTTGATTACTAGTAGCTATTTGGCTTGTGCCGACCTGTTACTTTGAAGTAGAGGTCTCATTTTGAGCTTCTAAAGTTTACACAAACTCGCCATTTTGACAAGCATTTTGATTATGAGCTTGTTCACAAGGGTAACACCACTCTTGCTAGATTATTTTGCACTAGGACCAAAGCCTTAGAATTGCTAGCAATAGGTGTATGCATGTTGTTCATGGGCTTAGTATGATTCAACTAATTTTTCCCTTGATCAAATGGCCTATTTTGCTAATAACCTTGACTTTGAGGTTGATAAGGCCTATTGTTTTGAGCTTTCTGCCTATCTATTGCTATTAATCTATTGCTCATATTTCGGAGCAAGGTTCCCAAATCATCTGGAAGTGTAGAAAAAGTAGAAGGTTGGTTTGTGGGGACCACTGGAGTAGGAGCCACTAGGTTAAGATCCAATGTGGGTTGTGGAGGAAGCTCTAGAAATAAAGACATTGGGGGTCTATGAGCTATCTTCCCAGCTTGTATTAAACAATTTTTTGCCCTTATAGCAAGATCATATGCTCCAGGTAAAGAGAAACCACCCATTGAATGAATCATAAATAGCTATGTCACTATTAAGATCCCTCAAGAAATACAAAAAAGTGTGCTCGGGTGTAGGCCTGATCGTGGTAGCAATTTCATCCCAAGTCCTTTGAAATTTGTAATTGAAGTCACTCATGAATTCATGAGCTTTTGTTTTGATTGTGGTTAGCTATTGTACTAGGAATAGATGGTCACTCTTGTCTTCAAAATTTTTGCATAGCTTCTCAACCAACTCATCCCAATTATGAATGGATTTGGGTGGCAGTCCTCTATACCACTATAGTGCCTTTCCTTTCAAGGAAGTGGCAAGCAACCTAACATCACAATTGTCTTCTGGTACATCATGCACTGAGCATATGTTTGTCACATCTATGATATGTTTTGATGGAGTAGTAGACACTCACCAATAAAACAAGGAATAATTTTGAGGGAATTGATTGGTATATCATCTTTTTGGGCTAAAATTAAGGGACTTCCATCGGTAAAAGATACAAAGGGTTGATTTCTAGGTAAATCCATATGAAATAACCTCCTATTTGTAAGGGTGGTAGGTGTTCTAGTTTAGAATAATCTACCCACAAGTGATGTAGATTGAACTCTAGGGGAAGGACTTGAACTTCTATTCCTTCCTAAAGGTGACAAAGGGCATCTATTTCTTCTTCTAGAAGTGGAAAAAGAGAGTTGACTATACTAAAAATTACCTCTAGAAGATGATCGTGTTTGGATTCTTGGCATGATTGTGTAGGTTTGATCTTGAACCAAGAGTTCCAAGTAACAACAGAGTCACCAATTCGTATGTAGAGTCCTCCCTGGATTGAAAAGTTGCTAGGTACTTGTTTGAGAGCCTCTTCAAGGCTAGAATGTTGATAGTAGGACCATTTTCTCAACAAAAATGAAGTGAAATTTTATTGTGTCCCACCAGGCATGCCAAAAACTTTTGTCATATAAAACTGCACCCTACTAAACAAGAGTTTAGTGATCTAATGACACAATGGAAACAACCTCAAGGTTGTGGGACCTTGTGCAAATGAGGTTGAATCTTTCGACAAGGTCGACTCCATCTTATAAACTAAGTACAATTGTGTTGGTCTTGTAGACACCTAAATTTGAACACTTGATTTATCCAAATTTATCCCCTTTTGTCTAAGCATCCCTTTATTTGCATTAATTAAGTAATATCGCTATTATTTAATTAATATCCTTAATTCTGCCAAATCCCTAAGGTATTTAATTAATAAATAAATACCTTATCTCTTTAATCCTCCTTTTCATCAATTGAATTAAATAAATATTACATTTATTTAATTCCTTTCATGTCACATCCTCCATCATTTTTATCTAATCCTAATCCATCTTCTAATCTCATTAGTAGGATGTGCACATGTCTAATCCTTGATTAGGATGTGTCACATCCTCCAAAGGCATGTGGACATCCTCCAACTTTTTCAAGTTGGCCTCTGATCTCTCTTAGCCACCTAACCCTCCTCTAATCCTTCACTAACTAGCCTAATCAACCTCTCAAGGAATTTTTAATTCCTTTTATCCTTCCAAGGAATATTAAATTATTTTTTCTCTTCCCCATGTGATCTTTGACTTGTCACATCAAGTCACATGTGAGATCTAACTTGCCTTTAACATGTCATTAATTAGTCTAATCAAGTACTTTCACAACCTTAATCACTTAATTGAGTCAACCCTATTAAATGCTTTCTCCTTTTGAGAAGACACTCCATTCCCCATGTGAATTTTTAATTCATATTTAATCCCCCAATGCATTCCTTGGAATTTAAAATTCCTTTTCTCATCCCCATGAGAATATTTGAGGAATTTTTTATTCCCCACATGTCCTCTCACCCACATGGGGACAAGTGCCTCCTTTATGAGGAGATCTTGTTCAATCCCAAGGTACTATGTACCACCTCCATGTCATGTACTATCCTTCCACCTCATGCACACATCACCTTTTTAAGCCATATCACATGCCACATGTCAAGATGTGAGGGCTTGTGAGTTCTCAACTCACCTTAGCCCTACATCTTGATCTTGGTGGCTCAATCTTGACCATCCATTTCCCTAGAGAATTTCAAAATATCTATAAATACCCCCTCTTTTCTCTCATTTTGGGGAGAGATCATGCATTGTAGCCAAACTCTTGCAAAACAATTCTAGAACCCATACTTAGCCATTTTTACACTTGCATCCATTTTCCTCCATTGTCATATCATCATCTAGCTTGCATCTTGTGCCATCCAAGGAGCATACAACACCGAAGATCGAAGGGCCAACCAAAGTATCGATTTGACACAAGGTAAAAAGTTTCATTTGTTTCCTTTATTTTGTGTTGAATCCAACTAGGCTAATCTTGAGGTGTAGGTTGTTTTTAGTGTTATTTTGCATTCTATTGTTTTTTGTTCATTTTCTAGCACCTAAATTCTCCCTATCATAGGTCTAACCTAACATAATGAAAACCCTATCACTACCCTAATCTAACAAATCATAAGGGAAAAGAGATATAAGGACAACATGAAATGAAAGGAAGGTGATGCACCAAGATTAGAAATGTGTTTTTTCCTACTTCTAAACAACATAATACATCAACAAAACAACTAAAACATACATTCACACATGAAGGTAAAAAATTTCACACAAATATGCAAGAAATAACAATGATAATAACTAAAATTTATTAATATGAAAGTTTAGAAGCAATCTTTACAATGGAAGAATGCAAGAATCCAATGTCTGCAATAGAAAAACCCTAGAGAGGCTAGAGGAAGAACCCTTAATAAATACACAAGTGTTTCTTTGATAGTTTAAGCATAACTTTGATGAACAATAACTAACCCTAACCCAACTAGGGTTACAAATTAGATCAGGGAAAACCCAATATCTATTCAAGAAACTCATGCCTAGAAATTTGTGAAATGAAGAGCCATGGATACCATACCTACTGTGGAGAATCATGCTAAGAAGGACCTGGAGAAGGCATAGCTAGCACACCATCACCCTGCCATGGAGATTTGCATAAAAAGGGCCATGAAGATCCTCCACAAAATCCATGAAATGAGTATGGGAAAGGTCAAAGAGGATGAATAGTAGTAATGAATGAGCATGGCACCCACAAATATGCCAGGAGAAGTCACCAAGATGCATTAATGTTGTCCTTGAATCCTAAAATGTCAATCCTAGTCGTTGGGAAGTAGATGCACATTAATGGAGTTTAGGGAATAAATTGCGCCAATTTGTGGAAGGTCGGGACCTTGGGCCTAAAAGGGAATCTTTACAAGCCTGTGAATTAAATGGCCTAGACCCATGTAGATATGTCTTTGTCAGAATGTTGAAGGGACCACAAAATAGGTCCCGCTGAAATCCAAAGTCTCACTGATGTCGCCTTTGCATCTTCGTTGGGTCCCACCAGCATCACCATCCAATCGAGATCTCAAAGGGAGCACAAAAAAGGTTCCTCCAAAATCCATTTGTCGCTTTGATGTAGAGATTTCCTTTGCATTGGAATGTCGAAGGGACCATATTTTGGCTCCTACCGATATGTGTTCTCTCCTCAATGAGGAGTCTTCGAAGATCGGACCTCGGGCCATTGAAAGTCAGGCATCGGGCCTATAGCTTACTACATACTTGGAGGAAGGTGGAGGAAATCGCGATCACAAAAGAAAAGGTCGGGGGTCGAAGAGGAGGGTTACCTCTTACCAAGGAAATGTAGGAGGTAATGGAGAATGCCAAAGGCTGACTTTTGAAATTCTTACACTTTGTCAAATTTTGAAAGGGAAACCATCTGGGAGACAAGAAGATGTTAAAGAGACCAAAGAAGAAGTCCCTTTGACATAGCGAAGGAACCTTCGATGATGACCAAAAGCCAAAAAAGAAAACTTTCAAAAGTTGGAGGGAATCCTTACCTCTTACCTTTGAAGGTAAGTTGTGAGATGCAAGAGTGAGGATCGAAGGTTGAAGGCTAAAGGTAAAAAGGAGAAGGGAAAGAAATTGAAGGAGGAAAAGATCGGGGAGGAGGTAAAAGGTAAAGATGAAGGGAAAAACCTAAAACACTTAGAAGAAAAGGGTGAAGGAGCAATGGAGAAAGCATGAAGGTAAGCTAATAAGGGACATTCAGCAACCCCAAAATTCTAGGACTTAGCCAAATTTGGAACACTTCAAGGGAAACACATGCAAGATGACTCATGTAAGATCAATCAGATCAGATATCAGTGATGGGTCATCAAAGGGGGGGAATGAAATGACAACAATTAATCAAAGACACATAATCCTTGGTTGTGAGCATAAACACAATAGCCTTATTTTCCATAAAATGGGTAAAGGAGAAATAAATGAGGATTGGGACAACCATGGTGTTGTTGGTGATAGAGTGGTGATGATAGAGAATGCAATTTTATTTTGATACAACCACTAAGGAGATTACAAATCTCAATATTGACACATTGGGTATGTAATACATTATACTCTTCGATTATTCAAATAGTTATGTGTGTGCAATGGTTGCATTCCATGTGTGACTTTCTACATTTAAATCATAATTTTAGAATGATAAAGAACACATGTGAAGGGAAAAATATGGTTTTGGAAGGAGTATCTAAGGAAACAGTGGGAGTAGACACATATACGAAGACTTCTTTCAAGAGACAAGTTTCATGGATAATAAGATTTATGGTGATGGAGGATATGCATGCCATCACATTTTATGGTAAGGATTATAGTCTTCATTTTAATTTTCAAGTGTTTCTAAATCATAATAGCATATTTTTCAATAAAATTTTCCCAAGAATACCCTTGGATAGAGGGATCCAACATGTCATAGAGTTGGAAACTATGTGGAAGAATGATGTCGCATATCTTGACCAAGCCATTGGTGTTCAAGGCTCTCAAGAGGATGAAACAAAGGAATATTTGAAAGGGATTGAAAAGGTAAATAACTCATGTTATGTACTTTTGATTTCAGATCCATTTGTGGGAAGATATGATGTTTCAAGAGATGATATTTAGGCTTCCTTAACATAAATGATGGGATCCATTCAATTGAGAGTATGAGGTTGAAATATGCTACACTATGTGTTTATGAGGAGTTACAAGATTTCTACATTAAGGGATATTCACATGAGAAGGTACAATAGTGGGAGAAAATCAAGGGAAGTGGTAATTATTTCAATATCACACATCTCATTAGTCCATTTGTAATACTTTTAATCCGAACAAATAAAAAAGCTACAACATTGATGGGAAGAAAACAAGCATCTTTGGTTAACTTTGTGAAGCTAACCATATCATTCTATGTACTTTTAATTTCAAATTTCTTACCATATTTTTCTATGGTATGTTATTTTGTAGGAAATGGAGTTGTTATGGTTGTTTTTCAAAGGGGGAGCTCCATGAAATTTGAAAGCATGGAGAGGAAAGTTTCAAGAAATGGTTTCAAATTCTTTTCCAACCCATTTAGCTTGTTGAAGAAAATAATTTATGGGTTACTAATTTTGAAGAATTTTAGAAGTGTGAAGATGTTGGTGAAGATATTTTCAAACCTCACATGGCTGCCCACTAATTCAAGATTAGACATACTGATGACTATTACTCAGGTTTGTCATTTTGGTAGTTGTTACATTAGTTGCATGTTGCTGATTTTAGTAAATTCAGTTATGAACAACTATAGATTGGTGTGTTTGGGGGAAGAATACTTGATTCATGATGTTAGAAGAAGGTCTACAATATTAGAGATCACTAATCCACTCATCATAACACTTATTTGGAGAAGATACAAGGAAGTTTCTCTTGTAGTGCAGTATGTGTGTGTTGTTTGTAGGTATCCAATGAAGTTGCGTGAAGATTTATGGGTTTTTCTTTTTGGGGAGTCTGCCATTGTTGTAGATAAATTTAATTCTCTTGTATATCATTTCTTATTTTTATTTTCCCAATTCATATCAGCTTCAAAAGTTGTGGGTTTAGTTTTTCAATTTGGAGCATAACAATATTGGCAGTATTGTGCGATTTGGAGATTCTATGAGTATTTGATGGAATTTATATCCATTGGGGATAATAAAATATTAATTACTTGGGTGTACCAAAAAATTTATGGTATTCCTTGGAATAATACTCAGAGTGATGAGTCACATAAATGGGGTGATAAGTTTGTGCTTGCAGATAGTCTTAGGAAGAACAACTTTAGTACATATGGGTTGTTGCTTCCAAATTTAGACTTGGGAGAATTGTGCTATGAATGTTGTTGTTGTGTGATTTCATTTTCCAATCCTTTATTGTACTCTTTCTTCTATATATCAATCCATGAAGCTGAAAAAAATATTTCACAAGATGAGGTTAAGTGTGGGCCTTTTTGTTACACATTCTTGCACTAAATATTTTAGGACTGTGAAGGTAAGTAACAAAAGTAACTATTTCCAAAATTTATATTTTATGTAATGAGGAGTGAATTATATCTTATAAAAGTCCTTAAGGAAGAAAAAATCAGATTTGCATCATTGGGAAAGGTCTCAGGAGTTATAGAATGCAACTCTTCACAAGTGTAGGATCAGGGCTTAATATTCATTCTGGAATGACATATTATTTTGGCATAAGGTTTTTGGAGCATAATTTTTGTAATTTCTTGAGGAAAATAATTTTTTGGGAGGGAGGACTTGTAATGTATCCTTTTCTAAAAATATCAATTACTATTTTTAGTAAACCTAGTTTTCAAAATTGCTAATCAGGACCTACAGATAAATTGGGTAATATGGATTTTCAAGACAAACTTATTAAATTAATTTTGGGTGATAAATTAATATTTATTTTTAATTTATTCTCAAGGGTTCAATATAGGTGTTGGAATTTGGGAAGAGTTCGTTTGGAGCATGTTTTGGTTAAAAAGGAAAATTTAATTGCTTTTGACAATAGTTGTCATAAAAGAAAATCCTTTTTGGGAAATGAATAATTTCATGAAATTCAATTGGTAAAGGAGTTACAAAATCATTATAAGCATGTTATTTCACACTTTGTGATATTTTATTGTAAGTAAATAAAACATTGGTATACTTTTCTACTTCAACCAAGCATGAGGCTTTAGTTGCATACTCGTATCCCTAGTAGAGTCACCAAAAAAATGTTGGGTGAATATTTTTCAATTCCTTTACAAATTACAAAATAGTGATTTCAGCCATGGCTATGATGAGAATTTTCTCTCCTCTTAGAAAAAAGGAGTGTCCCTTCTTACTGCATATTGGAACCAAGAATAAACTATGCTAAATGAAAAGTACTTACAATAGCTTTAACCATGTAGGGTGTGTTACATTCACCATTTTCTCTTCTTTCAGAAAATATATTTACAATGTTCCATGGTAATATTCTAAAATTATTTACACCTCTGAATATCTACCCAAGCAGTAATCACAAATATTCTCAATTAAATTTAAGATTAATTAAATAGTACCAACACAAATAAATTATTAGTAATTGGAAGACACACAAAAGCACAAAGTCTTCTTGCTACCTTCTATGATAGTTTTGAAGTAACAAATAACGTGTGTTGCAACACAAATTCTATCAACCCACTTCACCAATAGATTCACACACAGAGTGAATAATTCCAAGTCCAAATTCTTGATAATATTCACCAAGAAATACTTACATCACACAATTTCAAGAAAGAAATATAACTCAAAGTTTATGTATTTTATCTTGAATGTCCTTCCAATCATAAGAAATAATTACCACTTATCTAATTAACAATAAGAGAAATTAACAAGAATGACGTTAGAACATTCTCACTCACACAAACTTGATTCAAAACAAAGGTCAAAATCAAAATTCACCTCCTTTTATTAACTAAATTTGAACTTGCAATTTGAAAAAAAGGCTTCAAAGTTGAGTCACAATTTGGGAAACACTTCATTGCATAAGATTAAAGGTCCTTAATACAAAATAACTCCATATATATAGAGAAGAGTTGAGAGTTAATCTAGGAAAATAGATAATTGCTTTGAATTATTCAAACAAGAGAGTCCAATTTGATTTGGGACTTCTCTGTTTTTACATGTAATTATAATTTTGAAAAAGAAATGTAAATTGTCCAGAACTAACTAAAAAAATAATGAAAATGATAAAAACTAAATTAAGGAAAAATCATCCTTCTCTAAATCCTTCATCAAAAAATAATCATACTTCTTTATGAGTATGTGCAGGATCATCATGGAAAAAACAGGCCCTTAAGTGGCAAAAAATTCAAAAAAATCGGAGTTAGGCAACTTGATGTAAAAATTTGAAGAAGTTATCTATATTATTTCAAAAATATGTAAGAATAGAATTTGTAGAAAATTGAATATAGTTTATAAACTACTAGGTTTTTTTTTTAAATCTTTTGGTGAAAATTTGAAATTTCAATGTAGTAGTACTTAAATTTCAAGGGAAAAATAAGAAGTAGGTGTCTACCCACCAACCTATAATTATTTTTCATAATATTTTAGATATAAGTAGAGGACTCATGTCCCTATGTGATGCATATTTTTTTGTAATTTTTTTCCAAGCAAATAATTAATTATGATTTTTTTATTACAACTTTTAAAAAATATAAAAACCTGTATGTCTAACCACCTTAAGTTGGTCAAAACTTCATGAAATTCATTTTTCTTTTTTTCAATCCTATAGTATGTGAAGCATAGAATGTGACACATGTTTCAAATTCAAAAAATGTAATACTGTTTGAAAGCTATAGATGTTTTTCAATCAGCCTATCAATCAGGACTTTAGTTGTAATTAAAATAGAAAATGAATAATAATTATTTATTAAATTCAAAGTAAAGCATAATTTATATTGGTAGAAAGCTAAGAATATCCTTTAAAAACCCTTTTTGTTTCATCAATTTTGGGTAAAAAAAAGTTGTCAGCCACATACCCTACACATACCCATTATATCGCCACTTTTTGGCCCATCATGATCTTGCATATACCCTTATGATGACATGGACTTCATCTTTATCTAGGCCTCAAGTATGTCTAGCAATGGTGAGGAATCTTAGGATTGACTCCTGGCTCTAACGTCCTTCATCGGAAAATAATCATACTTCTTTATGATGGCATGTAATTCATCTTTATTTAGGCCTAAAGTATGTTTGGAAATGGTGAGGACTCTTAGGATTGACTCCTTCAATGTATCACAAGCTTCATCATTCCTTTCTAAAAATATTGTTAAGTTGTCTAAGGTAACTGAATATCTAGCAAATTATCCATTGAAGCCACTAAAAAGGCTTGATCTTTGAATTATTTTTGGATCATGTTATTAAATTCTTGGACAACTGTCTTTGAAGAGAGGACCTTATCAGTATCATCATGCAACTTACAAGGAAGCTCTTCAACTCTATTGATAAGGTTCAAATTGCTATCCTAACTGGCTTCTCGAGCACTTTGCAAGTCATTGATCAAATCTTTGATGACATTCACTTCATGTATCATAGTCTCTTTCACCTCTACATACATATCTTGATTAGGAATTATTCCACCTTCCACCAGTGTATCTAGTTTGAGCTCCTTTATTTTGACCCAATCCTGCAAACTATTTTCCATATCTTCCTTTTCTTTAACAAAAGCATCAACAATTTTATCTAACTTTGATTTTATGACTTCCATCCTTTTCATTGTCTTCAAAGATGTTATCAAGAGTTCAATACCTTGTGTAACCATCCGATCCAAGAATTTGCCAACCAATTTTCCCCTTGTGTACACCTTCTCCACCTTTTGGATCATAGGATCTTCAATACTGACATCCACTGGTTCAACATACTCAGAAGTTTGGGTAATCTTCTGTAGTACAAATTTCAGATGTTTTGTCTTTACTTTATACCGATCCTTCACTTTCTTGACTACATCAAACTTCTCGATAAGAGTGTTCAATGTAGATTGGGCATTCACTTTCATAGTCTCAAGAGTGATCTTCACCAATTCAACTTTTCTTACAGAATAGTCTTAGATATCCACCTCTTCTTGTGTTTTATCTGGAGGAGGTTGTGCCACCTTTGCATACTTGTTACCCTCTTTGTCAAACAACAACCTAGAGAGAGTCTTATCTTTCTTCTCAGTACTTATTTTTGTAGGTGCAAGTTGCATGAAGTCGAAGTCATTTGGGGAGATGGATTCTTTTCTCCTCTTCAATGTTTTAGATGAGAGCCAAGGTGGGAGTGGTGAGCTCTCTCCTAGATTTGCTACCATTTTTTGAGATGTTGTTGCTGCACTCACAAAAGTAGTGGTTATGATAGGAGTGTCAGTTAAAATGACACTAGGAATCTCAACACTCGAAACTTGAACATACTCAGTCATGGATTGTTCTAAGTTAGAATGAGATGTAATGTCAAAAGAAGGAGAATACAAGCTCAAAAAAGACATTGGAGATCCTAACACATTAACCAAACTATGTTTAATACTTTCAAGAATAGACCCTATAGGGGATGAATGTATGGATTGGACTGGTACTGAAGGGGGAATATTGACAATAACTATAGGAGTGATTGTAATAGATGGAAAATATTGATCAGTTGTTGTAGAAAGAATATTAGGAATAGGTGAATTCATAAGAAGAGTAGGAGAAACATTGACAATGGGGGGAGAGGAGACAGGTGATTCTTTTGAAATGTTCTCATGAGGAGACATTTTTTATTCCTCATGGAATTCTTCCTCTTCTTTCCTCTCTTCTTGCACAAACTCCTCATGTCCCTCAATCGATGGTTCTTTTGTTGTCATTTTTCTTTTCTTACTACCACCCTTGACCACAAAATTTATTTTGGGCTTAGATGACCTACTTGAACTAGGAGCATCACTCTTGTTCTTTTTCTTTAACTCTGACTTCTTTCCTAAAGATTCTTTTGTTTCTTCCTCCGAACCAATGAGAAATTGCTTCAACTGAATTTCCATTTCTTGTAACAAAACATTGGTATTAGAAAGAATAGGTTCAAATATTTCTCAGATTGATGTTACCTCTTTTTGAGACCATTGAATGGGAGGAAGAGGAGATCCAACAATACTTTTCTATTCATAGATTGTATCTAAGATGTCACCATCATCTTTCGTACCTTCAGGAATTTCAGGCAAGTCCAACTCTTCAATCTACTTTAATGTGAGCTTGCAATAGTCCAACTTTCTAATTTCTTCATCTATCTCAATATCAACCCATATATCCTCAATTCGGTGCACATGTGTATAGTCTTTCTTGATTTGATCCTTCATACCTCAATAAATTTGGGGCGATGGGTAAATTTCACATTAAACAAGATAATTGGATGCCTCACCCATGCCTGTAGTGCTCATTTAGGCTAAGGATGGGTTGAGAAGGCTTGGTTGGCAAGATCAACTTCCTTGTCCTTGCGAAAGGAATTTTGGTTCTGCATGTGTCACCCTATGGGGTCGTCATCTAGTGAGAGACTGCCAAGATAGCCATAGATGGGTTCCATCATCTAGTGAGAGACTAGGTTAAGATAACCCATGCTAGAACCATGCAATGAAACTCTTCCTTAATGCAGTCTAGCATTCCCTAGTTGTATGTTCTCCTTCTAATGTGTGAGTACCTCTAGAAACGAATTCAATGTTGGAAGCGATGTATGTGTTTTGTGATGTTCATGTTGTTACAGTGTTGTGTTGGATTCTTTTTTAGCCTTGTCATGTTGGTCTTCTATCTTCTTGATTGTTTGATGTAGTGGGACCTTATTTTTATCTCCTATAATAGGGGGTGGACCTTAGGGTTCCACATGGTCGGGTGGATTGTGCTTTTTCCTCCATTGGGTTTCCATTGTTGCTTGTTTGGGTGCATGGAGGTTGTACCTTGTGTAGCAAATTCTAGTTCTTGATCTAGTTTGAGGAAACATACTACATGTGTTGGACTTGTATATCAGTTGTACCATTATTTTTAATATGATGTATTCTTCCCAATTATATTTAGGGAAGCCTTTCTATAAAAAATGTAATGATGTAATGAGTCGTGATGTACTCTCATGTAATGTAATTTGTATTCATACTTGTTAGTTATTTATAAAAGATCTTTAACATTGTTTATCTGATGTCATGTTCATGTTTATAGTTGTGTTATTAGTGTAATCATGGAACCTTAGAGGACTTAGTTTAGTTTACATGTTATGATAAGTTATGCAGTTCACTGTTATTTCTTATAAAAAAAAAAAATTGTTCCATTATTGTAGCTTAGATGTGTTGTCCTCTGGGGTTCCGTAGCAGGGCGTTACACTTGGTATCAAAGCCTAGGTTTATACACTGGGCACTCTAGTTTCATATGATCCCATTATGTTTTCCTAGTCGCATGTACTCTTGAGAGTGTGTTTTCCCTTTATTCCAGTGTTGCTTGACAACCTTAGACTTATCCTTTGGTGGTGTTTGTCCAATGGTGCAAAAAATCGGTGGAAAGGATAAGACCCTCGGTGTAGTGTGCAATGCACCAATATTATTTCTATTGGGAAATGCATTATGGAATCTTGTGTAGCCTTGTGATGTGACTCCCAATGATGTGAATTTTTGTGTGTATGTGAAGAATGTATGATAAATCATGAATATAGTACTTATGAAGTGATAAATTGTGTTTTCATGCTTCTGAAAAGGGTATAAAATCATGATTTTATGTTGAATATGTTATGAGATTTAGTGTTGAGTAATGAATATAGAGGTATGTCTTGTCTTAAAATGGGAAATTTAATGAAAAATGTGTGCTTTGAGTGCATAAATATGTTGTGTTTGGTGAAAGTGTGGCATTCTAATGTAGTGAATCATCTTGGTGTATTACATGACATTAAAGATGCATTGTTATGATCAACATGTAATTATTCTATCATGTAGCAAATGGTTTGCGAGTTGATTTGATTACTAAGTGATGTCTTTGGATGTGTCTTGGTGAAAGGGATAGTGTTGCATTACTCATTCGTGAGTACCCTTCTATGTTGTGATTTCCTTTCACAATGTGCTTGATTGTATGATTATATATATATATATATATATATATATATATATATATATATGTTCAACCGTTTTGTTTGTTGTAGGTTGCAGGTACTAGACATCAACTCCGCCTGAATTAGCAGGTCTGAGCATGCCTCAAACCCAATAGAATAGTTTTTCGGAGATAACATAAGATCCCCTACCCTAGCCATCATCCTCAAGGAGGATGAGTATCCAATCTGTCACCCCGTCTGTGTCGTCTAATGTTTGTGGTTAGTTGGTCCTACTGCTCGACCTTAGATAAGGTTTAGGTAATTGTTTGACATTTTGTTTGCTTGAGTATTTGATTTTTCTTGTATTTACGTAAAAGGAAAGGTAAATGTGGCATTATTTAACAATTTTTTTTAGAACTAATGTGTATATGTTTTATTCTAACCTTTCAACTTCTAGGAGTAAGTCAAATCTTACGGGGGGGTGTAGTGCTCCTCCATGATTCACCCTTTCATGATGTTTGATAAATGTTGTTTTGGGTTGTTTAGTTTAAGTTGCACATGTTAAATGTTGTTCTTGGTTAATTGATTCATTGAATTAAATTATTAAGCAACAATTATTTTGGTAATCAGATATAAATAGATTTATTAATAATTAAAGTTGATAACAAATTAAAAGTGTGATAAAATATTAAATCAAATATTATAATGGAAAGTTGCAACTAATAAATAGTAATAAATAGAAAGAAAATAAGGTAATAAATAAAAAGGCAAGTTTCTTTCATTACAAATCCAAATTTAGTACTAGTAGTTATAAGCCATTAATGAAATTGATTATTTTCTAAAGAAAGAAGATTTTGCATGGAATCTTTACAACTTTTTCTCAATAGTCTTTTGTGTGTAAATACTTATCCTTTTTGGTGAGATTTTTTGGGGGATTGATTTTTTCCTTTCAGGAAGAAAAAAAAGGGGTTTCTTGTCTACAAAATAATTTCTTTCGGGGGCTGTAGATTTTTTTAGGGAAATATAGGGAAATATTGAAAAGACTGATCAGGGATTTTTGAAGAGAAAGATGTTGCAGTAGAGGATTCATCTCAGCCTCGAATCTCCAGCTTTGCCAGGCGATTGGATCCAGGTTTCATTGTTCTTCTGAATTTTATCTCTGTGTTTGAAACAAATTCATTTTTGCATGAAATTGCTTGAAAATGTGGTTTCCATTAATTTTAGTTATGACTAGAACTAAATAAAAATAAGCATTTTATTTAATTATTCTACAAACATTGCATTCCTGAAATTGCTTCTCCTCTTGTCGTTTGTTCTATGGGAAGCTCTTACAGTCGTATGTCACTTGTTTGGAAGTTTTTCCTGAAGCTCATTCAATTAATCCATTTTGAACGCCTCCCTCATGCCGCTGATTGCATTTGCTTGAAATTTTCTAAGCCTTTTAAAGGCTGCGCTAGCCTAGCTCTCTCTCAAGTAGCACCCATGAACTGTTATTACCTGTGTATGATATCAATGTAGAACATTTCAAATTGTTCACCCAATCCTATAATTTTCTTTTGGAAATCGATGGAAGAGATTAATCCTTGGCATTCGATTTGTGTGCATAGTATTTATATTCGATGGATATATGTATGCTATTTGGAGATCGTTGTATATGCACTATTATGTTTGGCATTCAGTGATTACTATGCTATGAGCTGTGAATCAAGGATCATACTGTATATAATTCGCTGAATATTCATTATACATGTTAGTCGTTGCATTTATTCTATGCCAAAATTTGATTTATATGCATAACCGATGGTTGTTCAATATGATAGAGATTGTTGAATGAGCTTCATCTGGGTATTCGATGCGTACCCCAGTGCTTGCCAGTCACTGGGTTTTTTACTTCATACTATTGTGTGATTTACTACATTTATAATGTTAAGGTTTGACTCACATATATGTTCGCTACACATAAATGTGTGTTTGATATTCAACAGTTTGGGCTGCATCTCCATTCGATAAATATAGTTGGGTTATTTCCATCGGTTTTTTTTATGTTTCATTTCTTCTCTATGGATTTTAATCAATGTTGGATGTACTTGAAATTCATCTCAATGGTTGTAATTGTATTTAGAGTTTGATGCATGATATATGGAATTTGGTTTATTTAGATGATTCTATATTATGTTGTCGCTCAATTATAAGGGATTTGCTAACTTGGCATTCACCGTATGTATCATAGATTCATAATTCTATTATTAGACTTTAAATCAAAATTCAATGGAAATGCTACATCACTTATTGGTCAAATCTATAACTATATTTGATGAAGAAGATTAATGGGATCTGCATAAATGCATCCAAAGGGATATAGTACCTATTCTCCAAAGCTAATATACACAAGAAAATAATCTGTATGGATTCCTCTAAACCATAAGATGCATACCGCACAATTTTCAAACAAATTGACAAGAAGATAAATAGGGTCATATAAATTCAAGATTGGCTAGAACTAGTAAAATTAAGATAGCACACAACCGTTGCTTCAAAAGTCATTATTTCCAAACATGCTTTAGATCTTTTGCACATACTAGTATTGAAGTCTAAGGAAAACTTAAAACATATTACAAACACCGTTTTTGTCTCTAATTAAGATTAAGTAATTATTTCCCTTGACAATATGTTCTCTTTGTTTGGCAAGCAATGATAAAGGCAATAGCTACAATCAATAAACACTCTAAAAGGAGAAACGTGTCATTATGTGTGAATTGAACAATCAATATGCACTTTCTCTTAGATCAAACATTGATTGGTAATAGTAAATAAAAAATTAGAAGTGCTTAAGCTTAAAACAACATGGTTTACAATCTGTAATAGAGATATATATATCTAGGAGACAAAATTAGTTACCATCCTACAATGCCTAACCAAGAGGCAGTTTTCAAACCACATATTTCAACCACAGAGTCATTTCAATGATCTAACCCATTCAAAAGACATTCAATACTATTATTAAGTGAAAACATATTAGCCATATCAAGCAAATTGAAACTTAAGTGAATTATATTTAATTGTATTGTATTGGTCTAATAATTTATTAAAGGGTCTCACACCTACTTTTCATCATAAATGACTACTAATTTTTTGTTGCACTACAAATAGAAACTTTTATATTTACTTATATACGTTATGACTATAGTGAAAGAATATTTCTGCCATTAGATTAATTGGATTATAAGGAAAAATTAATTTATTTATATTTAAATAATCGAAGGGTTTGCTTGTATGAGAGAATTTGATTATCTTATCGTTAATGAAGAATGTTGATTTCTCTTATAATTGCTTAATTAGTTGAATAGTAAATCCACCTTGTTATTCATAATTGCATTATTGGATTTGTTTGCTTGTATGAAGTATTGTGTTTGGTCATTGGAAATTGGGGTAATTTATGGTTATAATGTTTATTTGTCACTTGTATTGGATAATGTGTTGGACTTGTGTATTGTGGGTGGTTTTGGGTTATTGTTCAAAAGTAGAAGTCATTTGTGTAAAGTGGTTATTGGTAGTCTTTTAGAGGCTTGGGGAAAAGTATCTTGTATGTGGATTTTATGATTGTTTCATTTTAAAGTATCTCATATGTGGATTTTATGATTGTTTCATTTTGAAGTATCTTGTATGTGGATTCTATGATTGTTCATCTTGGAAGGGATTAGTTATGTGTTGATATGTGTGTAAGATGGGTAATTCCTTGCACTGTATATGTATTCTTGTGATTTTGATAGGTTTGCAAGAAGGTCAATGCCTTGCACTATGTATAGATTCTTGTGATTGTGATTTGTGTGTGAGATGTTTCATGCTTGGCACTATTTTTTGATTTATGTGATTTTGATGAGTATGCAAGATGTTATATGCCTTGTGTGATATACAGGTTTTACTAGTTGCAAGTAGAGGGAGTGGCTCTCAATGGGGGTTGGCATCTAGTGCGAGACTATTAGGATAACCCATTGGAGAGTTTTTTAATCCAGTGATAACCTAATAATGAATTGGGGAGATGGGTAAATTTCACATTAAACAAGATAACTAGATGCCTCACCCATGCTTGTAGTACTTGTTTAGGCTAAGGATGGGTTGAGAAGGCTTGGTTGGCAAGATCAACTTCCTTTTCCTCAAAAAAGGAATGTTGGTTATGCATGTGTGACCCTATGGGGCTGACATCTAGTGAGAGACTGACAGGATAACCATAGATGGGGGTCGACATCTAGTGAGAGATTATCAGGATAAACCATGCCAAGACCATGTGATGAAAATATTTTCTATTACAGTCTAGCATTCCCTAGTTGTATGTTCTCCTTCTGATGTGTGAGTTCCTCTGGAAGTGAAGTCAATGTTGGAAGTGATGTATGTGTTTTGTGATGTTCATGTTGTTGCAATATTGTGTTGGATTCTTGTCTAGCCTTGTCATGTTGGTTTTTTGTCTTCTTGACTATTTGATGTAGTGGGACCTTATTGTTATCTCCTAACACGAGGGGTGGACCTTAGGGTTCCACATGGTTGGGTGGATTGTGCTTTTTCCTCCATTGGGTTTCCCTTGTTGCTTGTTCGGGTGCATGGAGGTTGTACCTTCTGTAGCAGATTCTAGTTCTTGATCTAGTTCGAGGAAACGAACTACATGTGTTGGACTTGTATATCAGTTGTACCATTATTTTTAATTTGATGTATTCTTCCCAATTGTATTTAGGGAGGCCTTTCTCTAAACAATGTAATGATGTAATGAGTCATGATGTACTCTCATGTAATGTAATATGTATTCATACTTGTTAGTTATTTATAAAAGATCTTTAATGATGTTTATCTAATGTCATGTTCATGTTTATAGTTGTGTTAGTAATGTAGTCATGGAACCTTAGAGGACTTAGTTTAGTTTACATGTTATGATAAGTTATGTAGTTCACTATTATTTCTTATATAAAAAAAATGTTTCATTATTGTAGCTTATATGTGTTGTCCTCTAGGGTTCTGTGGTAGGGCACTACACTTCTCTTGAATATTTTTAATGTTACCCATTGCATCTATGATTCAACAACTTTAGCTTTAGGAGAATTTTGAATTGAGTACTTACCAATTGTTAATGGAAATTTCAAACCCATGTTATGGGATTCCATCTACTTACTATGCACTACAATTATTTGTTTGCACAACTCCATCAAGACAATATTGCCACTGAGATAACGTGAGAGCATGTAAGGATACCCAGTAAAGCAACCAACTAATAGATATATGTAAAAGTAGGAAATTGAAGATCTACAAACAACCATATTAGTTCACAGCTTTCCAAACCTCATTTGATACTATTTTCCTTTCAAGATCTAGATTAAATGCACACATGAATGGAACAAAGAAAGCATCATTCACCCTTTGAAAATGGTGAATGCTTCCGTTCAAAGTTATCTGTGAAAAGTAGTAATTTACACTTGAGTCACCCTTTTGTTTCCCTCTATTGACAAACCTAGAAAATTTTGTGTTGTTGCAATGACATATACTAAGTATGAAGTCATATAGAATTTCTATGTTGTAAGCACCTTGGTCAATTACTCATGAATGGCATCACTGATTTGTTCACCCCATAAGATCTAATGTCTTCTCTTCAAAATAATCTTGATGTAGAGATACATCTAGTTTTCAAAATTGGATGAGGCAGGTAAACCTTGCACTCTACTAAGAAGAGTGATTAGATCATTAAAATCTTCAATGAAATCACTGCGAGGGAAAATTTTGGGCCACCTAGAAACTCCTGGTTGAGGTGTCTTCAACCATTTGTTGTTAATTGTCCACTTAGCAACTTCTGGGTTTTTGTCATATTCCTCTTGTGCAGATTCTTTAGAGATCTCCACATACCTATCAATGCTTGGAGAAATGAAAGCCTTCTCAAATAATTCAGCATCCAACCTTATAATAACATTCCCAATTGCATCCTTGATGCTTTTGTTATCCTTGTCATAATGAGAAGTAACTTGTAAGAAAAACTTTGGGTTTTGTGCTACAACAAGAAATGAGGACACCAGTTAGATATTGTTTTGAATAATGGATCTCATACCATTGTCCAATGACTACTTTTTTGTCCTCTCCAAAAATTTGGACATGCCAACATGCCTAATTTATGTGTCCTTTATATCTTCAATGTTTGATGTGACCGTGCAGTGGTTGGAAACATTCCTTGATACTTGTATTTCATTGCTTTAGTCTTACTAGGAGACAAATTTGACATTTGAAGAAAATTTTCTTTGAAGAAATGTAGACGTGAAGATCTCGAAGTACGTGCACAAAAATTTACATGAAAAATCATGGTTTTGCAGTGTTAGAGAAATTGCATATTAGAAACTACAAAGGTGGGGAAATTCAAAGTGATTGCATGAACTTTAGGGCTTGAGATCAATGGACACAAAAACAGAGAGCATGCCAAAATAGAAAAAAGGAAAATTTTCTCAAGTGTTAGAGAAATTTTTCATTTTGGTATGAAGTCACTGAAAATTTGCACCTCTGCAAGTGGAAATGATGTTTGCAAAAAAAATTATATAGTCACTAAAATTCAATGACCATGCAAGTGAAGTTCATTTGATTTTGCAAAATTGGCAAAATTCATTGACTTAACATGTGGGTAAGTCAATTTGAGTGCAAGGTCGGCAAAAAACTCTAACCTTGCATGTGATAAAATTCAAAACATCTCATTCCCTTTATATTGTTGTGTTGAAAAAAAATTGTTTATCATACATGTAAAAACATGGGAACATTTGAATCATCAGAGAATTTTTCCACCAGTGTAAATGAAATGGGGTAGAATTTGTTTCGTCCACATGGTGAAAATCATCACGCTTGCAAGGAAAAAACAAGTTAAAGATAATGTAGGGTCAGGGAAAATCCCCAACCTTGCATTTTTGGTAAAAGATGTTACACATGTATTATCGGTGAAAATCACTGATATTACATGTGTTTGAACTTGACAAGATTGTGTTTTGTTTTGTCAGTTATTTTCATTGATTTTTCATGGAAAATGTTTAAGATTTTCAATATGATCATTTCATGTTTGATCGGTGAAAACCACCGATTGAACCTACCACACCTCATGCTTGTGTATAATCAGGAAATTTTAATGCCCACACAATTTCAAAAACCTAATAGACAATATGCAAGGCCAGTGAAAAATAGCAACCTTACAAATTTATTTTTTACATTCTGACTTGTAGGGGGATTGAATTTTAGCGCTTCTGCAAGTGTAGAAAATTTTCTAACTTATAAAACTAAAATTTACAATTTGGACAAAAATGTAAATTTCAACAAAGCAGAAAAGGAGTAATGCTCAAAATGACTTTCCCAGGCTGAAGAACCACACACAAGGACCAATGCAACTTACCTCATTTTTTGTGCTTAGAGTGTGTGGACTATGAAATGGAAAAATTTTGTAGGGGTTATCCCACAAATTAAGCTCATTTGAATTTGAGGACAACACATCATTGCTTGAATTATCGGTCAAAGTAGTGGAAGTGAGCCAAAAAATAAAAAATCTTAAAAAAATAAATGAGGCTGAGGAATTGTGCATAGAGTTTGAATGTAAAAATCACATTCTCACCTCAGAAAAAATAAATTGGACTACAACTCTAGAGCAACTAAATAAAACTCACAAGAATATTTTTCCTTCCAAAGAAGTTGCAAAAGGGTAAATAAGAAATTTTGACTTTGTATAATTTTACAAATACTTGTATTTTTTGTTTTTATAGCATCAATTTGGGTCATCTCCATCTCAGGGGGAGTATATAGTAAGGGGGGGCATACAATTTTTGGATGTTGTAAATAGAAGATGTCATGCCCTTTTCCCTTGATGTCAAAGGGGGAGAGAATTATGTGTGTTTCCATCAATGACAAAGGGAGAGATTGTTGGAAATAAGTGGTTTCATTAATGTCAACCCAATACTGGTTTTCATTGATGTTAGATGTCTTGTTGAAGTATGTAAATACTCTAAAAATAGTTGTGCATAGTAGTTGTTGCATAGTTGATATTAGTTGGTGTATGTCTGCAAAGCAGTATAAGGAATCATAGTGATCTATGTGTGATACGAAGTTAGGTACACTTGTTCTAGTATTTTTCAACATGCCTACTATGATATCATCTCAATTTAGTGTACCACACATAAAGACAAGGTGCAAAAGTTTCTCTAAGGTATTCATAGTGAAGACACGTCTAAGGCAAAGTCATTGTATCTAGTCCACATCTTTTCACTGTGAAAAATTTAGTCTTGTAGTTCAAATGAAATATCAGTCAAGTTATGAAGGTTCCATATCCAAGAAATCAAGTCATCACACCTTTTACAATGAAAGTTACAAGTAACACTATTTGGTTCTATGCTCTGGTAGAGTACCGTGCTGATGAAGGCCTACTAGAATGATCCACATTCCTCTGAATTTGAAGTATTGTTCTTGAGGTTTTGTGAACAAGTTCATTTGTGTTCATGACATACTACTTAGTAGTATCAAGTGTTGTGATGGTCTGCAAGTTCATTTTTTGAATGATAGTTTGCTACAGTCTATCTAGGTTGCTCTATTTCAGTTTATTCTATGAGTTTCTCCAATTGCACCAACATAAGATGATCAAGTCTTTCTAGATAAGGTTTTAGGGATGTTGATGATTACCTACATGGTTCACATCTTGGTATGCATGGTGTTTTTGGTATCTCATTGGTGGTGTAAAGTCAAACAATGATAGTGTTGATGGTATTGATACTATTTAGGCCAACATGATTTATTTGTTCCATCTATGGTTGATCCTGATCAATTATTTTTCTTTTAGAGGTTTTATTATGATGTAATTGGGCCTCAAGACATGTCATGTATTGACCTTCAAGTCTTTATCTCTTCATGATTAATATAATTGAATTCGACCTATGCTAGATATCATTTGAGTTATCAAAAAGTCATCTTGGAGCTGACCTATTTGAGGTATTGAGTTGTTGTAGAGGATATTTATAGAAGGACAAATCATTTTTGAAGATGATGAGTGAAGTGAGTGTGAATTAAGAAGAATGAAAATGATGAAGTGCTTGAAATTAGTGTGAAGGGTTAATTATGTGAAAAAGTGATTGCAATATTAGCATGTGTTAGATGCTTCTTCATTGCAGTTCATAATCAATTTTCTTATTTTAATTTTTATGTATCTTGCTCTGAAACAACGAGTCTCATCAGGTCCTTTGTATCTTGCTCTAAGGTTGTATACCTTAATATGCAATTCCATAGACAATGAGCCTAAAACATTGTAATTCTTGTTAGCAGTGAGCTACATATATTGTGAGTTAATCCTCAACGTGGTTTTTCCCTCATTGGGTTTTCCACATAAAAATCTTGGCATCTCTATGTGATGCACGTGTTCTTTTCTATTCTTTTCAGTTATTGTGATGTGTTTTTAATATGCAAATGGAATTCTTAAGTTTTAATATGTGTTAATTCACGCCCCCCCCCCTCTTAGCACATCTTTGTGTTTAACATAGTAATATTTTCTACCTTGTGGTTGAAGTGTTATTGAAGAAAATCTTCAATTTAGATAGATTGATCATTTGACCCAAGACTACATAGTAGTCTTGAATAACTTTCTTGATTGATTGAGCTTCCCTTATTATAGTTACATGGAATTATTAAATGTCTACTGAATGATATTACATTTAATAATCCATAAATATTCTTGGTGCTTTTAGTATGTTCCAACACCCATCCTAACCTTAAAAATAACTAAGTTAATATTAACACACAAAGGATTAGAAGATTATTTAACATATTTTCCAACATGATACACCAACATTACTATTATATAGAAAATTAGGCTCTATTAGACAAATACAACAAAATCTATAGATAAAACTTTTAATTTTTCTATCAAGTTTATTTTTGTGATTGTAGAGTCACTATTGTATGTGTGGATCTAAACCAAGCTCACAAATATGATCTCTAATAAGTTTTAGATTTTCATTTTTAGTTTTCCTTAATATTTTTTTCAATTTGATCTTCACATAAAATGTCGATTGTGTGCCAAAGAGTTTGCACATGGCAAGGATAGTTGACTCCATCATGTCAAATTCTATAAAGGATTTCAAACAAATGTCTCTAGATAAGATCAAATGTATAAAATAGTCATCCAATATGCACTAGAATGTAGGTGAAATTTTGTAAGGTTCATGATATGTATTGAAGGTGTTTAAATTCCTTATATACAATAGATATTCTAAATAAATTAAGTTTATTCTTAAATACAACACCACAATATGCAATTCAACAATTTTGCACTCCAAATCAACTCACAACAATCATAACAATTATTTAGAGGGAAAACAATTAGATTCATTTTAAATTTATTTTTTGAAGTGAATGGATAATTCCTACAATCATAAATATGATCGAAATTAAAAAATAAATAAACTAAAAAATTAAATACAAACATTAAAAATAAGTATAAATAGAAAACAATACCAAAATCAAATTATTTATTAACTTAAATTAAAAAATATCATTTTTATAGAATAATTATTACATTAAAAATAAATATGTCAAATTAAATTTTAAAAAATACTAAGATGTGGAATTCCCACCTTTGCTATACCAAATCTATGCAAATACCTTACCCACCCTCTTTTAATACTATTCCTCCAAATTTATTCATGTTACTCACCTATTTTAATAAGATATTCCTCCAAATTCAATAAAACGTCAAATTTATTCAAAACCCAATAATGAATAAATTCAACTTATTTAGTTTATTGATAAAACATTTATTTATATCTTTTTAATATAAATGAAATGTAAAGTTACTCTTAACTATTTCACTTCAAAATTCACATTTTGACTAATTGACTTATGAAATGCATAAAACACCATAATATATGATTTTTTCGACTTTTTGAAAGGAAGTTTTCTTTTGATAGGTGGATGCTATCGATGGAAGTTTTAAACAAGTAGGAGAACAGGTGGCAAGAGAAGCAAGAATGACTGCATGCAATTGCATAAACTGTACACGTGTAAATACTGTTGCCACCGACATTGGCCATGAACACCCTTGATAAGCAGAAGCAGTGATCACAATTGAGGGTAAAATGGCAGGAATGTGTGCTCCCCATTATGCCTACACAGTGGTGTATGTGAAGGATGTGAGCAAATCTGTTGATTTCTATTCCAAAGCCTTTGGTCTCACTGTTCGTAGGCTCGACCATAGCCGCAGGTACATTTACTGGTCATAACAAGTCGACTGTTCTATTTGTCTTCATATTGAGCACAGATTACCGGCTGTTTTGTTTCCAAATAATAAAATTCATTTGAATTGGTGTAACAGGTGGGGTGAACTTGAAAGTGGAACGACTACAATTGCCTTCACACCCATTGAACAGCACGAGATGCAGATAACAGAAAAGGGTGAAGAGCATGATAAGCTGTATGATCTTCAAAGGAACAAACTGGAACTCTGTTTCACCTATCATGACCTTGATGCCGCTTTTAAGGTAATCAGAGTTAAGGTTTTTTTGGAATTGATTTCTTTTTGTTTATGGAATGGAGTAGATTGAGCAGTGTGAATTTGGGTGCAGCGTGCAGTGGAGAAAGGAGCTGTAATGGTGGCGGAGCCAGAAGAGAAAGAATGGGGTCAGAAACTGGGTTATGTCCGTGACATTGACGGTCATATTGTACGCATGGGAAGCGTGGTGGAACCCAAGAAGTGATTTTTTTTCTTAGTCTCGGTGATTACAGTGGATTTTTGAGTTATCCAGATTCTCTGATATTTCAGGGATCAGTTGGGGCTTAACTTAATATACATATCAAATATTTTAATATATTCTCTAATTTTCTTAAAATTGTTGATTACAGAGGTTCTTTGAATTATCCATATTCTTTGTAATTTTCCATGGATCTGTTATGACTCCAGTTACAAGATTCCTTATCTTATGTTGTTGTTTTCAATATTTCTTTGATTTCTTAAAGTTATTGATCATGGTGGATCTTTCATGTGATTTTAAAATATTTTTTTTAGTTTGTAACTAGCTTGCATAGGGAAACCACCCACTATGCTTTGGGTAGTTGTAATCACCATCTAACAAGCTCCCAAATACTATAATTGTGACTAAAATCGTTGCTAGAAGACCATAGCTCAAGTATACATATTAATAAATCACTAATTTTTCTATTGACTCTTTTGTTTACGTGTTTCATAGGATTTGGGTTGAGAGTGACCCCAAGTAGTAGGCAATAATGTTATCTCTAGACTTCTAATGGAAATAATAAATTATCATTTTATAGTAAATTTCACTTTATATTTTTGCATGTTGCAGTTTAGTAGGCTACAATGTTATCTCTAGACTTCTAATGGAAATAATAAATTCTCATTTTATAGTAAATTTCACTTTATATTTTTGCATCTTGCAGTTTATTTTGGTTTACAATTTTTGTGAAATAGTAATTTCACTTTATATTTTTGCATGTTTGCAGTTTAATTTGGTTATTTAAAGATTTCAATTGGGATAAAGGAGATGAAATTAAAAACAAACTTTAAGGCCAAAATCCTGTCACATAGTTATTGACACACCTATTCCAAGGAGGTAATAAGTACACAATATGTACACCCTCAAAATCCATAATGAAAAAAAAAAAGTGAAAACCCCCTAGTGTCCCTCTAATGTTTCTTTTGGCATTCCTTATCTCTTAATAGTTTTCCCCCATTCCTCGTAACTACTTATGTAGTATTGAAACTGCCACAATGATTTTAGAATCATTATGACAATATGTTATTAATTCAGTAAAGCAACCGTTGTATCCATGATGAAACCAACATGGCAGTCTTTTTGCGGTGGTTTTTCTAAACCATCACTTGTTAGAAAGTGTTAGAAAGTGATAGCTTCACTTGATATGACATGGATTTGAGCATTGAATGTTTTTTTTCATATGGAGTCGAGGATTGAGGGTATATATTTCCTCAAGTTTTATTGAGGGGTATATATTTCGAACTGATGTATAATCTCAGTTTGATCTTTTATTTAATCTCAGTGTTATCTTTTATTTTATTTTATTTATATTTTATCTCTTATGATGTATAATCTCAGTTTGATCTTTTATTTTAGTTGATGTGATCTTACACTCAACAAGACTTAGTCTTGATCTTTGGTATTGGTAGGTTCATTATGAATCATTAAGCTCTAAACCAGGTTCATTGACATTTCTATCTCTTTTTCAATTTTAACACTTTATAATATTATTTTAACCTGAAATTTTTTAGAAACCAGGCTCATTGACATTTCTATCTCTTTTTCAATTTTAACACTTTATAATATTATTTTAACCTGAAATTTTTTAGATTTGTTCTTTTAAAATCAATAAATATTTGCATAAACCAAAAAAAAAGGCATGCTACCAACCATTAGGATATTGTATCTAATTTAGGCATCCTACCAACAATTAGGATATTGTTATTATTTTCCTTATTTTTCAATAAATCAGTGTTTAATTTTTAATTTTTAGAGTAAAGGTAAATCAATACTTAGATGTTTAATTATCGAAATATGCATATTTTAATTTTATACAATCTATTATTGCTTTCAAAATCATTATTTAATAATTTCCAATAAAACAACATTTAATAAAAAATATTTTCTTAGCGAAATATGCATATTTTAATTTTATACATTCTATTATTGCTTTCAAAATCATTATTTAATAAATTTCAATAGAACAACATTTAATAAGAATTATTTTCTTATCGAAATATGCATATTTTAATTTTATACAATCTATTATTACTTAGCGAAATAAGAATTATTTTCTTATCGAAATATGCATGTTTTAATTTTATACAATCTATTATTACTTTCAAAATCATTATTTAATAATTTCCAATAATAAGAATTATTTTCTTATCGAAATATGCATATTTTAATTTTATACAATCTATTATTACTTAGCGAAATAAGAATTATTTTCTTATCGAAATATGCATGTTTTAATTTTATACAATCTATTATTACTTTCAAAATCATTATTTAATAATTTCCAATAATAAGAATTATTTTCTTATCGAAATATGCATATTTTAATTTTATACAATCTATTATTACTTAGCGAAATAAGAATTATTTTCTTATCGAAATATGCATGTTTTAATTTTATACAATCTATTATTACTTTCAAAATCATTATTTAATAATTTCCAATAAAACAACATTTAATAAGAATTATTTTCTTTTTGAGTTTGATGCGAAGGGTTTATAAACATTGATGATTTAGGGATGCAGGTGAAGGTAGTTTGATTTTTCTTGATTATTTAACTTTATCTATGGTCATATTTTGTTAATTATATTAAGCTTTCATTTACCATTTGGTAATGGAGGGGGCATAATAAAGAATTTTGTCAAAATTATATATATAAGTCAATATATATATATATAAGTCAATATATATATATATAAGTCAATATATATATATATATATATAAGTCAAGGTTTAAATCGTGATCAAATGGTAAACTTGTATAATCAATGTGTTGGAAATCAAAATAAAGGTAAAACATGAGCCTTTAATCATATTCGAAATAAGTAGCAAGTACAATAAACTTGTATAATCAATGTGTTGGAAATCAAAATAAAGGTACTCATAGAGCCTTTAATCATATTCAAAATAAGTAGCAAGTACAAACCAATAGGCTCAAGAAAAGTTTAATTTACAAAAATTATGTTTACCAATAATCAATCTGTTTGGAAATTGGAAATCAAAATAAAGGTAAAAAAATTTCTCGGATAAAGCATGACCCTAATCATAATTGGGAATAAGTAGCAAGTACAAATCAATAGGCTCGAGAAAAGTATAATTTACAAAAATTTAAGATTGAATGTTTAGGAAAATTATGTTTACCATCCTAGGTTCAAGGTTTAGGGTCTATGATTTACAGTCATGGATTTATGGTTGAAAATTCACTAAATTGAACTTTAGTGTGGTGGGTTTAAGGTTCAGAGTAAGGACCTATATATAGGGCTTGAGTTCCTAGATTTAGGGTTGAGGGTTCATGAATTTTAATGTCATGGGTGTATGGTTAAGCACACTATCTTTACTCCCATGTCTTGCAAGAGTAGACATGTGAAATGAGGTAGGCGAATATGAATCATTTTTCATTAGGAAATAAGTGAGCATGAAAATGTGAAGTCTAAGTGTGACGAAAGAAGAGAATGAGAATAAAGTCAATAGTATAATTTATTTTATAGGTTTATATCAAACATGTATAATGAAAATGTTACACATTTTATTGATTTATATTTTGTATGAACAATAGAAATATGAAATGAGGTAGGCCAACAAATCATTTTTCATTTGGAAATAGGTGAGCATGAAGTTGTGAATTCTAATTTTAATGACAGAAAAGCATGAGAAGACAGTCAGTGTCAATTTATTTTATTTTAGAGACATTCTAGTAAGTTATATTTTGTACGAACAATTTCATATGTTTTCAAGAGTTTTCAATGTGATTGATTGTTGTCATGTTGGAAAGATGAAGGTTGTCATAGTTAGCTATTAAAGAAGAAGGGGGTAGAAATTTTTATTTTAATTCTATAGATAAAAAAATGAGTTGGATTAACAATACTTATGAGTGAATTTGAAGAAAGATTAGCATGGGGGATGTTGGGTCCCAAAATCACTACTCACAATTTAAGAGGGGCCAATTTGTTTCAAGGCTAGGGATATGTCATTATTGAATGCAAGATAGATCACTCATCAACAAAATGTGATTGATGATAGGCTAATTATAGAGTGGATATTCTATCCTTCAATTTGGGATTAGTTGGACACAAGAGGGTATTTCCTAAAGGTAATCATTAACAAGATTTA
This sequence comes from Sequoia sempervirens, assembly GCA_007258455.2. Classification (NCBI taxonomy): domain Eukaryota; kingdom Viridiplantae; phylum Streptophyta; class Pinopsida; order Cupressales; family Cupressaceae; genus Sequoia; species Sequoia sempervirens. Next base: position 327,965,889 of record VDFB02270651.1, on the reverse strand, counting down.
GTCATAATTGAAGATAGACAAATATAAAAACTTGCAAAAGTATCTTATGTACACGTACCCACAAAGTCTATCACTGGACAAAGGAATAACCTATTGCACATATAAACTCTATTAATTTGATGAAAACATGCAACACATGATTTTCTAAGGATAAAAAATTTTGGCGTTCACTAGAGATATTTACCTTTCCTTAGGGGTCCCTCATCCTTTGGAGGGACCCGTTGAGGAGCCTATGATTCCTACCATCCCAAGGCCCAAGGGCTAGAAAATGCACTTATCAACTTTCCTCAAGGTTCCTCTCATACCACTGAACCTTGGAGTAAACAGCCATCGAATGCTTTTGGAATCTGACTCTAGAACGAAAATTTCTCTTCTTGACTCAACTATGGATAGGATTGTTTTATTGATGAAGAACTTTCTAGTGGGAATTTTTTTTATTTTCGATTGAATACATTGATATGGTCCACTGATGTATAGATACTAAATGGCATCTTAAAGACAGTGTGGATGTCAATGCCATGGCTAGAGGATTATTTCTTTTCAAGTTTACTTCTTCAAAGGATTTGCTACTGACCCTCTCCTTAGGTCTGTGGGTGTATGGAAAACATAACCTCTCTCTTTGTTGTTGGAAGTATGGTTTTGACCTTGCTGTAGATCTCAAAAAATCTACCCCTCTTTGGATTCATCTGTCAAGGTGCATCTTGAATACTAGGATGAATCGGTATTCCAATGCATCAAAAACTCACTTCCAAGCCACTTCATAACAATTGACATCATCACATAAATGAGGTCCAGGTTAGTTTTTACTTGGTCTTGTGTCAATATAGATATAAATAAAACTCTTCCTAACTTTGACACACTAAAATCCAAATATGGTATATGGTCCCAACAAGTTTTCTATGAAAATGACATCATTTCTTGTCAAAAGTGCAAAAATTTTCTATGAGAATGCCATCATTTCTTGTCAAAAGTGCTCCAAAAATGGTCATCTTATCCTTGACTATAAGTCCTCAGTTAAAGGCTAGAAAAATCCTAAATCTCCTACCATTCATCAAGGGGATCTTATGGAAAGCCGCCCCTTCAAAGCTAATATTTTAAATTTCATTCAAAGACCCCTCTTATATTTGGGCTTGTGGGATTCCAAGGCTTGATCAATCCTCTGGTTGCTTTAGACATGGTTGTGGCTTTACTTGACCAACAAGATGGAGTTTTATCTCTAAATGAAATCCATACTTTGAGTTCACCTAGTTGCAATGCCTTGGAAGGAAAGGATACTTAGATTCCCACAATGGAATAAAAGCAACCAACACAAATGGTATCTCAAAGTCTACAAATTCTTGATGATATCCTACAACTTGGAGGAATAATTCCACTATGGAAGTAAAGGACTTGGAAGATGGGGAGGGAATTTTTTGGTAACCGAAACAATCATCTGAATGAATTTGATAAGTCCCTAGTTGAGTCTATTAAATCCCTCTAGATAGAAATAATAGAAGGCCCCTAGATTGATAGCCAACCTTTTGGTGTTGATGATTGGTTGACACCCTAGGAAAAAGGTAAACAGAAAAAGGTTGATGCAAGGGTAGAGACCAAAGTAGGTAAACCTTCCCAAAGGAAAAATAGGAATAGGGAAATGGCCAAGGAGATTGTTATTAGAAAACATAGGACGTTGGAAGCATCCTCAAAAAATATTTCTAAATGTTCCTTTCATGGAACATAAGAGGGATTAACATCCCACACAAATAGTGGCTCTAAAGAACTACATTTGGAGCACAAGATTGACCAAAATTTGAAATCATTGCTAAGAAATTTTGGCCCACTGCCCACTTTTTGATTAGTGAAGCCTTTTTCGCCTCAAGGACTCTTGTTGTTATGTGGAACCTGCACAGGTTGAGTGGTTTTGAATTATTCCAAACTAAGTACAAGTTATGTGTTCAATTTTATACTACTAGTTTATCTTGGATATTCATTAATATCTATGCCCCAATATGTGAAATGCTAGGAAAATTCTTTGGATTGAACTAAGTATTTGGATTCTAGACAATAAGGAGGCATGTTGGATGGTTGTAGGAGACTTCAACTCCCCCCTTTACCCTTCGAAGAATCACATGGAGGGTTGATTGATTACACTGCTAGCATAGATAACATGGTATACCTTTTGAATACTATCGAACTTATAGATATGGACCAATTCTTGATTTCTCCTAACTAGGCAGCCCTACATAACTCCAACTTGCTCTACCAAGGATGGTGTCAAACCATAACCCACTTCTACTAAGTTGGGACTCGGACAACACTGTTGTTGGTCCTTTCCATTTCAAATATGAGATAATATGGAGCTCTCACCCTAACTTTAAAGATAGAATATTCACTTGGTGGAATATTCCCATTCAAGGATTTGCTATGTATCATGTTTCTCAAAAGCTCAAAAATATCAAAAAAATGGTTAAAGGATGGAACAAGTGGGTCTTTGGTGATGTGCTTCACCAAAAAAGGGACTTGATGACTAAACTCAAAGACATTCAAGTAAGAATGGTTGAAGGTGATGTAAGTGATTAGACTTTCCACCTTGAGAAGGAGTATTACCTGGATCATTCTAAAGTTCTCAAAAAAGAAGAATTATTTTGGAAACAAAAATCCATAATACAATGGCTAAAAGAAAGAGATTGTAATACCACTTTCTTCCATATATATTCCCTCAAACGTAGGAAAATAAATCAGATAATCTAAAAAATTAAAGAAAATATTGGGACTAAAGGCAACACTTTAGTATAGATTGGGAATATTGCCTCCTGTTACTTTCTACAGTCTTTCTTGGTGCTTGTTTTCAATCACACTACCATCCTGGATGATTAGTTGTTGGACAACACTCCAAGTCCATCTTAACGAGTATTGATAATGCATCTATTCTCAAGCCTATTACTCTGGAAGAATTCAAATATGTTGTTTTCAGCATGGGGGCTCTCAAAGCCCCTGGGCTTGACAATTTCCCACTAGATTTCTTTCAGTAATTTTGGGATATTGTGGGAGAAGATGTGTTCCTTATCTCAAAATACTTCTTCAAGTCTAGAAAACTTTTGAAGAAACTGAACCATACCTTTACAGCTCTGATTCCTAAAAATTCTAGCCCACAAACTATGGCTAGTTTCAGGCCCATCAGTTTATGTAATACCATCTATAAAAAATTCTACAAAATCCTTGTCAATAGACGGAAGCCCCTCCAGGAGAAAATGATTGGCCCCTGTCAAAAAGGCTTTGTTCCTGGCCATCAAATTTTGGATGTTGTCATCTCCACTCATGAAATCCTTCATTCTATGGACAAGAGTAACAATGTTGGTATGGCCTTTAAGCTTGACATTTCTAAAGCCTTTGATAAGCTTTTTTGGAAGTTTCTTCAATAAAGTCCTTGCTAAGTTTGGTTTCAATTAGTCAATTTTAAACCTCATAAATGAATGAATTTCCACTTTCATTACTCTATTATGGTTAATGGTGTTCCCTATGGCTTCTTCAGTGTTGGTAAAGGGATCAGACAAGGTGTCCCCCTATCTCTATATCTATTCATCATGGTTGTTTATGTTTTAAGTTGCAATATTTCTAAACTTCTTAGTGAAGGTACTATCAAGGGTGTTAAAATTGCTACCTCTTTGGACCCTTCATCTATCTAATAGTTTGTGGATGAAACCATCCTCTTTGGGAAAGCCTCAATTTTCGAAGCTATAAAATGGAAGTGTTGCCTCAACAACTATGCTTCTAGCTCTAGTTAATGTATAAATTACAATAAAAACATGAAATACTTCTTTAACACCTCCCAAACCTTTCAAAATAAGATGACTGCTATTCTAGTTTATGATAGTGCCCCTCTCCCTACTTTGTATCTTGGTCTTCCTCTGACTGTTAAGGAAGTCACCCCGAGTTTTTTGAATTTGGTGCTAGAAAGAATGTAGAGAAAACTTGTTGGGTGGAAAGCATCCATTTTGAGTCATGCAAGTAAGCTGCAACTCTTGGTTGTTGCTCTACAAGGGATCCCATTTTACTTCATATCTGAAATATACCGAGCCAAATTTTTTTGATTTTCAATTACAAGTTACAATTAACAAGCACACGTTAAGGTTAGCTCTAAACCAAAATGATGTTGAAAGCAACTCTAACCAGAATGTACACCAGGATCCCGATGTGGGCAAGGTGTGAGCATTGGTACGAGGATCTTAAAGAAATGCTGATACAAAGAACTCTAACCAAGAATGCGCCAGATGACGGCGAGCATATGGTCAGAGGATCCCTATCTATTGTAATATTGAAATGTAAACTCAACACCAAGTATGTGCTACTTAATCCAGGATGGAGATGAGGCGACCATATGGTGGAGACTTATGAAATTACAATGCAAAACAAGTAAACAGGCAGCAAGCCAGCCTCTTCCACTTATTCAGTGGGCAGTTACAAGCATGAGATTAGCAAGAATAAAAAAGATGCTGACAGTACTACTGTTCAGCTTACAATATCAGAGGTTTATCTGTTAAGCACAAGATAAGAGTGTTCTCAATGTTGCAACAATGTATAATGCTATCCTTAATGCTCACAATGTCTCTCCTTTCAAAACCGAACTCAAATGACGGATTCAATGCAAGCTGTTATGACAGAACTATGACTAAAACTGATAATCAGCAATACAGAAACTCAATGAAATGATCACAGCTCCCTCAATTCTCAACCAAATGACCCCAAACGAAATGCATTAACTCTCTAAGACCAAGGCACCCAAGTAAGAACCAAAAAATAGACCCAAACTATAGTATATAATTTAACGCAAATCCCAATGCAAGTACAAAAGATACGGCCCCTTGAGAAGGGCGATTTTCTTCTAGAAAAATTAGCACTTGCATAAAAATTCTGAAACTTAACTGAGAAGGACGCCCCACCCAAACAAGCTGAAATATGAAGTACCCAAAATGAAATCTTTTTGTATTTTGATATATGAATGAAAACTACAATCAACTAAGTTATCAACAACTCTAGAAAATAACATGAAATGCAATATAACTAACCTCCAACTGAAAGAACAACACAACAATGCAACCCTCACTACAAAATTCACTCAAACAAGCAAACCTCTCCACTAGGTGCTATCTCACAAGCACGAAGTTGAGCCGAGCTAGGAGGACTTCATTCCTCGAAGCAGTCCAACACCATTTCGGCAGCATAACATTACTCAAGATATCCCATGATGCAAATGAAGACCAAGACCTCCTTTTATAAACTTGTGATGACTTTCTAGAAGCTTCTAGAAACCCTAACTTTCAAATTTGAATTTTCACCTTTCCCTCCAAAGATGGCGTCCCCTTTTGTCTTGATGTAATTTTGACTTTAATTTTAAAATAATCTTCTCCAAAAGATGGGCGTCCTTTTTCAAGCAATTATTTTTGAACCTTTAGAAAATGTAGAAATATCTCCATGAGGCGCCACCCCCTCAAAGTCCCCCTTTTAAGAACAACTTAAGTTGTTTCACTAGACCAAGGGGTCAAAATATTAAAATATAACTTTAAAATATAATATTTTAATCAACTGGACAAATCTCACCAAAAAAGCTTCTCAAGGTCAAGATTGATCAAACCAACTGAAATGACTGAAGATGAGAGCCAACTGTGTCGACGCCAACAAGACCACTGCCAGAAATAGAATTTACTAAAAATAGTAAATTCATGAAAGTGCTTAGAATGCCAAGAAAAACACATCACCGAAAAGCTCACGAAAAACCCAGAAGGAATCCGCAGTTCAATCACCAATCCGTGAGCAAGAGAAATCACCAACCAAGAAACCCTAATTCACCACCGAGAAGCCTACGGGTCTCCAGAATAGGCCAACGGTCAACAGAAAAAGTCATGCTTGAGAAGGGAACATTACAGTCCGCCTTCCCCAAGATTGCTTGTCCTCAAGCAATCGCAAACCCGGATGTTGTAGAATCTCATCACTCTCCCAAGTCGCATCCTCCATAGGCAAGTTCTTCCACTTCACCAAATACTCTCTGATTGTTCTTTTCCTCAAAGAACGCTCTCTAGAATCAAAACTAACTGTCCTTCTTCATCCAAAGGTGGCAACTGTGATGAAGCGATAACGTTGTGCCCAAGTGCCTTCTTGAGGCGGGACACGTGGAAGACATTGTGCACTTTGCTACTCGAAGGTAGCTCCAACTCATAAGCTACTGTTCTCACCTTTCTGATAACCTTGAACGGCCCATAGAAGCGAGGTTTGAGCTTCTCAGCTCCACTCTTCTTGAGAGTGGACTGTTTGTAAGGCTGTAGTCGAAGATAAACCATATCTCCAACCTCAAAAGAGCGCTCAACACGCCGTTGATCAGCATACATCTTCTACTGATTCTGTGCAATCTGTAGATTGTTCTTCAATGATTTCAAGATATCTTGACTCTGTTGTAACATATCCTTGGCTTGAGGGGCTTTGCTATCACCAAACACCAAATCAGCAAAGCTAGGAGCCTCATAACCATAAAGAGCCATGAAAGGTGACATCCTTATTGACATGTGGAAAGAAGAATTGTAGCAATACTCGTCGATGTGAAGCCATTTCACCCATGCCCTTTGTCGTTCTGAAACATAGTTCCTCAAATAACCTTCCAACCACTTGTTCACTATCTCTGTTTGCCCATCAGTTTGAGGGTGATAACTAGTGCTTGGAGTGAGCACTGTACCACTCATTCTGAAGACCTCTTTCCAAAAGGTGCTTAGGAACTTGTTGTCCCTATCACTCACAATGTTTTTTGGCAACCCATGTAATCTAAACACCTCATGAAAAAATAGATCTGCAACTTGAGCAACTAAAAATGAGCTGGTAATGGCAAAGAAATGAGCAAATTTTGTCAATCTATCTACCACAACATAGATACAGTATTTTCCTTGAACTTTGGGTAGCCCAGTGATGAAGTCCATTGATATGCTTTCCCATTTTTTATTGGGAATGGGAAGAGGTTGCAGCAGACCAGCTGGTAGTGTATGCTCATTTTTATTCATCTGACAAGTGGGACACTCCTGGATGTAACGTTGAACTTCTCCTTTCAAACCCTTCCAAGAAAATCTTTCTCTGATCTGCCTATATGTCTTGAAGAACCCCTGATGACCAGCAAGTGGAATGTCATGAAATGTTAGCAAAATCTTCTTCTTGAGCTTAGAATCAGCCACCAAGAAGACTCTACCCTTATAGTGTATCAGCCCTTCAACCACCTTGTACCTTTCGTCATGAAAAGTACCCTCTATGATGCTGGTTGCAAACTGATTTTTGGCATAATCAACAAGCAACATATTCTTCCAATCAGCAATAAGCTCACATAATGAGCTCAAATGAGGTCTTCTGGATAAAGCATCAGCCACTATGTTGTTTTTACCTTTGACATACTCAATGTCAAAATCGTAAGCTTGAAGCTTACTCACCCACTTCTATTGCCTCTCGTTCAAATCTTTTTGATGCATGAAATGCTTGAGACTATTGTGATCAGTCTTGACCACAAACTTGCTCCCCACCAAGTACTATATGAACTTGGCTAATGCATGCATGATTGCAAGCATTTCCTTGTCATAGATAGAGTAGGCCCTCTCAACTCCTCTTAATTCTCTGCTCTCAAACACGATGGGATGTTTATCTTGCATTAAAACAGCCCCAACACCTTCACCGGATGCATCACACTGTAGCTCGAAGGGCTTGGAAAAATCTAGAATAGCTAGAACAGGACAAGAACTCATTATCTTCTTGAACTTATCAAAAGTACTATGTGCCTTTTCTGACTAGCAAAAAGCTCCTTTTTTCGTGAGGTCAGTAAGAGGAGCAGCATTCTGAGAGTAACCCTTCACAAACCTTCTGTAAAATCCACAAAGGCCCAAGAACCCATTCAAGTGAGTCAAGTTCTCAGGAGGTGGCCAATCAACAATAGCCTTGATCTTTTCAGGATCAACCTTCACACCTTCAGCACTGATTATGTGACCAAGGTAAAGTAGCTCCTTCATTCCAAATTCACATTTGGATTCTTTGGCAAACAAGCTCTCTGATTCTAGGATGCTAAGCACTTCCTCCAAGTGCTTGAGATGTTCTTCCCAAGTCTTGCTGAAAATCAAGATGTCATCGAAAAATATCAACACGAACTTCCTCAACTGCTTCTGAAAGACTCTGTTCATACAAGACTAGATGGTAGCAAGAGCATTGGTCAACCCAAATGGCATGACTAGGAACTTGAAGTGACCATAGTGACATCTGAAGGCTATCTTCTCAACATCAGATCCTCTCATCCAAATCTAATAGTAGCCCGACCTCAAATCTATCTTCGAAAAGAACTTGGCTCCATGTAGCTCATCAATGAGCTCATCTATCCTTGGAATGGGATATCGGTTTTTGATGGTGCTTTGATTCAAAGCACGATAATCTACACACATACGAATGGTACCATCCTTCTTCTTCACTAGAACAACTGCTGAAGCAAAGGGACTCTTACTTGGATGAATGAAGCCCATCTCCAAGAGTTCCCTAATGTTCTTTTCAATCTCATCCTTTTGCTTTTTGGGGTACCGATATGGAGTCGTGATAACTGGCTTAGCTCCTTCCTTGAGCTCTATGACATGTTCTGAACCTTGATCAAGAGGTGGTCCAGGAGGTAAATCAGCAAACACTTTACTCTTCTTGGTGAGTAAAGACTGAATATCTAGAGGATAATCTCTCTTTGTCTCAACCGGATTGGCTGGAAGAATCATACATTCTGCAGCCCACTCAACTTGGTCATGACGAATCAGCCTTGCCATTCTTTTGAATGACACAATCCGAGGACCACCATTAGACATTCCTCTTAACACCACCTTCTTTCCATCAAATTGAAATTTGAGCTCCCTGGTTTGCAGATTTAAAGAGATCTCTCCAAGAGATTGCAGCCACTGAATGCCAAGGACGACATCCGTATCTCCAATGTTAACCACATAGAAGTCATCCTTGACTTCATAATTGCCCAATTGCATAGACATGTTTGAAATCTTCTTGGTGCATGAGATGTGAAACCCATCAGCAACCATAACTCTAAAGCCCTCGAAATCTTCTGTTTGCAGCCCTTTCTTTGCCACCACAGCTTCATCAATGAAGTTATGTGTTGCCCCAGTGTCAATTAGAGCAACTATTCGCTACCCTTTGATCATCCCTCGAACTTTGAAGGACTCATTCTTTTGAAAGCTTGAAAGTTGAGCCAATACACCTCCACTTCCCTTTTCGTCTTCGGACTCTTCTGAGGCTCTTTCTACTTCGCTGTCCTCAAAATCAAACTGCTGATCAAAAAAATCAGAATTGCTTTCTTCAGCTGAATAGTATTCAATTTGATGAATTTTGGCTCCTTTTGGGCAAACATGATCTTGGGACCATTTTTCCCAACAACGGAAACATAACCCCTTTTTTCGAAGTTCATTGATAGTCTCTGGATCCAATCTTGTGGCATGAGGTTTATGTTGTTTGAACTCCTTATGGTGAGGTCTTTGATGAGGCCTTTGCCCTCTATCCCCTTTGTGAAATGATGGCTTGGAATGAAACTTTGCTTTGGGAGCAGCCCACTCCATATTTCTTGCTTTCTTCATTGCCTCCTGTAGGGAGGGTGGATCAAAAGCCTTTATCCAACCCTTGAGTGGCTCCATCAATCCTTCACTGAATAGGATCACCAATCTTCTCTCCGTGATTACAATGACCATTACTGAAAGTCTTTGGAACTCAGCTATGTAGGCATCAACTGTGCCATACTGCTTCAACTATGCCAACTCCCTAAAATGCACTTTTGGGTCCTTTTTCTCGAATCTCTCAATGAGTCTATTGGTAAATTCATCATAGGTAGTGATAGACCCATGACCTAAGGTGACTAGGCCATGGTACCACCACTCATGCGCCACTCCATCTAGGTGTAGCATAGCGAACTTAATCGCTTCTTCTTCTGCCATTGGTCTAAGAGCCAGATAGTTGTCTAGCTTCTGTATCCAAGCTCGAGCAGAACTACTATCACTTCTGTCAAAGTGGGGAAGAGTAACCTTGCTGATAGCTTGGTGCAAATCCCTCTATACTGTTGTTCCTCTATGTTCATACTTCCTCCCTTTTCCATTATTCTTCCTCCTGAGCTCCATGAAATTGTTGAATGACATGTCTAGCTTGACTTCATCTGGGAGAGTTTCATACTCAGTACAGCCTATTCTCAGTTGTTCCAAAAATGAAACATTTTCTTCCGGCTCTGGTGGTGGGTTTACTGGTGCCAAGAATGTGGGTTTGAATGGTCTAGCAGAGATGTATGTGCTGCTTACTGCGGGTTGGACGATATGTCCATTATGCTGGTTGGAAGCACTGTGTTCTCCAACATGCCCTGAATTGTTCTGTTGAGGGATCTGACCCAATTTCCCCATCATGAGAGAAACCATATCCATCAAGGCATCCATCTTCCTATTGAACTCTTGTCCCGGACTTGGTGATCTTTCTTTATTCTTCCCTCTGTCATCCCTATTGCCCAAAATCCTCTCATTACCACCGAAGGTCCTTTCATTATCCCCCATTTCTGTTTCCTGAGAAGGCTCCCAATTAGCCCTCAAAATCTATGTTGTTGTCTGTCCTTCTGGAACCTGATAGAACTGTTTCTGACTTGTATCCCTCTTGTATACCCTTGCTAAGTATCTCTGTTCTCTGTCACTCATAGAAGGCTTGTTTCACAGGATGGCAGGATGCACTGCTCTGATACCACTGAAATATATCGAGCCAAATTTTTTCGATTTTCAATTGCAAGTTACAATTAACAAGCACACATTAAGGTTAGCTCTAAACCAAAACGATGTTGAAAGCAACTCTAACCAGAATGTACACCAGGATCCCAATGTGGGCAAGGTGTGAGCATTGGTTAGAGGATCTTAAAGAAATGTTGATACAAAGAACTCTAACCAAGAATGCGCTAGATGATGGCGAGCATATGGTCAGAGGATCCCTATCTATTGCAATACTGAAATGTAAACTCAACACCAAGTATGTGCTACTCAATCCATGATGGAGATGAGGTGACCATATGGCATAGACTTATGAAATTACAATGCAAAACAAGTAAACAGGCGGCAAGCCAGCCTCTTCCACTTATTCAGTGGGTAGTTACAAGCATGAGATTAGCAAGAATAAAAAAGATGCTGACAGTACTACTGTTCAACCTACAATATCAAAGGTTTATCTGTTAAGCACAAGATAAGAGTGTTCTCAATGTTGCAACAATGTATAATGCTATCCTTAATGCTCTCAATGTCTCTCCTTTCAAAACCAAACTCAAATGACGGATTCAATGCAAGCTGTTATGACAAAACTATGATTGAAACTGATAATCAGCAATACAAAAACTCAATGAAATGATCACAGCTCCCTCAATTCTCAACCAAATGACCCCAAACGAAATGTATTAACTCTCTAAGACCAAGGCGCCCAAGTAAGAACCAAAAAAAAGACCCAAACTATAGTATATAATTTAACACAAATCCCAATGCAAGTACAAAAGGTACGGCCCCTTGAGAAGGGCGATTTTCTTCTAGAAAAATCAGCACTTGCTTAAAAATTCTGAAACTTAACTGAGAAGGATGCCCCACCCAAACAAGCTGAAATATGAAGTACCCAAAATGAAATCTTTTTGTATTTTGATATATGAATGAAAACTACAATCAGTTAAGTTATCAGCAACTCCAGAAAATAACATGAAATGCAATATAACTAACCTCCAATTGAAAGAACAACACAACAATGCAACCCTCACTACAAAATTCACTCAAACAAGCAAACCTCTCCACTAGGTGCTATCTCACAAGCACGAAGTTGAGCCGAGCTAGGAGGCATTCATTCCTCGAAGCAGTCCAACACCATTTCGGTAGCATAACATTACTTAAGTTATCCCATGATGCAAATGAAGACCAAGACCTCCTTTTATAAACTTGTGATGACTTTCTAGAAGCTTCTAGAAACCCTAACTTTCAAATTTGAATTTTCACCTTTCCCTCCAAAGATGGCGTCCCCTTTTGTCTTGATGTAATTTTGACTTTAATTTTAAAATAATCTTCTCCAAAAGATGGGCGTCCTTTTTCAAGCAATTATTTTTGAACCTTTAGAAAATGTAGAAATATCTCCATGAGGCGCCACCCCCTCAAAGTCCCCCTTTTAAGAACAACTTAAGTTGTTTCACTAGACCAAGGGGTCAAAATATTAAAATATAACTTTAAAATATAATATTTTAATCAACTGGACAAATCTCACCAAAAAAGCTTCTCAAGGTCAAGATTGATCAAACCAACTGAAATGACTGAAGATGAGAGCCAACCGTGTCGATGCCAACAGGACCACTGCCAGAAATAGAATTTACTAAAAATAGTAAATTCATGAAAGTGCTTAGAATGCCAAGAAAAACACATCACCGAAAAGCTCACAAAAAACCCAGAAGGAATCCGCAGTTCAATCACCAATCTGTGAGCAAGAGAAATCACCAACCAAGAAACCCTAATTCACCACCGAGAAGCCTACGGGTCTCCAGAATAGGCCAACGGTCAACAGAAAAAGTCATGCTCGAGAAGGGGACATTACAATATCCTTTTCCAAAATTCCTAGATACATAGCTAAAAATTTGGAAAGAATTCAAAGGAATTTTCCATAGTCTAGTACTATGGAGAAGAAAAATTTAGCCATTCTAAGTTGGGATATTGTTTTTCTACCCAAATCTAGTGGTGGGCTTGGTATTAGAAAAAATTAAGCTACTAATAAAGAGCTTCTTGAAAAAGTGAGCTTGGATATTTTGAGAAACAAGGACTAGTGTACTATTCTAAATTTCAAGTACCTCAATAAAATCCCCCTGATCGGGAGCCTTTACACCAATGGACACCCCCCGTGGCTCCTTAATTTGGAACAATGTTATCAAATTGAAATAGCTGCTACATAGTGGTCTAAGATGGAAACTAGGTAATGCTTGTAGTATCAATTTATAGGATTATTACTGGCTATTTGGGCTTCCTCTCAACCAATTTGATTATAAGGATCTATTGGGCCCTGCCATTGACTACTTTGGTAGGTATTTTGCATAGTACTTCTTTGGTCGACAAGGCTCTCAAAAATGGAAAATCTTAATGAATTGTTGCCACAACTCTCAAGGGTTATGCCAATTAGTGATGTCCCTTTAGGAAACTCTCTCCTTAACTATAATCCCCATGTTCCTAGAAGAAGATAACTTCTTCTGAGCTTTGGAAAGCAAAGGAAACCTAACTACCAAATCAGCTTACAGACTATTGCCAATGCAGGGCTCCTATGGTAAGTATTGGAAACAAATTTGGAACAAACACCTAATTCCAAAAATAAATTCCTTTTGGTGGATAACTACCCACAATAGGATCCTCACCTAGGATGACCTAAACAAAAGGGAATTCCAAATCCCTAATAGATGCACACTATGAAAACTGGATGAAGAGGATGTGCCTCACCTATTACTCCACTATCTCTTTGTTGCTGAGGTATGGGCTTCTACTCTTCAAAAAATTGGGATCTCCTAGACCATGAATGAGAATTTCAAAATATTTGTGGAAAATTGGGTATGTCCTTATACTCATCCCTTAACTAGGGAAATTTGACAAGTCCTCCCTTTATTTTCTAATGTATTTGGAAGGAAAGAAATAATAAGATATTTTGTAATGAGAAAAAGAGCCCCAAGTAGGTTTTTAGTGTTTTCTTTGGGATTCTTATTGAAAATATATCCCTTGTTGGCTAGAAATGTCCCAAAAGACCCCCCACTACTATGGAGATCAACATAGCTTACAATTGGAATATGCATCTAAACCTACATTCTTTTGATAACTCTCAAGTCTTGGCTAGACATAACGCTAAATGGAGGCCTCCTCTACAAGGTTGGTATAAACTCAATTTTGATGGGGATGCTAAAGGAAATCTTAGTCTTGCTAGTATAGGAGGAATCATAAGAGATTCTAAGGGAAAGGTTATATATGGTTATGTTGGGGGGAATAGGAGTGCAATCTTCAATGACAACTGATGCAAGGGTGATGCTAGGTGATATCAAAATTTCTATATCTATAGGGATCAAGAATCTATTGAGAAGTTGTTGAAGATGATTTAGCATTTTTTTCATTGATGTCAAAACCTTGGATCCAGGAGGATGTGCTCCAGATGATGTATAGACTTGATCTATGCTATCGAGTGTTATGATGTTATGTAGTATGGATATTACACTTGCTCTAGATATGGCAGTACTTCTTGGGACATTCATGGAAGTCAGTTTATGCAAAATAATGAAGGATAATCTTTTGATGTTGGTTGCAATGCTCAAAGCTTACTCTGGGTAACCTTTCTATCCGGAACTTCATGTAGCATGTTGCAAGTTTTTGTGTGTCAAATTGTGGTTCTCCGGTTGACACTGAAATTGATGATAATCAAGATTTGGTCTTGGTTTTGGCGTTCTCATCGGCTCTGAAATATATTTCATATAATTCAAATTTTTCTATCTTTTGGAAATTATGCTATCTTATGTATGAGCTATTTTTGGTCCCTTGGTAACATGGTAAGAAGATCTATATGCACAACCTATCTTTTGGATCTGGTGTTAGCGTGCAAGGTCTTATTGAATATTTTAAGGTTGTTCTTCATGCTGACATGCGTTGTGGTGATCTAAATTCAAATGGTGTTTGGTTGACTTAGAAGACTATGAAGATATTGTGTGTGGCCGACTTATTTTGTTCTATGGGAATACATATATATATATAGTGAACATATTTTTGATTGAAGATATAGAAACGTGGAAGAAGTATGATGTGTGTGAGCAGATAAAAGAATGCAAGTGTGTGAAGAGATAAAAGAGTGAAGGAAGGAGTAATCTATTTTGGCAGAAGGTTGTGCAAAGGTTATAGAAGGAAGATGTGTAGAAGATTCTTAACCGGATTTGCTACAGATAGAAATTGTGCTCTTAACCAAAACTGAACACATGCATATGTAGATGCAACTTCATCAGTTCACTTTTGGCAATGAGCCATTTTCTGTAGGTAGTGGGCCTTTCTCTTTTGATAGTGATCCTTTTTGTATCTTTGGCTATAATAGCTAGGAAATGAGCCCAACCAGTAGTGAGCAACTTGGCAGTGAGTCATTGTAAAAATCACCTTAATCGGTGTCACCTTAACCGGTTTTTTTTATAATTGAGAATTAGCATTCGCCGTGGTTTTTTCCTTCTTGGGTTTCCACGTAAATTCTAGTGTTCTTTGTGCATGGTGTTGTGTGCATTCATGTTTTGTTTGATTAATTTATGATTGGTATAAGTCTGATCTAGATTAATTAAAGAAAAGAAAATTATTGTTAGGATAATTGATTCACCCCCCCTCTCAGTTATCCAAACTGTTCAACAATTGGTATCAAAGATTGGTTCCTTGGAGATAGAGCTTAATTGCTTGAGGGTGATCTTAGCAGTTTGAACATATGGCAGGAGCTTATCACTTTGAGGAAGAAATGAAGATAATGTTAGATGATATGGAAAGTACAGAATCTAAAAATGAAGAATTGAAAGAAAATCTCAAGGAGGCAAATACTTGTATCTCAAAGATAAGGGAGAAAATCCAGAAATTCAAAGCAATACATAGAGAGGTAAGCTAGGAATTAAAGGAGTCAAAAATGAAAGCATTGTGGATTTAAAGCAGCAACTAGATGAATGCAAAAAGATTGAAGAAAATCTCAAAGTTACCATCAAACAAAAATCAGAAGAAAATGACAAGTTAGATCAAGAGTTAAGAAGGCTAAAAAAAGAAGTAAGAGTATGTGAAAGTAGCATGATTCTGGATCAAATTTTGTCTCTATAGAAATGTCACAAGGATAAGGGAGGACTTGGCTTCTCCAATGAAAATTCAAATCAGAACACTAAGAGTGAAGACAAATTTTTTGAAGCTAAAGCGAGATCAATTGTAACAAGAAAGGTCTGGAACTCTAGAACACCAAAAAGACCTCCAGCCAGACAACCAAATGCTCAAAGGTACTTACCATTCAATTTGTCACCATTTTCTATGCAAAAATTTTAGACATAAGGCTATAGAATGTAGAAGCAAGAAGAAACCAAATACTCAATGCTTTAATTGTTACAAGTTTGGTCATAAAGCAAGTCATTGCAGAAGTGAATTATCTAATCCGACAAGAAGGAATGGAATGAACAATCTCTTTCATGGTTATTACTATTTATGCTATGGTTATGGTCACAAAGCTAATTAGTGCATACCTAGGGTTCACTCAACTAAGTCAGGACAAAGATGTTACAAGTGCAGTCAACCCGGACACTATGCTAACACATGCAAATTATGTTGCTCTGGAAAAGCCTGAGAACAAAAAGAAGGTTGCATAATCAAATGAATCTAAAAATAAGATGGTCACAATTTGGAGGAAGAAGGAAACAAGTGTGGAGAACACTTTCATGGTACCGGATCCTGATACATGCCCTACTAGTATCTGAGTCAATCTTCCTTAGCTTAAGGGGAGTTTTGCATTGCATATCCTATCGGTTCCCCCTCTCTGAAATAATATTGATGTGATTTTTAACATAATTAAACTTGATTTGATTGATGATAAATGATGAAGATTAATCTGACTGATTGAAAAGTGAAGTACTATTGTTGGCGTCATCAATGTGTGTTTTTGGCAACGAAATCATTATGAGTAATTAAGAATAAAAGGTGGGAGTTTTCAAAATCATTTCTCACAGTTTGCAAAGAAGAAGAAGAAGTTTTGTTGAGTGATAAAGAGTTTAAAAAAGATAAGCACGACGATGGAATATTTTAACAGATGATTGAGTGGCAATATTCCACTAAGGCTGAAGGGAGTTGAGTTGGATGAGTTTGATCATCGAAAGATAAAGGAAATGGAACTAGGATTGAATACAGATGAATTGTAGAACACAAATACTCTGAGTATGGATTCATGGGGAGAATTTCCCTGGTTTACAGACAAAGAATATATCTTGTTCCTGTTGAGTCGATTCAAGAATGGTAGCATTATTTTGGACAAACCCTATCCAATTACGAAGGAATCCATTGAATCCATTACTGGTTTGTGCAATGTTAGTGACCTCCCTGCAAGAAAATGGTGAAATACAGATATGTGGAGGAACTTACCAGTATCAACAAAGACCCCCAAGCTCTACTGATAAATACCATTGTTGATTCTTTAGTAAGGTATGTTGCTTACAACATCTCTTATAAAATATATTTCAGAAATTGTGAAGGTTCTACTTCGACTATTGTTGTATATCTTGCATACATGATGGTGAAGGAAAATAAGCAGTTCAACTTGTGTAGCCTCATGATGGAAAACCTAATTGAGAATGTTAGAATGTCTTTGGTTGAGAGTTATCCCTTCCAATATGGATCTCTGATCATATGTTTGGTATTTTACTTTCTAAGTTCGCTACCAGCAAAGGAGAATGTTGAATGGAAGTCCGACATCCCTATCGCAAAGAAAGTTTACAAGTATTTGGAATGTATGGAAGATAAAACAAGTGCATGCAAAGTCTATTTCTCATCCTTGCAAATGAATTTGTGCTTTGGTGTGATAGTGTCCAATTAGTTTGAGGAGGGTTCCTCCTCCGGTAAGAAGGAGTTGGAAGTTGTTATTGGTGGTTCCCCTCTAGAACCTAAAAGGAGGAAAGTTAACACAAAATAATTCATCACTATCTTAGAAGAAAAGGAGAACAAAGAAGAGTCTCTAGCTGGATCTAATTTTGTTGATCCAGATGATATTCGGTTGATGTTAGATGAAGGTGATATGAATAAGGTTGGCGAAATGTGGTGTTCCAGCTCTCCAATCAGAAAGCTTAAAATTGATGATTCTTTGGTTGATTATCTGCTCAAAAAGGGTATTATCGTTTCAGATGTTTATGACTTGTTACTGGATAATCTAGTAGAAGTCATTGAAGAAAAGATGTTGTTGGAAGGACCTGAAGGACATAAGTTTGAAGCTATGATTGAGAGAAGATGTTTCAAAGCTAAACAGAAGTTATCCAAACACATTGGTGATACAAAAGAATGCATTAAGGAGATGTTTGACATCTTCATGTATTGTCTCCAGCAGCCTACTGTTGTTGATAATTTTAGAAGCAGAATTGAAGCTATTGAATATGAGAAGAATAATATTGGAAAGAGTTTTGATTTCTTCAAAGAAAAAGATGGAAAATGGAGAATAAGAGTTGGTGAGTTGCAAGCAGATTTATTGATTGTTCAGAGACAGAGGGAAGACTTGGTTACTTTCTGGTTGGTCAAAGAAATTGTTGAGGTCCGGTTAGATCATCTCTCTGGGATACTTTCTAATGCAAAAGATTGTGAATGACAGTGCATGTCTCAGGAATGGTCATCCTCATTTATGTTGTTGACTATGTTGGATAGTATGAGTGCCAGATTGGATTCTGTGGTGCTAGCTTGGAAGAGGATTCTTCCAATTGTGAGAGAAAGGTACAAGAAAAATTTTCATGTGAAAAGTGTTATTTTTACTTGAGTTCCTGAATGTTTGAATTTTGGCCCTTTTCCTTTGATGGAAAAAAGGGGAGAAAAATGAAGAGAAAAACGAAAACAAAAAAAGGTATTGAATTGTTGGAAAAAGGGGGAGTACTTAGAGTTTTTGGAGTTTGCAATTTTGAGTTGAAGTTCTGTAGTTTTGTGTTTTTGTGTTTTTGTTGTTTTTCCATAGATGCCAAAGGGGGAGATTGTCGAGAAGTTGTTGAAGATGATTTAGTATTGTTTTCATTGATGTCAAAACCTTGGGTCTGAAAGGATCTACTACGGATGATGTACAAACTTGATCTATCCTATCGAGTGTTATGATGTTACGTAGTATGGATATTATCCCAGCTCTGGATATGGTAGTACTTCTTTCGGGACATTCGTGGAAGTCAATTTATGCAGATTAATGAAGGCTAATCTTTTGATGTTGGTTGTAGTACTCAAAGCTTACTCTGGGTAACCTTGCTTTCTGGAACTTCATGTAGCATGTTGCAAGTTTTTGTATGTCAAATCGTAGTTCTCCGGTTGACACTGAAATTGATGATAATCAATATTTGTTCTTGGCTATGGCGTTCTCATCAGCTCTGGAATATATTTCACATAATTCAAATTTTTCTATCTTTTGGAAATTATGCTATCTTATGTATGACCTATTTTTGGTCCCTTGGTAACATGGTAAGAAGATCTTTATGTGTGACCTATCTTTTGGGTTTGGTGTTAGCGTGCAAGGTCTTATTGAATATTTTAAGGTTGTTCTTCATGCCGACATGCCTTGTTGTGATCTAAATTCAAATGGTTTTTGGCCAACTTAGAAGACTATGAAGATATTGTGTCTGGATGACTTATTTTATTCTACAGGCATACATATATATAGAGAACATCTTTTTGATTGAAGATATAGAAGCGTGGAAGAAGTATGATGTGTGCGAGTAGATAAAAGAGTGCAAGTGTGTGAATAGATAAAAGAGTGTGAAGGAAGGAGTAATCCATTTTTGCAGAAGGTTGTGCGAAGCTTATGGAAGGAAGATGTGCAGAAGATTCTTAACCAGATCTACTATAGACAGAAATTGTGCTCTTAACCAGAACTGAACTCATTGATATGTAGATACAACTTCATCAGTTCACTTCTGGCAGTGAGCCATTTTCTATAGGCAATGATCCTTTCTCTTTTGGCAGCGAGCCTTTTTGTATCTTTGGCTATAATAGCCTGGCAATGAGCCCAACTGATAGTGACCACCCTGCAGTGAGCAACTTGGGAGTGAGCCCTTGTAAAAATCACCTTAACTGATGTCACCTTAACGAATGTTTTATAATTGATAATTAACATTCTCCATGGTTTTTCCCTTCTTGGGTTTCCACGTAAATTTTGGTGTTCTTTGTGCGTGGTGTTATTGTGTGCATTCATGTTCTGTTTGATTAATTTTTGATTGGTATAAGTCTACTTTGGATTAATTAAAGAAAAGAAAATTATTGTTAGGATAACTGATTCACCCCCCTTTCAGTTATCTGGACTGTTCAACAGAATCTTTATGTTGAAGGAGACTCTAAATCTATGATAGGCCTGTTGTCACCTAGAATCGCACCCTGTGCAAAGTTTGACAAAAAAACTGAGCATTCTAGAGCAACATGGGATCATCTCAAGGCTGTTGGTCACCTATAGCTGAAATGAACCTCTGGAGAAGGTCGGCTTCCTTTGGGTATTGCCTAAACTATTGTTTCTTTGAGAGAAAAGAGGGAAGAGATACATAAATTAAAGGACTACACTAGGGTGATACACCAAACTGTTTGAGAAATCATGAAATGAACACAGGGAGAACATACACTTGAAAGCCTAACTGCTATTCTCAGAACAACCTCTTTTAGATTTAATGCTTTAGTCCTAACAGGTTTGAACTACATACACATCTCAGGAAGGAAAGATTAATTTCACAGCTCTAAGATATGAATACAGATTTATAAAACACAGTTAAAGACTTTGTATGTTCAAAAGAAAGATACAGAAATGAAAATCAATACAAATATGAACACAAACTTCCAAGGTAAACTCTGTGTTGTATTCAAGATTCCAGTTGAGTTACAAAAAAACATACATTGATTGAGAAAGGATTGATTAAAAAATCACTAACTCTTCAGAGTGTGTCCTCAGAACTCTCCACAAAAAGGCCAAAAAATGCCTTATATATAGACTGTATGTCGGCCCCTTAGGGCTTACAAAAATATCCCCATTCAGAAAAATATCTATCTAAGATCTTTGATGAATTAATTGTAGAAGCCTGCGTGTCCCTGTTGTTGGTGTCAGTGTGAAGAAAACATTCTCAAAGAAGTCCCCCCCTGATCTTTCTGCAACCACCGCATTCATTCCTCTGTCCTCATGTCTTATTGAGCTACTTCAGATGCACCTTGAATGCCCTGAGCTTGCAACAGATACGTGCTGCATTCACATTCTATTGATTTTCTTTCTGCTGGTCAAGCTGCCACGACTTGCCTCTAGCTCCCCCAGATTGGTCAAGTGTGTTCTGTGCAGATTTTGTGGGCGGTCGAAATCTCTTCGATTAGAATCGCATCTCAGTGAGACACTGAAAGTGTCTCGCCGATGAGATTATGCTCCTCTAAATCTATCGGCATAACATGGAGCTATCACTAAGAGCTCTTAGCGAGCCCGAAAAAACATACCAATTCTATTGGAGCCATCGGCAAGACACCGTAGCGAGGATCAAATGTTGTACCGATATCTGCTTTTGTCGCTAAGACGCCTTCCATCGTCGAGACCTCTTGTAGACTTCCCCCTCTTCTTGGCGAATTTTGTTTCATTCTGAAAGCCTTACTGCTCGTTGAGACTCAGGCTGAAGTATGAACCATCGGCTGACTCCTTTTCTTTCGGCCTGACTCCTGTCGGTCAGGAAGAGGTCCTAGCAACTTCAAATGTTATGTCGAAGGCCCCTCGTTTTGGGGAGACCTCACGTCGTCACCAAGACATCTCAGCGAGATCCCTTAGACATACCGAGGGCCCTTTTTCTACGTGCCGAGGAGACTTCTTGTCGGCCAGACCTTATGGCGATAGCCTCCATCCTACCCGGTGATGCGTTTGCTTTCCCTTGGTGTGGGCACAACCTTTTCATCTCGAAAAAATATTTCGTCGAGACCCCATGCTTTATCTTGCTGACAAGTCCATCCATTTTCCATCACTGTGACGTTCCACTATCGGCAAGACATCATATAGAATGTTCCCTATTGTTCAGAAAGATCTCAACCACTCCTGGGTCGCTGAGACATAATGTATCTCCCACCGATGAATTTACCTGTCCCAAGTGTGTCGCTGTAGCTTTCATCCGTCGGGGAGACCTCTCATAGACTGCTCTTGCTACACCGGGAAATCTCAATGCCTTCTGAGTCGCCGAGACAAGGCAACTGTTACGCCAACAAGGATCCTTCATATTTCCATCAGCGAGACCGAAGGTCACTCACCAAGACCTTACGTCGATCACCCCAACCTACACTGATGAGCACATCCTTCTGGTTGGTAAGACATTGGCCTGTCGGCCAGACTTATACTGAATGCATCCTTTTATCTCGATATCTTCTCTTGTCACTGAGACACTCACACTTCGGTAATACATCTTGCCGGAGGCCTCAACCTATGTCGAGAGCATTCGTCCTATTGTGACTCTACCGCTTCGGTAAGACTCTTGCCGATAACACCTTGCATGTCGCTAATCGACGAGACAAAAGTGAACTCATGCCAAAAGAAAGTCATTTTGCACACTGTCGGTGAGACTAAGAGAACTCGCTATGACCATACACCGACACTGCAACTCATGCTGAAGGGAACCTGTGTTTCTCCAGTCGGTGAGACAAGAAAACCTCGCTAAGACATAACGCCGATATCGTCTAGCTTCGTCGACGAACCACCATACATGTAGTCGGGGAGACATGTTGAGATTGGTAAGACGCAACCTCGACAACCAAGACATATGCTGGTAGAAGCCTCGACGGTCGCCAAAACAATAGGAACGTCTTACCGAATGAAGAATGCGGGAGACCTGTGATCACTGTGACACTCCTGGGGGCTTGGCGACTCTATCCTTAGAAGATTTTTGTGCCAAACTAGAGCAAGGCAGGCTTCCTCACTGAGTTCCCCGTGTCCTGGCATCAGATTCATGACCTTTGCCCTAGGCCGAATACTTCATTTGGCCTTCTAGAACAAATAACACGATTTTCTTTGCTTGATTGAGCCAGAGGATGAAAATTTAGGCAACAATTCTAGCGACCTCTACGGGATGTTTGCCTACTAAACATGAGAACCAGTGACTAGGCTTATCCATTGGGCATGGAGTCGTTAGAAAACTTAGAGAACAAATAAAACGTTAGTCAGCACATGGTTGTGATTCGCATGAGACTTATAGGACACAACAGGTTGCCAAAATGGCAAGATAGGGGAAACTAAAAAAAGAAAATATACACTGTGTTGAAACAACACTTATCGAAAACATAAAGCCTAAACTATTATGTACAATGGATAGACCTGTCAGATTTGAAAACAAGGCTTAAGGTGTATCCCATTGACTGGGATAGGAAGCACTTCACCTTCTGTTGTAGCTAGTTGATATGCATTGTGCTTCTTACAGCCTATGATAATAAATGGACCAGTCCACATATTGTCGAACTTGGTGTGATGGCCTGGTCTGCTTTTCAGAACATCCCATTTGAGCACGAGGTCTCCCTCCTTAAAAAACTTTGTTGTAGCCCTTTTGTCGAATGTCTTCTTTGTCTAGAGCTGATGATCCTCCAAATTTTTCATTGCTTTGTCCCTTGATTCTTCGAGCTCCATGAGCTCTGCATACCTTACAGACATGGGGTTTTGCTCCTCAAACATTTCCAACTGGCGAACAATATCAAGAGCTGGAAGCTCCACGGATAGTGGCAATCTTGCCTCTTTACCATAGACCAACATATATGGCGAGTTACCAACAGACTTCTTAGGGGTCACTCTATCTACCCAAAGTGCATTCTTTAAACTACTGGGCCAGGTCCTTTGGTTGTCCTCTATGGTTCTTTTAATGATCCTGATGAGGTTCTTATTTGTGCTCTCAACTAGGCCATTACCTTAAGGGTAATAATTTGAAGATGTGCTCAAATGAATGCCATGGTTAACGGCCCAGTTGGTTACCCTTAGACCCGTGAATGCAAGGGCATTATCGGATATGATGGAGTCAGGTACTCCAAACCTAGTGACTATATCTTCATAGAAGTTCAACACTGAGGATTCCTTTGCTTCCTTCAATGCAACCACTTCTGTCCACCTCGTAAAATAGTCAGTGGCTGTAAGTACCCATTTGTGACCAGCACTGGAAGGTGGATTTATTGGTCCAATAAAATCGATGCCCCATCTCATGAAGGGCTGCTCCATTTGAATTGGATGTAGGGGCATAGCGGGCAGCCTTTCCTTTCCTAAAAACAGAGCACATTTGATGCACTTTTTTGACCAGGCATACGCATCTTTGTACAAGCTAGGCCAGTAGTAACCAGCTCTCATAACCTTCCAGGCAGTAGTTCTGGGAGCAAAGTGACCTCCTGCAGCTCCATCATGAAACTCATGAAGCACTTTTTCAATTTGGTCCCTGTGAATGCATCTTAACAGGACACCATTCAAATCTTTCTTAAGAAGAACATTGCCCATCAGCACATATGGTATGGACTGCAATCTAAAGTATCTTCTTTTGGCTCTATTCAGACCTAATGGACATTGACCAGTTTGTAGAAATTGGGTCATATCCTGAACCCAATTAGTTATCCCCATGGGCACATCATCTTGAGCATTCTGAGGCTCATTTGTATTGGCAAGCACAACATCCTTTTCTAGTTCACTTTCACTGCTCGACCCTAAAGCAAGTTGTTCACAAAGACCTTTACCTCTAACTAGTTTGGTGATGCTAATATCTACATTGTACTCCATGACCTTAGTGATCCACCCTGCTCTTTTTTCGTTCAGATCCTTATTCAACAGAAATTACTTCACACTTGAGTGTGCAACCAGAATATGAACCTTATTGTTTGAAAGCAAAGGTTTAAATTTCTTCAGACTTCTAATCACAGAGAGAACGTGCTTTTCAACAAATGTATACCTTTCTTCGTAATCAACAAGTATTTGGCTAAAGAAGGCTATGGGTTGCTCTAAATTGTTGCTATTCTTCTAAACCAACATAGCAGAGATTGCACCACTACTACCAAAAGCATATAAAAAGAAGTCTTTAGAGAATTCTGGGTTTACCAATGTCGGAGCAGATGCTAATGCCTCCTTTATTTCTCCAAAAATGTGCTTTGCCTCTTTTGTCCAGCTGAAGACTGCATTCCTCTTTAACATGGTTGTTAGAGGTTGTAGCCGGTTTGCCACGTCTGGAATGAACCTTCTCATAAAGTTGATCTATCCCAGAAAGCTCTGTAGGCCCTTCTTGTGATTAGGCAGCGGCAACTCAAGTATGGCTCTGACTCTTTCAGGGTCAATAGTGATTCCCTGCTTTGACACTATGTGTCCTAATAGTTTCCCTTCGTGGATAGCAAAGATACTCTTTTTTGAATTGAGGGAGATATCGAACTCTCTACATTTTTCAAACACTTGCCTAAGGTGTAACAGATGTTCATCAGCATTCTTAGAATAAATTGTGATGTCATCTAGGTAAATCAGTATAATCTTGTTGATCAAACTTTGAAACGCCATGTCCATGGCTCTCTGAAACGTGGCACCAACATTGGACAAACCAAAAGGCATCCTTTTGTATGCCATGGTGCCCCATTTAGTTGTAAAAGCAGTCTTAAACTGATCTTCCTCTTTAACCAACACCTGATTATATCCTGAAAAACCATCTAGTAAGGAAAACCTTTCAGAACCAGCAACCTCTTGTAAGATTTGTTCCATGGAGGGCAGTGGGTAGTGGTCTTTTAAAGAGGATCGGTTAAGATCCCTGAAGTCTACACAAAGCCTTATCTCACCACTCTTCTTTCTAACTGGTACAAGATTAGAAACCCATGAAGTGTGCTTGATAGGGAAGACAATACCCCCCTCAACTAGTTTAGTCAACTCCTTAATCATTAGGGGCTCAAGTTTAGGATTCAAGGGCCTTTGTTTCTACCTTACTGGCTTGGCGTTAGGTTCTAATTCAATTGTATGCTGAGCAATATGGGGATCAAATCCTTTCAAATCTGAATACTCCCAAGCAAAGACATCATGAAACTCTTGGCACAAAGCAACAAAAGCTTGTCTATCTTCAGGTGAACAAAGTTTGCCTATCTTAAGAAGTTTACCTTTGAAAATCTCTAGCTCTTCATAGTGTTCTTCTTTGATTTGCAAGCCAGCTCTACCTTTTTTGAGCTGATCATCGGTACTGAAAATTGACTCTAAGGTAACCAAGCCTTTGGGTAATTTATTTTTCTTTAGCTGTATGACTTGATCACCATACTGTTGCTTGAGTTTTTCTTGATTCATCGTGGAGAACTGATCTTCTTCGAGCAAGAAGGAAAGGATCTGCTCATCACTGTCAAAGACTTGCCAGTGAATGTTGTTGTCAGGAATTAAGGGTCTGACTACAACCTTCACATACTGCTGCACCTTCTCTTTTCCGATGTCATTTGGAATATCAAACTGTGCTCCAATGGCTGTGAGCCTGTCAGCATGCTTGTTCTGATTTCTTGGGATAGACACTAAATTAAAGGCATCAAAATCTTTGAGCATGTTCCACACTCTGTTTCTATAAGACTTTAATGTGTCATTCTTGGCAACATTCAGGCCCCTTACTTGATTAACAATTAGTTTTCTATCCCCATGGACTTTCAAGTTGGTTATTCCTCTCTTTCTTGCCCACTCTAGACCTTGAACAAGGCCTTCATACTCAACAGTGTTATTGGAGCATGCAAAAGCAAAACGGAATGCAGAGTAGTACCTATCACCTTGTGGAGAAATCAACATTGCACCTCCTCCTGCTCCATTTTTACTTCTAGAACCATCAAAGAACATCTCCCAAATTCCATCAAGCGGTTGCAACAACTGATCCACATCTTTCTCCAAGTTTGGAATCTCTGTATCAGGCTCAAGAATGACATAGTTTCCCATACTAGCATCTTGAATAAGGTCTTCAGGACTGTCCAATACATTTTCAACTGCCCATTTATGCAGCAGCACGTCAGGAACAACTTCTGATTGGAGTTCTTGAGCAGCAGCTAGTTCATTGTCAGTAAAAGCAACACAATTTGCATTTGCAGCAGAAGGAGCAGCATTGATGGGGCTTGGGTTATATGGCTCAATGTGGTCTTTGGCCAATCTTTTAGACTTGATGGTAACCTTAGTCCCATATCTTGTTCTAAAAAGCATATGTGACCAATCAGCCGATACATAACCACCTATCTTGGTTGTAAAATCTCTAGATAAACACAAGGAAAAGAAAGGTGGAAGGTCTATGACACATGTGTCTTGAGGGACTAAAAAGTTTGGACAAGCATGGAGAGTGAGGTTTAAATCCTTGACAATACCCAAAGTGTTAACCGAAGTGCCATCCAATTGAATCACTCCCTTTTCTAAAGGCTGGTATTTTAGTCCAAGTTTGTCAGCAATCTGTTTTGGCATGATGGAGCTGCTAGCTCCACTATCTACCATACAGTTGTGGACTAATTTATCACCAATAATCACTGATACATAGAAAGGAGGTGGTTTGACTTCTTTTCCTACCTCTATGCAAGGCTGCTGATCATTTCCCTGAGAATCATTTGTTAACACGGCTCTAACCTGACCTATTGGGGGCTCGGATTCATCAGGCATTTTCAAACTTGATTAGGCTGATTGTAACATATCCTTTTGACTGGGGATGACTAGAGAATCCCACATAGACATGGTTACATTTGTCCTTTTCATAGTATCAAGAATGTTAAAAGGTACAATTGGGTTTATTTTATTGTGTACCTTTACACCAGTGTGATCAACTTGTAAGCGTGGCTGCTCTTTAACTGGGAGTTGCTGATTTCCTTGCAAAACACTAGCCACTCGAGAGGTAGATGGTTCCACAGCCGCCGCCCTTCCTCTATCAGCTACTTGGTCAAGCTCAAATGCTCTCTTTTTGGCCCTGGTATTAGCTGCAACTGGAGAGCTATCCTCATTCAACCCACAAAATTCTTGACCTTGCCAATTAAGCAGGGTTGTATCATTGCTTAATTGGTCCTGATGTTGTGAAGATGCATCATTGCATGCACTCTGCTACGAACCTGAAGCATTTTGTACCATCAGTGCTTGATTGATGAGTCCATTTGAACAAGTGGGTTGATTATGAGGCTGGTTACAAGGGTAGCACCATTCATAATCAGTTGCTAAGTTGTTTTGAGTGCGAACCAGGTCCCTTGCTGCACTAACAGGTGTTGGAGCATAGGCCTAAAAAGGCCTTGTGTTCACACTCTATCTTGGGCCCTGATAACTGCCCTGATACTACTGTCTATTCCCTTGGAATTGCTGCTACTGACCTTGAAAAGGATGACTTGAGGCCTGATTTTGCTGTTGATAAGGCCTGGAATAGGTCTGTTGCTTTTCCAAATTCACCAACTTGTTACCAAAAGTCTGTAAAATACTTTTGATCTCTTGTAATTCATTTGATGAGCTTAAAGCCACACTTTCCTACTTGTCAATGGTTTGAACAACAACTAGTAGCGTTGGTACAACTGGTAGAGGTGTGAAAGGAGGTATTTGCAAGGGGATGTTTGAATGAATTTCTGGAAAAATTGGCATTGGTGGCCTGGGAGCAATCTTACCAGCTTGTATTAAGCTGTTCTCAGCTCTGATGGCTACTTAAAAGGCATTTGGTAAAGACACTCCTCCCATTAACTGTATCATGACAGCTATATCATTGTTTAGAGCTCTCAAAAAGTATAGGAATGCATACTCTGGAGGTGGCCTCACCGTTGCAAGGATTCTATCCCAAGTCCTTTGAAATATGAAGTTGAAGTCGTTCATCTACTCTTGCAGAGCCCTCTTGATTGTAGTCAATTGCTCCAGTAGAGACAAGTTGTCAGAACTGTCTTGGAATTTCTTGTGCAATTTTTCTCCAAAATCGTCCCATGTTGCAATCGAACTGACTGGTAGGCTCCTATACCACTGTATAGCTCTTCCTTTTAGTGAAGCAGCTAGCAATCTCACTACAACGTCCTCTTCGGTTATGTGGTGGACTCCGCATAACGAAGCCACATCTCTCAAATGTTCAATTGGAGTAGTTTGATCTTCTCCTGTGAAAGTTGGCAAACTCTTCAAGGCTGCCATTGGGATATCATTGTGTTGTGCCAGATTCAAGGGACTCCCTCTATTGAAAGCAACGAAGGGTTGATTCCTTGGAGCGGCCATTGAAGGTATCTTAGGTGGATTTTTTGATGCAACGAAATGAGACCTTACAGGTGGAGGAGTGGACTGAGTTCTTCTAGAAGGGATGATTGTTGTTCTCAGCCTTTCCTCAACTCTGCCTTGTCTTCTTGGTGGTGACAGTTGTAAGTATTCAAAAGCGCCTGAACTACTTCTTGTTCGAACTCTTTTCATATACTATGGAAGGCGTGGATTTCTGGAATTCCTCCTCTTTGTGGAGTCGCCAGGTATGCAAAAGGTTTGTACAAGGTCTTATAATTCACTGGATGCATACCAAAGTAGCAGTTAAAACAAATTCCAGTCCCACCGGGTGTGCCAGAAACTGTTGTCACCTAGAATCGCACCCTGTGCAAAGTTTGACAAAAAAACTAAGCATTCTACAGCAAAATGGGATCATCTCAAGGCTGTGGGTCACCTATAGCTGAAATGAACCTTCGAAGAAGGCCGGCTTCCTTTGGGTATCACCTAAACTATTGTTTCTTTGAGAGAAAAGAGGGAAGAGATACATAAATTAAAGGACTACACTAGGGTGATACACCAAACTGTTTGAGAAATCATGAAATGAACACAGGGAGAAAATACACTTGAAAGCCTAATTGCTATTCTCATAACAACCTCTTTTATATTTAATGCTTTAGTCCTAATAGGTTTGAACTACATACACATCTCAGGAAGGAAAGATTAATTTCATAGCTCTAAGATATGAATACAGATTTATAAGACACAGTTAAAGACTTTGCATGTTCAAAAGAAAGATATAGAAATGAGAATCAATACAAACATGAACACAAACTTACAAGGTAAACTCTGTG
Source organism: Sequoia sempervirens (assembly GCA_007258455.2). Classification (NCBI taxonomy): domain Eukaryota; kingdom Viridiplantae; phylum Streptophyta; class Pinopsida; order Cupressales; family Cupressaceae; genus Sequoia; species Sequoia sempervirens. Next base: position 327,936,151 of record VDFB02270651.1, on the reverse strand, counting down.
TTGTATTCAAGATTCCAGTTGAGTTACAAAAAAACATACATTGATTGAGAAAGGATTGATTAAAAACTCACTAACTCTTCAAAGTGTGTCCTCAGAACTCTCCACAAAAAGGCCAAAAAATGCCTTATATACAAACTGTATGTCGGCCCCTTAGGGCTTACAAAAATATCCCCATTCAGAAAAAGATCTATCTAAGATCTTTGATGAATTAATTGTAGAAGCCTGCGTGTCCCTGTTGTTGGTGTCAGTGTGAAGAAAACATTCTCGAAGAAGTCCCCCCCTGATCTTTCTGCAACCACCACATTCATTCCTCTGTCCTCGTGTCTTATTGAGCTACTTCGGCTGCACCTTGAATGCCCTAAGCTTGCAATAGATACGTGCTGCATTCACATTCTATTGATTTTCTTTCTGTTGGTCAAGCTGCCACGACTTGCCTCTAGCTCCCCCTAATTGGTCAAGTGTGTTCTGTGAGGATTCTATGGGCAGTCGAAAGCTCTTCGATTAGAATCGCATCTCGACGAGACACTGAAAGTGTCTCACCGATGCGATTATGCTCCTCTGAATCTATCGACATAACATGGAGCTATCGCTGAGAGCTCTTAGCGAGCCCGAAAAAACATACCAATTCTACTGGAGCCATCGACAAGACACCATAGCGAGGATCAAATGTTGTACCGATATCTACTTTTGTCGCTGAGACACCTTCCATCGCCGAGACCTCTTGTAGACTTCCCCCTCTTCTTGGGGAATTCTGTTTCGTTTTGAAAGCCTTACTGCTCGATGAGACTCACGTCGAAGTATGAACCCTCGGCTGACTCCTTTTCTTTCGGCCTGACTCCTGTTGGTCGGGAAGAGGTCCTGGTGACTTCAAATGTTATGCCGAAGGCCCCTCTTTTTGGGGAGACCTCACGTCGTCGCCGAGACATCTCAGCGAGATCCCTTAGACATACCGAGGGCCCTTTTTCTACGTGCCGAGGAGACTTCTTGTCGGCCAGACCTTATGGTGATAGCCTCCATCCTGCCCGATGATGTGTTTGCTTTCCCTTGGTGTGGGCACAACCTTTTCATCTCGACAAAATATTTTTTCGAGACCCCATGCTTTATCTTGCCGACGAGTCCATCAGTTTTCCATTGCTGTGACGTTCCACTATCGGCAAGACATCATATAGAATGCGCCCTATTGTTCAGAAAGATCTCAACCACTCCCGAGTTGCTGAGACATAATGTATCTCCCATCGATGAATTTACCTGTCCCAAGTGTGTCGTTGTAGCTTTCATCCATTGGGGAGACCTCTCATAGACTGCTCTTGCTACACCGGGAAATCTCAATGCCTTCTGAGTCGCTGAGACAAGGCAACTGTTACGCCGACAAGGATCCTTCATATTTCCATCAGCGAGACCGAAGATCACTCGCCGAGACCTTACAGCAATCGCCCCAACCTACACCGATGAGCACATCCTTCCAGTTGGTAAGACATTGGCCTGTCGGCCAGACTTATACCGAATGCATCCTTTTATCCCGATATCTGCTCTTGTCGTTGAGACACTCACACTTTGGTAAGACATCCTGCCGAAGGCCTCAACCTATGTCGAGAGCATTCGTCCTGTTGTGACTCTACCGCTTCGATAAGACTCTTGCCGATAACACCTTGCATGTCGTCGATCGACGAGACAAAAGTGAACTCATGCCGAAAGAAAGTCATTTTGCACACTGTCGGTGAGACTAAGAGAACTCGCTATGACCATACACCGACGCTGCAACTCATGCCGAAGGGAACCTGTGTTTCTCCAATCAGCGAGACAAGAAAACCTCACTGAGACATAACGCCGATATCATCTAGCTTCGCCGACGAACCACCATACACGTAGTCGGGGAGACATGTTGAGATCGGTAAGATGCAACCTCGACAACCAAGACATATGCCAGTAGAAGCCTCGACGGTCGCCAAAACAATAGGACCGTACCGAATGAAGAATGCGGAAGACCTGTGATCGTTGTGACACTCCTGGGGGCTTGGTGACTCTGTCCTTAGAATATTTTCATGCTGAACTAGAGCAAGGAAGGCTTCCTCACTGAGTTCCCTGTGTCTTGGCATCAGATTCATGACCTTTGCCCTAGGCCGAATACTTCATTTGGCCTTCTGAAACAAATAACACGATTTGCTTTGCCTGATTGAGCCAGAGGGTGAAAATTTAGGCAACAAGGCCTATCAAAGATAATTTTTTTGTTTGTTGGGTTGTTAATGATGTTATTGTGAATATTCATCACATCCTCACTAAGTTTGAAGGGGAAAAGTTCTCACATATCTTCAAACAAGGGAATAAGGTGGCCGATGCATTGGCTAATTTTGGGATAGCTTGGACCTCTACTAGGTGTTGGAGAAACTATTCTAATTTTCCTACAAATGTGAAATGGTTGATCCTTGAAGATAAAAAAATATATATATTCATAATGGTGAGTGTTCAATTCATTGACATTTCTTTTTTAAAATTTACGTTTACCATCATGCTTGGTAAGATGAGGTGAAATGGGTTTGAAAATTTGGATATGTACAAGTGGACACTCTTGGTTATGTAATACCCCAGACCTTGTGGCCTTGTTGATCCTATTAGTCATCAATGGTTTATGTCCTATATTTTATGTCCTTTTGTGTTGGACAATATACATTAGTGATCGGTATTCCTATACATCAATTTGTTTACATTTTTATTGTTAACTAACTAACTAGTGGTTGTTGTGATAGCCAGATGAGGTCTATTCCATTTCTATGTAAGTATGTAATGATTGATATGTTTCGTTATTGGTAATATCATTATGTATATTAATAGATTTCATCATGTTAGGTTATTTTATATTATGAGTGTGAGTAAGTGAGGAGGTAAAGGTAATGATTCATATTCGATATTTTCTTATAGTAGTACTCGTTATAGGTTAAATAGATTATTGATAAGTGGTAATATTTTGATATTAAATAGCATGATCAATTACTGTTATTAAATAGTAATTAAATGGTCGATTATTATTCTTGGAAGGTTATTTTTCATATGCCATTTTTTTCAATTACCATTAATTATGAGAAACACTGACACCTTTTTCCTTGTTGAGTAAACAAGTTAAAATTGACCAATGTTGATGAAAGGGTCACATAGCTACTTCCCTTATGTTATTCTTGTGAATTCATAGTCTTGTCAAGGATAAGTGTTTTAACCTTGTTTTGTAAGGATTGTGCATGTGTGAAAGGCTATTTTATTAGACCTTTGAGTCCCCTTTTAAATGTGATTACTTATTGTATGTTTTGAGAATTCTTTATGTGGTATTAAGTGTATAAAATGTTTCCTAGGTGGTAGGTATATGGGTTAGGGGTCTTTTTATTCCATAAAACCCCTCAAATAAAGTCTAAACCCCACTTTAATTTCCCACTTAGAAAAGTAGCGAAAATTGGAGTTGGTTGGGTGGTTGGGAAGTTATGGGAAGTTGGTTTCCTTTTGCTTTTTATATATTTCTTCTCTTTGAAAGAAGGGGCTTCTCTCTTTTTTTGGGCTTCTCTCTTTTTTTCTTTGGTTTTACTTTTGTCCTTGGGAGGCTTTCTCCTTTTGGGAAGGATAGTTCTTGGTGGAGATAGAGGAGAGGAGGGGATAGGAAGAATGGAAGAATAGGACTTGGATAAGGAGAGGCTATCACCTTATAGATTTGAGCTTAGTTTGGTAAGGTCTACCCCTTTGTAGATCTTTGTTTAAGATGCATGAAATATTGTGTATGTTTTGAATTTTATGTGCAACTTAATGTTAGATCCTTTTGAGGTATTCATTGAAATTATGTGTTTGGTTTGTCTTGTTGGAGTTCCACCTTGTTTTAGTTTCTCTTAATGTGTATAGCTATTTAAGGGTTAGGGTGATGAATTATAGTATAGGTGTTGGTATTGTGCATAGTATGTAGTGTAATTTTTTTAAGGAACCCTAGTGAATAGTGGTGGTGTGTGTGTAAGGAAAAGCTATGTGACCCTTAGAGCTCGAGGTTGGATTGAAAATCAATCCTATGGTTGGGAGGAGAGCTTCTCGTCATATATTGTTTTTGTTGATTTCTTATTTTCAGGTGCATATATATATTGAATTTGGAATCAATGGGAGGTCTATGAAAGTCAGGATTCTGAAAATAAATATGAGTCCTATGAATTGGGAAAAAGCTTCAAGTTCCAAATAGTAGAGTTTTGGGAAAAGTAATTGTTGGGTATGGTGGTTGGTTCAATTTGTAATTGTGTTTATATTTTCAATTACATGTGTAAATTCAAAGAATACAATAGGTGTGTTTCAATCCCTTGATATAAAGAAATTATTGTTGGTGTAAATCTTTAAGGGAATATAAAAGATTATGTCTTGGATGAAAAACTTCCTAACTTGTTTGAGAAAGTTTAACAAGGGATAGAATTCTATTGGAGTTTTAAATTAATTCCCCCTATGAAAAGGTAAATGAAAAACATGCAAAGTATGTCTCTACAAATTTTAAATCCAAGAAAGAAAAATAAACTCTTGATCCTTACTTTCTTTTGGATTACTTGGAAAATATTGATTTGATCTTAGATTTGATTTTTTCTTTAAAATCGATATACATGCATCTAATGTATTTTCACAAACACATATATATATACTTTCCCTAACTATAATAATGTAAAAAACCTTATGAATTCTCATATATATAAAATCTCGATAGGTCTCTAAGTTTATAAAAAAATTAGAATGCTTTTAAGGGGATTCGATCCCCACCTGGTCGAACCCCACTTGGGGGGTTCGGCCCCCCATGAACAATATACGGACTCAAACACAATTATTTTATAAATGATTCTTAATATGTGTTGAGTATGAATCAAGCAAAAGCGAATGCCATAGTCAAGCCTACGCCGATCCGTGACAGGGCTCAGCCCTCCACTACCTTCCCAGGCGCAAATTTAAACCACACATTTTTAGCCGATAGGCTATATATAGTGTGAGATTTGTGCCGATACCTGTCTCACGCCGGCATACAATTAGTGGTTTGCGGTGAAACTACGATTTTCATTTGTGGTCCGACATAGTCAAATCTTCGAATCATATCTGATTCTATCAGATCTTATTTCCTCACCGCACGCGTGAAAACAGATTTTAGGTCTTATCCCCACCGATTTATTCATTGTTGTATTTTTTTGCCCTAAAACCCCGATAGATTGAAGCACCAGTTGTAGGTAGATTGGTTTTGGTCGGTCTGATTTTAAAAAACTCTGCTGTGGTAAGGCTTCATAAACTTTTCCTGCAAAGTCTGCCCATTTCTTCTTATCGGATTGTTGACAGCACGACACAATTGTGTAGAATCTTGAGGTAAGTCACTTGCCCTGGTCTCAGTGAGTTTTATTTTTGAGAATCCATTAGCAGCCATTATCATTTATTTTTGGGATTCAACTGTTGTCGATTTCCAAAGCGCCATTTGAGCAAAAGCAGAAATTTGAAAGTATTTATTTTTCAATGTTTCATTTAGTTTTTTAAGGATTCCGCGCTATTATCTTCTCCAGAGGTCTTACCGTGAAAAGTTGTCTTTATACATTTTAGGGTAAGCCATTGCATAAATACTTCTTAATATTTATTTGGTAATTCTGGGTCATCATCTCTGGACATGATATCAGCATACTACTACAATTACACACTTCTACTATCTCCCCAAGTTGTTGCAGTGGCCAATTCAACATGAGTGAGGATTTGAGCTTTGGTCTCCTTTGTGAGAGTTCATCCGTTTAATTCTTACACCACAACTACGACATTAAAATTTGCTTTATTTTATATTCAGGCTTTTGAATTGCAAGTAACGTTTTAGGATCTCATCCGTTTAATTCTTACACCACAATTACAACATCAAAATTTGCTTTATTTTATATTCAGGCTTTTGAATTGCAAGTAACGTTTTAGGATCATCCTTCTGTAATGGACTTCCTATAGTTTTATCTGTAAAATTTTGTTATTATCATGTTTTTCCTGCTATAGATAACTAGGGCTAGACTGACAAAAAAATGAGGGAAAGTCCCAGCCCCAACTGATATTATACCCCTCATATTGTGGTCTCCAGAGTACGGGTAGAGGATTTACTGCCATTGGCTTCCAGACCAGAGGCCAAAATCACCAAACAATCCATTATGTTTGTGAGCAAGTATTGACAAGGCCTTGAGACGCTTTTGTGCCAACTTGTTGCACTTTTTCATGTGAACTCACTGTGTATGTTAATTGTATTCAATTCCATATTTACCATTATAACCAATTTCAATTCCATATTTACAATAACCAATTCCCATAACAATCTGAACCACTGTCCATAAAAATACATACAATCCATGAGTCTCTGGTCAGTCACCATTACCCACTTTTTACATTCTCTAAATACTCCCCACATCTTCACTGTGTATATCCTGTCAGCCAAATTTAAGCAGTAATATGTCTTTTTTACTTCGAATTTAACATGGCACGCGCTACCTATTTAAGCCAGATTTCCAGAGAAAAATCAATCCATATAATTTGAAATAACACCCTCCCTCAGATTTTGACAAGGTATGAATCTGTGAGATTGTATGACTTTTTCAGTAAACTGTATATATATTTTTGAATCAACGTTTGAATCACATTGTATCAAAAGCAATATATCATAATTTCATCAAAATTATACTCATGCCTGGAGTTGTAGCCATATAAATCTATTATTGTTAAGCCAAAACAAATAAAGTTCAACCTAAACTAACAAAACATATCCATTGTACATGCTCAGGATGGCATTCCACAAAACTACAGCAACTGATTTGTTCCCTTGCATGTAAGTGTGAATGCTCAACAGCATCTCCAACAGCTGTTTGAAAAATACTATAACAGAAAATGAAATAGCAATTGATGTAGAAAATGTTTGATATCCTCTTCAAATAATAAGTTTTCATTTTAAAATGGAATGAGTAATTTCTTAAGGTTTTACTTATCGAACCCACTAAAAGAGATTTGGATAAAAAGAAAACAGTATTAAAATGCTGATTGTTATTATTTTAATCTGTGATAGTAATAGCTGGAAGGACGTAAAAAGAAATTCTGAACAAACCACATAATGACATCTCGGCTTCAAACCCCTGTCAACTTGGTCCTAATGTTAAAGCCATTATGTTAAAGTGGACAACATCCAGACAAGGGTAGTTCAAGTTCTCAGGGAATTTTCATGGAATATTTTCCAAGCTTGATCCTGCATTCCCCAATGTACTGTTGATGTCAGGGTGAGTGTCAGTGTGTTACAATCTATTATTAAAAAAGGTTTGGGAAATTTACTACGTATAAGGTCTCTTAAATTTTTAAAGCAGATCGCCTAGTCTTGCTGTAGTTGTGTAAGTTGTGGCCTTGCATTGAGTAGAATGTTTTATCAAAAATTGAAATGGGATATGATAACTTAAGTTATTTCAATTGATATATAATTTCGACAATTCACCAGGGCTTTCTTTATCTTGCATAAGTTCAAATTTGAAACTTGTCTCTGAAATAAAGCATTACCATATATAAACTAATAATTTGTTTTCTTTCAAATCTTGACATTTTCACTATTCTATTCATAAGAGCAGACCTGGGGTCTGCACCCATTTATGATTTTATATTTATATGAAGAAAACATTTACAGTCTAATACAACCATTTTTATCAATGGGATCTTCTACCAAAATTCCTATTCCTTCTATTGAATCATGAGAATGCCCATTACAATCATAATTTGGTCTTTTTAGTCCTCATCGCTTGTGCTGATTTTGGGGGATAGTCACCACGAACAGGGGCCAGATATATCAAGAGTTTGAGGATGTAGGAAAGGTGGGTGTGGATTGGATGGACAAAAGCTTAGGATGCAAATTGTTACTTTTGTTTAGGCAGGGGAAGGTGATGATGAGTTGGTGATTGAAGAGTAGGTGCAATGTTAGGTGTAGGCAAGTGAGGGGAAGAGTAGAGGGAAGAGGAATTGGTAAGGTTTTTGGCCGAGCAAGAGGTGGTTTAATTTTGGGTTGGGTGGGAGTCATTGAATTTTTTTCATAAATGTCAGTTTTCTGTGACCTAGATATCTTACATTTGTTCTCTTCCTAAGATAATATATGGCAATTTGCTCTTGGGCATTCATTTAATGTCCAGTTTCATGATCTTGGGATGCATCTCATATGATTTAGAATCTTGCATTTGCTCCTTGGTTAATATATCATGAAATGTTACATAAAAATTACCTTTGGGTTTTGCTGGGATGCTAATATATGTGCTTGATTGGTTGTGAGCTTGGGATGATCTGTTGATTTGATTGTTTTGAAAAAGACTGCTCCCTTACTCGTGAATTATGATCCTTAAAACTACAATCCTTATATGTGTGGTGCACACGTGTTTGATCTTGTGACATCCTTTTAAAAAGAACTGTTTGCCAAGTTATGAATTTTTCTCTGTTTGTAGTTTCTTCTCCTGCCAATTCTCCAGGGAATTGGCTATGCAGCCTACAAAATGGGCTTGATTTGACTATTTGATGGTATTTATTAATTAATTAAAACTGTATTCTCTATTTTTAATTAATTAATAAATATCATCAAATAGTCAAATCAAGCCCGTTTTGTGGGCTGCATAGACATTGCCATTTTCCAGATCATCCTCACAGAGGTTATCTTTTCATAGCTTTGTTTTATAAAACCAGCCTCTGTTGGAATTCAGAAAGACTTGTATAATTGCAATTGTTTTGTTTTTAGTGATCACAAACAGAGAATAATTTAACAAATATTCAATATCCATGTACAGACCATGAAAACAAACTTTAAACTTCCTAGTCAAAGCATCAGACCATATAAATCTAATAATATGTTTACAACTTCAAAATCTACACCAAAAAACAAACTAGATAGACATAAATTAAAAACACAAAATTTCCACTCCCCACCTCTAGCAATGGTGCCACCATCACAAGATTTGCAAACATCAATGCAGAAGCCTGTACATTTTTTTTTTAATAATAGACGAAGTAAAACATTATCTATATTCAGAAAGCCTACAAAAAAATGTACTGCTCATTATTAAGTTTTATGTATCATGACAGATGAATGTTATGCAATAGTACCAGATTATATACAAACAATACTAGATGGCTCCAAAAACATTAAGGCCAAAAAGAGAAACCAAAAGCTACAATATTGTCAATGATTGAGAACGAAGACAAATACTCTTACCTCCAACAATTTTGGCATTGGATACTTCCTCCTCCTATTGTAAATTCCAATTCCTCAAAACCTCCCTCCCCATAATCTTATGCACAATTTACACATGAATTTTAAGCACAGATCTGTAACGATGAGAGCATCACCGTTCACTACACCCACATCTAAATTACTTCACTGACTCTCCAGTTCATCTGTGACTAATTTGCTGCAGAAGTACACTAAATACATTAATTTTAATAATTAAAACCAGAGTATATGTTCATTTAAAGTAGCCTTTTAAAAAAGGTATTTACCTTCACCAAGTTTAAATAGAGAGATCATTAAAGAAAAAACTCATAGACAATGCCAAACCCTCTAAACCAAACATGATGTGATGCCATAAATTCTCTGGCCTCAAAAGAAAAACAAGACAATTCATTGCACCCATTGCCATAAATTGACCCATCTCTATACCATACTCTTAATCCTTGGCCCTAGTTTCAGATTATTTTTCATGAATTTCAGCTTGTTATATTGTTTTTTTTGGCATTTTGTGTCTTTGACTTTGATTTGATCAAGCATTTGCACATAAAAGATGACTCAAAGAAGATAATTTCCCAAGTTTCTTCTGAATTATACAAAGAATAATTATTTGATAGGCTTACTTTGATGTCAATTATTAGTGGAAGGGTGTGTATTGCATAAATAATAACAAATGCCCTAGAGAGGTGTTGAGGACTCGTGAACGTTTGAATATGATTATGATATTTGTCTGGTGTGCATGTTCGTTTAAGCACCAGGTTTGTGTAATTTCTTTTTTGTATTAAATATATGGTTTTTTTGTGTAGGGAGCTTTTACACATCTAGACTTCGTAGGACATAAGGGTATCATCAAAGCTAGTGATCTGCAAGTGAATGATTTCTTTGCTCTCTTTTACGCATGGCTTGTTTTAATTGCAAATAGGGAAAAACCATTGGTCATTGGATTTTCTAAGGTTTTCTTGGACAATGTAGTGGATGCTTGCTGGCAGAGGTATAGTTGATTTTTAAATGCCAACAAGCAAAAGAGTTCAACAAGGCCTACAATTATGAGTCAATCTTTCAAAGAAGGACAAAATGTAAGTATTCCTTTATAAATCTTAGGCCATTTAAATACGAGTTGTCAATTTCCTCAAAGTCAATGAAATCCATATTGTTGTGGGGTTTGATTATTAGGATTGCACCTGCATATCAAGAATTGGAAGGCAAAGACATACCCAAGCTCGAGAAAGAAATACCCTATATACACATGAACTCCAACATTGTTCTTGCATTTTACACTCAAACTTGGAGCTGTTCTTCATCAAGAAGTTCTAGAGGGTTGGAATACATTTGCTTATGTATTAGAAGGCGAGGCAAGTTTTGGGAATGTTGATGCATTGGCTATTGTTGTTCACCATGCTATTTTATTGAGTGTTGGTGATGGTTGAGGGTCTGGAACAAGTCTAACAACCTTTGCATATTTGTTCTATGCACATATAAAATTGTACTCTCTAACATATTACTTATATAAAAATCAACTTTATAGTGATGACACCTCCATAGCAGAAGATTGATCATGACGAGGAGGAGGAAGATGATTAGTGTTATGATGGGAACGCCAAATTTCTTATGAATCGATTGCCCAACTGTCTTTTAGCCCATCACACAATAATAACTGTAATGGTGTGAGAGAGTTGCACATAAAGTTTTCTCGAGACTTTCTTTGGAAGAGGCATTTGATATGTCAACGTGAGATTGAGAATTTTGGGAAGTAGGATGTGGAGTTTAGAGTATGGAGATTAGAAACTAGATTAGGGCATGCCCTCATACAAGCTAATAGTAAATGGGCCAAATTTTTATCACATCATGTACCACTTGATTGTGCTCCAACAACCTTTTCGCTTGCAGAACAACTTTGCAAATATGAGCTCCAATGGACAGATAAGGTGGTGGAAATCATTTTATGTTGGCTATACTGTGGGGATGAAGGTTATTGCCTTATGCAAATTGAGAAGGAGCTCCTAGAAACATGTTTTGTTGTGGAGAAAATGCTCTCAATGGAGAACAATACCTATGCTAACAACAACAATAATGGTTATTATGATGAGGATGTTTTAGTACAAAGAAAGTATATAGTGAAGTTGCAAGATGGCCTTAGACCTCTAGGAGAATATGCAAGAGAGTTGATTGTAGATGGAAAAGAGCACCTTTCTATGGACAAAAGATTTAGAGTAAATCAAATGTGTGAGGGGCTCCTGCAAAAGCTAAATGCAAGGGAATATGGATATGCATTTTTGGGTACAAGTGTGGTGGCTTACAGACATGGGGTTGTTTGGGAGGGTCTTCATGTTTTCAATGAGGGGCATGTTTTTGCTCAGGATATTACCCTCAATAGAAGCCAATTAGAATAGGTATTGTATACTAATTGATAAAAATTAATTGTTTATCCGATTTACAAAAGATTGGTTTCTGTAATCAATTTGTGTTATTTAATCACATTTCGGTGGTCCATCATCAGGAAGAGAGTAGTTTATGCGATCCTCTTCCTGATGATGGATCATTGAGTGTGATCTCAAATGTCAATTAAAACACACAATTGATTCTAGAAGAATATAAGATAGACTGAAAAACTAATGCCAATTGTTTATGTGATTGATAAACCCTTGGCTAATGGACTTCCTTTATATTCTCTTACCAGGAAAAATACTCTCACTACTTCAAATATCAGGGGATTGTAAACAATCCTTCTCAACTAAAGAGAGTAAAACATGGGCTGTTTCATTTGGTGTTTGTTGGCAATCCAGAGACTGAAATTAGATCAATCTACGCTTTCCTAATAACAGAGAACACCGGCAAGATAGCTCTTTCTTCCATTCCCCACACATCCAAGTCCAACAATTCGAGCTCAAGATTTTAAACACAAATGAAAACATTAAAAACACATCAAGTGATTTGAATCTACAAGAAATAGAAAACTCTAGTAATTACAATGGAGACTTAGGATTTGCTGAAGTGACGGGCTTTGGTCCAAAATAAATTGTAGGCATCTTTGATTGTCAAGAATCCAACACAAGAGATCTTCTTCACCATTTATAGATTAAATAAAGTCATGGGATGTAATTTTGAAAACAATATTTTGGTGGTGAGCTCTTCAATTTATGAGATTCGAAGCTTAATCAAATGCATATTGGACAAAATTGTGAGCTTCCACTGGCGACAAAACCATTCTCCTTGCTCCATTTTTGGAGCTTGTTATGGTGTGATAGAAACTAAGTACTCTCTGTAATTTTGTGATGACCAGTCAATGTATATGCTAATAGAGTAGTAAAAAAGTGCTAGAAAAAATCAACCTGGAAACCACCAACTACTTCACTGTTTCACGACAATCAATAGTCGTATATTGTAAAGCATAACTTGTAGAACATCAGCTCCTACCCATTATCCCCACATACCCAACAAACTAAGACTAAGAAATCCAAAACCAGCTTGCAATCCCGGCCCCAAATGACCCGTTAACAGATCAACAGTTAGTAGCGTTGCATGATCGACCTTTTGTATGCGATCGGAGGACCATACCAAATTCTCTCTTCGAATCCTTCTTTGCTTTCTTTCGCTGAATGATTTGCCAGCCCTCCTCCAACCTTGCCGCTTTTTCCTACCAATCCAAAGCTTTGTCTCGAGAGTACATCCAATCATCCCTTCCTTTAAAACATACACGTTGCCCTTGCTCTTTCTCCAACCATAGCCCCTCCTCTTTCTCTTGAGGTCTAACCAGCCCACCTTTCTCCCTACATTTAGGAGTTTCCGTTCCATTCTTGGAAATGGTATCCTTATCCCTATCATTCAAAACAGCTCTATTCAAATTACCTTTCTTGCTCCCTTCCACAGACACTGATATATCATCCGTACACCCTTCCTAAATCACATCATCTTTACTTTTTTGTTGGTTCTCTTTACCTACTTGAATCTCCTAAGACGACTTTGCTTGAGATTGAACCTCACTGCTATGACCATCCTCATCAACATTTTTTACAAAAACCATTTGATCTTCCCCCTGTTTCTCCATTGTATAATGCTGAGCATTCACCTCTTTCCACCATGAAGCAGATTTTTTCTTCCTCTTGCTTCTAACACATTCTGCCACCACATGTCCAGTTTGGTAGCAAACTCTGCATCTAAAGGGCACACCTTCATAATCCAGAGGTTGGACCCAGCAGCCCTTTGAGGTTTTTAGCCGAATCACTTCAGGGGGCACCTTAGATACATCCATTTCAACCAAGATTCGGGCATATGTTGAATGTAAAATATTTGAAGACCCCTCATCCACCATTAAGAAGCTTCCTAGGGTATTTCCCACAGCGTCCAAGCAGGACTCAAGCCAAAATTGGAGAGGTAAGTTAGGCAACCTCACCCAAATAGGAGCCCTTTCAAAAACTTCACTAGAAAGATTAAAAGCTAGGTGCCATGGCTTGAGCATCAAAGTGTACATATCATCCCATTCCCAGTGATAATCACACAATATTTTATTTTTATCCCGTTCTTTTTCAAAGACAACAATAAAGAAACCTCTTGACATCAAGAGTAAATTTGAACATACCCATCTATATTTGGCTTCCAATATGTATAAATCCAATGATGAAGCTCAGCCAGGCTTGGCCAGAAACCCCTAAACTTTCCAATAAGCCCCAGCCCAGAGAAAACTCTTTCATTAAAAACCACCTCTTTTTCCAGCTCCTCATTCAGTTCAACAGTGACTGATTTGTTTAAGGGATGATTCACTAAAATCCTCAAACCCCCTTCTGGAAAGGACTCCACAGATTGTTGACCAACAAAATCCTGCACATCTTCACTAGTCACACTCGCCAACATCTTCAAATCCTTCTCAGAAACATTTCTCCCAACAACATCAATACTCGGGTGAATTCCATTCTGAAGGCTCTGAGTGACTTGACCGCCATCGATTTGAAAAGAACCACCACCATTTTAAACAGAGGACAACTCAACATGAAGGTTCTAAGTAACCCGTCCATCCTTTTTAGCAGAACGGTTCCCCTCAAGACCACAACCCCCCAGCTTGCTCTTTTGAGCTGCATGCAATGGAGTTGAGCCAAATAGAACCCTCACGGTGCCTTCTTCCTAGTTTGGACCGTTGGTGCCCTCCTGCAGTCAACTGTTGGCTCCCATGCTCTCGAGATCTCCCAAATTTTCTTAATATCATGATAATTTTAATATACAAATTTCTCACATGTAATAAAAATCTTAAAATGTAAAAATACATACATATATATATAATTTAAATTTGTATTTCTAATTATTATATAAATTTGTGGTAGAGATCACAGGCATTGACATAATACGTGTTAAGCAATAAATTATGTCTTGTTCTTTTACTCTTTCATTTTGAATATTTTTTTTTTTATTGTTGTAATACAATGTCGTAATATTTTATTTGGCTTGCTTTGCACATATGTTGACCTATCTTTGAACCCATGACTTTAAGCATCATAATCTTCACAATAGTCACCCTCCTAGAGTAGATCACAAGTGTGAATGTATACCTTGGACTAGATTTCACTGTGCTCCTATCCCATTGTTTCAAATTTCAAATTCTCTAATGCTCCAAGGTTGACACTTTTATATATTGATCATTGTTTGTTGATTTTTGTGTCAAAACATTTCAAAGTGAGTATTTAAGATGTCATATTTAAGGATAGTCCTAGATCATTAATTATTAGGAGATAATATTATTGAATCATTTGAGATTCTTATTGCATATCAAACATTTTAGAGCTCTTGTCTAATTAGTGCATAATTGCTTGGCCAGCTTTTACTTATTATACATTGATAAAAGGGGTTGACCTTGTAAGTGCCCAAAAACATAAGGGCCAACATGGTGAGTCAAATGATGACACAAATTCTCAAAAGATAACATGACATTTAAAAATAAAAAAAGTGACAACTGGTTCGTGTTTCCAAGTCAAAAATTTGCTTGCCAAAACTCTCAATACTTGGCTTTAGATGTCTTTAGTATTTCTCCTCACTCTTTTAAGTGTTTTCCTATAATTTTGTGTCTTAAAACTTGTGTTTTTCCCACTTTGATGAATTTAAAATAGCTTTTCCACCTTTAAGTGAAATTTTTGTTGTTTATTTGTGTGCGTAATTCTTACAAACTTAAGTTTTTTTAATCAATCCCATTTCATTCAATGTATGGGAAGTCTTAATAACACCATTTCTAGGCGAAAGCGGTAATATGGAGGTGTTGGGTATTTCTACCCTTTTTCTCCCTAATTATATATTCTTTTCTTTTTATTAAAGCCACAGTGGCTAGAATATTGTTTCTAATGTCTTATGTTCTGCTCTATTGTTTCTAATATCTTTTGTTCTGCTCTCCTATAGGTCAAGATTCATCATCGGGAGTCCCAGATAGCGGTGGCTAAGGAGTGGGAAACATGGTGTTCTTATATTTTTCTATCGGCGTAACCCTTGCACCTCTTCTGGTGCAAGTGCTAGTTAATAAAGAATACCTTATGTTGCATTAAAACATCCAAGGAAAGGAGTATATATATATATATATATATATATATATATATATATTTTACAAAGAAAATTCTAGGTATAGTTTAAGCAAGTTGATAATTTAGTCACTTGAAATGTGATGCAAGAAAAGTTTTGATTTGGGTAAAATAAAATATGTCCTTAATATTTTTTAACCATTTTAGATTTAATTCAAATTTTAATAAATGATAACGAGATTTAGATAATCATGTATTTAGTGTGTGCACCCATGATTTGCATATTTGCATAGTTGATCTTGAGTTGTTGAATTGTTATTCCAATGGTGTTAAAATGTTATTTAAGTTTAGTTTTGACTGGATAGCTTATTCCTTGCATGTTCATGAGATTATTGTTAAAATTATTGATTTCATTTCTAATGAATATACATTGAATAGATAACTTGGAAAGGTAAGATAAATTGAAGTTGTTCCTCCACTTATAATGCATCTTTTCTCTCGGTATATCTCAACCTTAACTCTATCTGATCTTGAATTTACCTTCACTAATAACTTTAGATGTCCTATTTGATTTTAATTTAATGGTTTAGACAAATAATCAACACTAATGTCTATTTGGGTTAGGAATATTAAACTTGTTGTCATGAGTCTTTCTAAAGATTTGAATAGTTGTCCTTAAGTAATGATTACATTTGAATATGGTTTTTCTTTGTTTTCTTTATTTCATGGGATAATGATGTACTTATATAGAATTCTAATTGCTTATTTAGCACAATTTTTAATACTATGAATTAAGCAGATGTCAAAGGGAGTAGTGAACACCTTTTCAACTAATGATATTATTGTTGTGATTTTCAATCACAATAATATCCTCTTTAGTTAAGATTTTAGATGATATGAATATTATCAATACTAACATTATGAGTAACATCAATATTGTATTGTTGGATTTTCATGTAAATATTGGAGGTGAGATCTAAATTGGTAAAATAACAATAATAGTAAGTTTATAAGTTGCTATGAATAGTGATGTTAAGTAAATTTAGAGTTATATGAAGGGTAATATCATATATAGATATTGTGGGTAGAATTAACTTGGTATTTATGAGGATGGGTTTGAGAAGTAGAATATTAATTTTGTGTGTTAAAGGTAACATTATTATAATCATTACTTATCAAGGAAATGGTAGTGATGATGTTAGTTATGTTATTGGGTGTAAATATAAAAGGGTCCATGTTAAGAATAAATGTAGATATAATGTTGATGTGAAAATTACTAAAGATATATGTTACTAGGTGTATTTAATCTCTACCTTATCATTATTAAGTTCCTATGTTGTGTGTAGTTAATAAATATTGGTGTTCATGTGAGTTTATTAAAAAAAAATTGGTAGTTGTGTATTGTTTAGTTGTGTAAAAGTTGGGGCATGATAGGTTATGTCTGACATGTACCATTTTCTCAAAAGGAATGATGTCTCTTGTGAAAGGAAAGAGATGTGCATTTGAACACCTAGATTGCATGAGGCTACTTATCCTAATTTTAATGAAACTATCAATAGTTTGAGTTGGAAGAAGGAATTATTGTTAACTCATCTATTGAAACCAAAGATAAATAATTACATCATAATTATCGTTTGTAGGACCATTATTACCAAATCCCTCTTCATGAGGTCATCAAACCATCTCATGTTATTCTCTGCCAACTTAGGGCCTTTAGAAATGACTATTAGCATGTGGGAGGATATCATCACATTTAATCAAAGCAGTACAAAGGTATCTTCTAGTTACTTTTCTTGGGAAGGGTTATCGTCTTATTTATTCATTCTGGGTACTTTCAAACCTTTCATTCACTCTTCTCTTTTCTACCATCTATGCATGAGTTCTTAGCTTCCTCTGCTAAAGAAAATGGGTGGGGATAGGGTTAGGACTTAGCTAAGATCTTGTGAGTAATTTCATAGAGATGCCCTTGTGTGGAATATTTGTGTTGAGGGTGGCCTTGCTCTACTCATGGAAATTCTAAATGGCCATGATGAAAACCCATCAATCCAATTTACAAATGGTTGGTGCAATCGCTAGGTTAAGCTGGGGGAATCTCCTTTAAGGTTAGTGAGAAGGTTATTGCTAAGGTGATTGGGCTCTCTTGCAGTAGGAAAAAGTTGAAGAAGCACACTAAGGTCTAGGATGTGGACAACATGCATCAATTCTTCAAGGAAAATGAGCAATCCATCAAGCTTCATGTAGGCTATGACGGAAGCAAATTGTTGATGCCATGGGACTAGGTTTTTCTTGTGCTCATGAAATATGTTACTCTTGAGGGTAGATGTCTTTTTTTCTACTACTACCACATGCCTCTTCTTAACCACTTTAGGCACCACCTTCTTATTAGCTTTCCTCTTTTCCTCCTTTTGTCTCTTTAACTCTCAATTAAGGATGTTGTCAAGCTCGCCACTAGAAATCCTAAAAAAGTCCTATCCCTTTACACCAAGGGCTTATCCTGAGGCTTTACCACTTTCACCTTGTGCTCTGTCCCCTAAATCCCATTCGTGTGACCCTTGTCAATGAGGAGCTTGAGATAAATCCCCCTACTGAAATCCCCCAAAAACCATCCTTTGCTGATAAATGTAGGTCCAAGTGCAATATCAATCTTTTTGCTAATCAAACTACCCCAGTTACCAACCCCAAACCTATGAGTAAAAAGAAGAAAATAAAAAATAACCCTATGTGGAATCAGAGATTTGTGGTGGTCGAGTTGTGTGAGTTAAAGAACACTTCTATCAAAAAGGCTTGTAAACAAGTGGTGAAGAAAAACTCGGATGTGAAAAAGAAAAACTTTATCTCCTTTTATGTGGAAGAAGCTAATTCAAAGGATAAGGGGAAGCTAATACTAATGATACTGGTGATGAGGATGCCATGGCTGCCAACGAACCTGAAGTTGGTGTGGAATTGGCTAGTGTTAGAAGATCTAATAGGTTGGTTGGTAAACAAAGGCCAGAGGTTATTATAGATGAAATTTCGAGCAACTCTGAACATGAAACCAAACAGGATGACAATAGTGAGAAGACTTTGGAGGATGCAAATGATAACATTTATAGCCTTAGTCACTTCCTCAAGCTCAACAATATGATAATGGAGGACTCCACCCTAGACTCCTCTCCCCATCATCAAGGGAAGAAGGATGCTAGCCATCCCGACCATGATACTATTCATGATTACAATGCTTTTTTAGCTCAAATTAGCATGCTAGAAAGGAAGCTAAATCATCTCACCTGCTTTGTTATTAAGGTGATTCACCACTTTGTTGTTACTCTAGCATCTATGTTGCAGGAGGAGATAAAGAAACATGACCTTGACACTGATCCCAAATCTATTCGAGACAAAAAATATGTTTTCAAATTCCTCATGGAGGAATGGGAAAACATATCTAAGTAGGGGTCTGGGGGTTAGCTCCTGCCTATTAGCTTTGGCATTTTTTAAGTTTTTATGCTATTTATTTGTTGTTTCTACTGTCATTTTTTGTTAATTATGTTATGTTGAACTTCTTCCCTTGTGGCATTTTATGTTAAGGGTACAACACCCTATAAATTATTCTTATATTATCAAAAAAAATTGGACATGTCGAATCATCTCTCTCCAAAATCCAAAAATATATATGCAATATTAAAAAGGCCATTACAATGAATGATTTATAATGTTGCAATATTCATCTAATATCTTACATTCATACCAACAAATGTGGAAAAGGAAAACCCTAATCCAGGGAAAACTTTAGTGGCGGATCTTCACCAATTGGCGAATTCTAGAAATCGGCCAAGTCGAAATTGGCGAATTAATCACACCCAACAGGGTGTCCAAATCGCCCAGATTTTATGAATTATTGGTCCAATGCATGTCCATTCGCCAATGATTTATTTTATGAGGCATATTTAAGCAACAAATTTTCCATAACAAACTACGCGTTTCAAATGGACCAAATAATATTTTCACCTGGAATCCCGAAAGCATGTAATAAAACATCTACATATTTGCCAATACTATTAAAACAACATTGTATCAGGACCCATTTCACCAATTAAAATTTATAAATAGTTGCTTATGAGGACCTATTTTTCCAATAACATTAAAAAATAATTACATTTGAGGACACATTTTGCCTTGAAAATTATAACGTATTATTGTAAAAGCACACGAGATTCGCCAAATTCTTAATATACCATTTAAAAATCTCATGGAATTTGCCAAATATGGATTGATATAAATACAATCGAAACTATCATTTATTCTTACACATTTTGTTCAGTTCTGAGGTTCTACTTATCGATTCGAAAGTCAGTGAAAGCCAAAAACATAGACTTAAAGGTGAGTGATCATTTCTTCATAGTGTTATTAGTTATAATAATAAGATTTCTTTATCTCTTTTCCATTCTTGCTTCAGTCTTAAAGATGATATTGAGTAGGGAATGAGATCTATATTCTTTGTCCTTCTTAAACAAGAAGACATTTTTTTCTAGCTTTTATTCAAAGTGAGAGATCAATATGTCGAGTAGCAAGGGTAAGACTCCTTAGGGTAGTGAAGAGACTGGGAGGCCATCAAAATGCCCAAAACGTAGAGGTACCATACAGTCTTACTTTGGAATTGGCAAGGCTTCTAATCCATCAGATCAAGATGGAGCTACATCATCAACTCTTCCACCAAATATTAATGAAGAAGGCATTCACAATACCTCACCACCACCGGAAGGTCAAGGTGAGATTGTCATTGAGTGAAATCAAAATGTATCAAATGAGGATGGAAATACTGCAGAAGATGTTCCAAGGGATACCCTAGTTAGCCAAAATGAGATAATTGACTTGGATGAGGATGATGTTGGTAGCAAGAAAAGAAAAATCAAATAAAAAATGGGGCGCGAATGGAAAATGACAAGGAATTTTCAACTTGGTTGGTTGTCAAAGTACCCATTCATTGTACCAGTGGGGAAAGCAAACAATATTGAAAGTGTAATAGAGGCCAAATGTATGATTTGTAGTTGGAAATGTGGAAGAGACAAGATGTTGCAGCTAAATCTTGACACTATAGAAAAGCATATTGGTAAATTTTGTGAAAAAAAAATCATAGACAAAAAGGAACAATCAGTCGTATAATGGAAATCAAAGGAAGAATGTCTTCATGTTAGGTATGTCGCAAAATATGAAGAGCATGACCAAAGAATGTCGAAGCTTGCTGCATGTCAAGGTACACTTGAGGATCAATTTGGAAAAGCAATGGAAGCAACAAATCTATCAAAAACTATTCAGATGAGTGTTGTTTTTCATATTTTGTCCTGAGGGAATCCTATGACAGACTACCCAAAATATTCTATTTTATTATCTTATTTGGGTGCACCTCACTTTCCCTTCTCACATTGGTCAGTAAATGCTGGATGGGAATGGGAAAATTGTCTTGCTGTAGTGGAAAGGAAGATTTAAAGGAGAAAGTAAAAGAGTCAAATTTCATTGCATTATCTTTGGATGAAGTTACTGAGGTAGACAATACTTCTTAGGTCTGTATGCATTTGTATACTGTAGAACGACATGTTTTCCAAGCTCATCTTCTCTTTGTTCATAAAATGAAGGATAGTTCAACATCGCAAAATCTATTTGAACTAGTCAAGAAATCTTTGAATGAAATTACAGGTATGGATGAGTTGACAATTGCCAAAAAGTTGGTGTGTGTAGGAGCTGATGGAGCTGCAGTGATGCAAGGTCAAAGGAGCGGTGTTTGCAAAAAGTTACAAACTACTTGTGCACCATACATGTTTGGCATTCACTGCATGGCCCACATAATGAATTTAGCATTCAAAATTGTAAGCAAGTTTCCTACAGTATCAAAAGTTGAAAATCTAGTCCGCGAGATCCACACATACTTCTGCCGAAGTCCCAAACGTTTCACAGAATTTCAAAATTTTGTTGGGGGAATAACACCAAGAAACAAGCTTCTCAAGGATTTCGATACCAGATGGATCTCCCTGCATGGACCAATGCAACAAGTTCTTTCAGACTATCAATTCTTAATTGGAGTGATGTACGAGCATCACAGCACAGTAGACAAAGCTGCTGACCTCTTACATAGGTTAAGTGATATAGACACACTCTTGAATTTAGCTAGTATTCTCCCCATGCTAGATGTGATGAACAATCTTGTGAAGAAATCCCAAGACAAAACTATGTATATTTATGAATATGCCAATCTACGTAAACATACATGCTTGGCCCTTGATCATCTATATCTAGATCTAACACAAGAAGGCCCAAATTATTTCATGTCGCGAAGAATTACTGATTTGAATAATCTTGATAATTATTTAGAATTTAATGCAAGTGGGCACTTAAGTATTTGTGTACGTGGATATGAGATACCAATGTAACATTGTAAGACAGGTAGGCGCTCTAGCAAAGAAGTAGTTGTTAACGAGGAAGATTTTAACAACATTGTTAAATCTGTTAGTGATAATTTGAAGGAAATTGCAAAATATATCTCCTCAAATATTCATGAAAGATTCCCTCGACATGAAATACTTGAAGCCATGGGTATTGTGTATCCTCAATTTTGGGTAAACCAAGATAACCCAAAATATTTTCATGACAAAGTAAAAATATTGATCGAAATATTTTCGAAAAGTGTAACATACAATGAGTAGACAATAGAAGGAATTTTAAATGAAGCTAAGCTTAGACAACAATGTAGGAGTTTTGCAATAGCTATGAAGGACCAATATAAATCCATGGGCACAGAGAAGGCCTTTGAACTGGGATCAATAAAAAAGGTTTGGAAAAACTTAGGTCAGAGTGAAATATTGAGTGATTCGATATCAGAATATTTCAAACTTGTTGATTTATGTCAAACAAATGATATTGGGGTCGGTGGAGGATGAGAGAGTTTTCAGTACATTGACATTTTTGAAATCAAAGTTAAGAAACAAACTAGACAAGAATTTGGAAAATTGCTTGAGGATGAAAGGAACCGCGTATAATGTCAAAAAAATTTTTTGAAAGGGCATTCTCAATCTGGAGGTCCACATGTGAAAGAAGAGGGACTGGGTTGTGCAAAACTCCAATTCCAAATGCTGGTATTGGTGGTACTGGCAGTGGTAGTGGGACAGGGACATTGACATTGACACACACAATGAATTTGAGACACACAAGACAAAAACTGAATCAAGACGACTCTTTTACTTTATCTCAAGATGAACGTCAGTTTGAGGACCCTGACTCCGTTTGGGAAATGGAAGAGAATTGGCAGCTTTTACGTATTTATACTACACTTCATGAATCAGTTTCCATTGTTCCAAACTGTAGTTGATGATATTTTATATTGTATTCAATGAAATTGTGAATCATTGCACTTCATGATATTTTATTTTATATTGCACTTCATGAATCATATTCCAAACTGTAGTTGATGATATTTTATATTGTATTCCATGAAATTGTGATATTTTATATTTTATATTGTATTCCATGGTATTGAATTTGATATGTGATTATGCATCATTTTTAAAGAACAACACTTATCACACTACTTATAAATTCCTATTGCATGTCCATTCACATAATCTTTGATAAATAACTGAAAGGAATATTAATCCATTCCTTGAACAGAAGCTTACAGTTCAATATCCATAACTTATAAGCTAACAGAAGCTAACAGAAGCTAACAGTTCAACATAAATAACTTATAAAGGCATCCGCACAATTTAAACAATAAAAGCTTAAACTACCAAATCACCTAAATTATATTGAGAAACCCTTATGCATCCATCACCATAAAACATTTATTCACAGATAAACATTCCACAACAATAAAACTAACCAGAAATCTATCATTCCAATAATGGATAATCCACTGGCAAACTACTCAACAAAAGTAGAATAAATCCACACACCATAACTCAAAGATTACGTATGCATGAACTTCACCATTGTCTTTCTATATTGAAATAACAAAAAAGCAGTAAAAATAGAAGAGATTTTTTTTGTTCTAATGAGTAAAACAAAGTTTGCCCAAAAGATCCCCTGGCCAAGCATCGACCCCCATATTTAAAGATTACAAATTGTCTTGATAACGGTTTCTTGAAGACAACCATTTTAGAAATTAAAATAAAAAGTCTTTGAAGTATCAAGAGAGCCAAATTAAAGAAAATAACATAAAAACTAAAAACTAATCAGTGTTCCTAGCACCGACTCTTTCGCTTCCAATTATTTCCACCTCCTGCTGCTCCAATAATGTTTCTTGTGCCTTTACTCTTTGCTTGTATTCCCGGTACTTGGTGACAATTGCAGTGATGTTTTTGCTTCCTGGAGTTGTGGTGATTTGCAGCCTTGTCCTCCATTTTGAAAGTGCATGGTCTAACTTAGCTAGAATTTCATAGATGTTGTCACTTTCTGCCTTAAATGCACTCATATAGGTCTGTAGGTTACTCAATTTTCTGAACGAGTTTCCAGTGGTTGTCTTAGGATCACCTACTTCTTTATGATACACCTCTTTAAATTCCCTTGTTATGTCTACAATATCCAGTACCTTTTCATCAAACTCATTCGTGAGGTCCACTTCAAGAGCATTGAAGTTCTCCTTGATCTTCACCAATATGTCAAAGTATTTTTCTAACACTTTATTGATTTCCTTGATATAATCTTCATATACTGACAATTTTCAATCCAATGAATCATACCAACTAGGATCAATTTCTCTAGGTTCATCCACCAATTTTTCTTTTATTAACAAAGTGCGCTCCATAGAGAGTAATTCTGCAATTTCCCTTGAAATAAAAAATGTGCTACCATGTTCTCTCCTAATCTATTGGAGCTCAGCTACCGGTTCCTTTCTTTTATCAAACACATTAACATAGAATTTCCTAAATTTACTAATGTAGAAAATGCCATCCTGATAAAGCCCTTCTATCCATTTGTTGGCAGCTTTAGCATAACCTAAATTTTTCTTGACCCATTGCCCAGTGTCAGAATCAATACCATGAACATTTGAGCTTGAGGCTTCCTTAGTGGTCAGAGTCACAATTGATGAAATAAAATTTCTTAAAGAAAGAATATGAGATTGCAACTGAAGGTTCTCCTTTTTATGTTATTTTTCTCTTTTGATCAATGCATTAACAGAGTAATCAACATGATATACATCACCTTCTAAAGTAGATGGCCCCATATCAACATGAGTAACCTTGTAGTCGGATTCTATTATCCCATTTTTGTTTAGGTCCTTTTCTGGATCAACAATCTCCAATAGTTGATGCCCAAAACTGGAATCAGTGACAATTCATGACATCCTCTTAGCCTTTTTGGGCTTCTGGTGACCCTGCAGCAACATGGCAACTGTATCTACTTCAATTGTCATTGCAGGAATATTCTTTCTTTTCTTCTCGACTGCTTTCTTTAACCATGTTGGGGAAGATACCACTAATACAATGTCTCTACTTTCAACACTTACATTTTCTTTCTTTTTTTCAATTGATTGAACAGAAATAGAAGTATCTCGTACTGGAGAAGGGGGAACTTCAAATAATGTGGGAAAAGAATTATCATCAATTATTTGTTGAAAAATTCCCTCAGAGTCTGTAGGCACTGGCTTTTCTTGACTAGCCTTTTTCTTAGGTACCGAGGGTACTCTATCCTATTCACAAATTGATTTTAGCTTGGCCCCAGTGTCTTCTGGCTTCTCGCCATCTCCTCTTGACTGTGAGCCAATGCCAGATGGCCTAATTTACTGCTTTCCAGCTGATATATTTATGCCAAAGGCCTGTACAATCCCTTGCTCTTTTCTCTGTGAAACTCTTTGCTCATGGGGAGAACCCACACTTTGGTGTCATTTTCCATTCAACTAGTTTGAAGTTCTTCTCAAAACAGGGGCAGAATGGACCATTCATTCTGAAACTTCATCCTTCATGACCAATTAATTTTATACAAGGGCTTAGCAACAGAGGCCCGATATTCGAGATCAATGATCACCGAGTCTTCTTGTGCATCTTCTAGAATATTGAAAGAAATAACAAAAGCTTGTATTTTCCTTAGGGTCAATCCCATGAAATTTCTTCTATACACCTCGACTTCATCTGTATAGTCTTCCCAAAAATCTTCAATATCAGGGTGATGTTCATAGCTGCCAACTCAATACAAATTTTGCTTAACATAACCCTTGCTATCAAAATTAGTTCTCATGGGCAAACACTGAAAATTGAATTCATTCAGGGCTTTCTCCACACCCCTAGCAATATTATTACTTTTTCAAGAAAATGAAGGCATGGACAATGGAAAAGCATACCCCTTCTTTCCCATGTTTGAATATTTAACATTTACAACGGCCATCTGCCGGCAAACTTCAAGAAAAACCAAGAAATCACTTGGGTGACAGGGAAATTTCAATGGAGCCTTCTCAAAACCTCCAATTCTAATATAAGTAAATTTGTTGAACTGAATGTCGAAACTTCCAAACCTCAATACCAGAGCAGTTGCTTCAGGTGAAACCCAAAGCTCAAGTTTTCCATCAATTCTTCTAACAATTTCTATTAAAAATGTGTCATTGACGCGGCAGAAATTCCTCATTCCAACTCCTTAGTGAGTTGTGGAAAAATTCTATACATAGGCGTGTCCGGCGTCAGAGACCTTTGCGGTTCCAACCCTACTCGAACAACCTCTTGAAAGGATAGAATGTAAACCAAGTATGAGCACATGTGGAAGGAAACTGTTTGCTAAAAAAATATCAATTGCTCATTTAAATGATAACTAATAATCTCAGCCCAGTCAATGAATTTATTTTCACTACAAATCAACAAAATAAAATGGCACATCCAAAATTCAAAAGAGTATGAATATGCATTACAAACCACACAATGTAGTAAGGTGATAGCATCTGAAATTTCATCCTTAAAATGAACCCTTTTAAGCTTTGAGGGCAACTGATACTTACCCTTTTTCTCGGACTTCAACCAATTCTTCGCAATCGAATTTTTGCACCATTCCTCATTCATTCTGAAAAACTCGTCACAACAGCTATAGACATTTCCTTTATAGTTTCCCTCTCTAGAATGCTTAATGCGCGAGAAATGACTTCAAGAGTAATTCTTGCAATGACTGACCCATCCACAACTCTAATTTCCTGAGTCTTTGGAATGTAGCCCCTTGCACATGCAATCACTAGGTCGATGCTTTGTACAGCCTCAAGAAAACCTCCCACATGCGCCGAACCGCTCTATAGAATTTTTTCTTCCAGTGGTGTTCTCTTACTTTGCTCCAGGCGCACCAAAAACTCCTCCAAATTGAGGTGCCCAATTTCAGTTTTCCTCACGCTAGACCAGTGATTTTGAATTCCACTCTACATGAGCGCATATTTGTGAAGATAGAATGTTTGCACGTGAGAATTACTAGCATTGGCAAAGAATGAGAATGCAGACTAAATGACTTAGTAAAACTTCGCCACCCACTTATGCCATTATTTTGATAGGACGTTCATTAAATGTGGCATTCAATTTCATTCCTCAAAAAGATAGCCTTTAAATTTGCATGCTTTTTGAAATTCCTGAAAAGACAACTCAAGGATAGTCCATATAATCAAGGAAATGACTGGTATAATCTGTCAAAGGAAAATGTGACATGTGTACATCTTGGCCTGAAGCTTGTTTTGCTCCCTTATTTTGAGTCTATTGTCTCTCTAGCTATAACATTTTACATGAATTATTAATGAAATTTGATCAATGATATTTCATTAATCTTCTTTATCATTACGCATTGATGTATGTTTTAACTCTGGCTTTGGTTTAATGAACCAGTTAAAGTACCTTAATTAAAGCATGAATTCATATAAATGTTTAGTGGATCTAATAAGTAGTCATGGAGTTTGAGTATTGATGTGTGAATTGTAATGCAATTTCACTAAGAGTATGTATGCCTGGAATTAAAATCACCTTATAGTTCATATTTTAATTGTGTTAAAAGTAAAACTTGAACATGTACCTAGTGATTCATCACTCAACTCAATGCTTAATAACATATTAACAATAGTATTAGTAGCACATACAACAATGAACATCAACAATCATTTAATGTGTATCTAGTAGTTGAAACCACTAGCAGAATTTTTCTTCAAATGATAAAATAAATAATACAAATAATTGAACATCAACACATTATTGGAGTATGAATTTGAGCTTTTTTATTGATTTTCACATGAAGGAATACATAGAGGCATTGGCAATGCAAAATCTTCCTCAAAGACAACTCTGCACAGAGCTGAGTTGGAACTTGGAAACTCGTATTATCAAAAATCAAATCATCGTATCACCTTTTCTAGCAACTTCCACTATTCAGGTGGTGGAATTGTCATTTGTTCTAACTGATGTTGTTTGACTTGAAGATTTGTTAACAATTCATGATTGAAATTGAAACCTGTCTTGGATTCTTCATTCAATTTTGCATTCAAGGTTAGCAATGGTTCGATGGAATCCAAATAGTTCACCACATCTGGGTTCTGAGGAAACTAGTCCAAATCAATCTTCCTTGCAGCCTCCATCTTCTTTCTGAAATCATTCTTTCCAATGAATTGCTCATTTGTGTCAAAAGCCTCTAGAAAACCAAGCTCTATGAAGTTCCTTACCTTTTCATCCACCTTCTTCATCTTTTTTGCAGCCAAATGCAAATATTCATTTGTTTCATGCATTCTCAAACACTTTTCAATGATAGATGACAATGACATTGATGTAGCAAGCCAATTAGTAATCCCTTTTGATTTCAAAACATTGTCACTGGCTTTGTAGACTATTTGTTGAACTTGATTTGCAGATTTCTCTAATGCCAGTACATTATTTTTGTCCACAAAATATTTGTTGAGCTTCTTATAATGTTGTATGATAACATCAATCAATTGAAACATGTCACACAAATGATCAATCCTCTGCAATATTTCATCCCAGATATTTTATTTCATATGCCTTATTGTTTCTCTACAAAATGCAGATAACTTAATTTGGCAAGACTTAATTTCAGTTTTTGCTTCCATAAGCTCTGCCTCCAATCTTTCATTTCTTTTTCTGTCTTTCTCCAATTTTTTCTCCCACTGTGCATTTCCATTCACAATGCTTAGTCTTAATTTTTCTAAAGTGTATTTTTCCTCATCATATTTCTTGTTGCTCTCATCTAGCCTTTGCTTCAGTTCATTCACTTCTCTCTCATTTTGTTTATCCTCTTTGCTTGTTGATGTAGAGGCAGATTTTTTTATTCTTTTTTCTAATTCATTGCTCTTGTTATCTACTGCTTTCCTCTTTGCTTTCTCATTTGCTAGGTCTACCTGTAACTTTTCTATTTGAGTCTGCAACCTTTTTTTCTCTCTATCTTGATTTTGAAATGATGTGTACACCAATTCATTGTTCTTCTTTGATACATTAATTTTGTCAGTATTTTTAAGTCTAGAAAAATCTAATTAAATATTGTTCACTTGGAATTCAAATCAAGCCATCTGATTTGTTGGTTTGTTTTGAACTGTGGGAACAAGAATTGTGTACTCCATGATTTCTTTATTTGTGTCAAATATGGATAATACCATGGTTGTTGTAGGCTCTGAAGTTACAACAGACACACTCTCCATTAGTTGCTTCTTTTCTTTTTTATTCAAGTTTGATTTCTTTTTAAACTCTTCAATGTAATCAAAACCTAGGGATGCAGAAACAATGGAATGCTTGAATGATGAAGGAATAGGAGTACTTGTAGTTGCTAATGATGTTGCAGCCACACTAACTGGCAGTGGGGGAGTGCCTGGAAATAACTCCTTTGTGGTGGATCCACTGGTAGTGTGACTTGGACCTGTCAAAATCCTTTGCCTCTTCTATATGCCTTGATCACCTGGTGTTTCTGTGGTATCTTTTATTGTTGTCCTCTTGTGTGTAATTTGTTTTTGTAGCACATGTTGACCACTACTAGTACTACTACCCATACCATCACCACCAAAGGCAGTGCCAGGTGCACTAAGCTCTCCACCATGGGCATGTCCTAGTTGTGATTGTATCTGACCATGAGGATGAGGATTTGAAGCTCTAACAAGTTGACTTGTATGCCCATGGTCTACTTTTTCACCTCCAAGCCCAAGGCTAGATTTATCAACTGGTTTTCTATGCTCTACATCTATTACCGTCCAAGGGCCTTGTCTTTGGGACCCTAAAGGACCACCTTCATAACCCATTTTTTCAACTATGGATGCTCCTGAAGCATATGCTTCTTTTGTGACCTCACTTAAACCAAGTTTGAAATTGACATGGCTTTTTTTTCCCCTATTATCACCACATTCATCATCAGTTTCTTTATCTTCATATTCATCGGGATGCTCTATATTCCACAATTTGCTAAACTCATGATCTTCTTTGTTATCTCCATACTCTGCAAGAGCTCTTGGATCACCTAGCTCCTTCCTTATAGACCAAAAGGAAGTTATTTTTATCGTGACCAATTTTTATCTGTAACTTCCTTCTCTAGAGAATCTGGCATTTTTACTCTACTAGATGGTTTATTACTTTTTTCATAAAAATAGTTGTACCTCCTAATTGTCTTTCGATGCAATTCCATAATTTCTGCTAACAATTGTTCAAAAGAAATACCATTCTCAACAACACTTTTCTCCATTGCAATTTTTACCTCAACCCAAGAATCCTTGTTTCTCAAGTTTTCAAGCAAGGGTTTACTTTGATGTTGAACTCTACTTGCAACATTCCTATTGGCCACAATCATTTCTTTAATGGTGTCACATGGATCATACTGCCAGTGATAGATAAGATCAAAAAAAAAAAATCAAAAGATTAAGTGCCACACTAAATGCTTTTCTCTCGAATGTGAACCCTCCACATGAAAAAGGTAAAGAAGGAAATAAGGTATTCTTTTGCTAACCGAAAAAGTGTAGTTCATCAGTACTCTGCATCTTCCTTACATATTCCAATGCAAAAACCCTTTATGTCACATGTATTGGAAGTTTGTATGGTTGTACTCTCGATCCATAAAATATTAGCACATTATATTCTTCCATTAAGTACCAATCAACCAATTGTATTTCTTTTCCTAGTTGAATGCAGTTTCTACATGACAAGCAATCTAGGCATTGGAGTGTTTGTAATTGCTTGATGCAATGGAGCCAAAAATTAGTCTACAAAATGACTATAGTTCCTTCGAGAATCATGGATCCTTATCTCAGTGGTCCATTCATATACTGGAGTCATTTTATTTTCCTCAGCATTACTATAGGGTTGAATCTGAAGCTTGTTGGTCTGAAACATTCCTCTAAATTTGAATAGAAAAAGATAGCACAAGTAGGTTGTGAACCTAAATGTCTTGGTGGAACCTCCTTTAATCATTAAAAATTGTTTATGCATGGATTCTACAATGTGCTCAATAAAATTATATTTGACATGTGGAACACCATGATGGATATTATATACCATTTCAAGGAGGCTTGCACCCACTTCCAAATTTCTATCCAGTCCGAGGTAAAATGCTAGCATGGAAATAGTATCTTGAACCCATGGTTTAAAAATATCCAAATCATAAGGAGGCTTATGATCACCTTTCAATTTGTTTCTATCCTGAACTATTTTATTTAAGAAAGATTTTTTCTCCATTTCATCCACTGCTTCATAATCACTAGCAAGCTTTTCTAGGTCAATGTGGACATTTCCAAATTCCCCGGTTGTAAACCCCAACACTTTTCCAAGTTCTTTTGCATTAATGGATAACAATTCTTCTTTGATATATTTATTAACAATTACTCTTTTGTTATCATCATAATTTTGGGCATAGACCATGATAAATTATGGGTAAGGGAAAACCTCATGTAACATCATGCACCCTAATCCAATTACCCACGGTGCACTGATACTATTAACTTGAATTTTCTTTGCAACCTTATTCTGAGATGAAAATATAAGTTCCAAGGTATGCCTACCATAGGTTTCAATATCATAAATATCATGGTATTCATCAGTGAAGCCTGGGGTTTTAAGCAATTTTGCATAATGTATTTTTTTATCCAACATTGCTCTAGTGGTACTAGTGGTAGACATGCTTATACAATGTGAAATTGTGAATTCCCTATTAGTCCTCCTTAATTTTTCTTAATTCTTAAGTCTCTTAACCCTAAACCCAAACTTCAAAGTTTGAAAAAATAAGATTTTAAGAAACATCAAATGATGAAACGTAGCCTCAGGAATTCTTTCACTTACCTTATTTTGATTCTTGAAAAGATTAATACTGACAGTCGTGGAAACTGGGTTATTGGAATGGCTTTGTTGGAAGTGGAACTGTGGAACCCAGAACAGGGTGGTACACTGCAATGAGCAAACTAAAGACTGAAATCTCCCCATGTGCTAGCCCTCTCACTTAAAAATAAAATCACTTAGCAGTAGAAAGTTCTTTTTTTTCGAACATTAAAGTGAATGAAATGTCTATGTGTTGCTTCTGGACTACACAATTAGTACATGACTGACAACATTTAAAACAAGTCATTTAGTCCTGCATTGACAACAAATTCTAAACCATTGATCTTTGTAAATCTAACGGTTATAGAGTGATTCCAGAGGTTTAATTTTGAAAGCCTAGAGCTCTATGCATTTCATTTTGGAATGCAACTACAACCATACATCAAATGTTCATCGAACAGTTGAGTAATTTATGATATAAATAATAAACATGTGTTTTAAAGTTGTTTTAAACTTTAATGCGCTAGGATTGACATCAAGGCCAAGGGGTCAGTAACTTAATGTTGCAAAGGACTTAATAAAATGAATAATGATAACGGGAACCAGGGGAGAAGGTCAATGACAAATTAGAAATCAATAACATTTCGATAAACCATAACAAGAGTGACAACTTTTAGTGTATAATGTTTTTTGTCAATTTGATGGCAACTTTCTTTTTTTCATTTGTATTGCTTTATGTTTTTGTTGGCTAACAGATTGGGCACCTTGAGATTTCGCAATTCCACGTCAAAATTATAGGGTAACAACTTTAAACCTGCATGCAATTATTTCATAAATAGATAATACTTAATTTCTTAAAGGAAAAAAAACTGATTTGAATAGATTCATAGACACTAAACTCATAAAATAATTCTTTATTGTAAATGAATAATGAAGAATAACACAACCATTTATTTTATTACAACTGAATTACAATGTCACAATATTAAATGTCTTTTTAAAGATGAGTGGAGCATGGAAGTGCCAAGCTCCTGTTTAGTATAAAAAACATATGTTACTTTACATAGTACAAATACAATTGTAAGCACCAAGCTTCTGTTGGACCACTGGTGACAACGTAATACAAATGTCTCTCTGAAAATAAATGCATGGGACTTGTCAGGTCAACCATGCGCTCTGAAAATAAATGCATGGGACTTGCTTGGTAGGCTATGGGCACTGAAAATAAATGCATGGGGCTTGCCTGGCCAACCATACTGGGGAAAGGGGAGCTGTGAAGATGCGGCCTCCATGCACTGGGATAACACTTATCTCCATCAGAGCTCCTCATCCTGGTTCAAAACCTGTCTAAGAAGTCAGGTCAACCAAATCAACTTCTTTCCAATTCCACCCAGTCTAAACTTGAAGGAAATTGGTTTTTTACTCTGTAACTACATAACTAGAGGTAGGAGAATTTAGAGTATCCCCAACAATACCACATCATCTTCTTCCTGAATCCTTATTAACCATAAAAAATGAAAACCCTTATGATACTATCCACTATCACTATCCCTATTTATGGGCCACTAGTTTCGCTACCAGCCTGATTCACACAAACTAAAAAACTAACTTAATCGATGTAACTTAAGCCTTACATGTATAGTTAAAATGTTTAATTTTATTGACGTTTGGCTACATGCAAACTATACCTCAAGCTGACAAGCTGTAAAAATCGCCAGTGCCACTCAAATTGCAAATGATATGAAATCATTACAAATATGTTTCATTAAAGTTGTGAGCTGTCCAATCAATCACTTTAGATGTTCATATGGCATTAATTGCCGCCTACAGTACGAATACCACACTTTCTTCAAAAAGATTAAGAATTTCAATTAAATGAAATTTTAGTATGTCGAGGCATTGAAAAGAGAGAATGAGTGATGAGCGATGAGCCTTGATCTTGCCACGTGTCTACATCTAACAATTCTAGTGTTATTTCGAAGGTTTCAATTCACAAGTCTAGTGCTTCAAAGATTTACTTCTGCAATGCAACTATAGTCGTCCATCGAAAATTCATTGAACAGTTGTGGTTATATTGATTTGCACTGGCATCTGGCTACATCTATGGAATATCCTTCACACATATTTCCTTCATTACTTTGGTCCAGGGATTGTATTATAAATTATTTTATAAGGTTGATAATTCAGCCTTGTTTTTCCTTTACATCATTTTTGTAAAAAATTCTTAAGTTTTTAAGCCCTGATCCTACATTCTTCCTAGGTGGTCCCTCTTTTAAAACAAACTTTATGCACGTGCATATTTCTACCACTTAAGTTCTTGTATCACTCATCACCAAAATCCTTCAACCCATCGTGTTCATTACCGTGATGAGCGATGAGCCTTGATCTCGCGACATGTCCACATCTAACGGTTCTAGTGTTATTCCGAAGTTTTCAATTCACAAGTCTAGTGCTTCAAAGATTTACTTTCGGAATGCAACTATAGCCGTCCATCGAAAATTCATCGAACGGTCATGGTTATATTGATTTGCGCTGACATCTGGCTACATATATAGAATATCCTTCACACATTTTTCTTTCATTACTTTGGTCCAAGGATTGTATTATAAATTATTTTATAAGGTTTATAATTCAGCCTTGTTTGGCCTTTACATCCTTTGTGTAAAAGTTCGTAAGTTTTTAAGCCCTAGTCCTAGGTTCTTCCTAGGCGGTCCCTCTTTTAAAACAAACTTTATGCACGTGCATATTTCTGGCACTTAAGTTCTTGTATCACTCATCGCCAAAATCCTTCAACCCATCGCGTTCATTACCGCGATGAGCGATGGGCCTTGATCTCACCACGTGTCCGCATCTAATGGTTCTAGTGTTATTCTAAAGTTTTCAATTCGCAAGTCTAGTGCTTCAAAGATTTACTTTCGGAATGCAACTATAATTTTCCATCGAAAATTCATCGAATGGTTGTGGTTATATTGATTTGCACTGACATTTCGCCACTGATTTTTTTTTTATTAGTTTAATATTATGTTTAATTTGCAAATGTTTTTTCTTAATAGGTTTAATTCACCAATGATTTTTTTTTTTGGTTTGAAAAAAAGTTTTAATCACCAACAAAATTATTTTTGATTAAGGAACAAACAGGTTTTGGAGGGGTCCTGAAACCCTTAACAGTCAAATAGTGAAGGATATAACATTAACAGAGCACAAACAAAAACAAGAAGTTGCCCATAAAGAAGAAAACACTAAAAACTAGGGCAGTACAGCCAAAAAACTGACAAAAAACTGCAAAACAGCCAACCCTAGGCCAGGTTCTGGAGGATCTCTGCCTCTTCTTGCTCCAGACTGTTCATGTTAAGTGCAGACTTCTTGATCTCCTGGATGTTGACTAAAGCTTGGTCTGCCTTCCTTTTCAAATTTGCTCTAGTCCTGTTACTCAGCTCCCCACTATCTAGCTGCCCTTCCTCTTTGTCCAAATCAAGAAACACAACAGTCTTAACCTGATAGGCTTTTTCCAAGTTTTTCACCATGGTATACCAAAAAAAATATTTTTTTTGTTTTGAAAACATGTTTAATTTGCCAATGGAAATATTTTCTAGGTTTGAAAATAGATTTTAATCACTAATGAAAATATTTTAGTGGTTTAAAAAAAATTACAATTCACCAAGATTTTCCACGAACTTCTAGCGATTAGAAAAGATTTTCCAATTGAGATTTTCTTTTTCCCAAAAATGAAAAAAAAATTCCACTAAAATTAATATTTTTATCGAGAAGTATACAAGATTCGCTAGGATTTTACACCTTCGCCGAGGGGGGGGGGGTTTCTTAAAGTCATCCCTTCCCTAATCTATGAAGAACTTGTCACACATTATCACTTATAATTTTCCCTAAAGATCTACAAATATTCAAGAAGATATTTAGTCATAAATATTAACTACAAATAAGATACATCTTCATGATTTGTAAAATGAGCTACTTAGCAGGTGACCAAAAATGAAAATTTTGGAACCCTAGAAGATCTTTAGTACTTGTAGTCATGTGGAAATGAGAAATGAAGAACATTTGTTCTATCAAATAAATTGGTATTTATAATATTATATTTGGTCATTAAATCTTTGGGGCAATTTGTCTAAGAATTGGATGTCATTAATGTGGCATGTGTAACAAGTTAAAATCCCATGAAATCTATTAAAATGGTGGTCTATAGATGACATAGAGATAATTTACATTAGAGAAAACCACTACATTCATGGTGGTGTGGTGTTCTTCGTCATCCACCATTAATTATGAACTTCGATTTGCACCCTTGGGATGAACATTTTTTGGGTGGGAAAGCTCAATCTAGTAGTTGTAAGATTCAAATTGGGCATTAATGATATCTTAGGAGGATCTAGGAATGCATGAAGAAAACAAGAGGAAATGTGTATATTGGAGGTAGAATAAGATGTGATAAATAGACATGAAGATTTTGAGTCAAGATAGGAAGTTAGAATTTGATGGAAGAATGAAATTCTAAAGCCTAGAGAAACTCTGAAAAAGAGGTGAAAAGAATGAAGGAATCACCATGGAGAAACACAAGGAAAAGATGCAAGACAAAAAACTAGGATGAGATGTATAGGTTTAAAAATGATGTCTAAAATTCATGTTGAACTCCACGTAAGAGGAAATGAATGGAAAAAGGTGTTGGAAACCTTTTTTTGGATTTCAATTTAGAAATTGACATGTGAACCAAGAAATTGAAATGAATTTTAGAAGTCCATATAAATTCCACATGAAAATGATAGAATGGGATGCAAGAAAAACATGTGGAAATAGATGGAGGAAACAAAGGTAGGAGTAGAAGAATTTCAAAGGTGCAAAGGAATTCTACAAGGAAGGAGGGGGTAAATATACAAAGAAAACCTATGGAATAGGATGAGGGAAGTGGATGAAGTGGAGGAAAAATATCTAGATCCACTTCAGAAGTCTACAAAGAAAAGTAGAAGGAAGTTTGTAGGAGAGGATAGGAGGTGTGAATGTTTGGTGGAATCCCACAAAAGTAGGAAATGAGGAATATAGAAGGGGAATCCGGGAACATGGGGAATCAATGCAAAAATTGACATGGGAAGTAGATGTGGGGGAAAGGGAGGAAATCCAAATCCACTTTGAAAATTCACAAAGGGGAAGAAAGGACACTACAAAGAATGGAGATCTAGAAATGTGATAGATAAGGGGATGTTTTGACCAACAATAGGATTCAACAAAGATGGAGATAGAGGAAAATGGAAGGGGGGGAAAAGCCCTAGCATATACTATAGGAATTCCACATAGGGATAGAGGGGGAAGGGTCATGGGGATAATAGTTTAGATGTCCATAGAATTTTTTTAACTCTATAGAAACACCAAGACAAGAATAATAACAACCCATACTTAGGATTTTTTTAGAGTTTTTAAAACATGATCAAGAAATGGGTGAATTTTTCAATGATCAAGGATTGGGAGTACATCCATGCCAAAAGTATCATGCTAGAGGTATTCCCACATATCCAATTCTAAAAAAATATATAAAGAGATATAAAAATTTGGGGATCAACAATATTAGAGAACTCATGCCACAAGGTAGATGAGCAAAGGAATGACCAAAACCATGACTCCACAATTTAAAATAGTGAAAAGGATTAAGAATTGGGGCTTTCAAATACTAAGGAACTCATGCCAAGATGTTGGAATGCAAATTTCCAAAATCCTGACAAAATAAAGGGAAACAAAGAGGGGTGGAG
Source organism: Sequoia sempervirens (assembly GCA_007258455.2). Classification (NCBI taxonomy): domain Eukaryota; kingdom Viridiplantae; phylum Streptophyta; class Pinopsida; order Cupressales; family Cupressaceae; genus Sequoia; species Sequoia sempervirens. The sequence continues at coordinate 327,898,464 of VDFB02270651.1, read as the reverse complement.
GAAAAATATGTCAGGATGGGAAACTTAAAAATTCCACCCAATCTATAAAAAATTAAATGAAGACCTCCACACTTATTTCTTTTATATTTTTTAATAGTTTCCAACATATTATAGGTGCATGGGATAAAGGGAACAACACTTAGGAAAATTTAACAAATGGAAACCCATACAAGTATTTCTCAAATTAGTTTTTTATGGAAAAATGATGCCTAAGTGCACAAAGGATTTGGGACTTAAGAGACTTTTGGAAATATACAATTGAGTACTAATATTAGCTCTAGTATAGGAAATGTGTATCTTCTAGGAACAATGAAAATTTATATCTCCAAGGGGGTGGAAGCATTTTTCCTAAAATTCATTTTTCATAGTTGGGGTAAAAATTTGAAGCTTGGGGTTCTAGGACTAGCACCATCTCCGCCATACTCTTTTGTACCATACAAGTAGCTTGGTCAATTAAGTTTCTAGAGAGCATGATCAATGCTTTGAATGTTGACACATGTCTCTAGTCTATGTTGTGGCATGTTTCCACCATCACATTGGAATGATTTGATGTCAACATTATTAGGTTTTAAAAGTAATTCAAACTCCACCTATAATTTGCTCGAAAAATATAATTGCACCTTGCAATTGACATGTGGTTTATGGTCAAACACCATCCCATCACTCCCAAAAATGTGTTATAATTTACAAGTGCCTACCCCATTTAATTAAAATATTTTATATTGATATTTTAGATCACACTCAGTAATACATCATCATAAATGAGGAACATAACCATAATAAAACTTACCATTGCAAGAAAACCAGAAAAAGAAGGCCATTAATCCACCTCGTAATGTATAATTTATATCTCTAGTAGTTTGGGGTGCAATTTGAAAAGATAGGTTATCTCTAAAGAAAAAATATTTTTATATTTGTTTACCTCCTCGAGTAAATTGAAGCAAAAATAGAATGCCTCCAACTTAAATTGTGATAAAAAATATGCCACACCATCCCACTAACTTGCAAAAGGAAGCTCTTCCTCTTGCACATCAAATTACAAAATGTAAGTTTCCAACATATAAAAAACTTGAGAAACAAGCACAACATCAAAATAGAATTTTTTTTTTCTCACATCATTATAAATTGTATGTCAAGCCCAATTGAAACACTCAAAATTAGGCATATTTCCATCTACAATACAAGAAGCCACCTCTTAAGCATGATAGAAAACTTCATACTCAACTCTACTCACTTCAAAATATTGGATGGCAAGTGACCAACATAGCTCATGTCAAACATGTTAATGCAGTTCATGCTTGGATCACATACTTGATCCATATCCTCACTAACATCATCATCACAAAAACTAGTATCATGATGCACCTCATGTGAAGAACCAACTTCAAATTTTCTCTCTATTTCAAACTCATTTGAGTACTTGTGTCATACATGATGTCAAATTCATACTTGTGACTTTATTTTTCATCTTCTTCAATCACTCTAACGAAAAAATAATTTTAACCAATTGAAGCACACTCTGCATGATAAATACAATTAGTTTTGCACCAAATGAATAAGCTCTCATATGTTTCCACATGATCACTGTCTTCACACTCTTGAAAGGATATGCCTTAAAGTTAAAAATTATTGACTGCACTACTCTTTGTCTCTATAATTTTATTATCTAGTACAATCACATTTACATCATCCTCATGCAAAAAAATATTGGTAGATTCAATGTTAAAATTAGAGACAAAGGAGGATAGGGCATTAGGAAAGAAACTAATTTCTTGTTCATAATTTATATCATTTTTTATGCACATAATATATACAATCAAAATCAAGAGTTGAACCAATTGCACACATCTTTCTCTTTGTGTGTACATTGCATTTCTAACGTCAAGGGATGAACTATTTGTGCTTCATCATTCACATTTCCTCCTTTATATTCATGATCTATTGGCATATATTTCTTCTTCACTACCCACTATTGTATTGGAGCTTTCTTTCTCTTTGTCACCTTCCTCATAACATTGTTGTCCCTAATCTCCTCTTCTATATACTATGATTTCTTATTATTGCCCATGGAAATTATGTTTGATCTAGCACCAATGCCATTATTTAATGTAGGCACATGTTCAAATTTTAATTGATATTCATTTCTTACACACAACAATGTTCCATTTGCATGGGATACCATACCTTCTTATGGTGGATTGGATTTTTGGGATAACTAAATGAGCTCCTTGGGATGCTGCATGTTGTGAGTGAGGAACTTATATTGTTTTGTATCAATACTATGGTTATCTTGAAGGTCTAAATCATTTTTCTTATAATCACAATATCCATCTTCTCCATCCATGTAGTTGTATATTGATGCAAAGGATTGACCATCTTTTTCTTCATAGAACTTAGAAAATTCATCCGCATAACAAAGATCTTTCTCTCTACTCATTGAGAGGGTGTTTGGATTCTTAAGGGTGGAAATTTGAGTCTACAACCTAAGATCTACAAGGAGTTTCTAATTGTGTTGTTCAAAGTGGTAAACCACCTCTTCATATTCAAATTATTTTCATGTCATCTTGGGAGGAAGAGGATATTGTCTAATATCATAGGTTTCTTTATCTAGATAATCTTGCCAAAAGTTTGTGCAATATTTTTATCCTTGTTCATCCTTTCAAGAATTATGTCATCTTTTTTAATTGAGCCCCTTGCATTTCAAAAATTGACATTTATTTTGTATTCTCTTCATTGGGTTGATTTATCAATTCATCTAGTCCACCATCACACCTATATGCCATGCTAGGGGAAGTGAGATGCTAATTTAAGGATTATGAGCATCATGGTTTATATCCATATCACCTCCACTAACAATCATATAGCTCACTTCTATATGATCTCCCTTATCATTATATGTTCTTTGTAATCACCATCAGGAAACTCATCATTTATGTTTGCTAATATCAAATTGATAATGGTCAAATGTTTCTTACTAAATTTTTAATAGCTCAAGGTGTGCCCTATATTTCTTAATTTCATCTTCACATGATATGTTGGGAGAAAGTGGATATTGATCAAAAATTTCCTAATTTATAGTGTGAGAATATTGCATACACACATCTAATATTTTATCCAAATTCCTTATGCCAATCACCATATCTTAACCTTGCACATGATTTTGCTCAAACTCAACCACTGTTAGTAGTTCCAATACTTCCTCCTTAAGGAAACATGTCAATATTTCTACAAGTTCAACCTTGTTTTTTTATGCTACATTGGGAGAGGTGGGATGGTGAACATTAAATTATGTTACCAAATCTTGATATTGCATGCCACATTAACTATGCAAGTATTGTCAATAATTTTATGCACCCTTTTCCTCCCAATAATCATATCTTATCTTTTTGTTTCATAATCAAACCATTGTACTTTCTTATGTTTTATTATTATGTTTTCTTCATATGATTTTTTACAAGTACACAAGTATTGATCCCTTGAATGAGAGTATACATCACTTCCACTTATAGAACTGACTTCTAAGAAAATGGGTAGCTATGAATGACTTGCCACTATTTTGATTTTTTGATGATGGATATCTTCATGCACTAGTTGAAGCAACACCTTCTTCTTGTTGGTAATGGGGCTGCCTTCTTCCCTCCATTAAAAAGATTATTGATTTAAATCTAAGTTTGTGTTGATTGAGATAGGGTCGCCACTCTTCATTGAGGAAGATAGAATATTTTTTCAGCAAAAAATAAATCAAAGTACTCTGCAAGAAAACTTATCTATTGATTTATTGCCCTTAGACAAAGTGTACTACAACAAGCTAAAAAAATACATCGCAACAAACTTTAATGATTGTATTACTTTGGTTTTTAAAATAATTTTTGGGTTAACATATCCCCAACAATGGTATAATTTGTTAGTTCCAAAAAATGTTCTTCCAGATCCTAGAGCTTTTCAACAATGTCAAGGCCAAGGGTTTGACTTTGAGAAAGTAAATAGAGCATTATCAACAAAATCAAGATGGTCAAAGACTAACTCTAAGATGGTCTCCTACTCTTTGGACTCGACGTAAATTCAGGAGGTTGGTCCTAAAGGTCTCTTTAAAAGGTGTTTTATATCAATTAAAATATAACAATGAATAGAATAAACAAAATCAATACCCAATTGTACATATGACCCCAAATTTTTTCACATAGTCAAATGTAACTAATTGTAAATCAATTGATAATACACATTGCATATGCACATGTAAATATTAGGAGTTATAATCCTTTAAGATAGTTTTTATTTTTCATATCTTTCATAATGATAAGGTGTAAACATGCATATGTAGGTTCTCTAATGATATATAGTTTTGGTTCACTCAAATTATTTCTCTAGTTTATAATAATGAACCATAAACAACATACAAAATGTAATCTACAAATCTACAATTAACCAAAATAAAATATTATCTAAATTAAAATGTTTAATCTTAAACTAATAAGGACTAATGCTCAAGATTCATTAAGTAACAAAGTTAAAAATCAAAGAGAAAGAAGAAAAAATGAACACAACATCAGAGTCAAAAATAAAGAGAAAAGAGAAAAATTGAACACAACATCAACAAAACTAGGTTTGCACATGGAAACCAAATATCACATTTCAATAATAAACATGCTTAATCATTTATGATTATAACTACAACAACCCATATGCAATGAAAGAATAGTTATTACAAAGTAATTGAAATGCATTAGGTGATGTCACACACACACCAAACTCTCAATATATTTGTGCCAACAAATGTGGCAAAGGAAAATACCTAACTACAATTAGGATACTCCTTGAATCATTACAAACAATCATGGAGACATTCATTACAAAAAATGTGCTAGACAAAAACCTTCCTCAACTAATACAAAGCATATCCTTTCATTTGCAATTACAATATTCTATTTAAAACCCTAGAAAGATCTATAAACATAGTCAAAGCATAAAATTGGTTTGACGACCAACCCTTTGTATGAATAGCCAGTTGGTATATATAGATATATGGTTGTAATACTTTGCAACAAAAGAGTCTTAGGATGGTAAAACAATGATGGTGTGAAGAAATCCATTACTCTCTTATCACAATAGTCACTTTTCTAATATTGACATTCCAAAACACATGAAAACTTCTTGTAAAAATGTCAAAATTCACATGAGAGGCATGGGAGAACATCCGACAGACCTACAAATCCTCTTTTGATTTATTATGCTCATGGATCTACTATGTTAAGGCTTGGTTAAGCCAAAAAATCTACTGCAAAAGCATCACCAAGGGATCCTATGTTAATAATGGGTGAAGAAAACCCTAACCAGTGTATTACATGCAATGCGAGTCATCCCTACAATTAAGTATTTTCAAATCAACACTTGGGTGATTAAACAATGAATTTTGTGCACCAATTGATCAAATTCAACAAACACAAAGCTTCATCAAATAAATTGTGTTTTTGAACCATTTTCACATTTTACTACAAATTGCACAAAAATCTATGCCCATTTTGATAAACATTATGATTTCTTGGTGGGAGAAATCTTAATTCAAACCATGATGATATCAGCCCTAGTCATAAATGGTCCTTTATATTATGCAAAGGAGTAGGTGAGTGTGAGTGAAAAATGGTGGAAGTGTCAAACTTTGAGGGTTGGGGATAACTCATGGTTCATATCTTATGTTGGGGTGTTAGGGTTCAAAGTGGTGATGAAGTCATACCAATAATGCATGTGGGAAGAGGGAAGCCTAAGGTTCAGTTTCAATGAGAAAATATATTGGGAAATATTAGGGGTTAGGATATTGAGGTTACTTATGATAGGTACTTGAGGAGAGGGAAGTCCCATGGGTTGACACATAAAAAGGAAAAGCGAGGTGAAAGTGGGGGAATGAGTGAATGACATGCTAGGATGAAGAAGTCCAATATCCCAATAAGGGACAAAGGAAGCAAGGGTGGGTAAAAAGGCATCTCGATCAGTGAAACTCCGACAACTCTAACACTTTGCATAAATTTAATCTACAACCCACATATTTATATATTTTTTGAAAATTTGACAACTAGACACATGAGGAATAACATTGAATAATTCAAAAACAATTTTAACAAAGAGAGACCCACTTAAGTCTTCGATTATCCATTATAAATGAGCATGAGGAGGAGACCGCACAGCCAGAGGTTTTCCTGTGGATTATCTTACTTAAATAAACTATTGCTTCCCACTTATTCTTTGTGTGAGCCTATTCAAATTGCACTGTGGACTTTTCTCTTCCGCCATTTTCCAACCATTACTTTCTTAATCTTCAACCAAGTTCAGAGTGTTTACCAGAATATGCTTTCACGCCCCGCCCATACAGAAACAAACCATTAAAATCTAAACTCTCTAATGGAAGCTTTTAAGTGAGAATTTTGAATTCATTTTTTTAATCTTTCACGTTGAAAGTTGAATGGAGGTCAAAAATAATTTTCTTCTGAGTCTTTTTGTTGGACTGTGTTATTTATTATATTTGTAATTTTTATTTCAGCTTTATTTGATAAAAAAAAATGAATGGAGGTTAAAAATAATTTATAAAGGGCCATAGTTTAATGGGAGTTGTCTCTTATAACTTCTTACTTTGAAAAGTTATTTAGCATTGAAAGAGTTATTTGATTATAAGGTAGATAGACTAGTTGGGTGGAGGGATTTATAAGAGGATTTGGATTTGGTTTTTACATATTATGTGTTCAATTAAGATAATGTTATTTTAAAAAAGTTGTTGGGTATGTGTTTTTATGCGTTCATTTAATATATTTAGCGATAAGTACAATTAAAATGTGGATATGATTTTGAAGGTTACTAGCTCAAAGTCTATCAGCATTTGTCAGTCAATATTATTTTTCTATATAAGATTTGACAGCTTTTAAATTTATTGGAGGTATTACCTTTTTTTAAGACATCTTGATTTATTTTGTAACAATGGATGCATTATTGGTGGAATTTGACACCTTGATATTATTATTAAATTGAAAATGATAATTTTATGAATACAAAATAGATTTTTCCCTATATTTTTATTGCTAATACCATTGGAGGACATAACATAGTATTTTGTGAACTAGAGGTCCCTTAGGGTCAACCAAGCTATTAGAAGATAAGGCATCATAATGGAGGTAAGAAGACCCAACAAGAGGTTGGAGAACAATTATCTTCTTCAATTAGTTAATTGCTCAAAGTTTAGTAGAATGTCTGGATAGCATTTTTGGTAAGAGTTTTTTGTTTTTCAATTTCAATGTTGTGTGGTAGTTGATATGGTTTCAATTTTAGTTTTAATTATTGATCTTTGATGAGTAGACCAAGTTGTTTTTCATTACAAGGACTTCTCAACTTCACTTGATAGGGAGAAGACACTATATTAGTCTTCAATTAGTTATTGGTGAATTTATGAATTGATTGGGATTGTTAGCACTAGTAGTGTTGTATACAAAGTGAGATCAACATTGTAAGGAAAAAAGATAGTAGGTGTGCCATACATATTGAATAGTTATTACATTGAGGTTGATATAGTTGAGCAAACCATGATTGTGTTTATTCTATAGTATGAGCATAGAATGGTTAGATGGAATGAACATGCCAACAAGATGTTCATTGTTCATGTCACAAATTGTGAAGTAGTGGGTTTATGTGTGAAGCAATATTAGTTGATTAGCTCCAATATGTATTAGATGACTTCATAGTCATATGCTCTAAATCATCTTTTGGTCCCCTTTGGATCAAAGGTTTATTTTGGGTCTTATGATCCAATTTTTTGGTTTTATTATTATATTTATGTGTAATGTTGATGCATGCATATTACTTGTCAAAAACCCCCATAGGTTTTATTTTGTTAGTATTACAGTTAATGGAGAATGTTAATGTAATGACTTTAGTTATAAGGAATTATTACATCCCGTAAGATAGTTAGGTAGTTTAGGTAGTTAAGGGATGTGCCTTCATAAATGTCGTTGAAGTCAATGTATAAAATCAATTATTTCATTATCTATTTTTTGGGCTCATTTTATATCATTTATAATGTAATGTTCTATCCATTTTCATTCTAGCATATAATTATAGAAGATCCTAATATACTTTTCAAATATATAGTCAACACTTGAAAACAAGATGTATATTATTACATACTTATGACATCCCTATGTATTTTTTTCAAATTCTTAAGCAATAATCCCACAAACATACAACTAATAACTATAATATCATAAAAGCCGAAGAATTTTAATAAGCTATTTACTAAACACCTTAGATTTTAGTGACTAGCAAGTTTATGAATCTTGAAAAATGGATTGTACAAATGAAAAGGAGTGATACTTAAAGATTAAAGCCTTATAATATCTTGACTATTTAGCAACAATTTAACCCTTTTATAAATTATTTATCTCTTCACACTATTACTCTTTGACATATTTTAAACAAATCTATGTTATAAAATATGTGTTTGATTTTGACTTATTGTGAATAATGCATATATTCATTTATGAACTATGGAACTATTTCCCTATGAACATGATGATAAACCTACTTTTATAATGTTAAAACACTATGAAAACCTAATATAAAGTATCCAAAGCATTTAAATAACAACAAATGTATGTGTGGAGGGATATTTGTAGAGAAGTACATCAAGCAAACATAGTGATATTGAAGGATGCTAGCTAGATGTATGTGGACAAAGTGATAAAAATTTATCTACGTGAACAAAAATTAAGACATTCCAACTTAAAGTAGCCTATGGTGTCAAAGTGGTTGATTGAAACATTTATGATTAAATATTTTAAAATTAATTTCTTAGAGATCTCACTTTGACTTTTTATATATTTTAGTGTTCATAGTTTTTTCCTATTTTTGGCATGGCTTATTTTTTTCAATATCAAAGAAATTATTAATGAGTATTATCATATGGTATGTATGTTTTGGTTTGTGTAATGGCCCCTTTTTAGCGAGCGTCGGAGTCTAGTGGATTAGCCTATCATCAGGTCCTCATAGGCTAATAAGGGTGATTAGAGGGCCTTATGTGGGAATCTTTGGGTTCTCCAGATGGCAGTTGATAGTGTTTTCTTCTCCAGTTCGTTGGCATATTCATAGGTGATCTTTTGCATGTGTTTCTGGCTTTGTTTATACATAAGTACTATTTTTAGTAAGTTTATGGGATGTTGGAGGAAAACCTTACTATTTATAGTAAGGCATCTAGTTGGGCAGAGTGAGAAGTGGGTTAGCCTGTGGTGTTGTTAGAATCAATTAATGATGAGTTTAATGGAGTTAAGATATATTTATTATTATTAAAGTTCTTACTTTAATAATAATTAAATAATAAAAGTGATCATCATTAATGACTTGTTGACTTTATAATATAAGATTATTTAATAACATAAAGTCAAATTGTTTTAAGTCATTAAAGGGGCGTCCACATAAAGTAATATTATTTGGAAACAAAAGTAAATACATTTTAATATATTAAATGCTTTTATGATGCTTTAGAAATCATGCCATGTAGAGGTGATATAAAAGGATTTCAAAAAGCAAATACATTCATTCTACACTTTGCCATTTTGAAGAGCTTTTGCTTGTGAGAGGATAACCAAAATTTGCTGCGATTTGGTCTTTGAGAACGTTCATTCTCTCAGATTTGTGCTTCCCACAGGTGTGTAATATCACCCAAAGGTTGCATCAATAGGTGGCTTTACATTAGAAGTCACATTATGCTTATTTGGAGTGAAAATGGTCAGGAATTTTCAAGGGTTTGAATAGAAAATTGGAGACAAACATCATTGCTCATCCTTATTGTTGGTTTGTTCTTACTTTCCTTGGCATGTGGGAGTCTTAGCAAGGGCCATATAGTTCATTAGCTATTCGTACAACCTATCCTTGGTTGGGCGTGTGAATCCTAGAGCCAAGTGATTAGTTTTCAGGCTTGATTTTTGCATCTTTGAGGGCAGTTTGGACTTGGCATACAATTGGCATCAATTTGAGGGTGGAGAAAACCATTTTCTGGTGTTAGGCGTCCAATTTCATGGTGCTTTAGTTTGCTAATATGCATTTTTAGACCTATATCTATTTAGCTTTGGACTCTGGGTATGATCAAATTGTATTTGCATAAGTTAGAGATAAATCTGATTTGATAGTTTGTGCCATTGCTTTAGTATTTTTTTCAATATTTCCTTTTCTTGCATTGTATGTATTTCTTTTTGCATTTCCTGGCATATTATCATCAAAAACACAAAAAAAAACACACACACACACAAAACTCAAAAAAAGCAATCGAAAAAGCAACCAGAAAAAAGTGAAAAAATTAGATTAACAAATATCTCAGAAAAGGGGTGGGATATTTTAGTGGTATCAGAGCACAGTCTTCATGCCATCTTGTGTTGGTAATTTTATTTTATGAGTAAAGAGCACATTCAATATAATAGAGGTGCGGCACAATGGGAACCACCTCCCATTCCGAAAGGTGAAACAATTTTAGGTATTTTGGGTATTTACAACAGTGCTAGTGGTAGTGACACAAAGAGCATTACAGATGCCATGGGTGATAGGGAGAAGAGACGAGCATATTCAGTTAGTCCTAACTCCAAAGCCAAAAGGTAGTTTCAGAATATGATGGACATGATGTCTTAGCTTATGGGCACAATGAGGCAGTTTACCCCACCACAACATACAAGTAATCCTGGACAAACTAGTTGCATGCAGGGATTTGGTTAACCTAATGTGGCAGTACAACAATCTACATCCTCTGTTGGATCAGTCCTTAGAGCCAACCAACCGACCTTCACTATGAGGGAGGTGCCACAAGCTCCATAGGCTCCACAAGTTCAGGTACATGAGCCATAGGTACTCATTGTTGGGGATATTACTCGCCATTATGTGGAGTATAAGACCTTACCTTCCGAAATTGGGGAGTTGTTGACCCTAAATCAATTCTTGGATCTAAAGAGGCCTAGAGGGGAAGGAGCAGTTAGGAAAGAGCACAGGGCACCCCAAGCACCACAGGGGACACATGATTTGCAGCAAGTTGTGAGCAAGGTCATCTTGCCACACTTTGACATCAGTGATAAGTGCACTGCAAGATTGCAGGTTCAAAAATTGGACAACTATTTGTCACTGAGACTAATGCCAGAGGATGAAGCGATTAAGTTTGCTACTCTAAACTTAGATGGATTAGCACATGAGTGGTGGTATCACAACATGGTTACACTACAACACCATCTTATCACAACTTACCATGAGTTCACTAATAAACTCATTGAGTGCTTCGACCATAAGGATATCCAAAGTTATATTTTAGAGAGCTAGCTCAGCTCAAACAGGTGAGTAGTTTGGATTCATACATTGATGAGTTTCAAAGATTATCGGTGATGGTGCCTAGCATTTCAGAGGGGAGATTGGTGATTTTATTTTGTGAGGGATTGCTTGAGCCATTGCGAGGTTGGATCAAGGCATTTGACCCACCTACTCTACAGGATACGATGAAGAAGGCACGAAGCATGAAGCTCACTACCCCAAAAAAGGTCTTTTCCTAAAACTTTGACTCCTCCAGAGGATGAGAGACACCATCAAGTTGCAGATCAGAAAAAGAAAACAATAGTTAAGCTTGATGATGAGACCCTTAATGACTTGAGAAAAAATAAATTATGTTACTGGTGCAAAGGGCCTTATAGCAAGGATCATAATTGTCCTGTTAAGGGAAAATCAAATCGAATGCAGAGTTATTATGATGATGATTCTAATTCTAAAATTTCAGAACAATGAGCTGATCTAGATGATAATGAGGTAGGTAGAGCATCCACAGGGTTAGGAAAAGATGCTAAACTATCTCCTTTGGCATTGTACTCTATCCTTCATAGTCAAGGATCATTCAAAATTAGAGGGGTTGTGAATGTGAAGCATTGTATCACGTTAATTGATACTGAAGCTACACATGATTTCATCAATGAGGGATTGGTTTCCAGGCATGTTCTTCATGCAGAGAACTTTGATGGGTTTCGGGTAAGAGTAGCAAATGGTTTCACTCTTACCTATACCAGGATGATCCTTGGTCTCACTTTGTTGTTGAATGATTATGAATTTCAAGACGATTTCTATGTCGTCGACATGGGTGAGATGGAAATTGTGTTGAGCATGATGTGGCTTCATGCCATTGGAGATTTTTCCCTCAACTTGTAGAAAATAGAGATGAAGTTTGAGATGATGGGAGGAAGTATGTGTTGAAGACAATAGATGAGGGGAGTTTACATGCCACCTTCCTCAGTGGAGAGAAGAGTAGAAGGAAAGAGGAAGAGATTGAACAGGTGATGGAGGAATATGATTCTACTCATTTCTTCAATGGCTCAAAGGAGGGTAATTTAGATCAGTAGGGGGTTAATGTGTAGTTTATTAATAATCCTCTATTTGAGAGTGATGTTGGTTTGGTTTATGACAATCCACTCTTTGAGGTGGATGATGATCTTCCTCTTGAGCCTAGTATGGAGTTGAGCAATGATCTCAAAGTTTGGGATCCTTCTTGTGCATCAGGATTCCAGACAAGGCTTAGAGATGAGTTTCATAGTGTGTACATTATGCAGAGTGCGTATAGAATTACCTTTGACCCACTTGTACATGATTTGTTTTTGATGCATAAATATTGTGCACATGAGTTGGACAGTTGGTATGAGGTATTTCCTTGTGCAGATGAGGGGAGCAAACCAAACAAGTATCCAAAGTTGCTTCCCCATGATGATCATACTTATGTGACACATGATAGAAGAGTTGAACTTGGTCGTCATGTTTTTATCAATTGTGCTAATGCTGGTGCTGCAGGGGTTATCTGGAGACATGAGGGAGATTTCATATTTCTTCCCTTGGGACCCAGGTGGAGTGGTGTTCTCTTTTCAGTTGAGACTGCTTGGGGACAAGCAATTTCAGGGAGGACGGACTGTAATGTCCCCTTTTTAGCGAGCGTCAAAGTTTGGTGGATTAGCCTATCATCGGATCCTCGTAGGCTAATAAGGGTGACTAGAGGGCCTTATGTGGGAGTCTTTGGGTTCTCTAGATGGTATTTGATAGTGTTTTCTTCTCTAGTTCGTTGGCATATTCAGAGGTGATCTTCTACAAGGGTTTTTTGGCTCTGTTTATGCATACTTACTATTTTTAGTAAGTCAGTAGGAGGTTGGGAGCCAACCTTACTATTTATATTAAGGCATCTAGTTGGGTAGAGTGAGTAGTGGGTTAACCTGTGGTGTTGTTAGAATTGATTAATGATGAATTTTAATGGAGTTAAGATATATTTATTATTATTAAAGTTATTACTTTAATAATAATTAAATAATAAAAGTGATCATCATTAATGACTTATTAACTTTATAATATAAAATTATTTAATAACATATAGTCAAATTTTTTTGTCATTAAAGGTGTGCCCACATAAAGTAATATTATTTGGCAACAAAAGCAAATACATTCATTATGTACACTTTGTCATTTTGAAGAGCTTTTTCTTGTGAGAAGATAATCGAGGTTCACTGTAATTTGGTCTTTGAGAACGTTCATTCTCTCATATTTGTGCTTCCCACAGGTGTGTAATATCACCCAAAGGTTGCATCTATAGGTGGCTTTACATCAGAAGTCACATTGTGCTTATTTTGAGTGAAAATGGTAAGGAGTTTTCAAGGGTTTGAATAGAAAATTGGAGACAAACATCATTGCTCATCCTTATTGCTGGTTTGTGCTTACTTTCCTTGGCACATGGGAGTCTTAGTAAGGGTCAGACAGTTCATCAGCTGGTCGTACAACCTATCCTTGGTTGGGCATGCGAATCCTAGAGCCAAGTGATTAGTTTTGAGGCTTTATTTTTGCATCTTTGAGGGCAGTTTGGACTTGGCATACAATTGGCATCAATTTAAGGGTGGAGAAAACCCTTTTTTGGTGTTAGGTGTCCAATTTCATGGTGTTTCAATTTTTTGATATGCGTTTTCAGACCTGTATCTATTTAGCTTTGGACTCCGGGTATGGTCAAATTGTATTTGCATAAGTTAGAGATAAATCTGATTTGATAATTTGTGCCATTGCTTCAGTATTTGTTTCAATATTTCCTTTGCTTTCATTGTATGTATTTATTTTTGTATTTCTTGGAATATTATTATCAAAAATACAAAAAACAAAAAAGAACACAAAACTCAGAAAAACCAATCAGAAAAGCAACCAGAAAAAAAGTGGAAAATCATATTAGCAAATATCTCAGAAAAGGGGTGGGATATTTCAGCTTGTATATTCTCATGGGAATAGTTTTAAAGTTCCATGCCACAAATTGAAAATGAATTATTTCAAGTCATTATGGAAGAGAAACTTATGTAGGAGCCTCTCCCCTATTTGATACTATCTAAAGCTCAAGATTATGCGGGATAGCAATGTACTTGTGTAATGTCTCAAGAATGATATTTATTAATTTTTACATCAAATTTGTAAATTATTCACAAGTTGTTTATATTAATGTGGATGTATTTAGATTTACATTAATAATGTCTTATTCACAAAAACCTTAAATTCTTTTTAGTTAAGGTATAAAGAGGGGATTTATATTTATGAAATTATAACATTTTTATTTCTTCATTTTAAGTCAAAAGTAATATATGAATGCCCTCAACTCAAGGGATCCATACTCAATTCAAAAACAATTATAGAGAATCCATCATCTAATGTTCATTGCTCATCAAACTACCTTTGAACACTAGCATTCCTACTCTAATGTAGGTACTTCTTTGGTATAAAGGACTAATATTACTATATGGTTGTTTTAGACCATGCAAAAAATTAATCATATAATTTTTTTGAGATAATGATGCATAATTTAGAGTGTTAGAGTGGTTGGAATGGATCTTGTTCTCACTTTCATTAGTTGTTTGAATGGCTCTCTCACATACAGATCCTGATTCTATGTTTTGTGTCTATAGTTGTTGAGCCTTCCTCTCCTACTCACAATGCACTATTGGGAATTACTCTTTTTTACCCTGGTCATCTTGTGTTTGTTCCTAGTTTGATTCATCTTCTCCTAATATTGAGGGTGTCAATTCTACACCTCATTTGGTGCTTGGTTTTGATGGTTTTTCCCCTTTGGTGCCTACAACTTTTTCTTAAGCTGCTACGTTTGGTCCTGCTCTCTCTCTTTGTGTGTCTCACCCTCTTCTTTGTGCCAAACCATCCCCAATTGTGGTATGTGATGTAGATGTGGTTTACAATGAGGGTTTCTACTAGCATTGAGGTTTGGTGTGTAGATTATCCAACCTCTGGCCTTTTCTTCTCGACTTGCACAAGTGGGTGTTGGACACTTGGAGGCCCCTCATGGATAGTAATATTGAGCTTTTCCCCTATGCTAAAGGTGTTCTCATTACTTTATTTGCCTCTTTTGAGGACATAAACTTGGTGTTGGGTAAACTATGGGTTTTGGCATAACACTCTCTCTTGATCAATCCTTAGACAACCTCTTTTAACCCCATTACTGAACCAATCTATGTGCATCTAGTGTGGTTTAGACCTTTGAATTTCCCACTCTAGTTTTGAGAGGATTCTTGTTACAAGGTCATTGACAACTCTATCGATTATTTTTTAAGGTTGATGATTCTACTTCCTGCATGGGGCACTCCACTTTTTCTCACATTCTAATGGATATTGACATCTCCAAGCCTCTTCACAAGGATTTTATTTTGATGTGTGTTGATAGACCTTGGTCTCAACCACTTGATTATGAGGGCCCACATTTTATATTACTAGTAGCTTGACTTTAGATTGCTCCATCTTGCATGAAAAAAACCTTGCCACTTGGTGGAGGTTCACACTATTGGGGATCAATTGACTATTCACACTCCTGAATATTTGGTAGATGTCTCCTCTCAAGATGCTAAGTATCTTTCTCCTAAGGTGGATTTTGCATGCTTTGTTGTCCCTACTGAGGCTCCTCGTACCTTGTGCTCTCCTTTTTTATCATTAGATTTTTCTCAAATCTAGTCTTATCTTGTGGTTGATGATTGCATTTCATCTTGTCATCCTTTTGTTTCCCCTTCGAGTGATCTTCCTAAGGGGGTGTCTCTTCCCAATTCTCCTTGTGGCGGGGATGATAGCATTGCTTGGACTATTGTTCGTAGAAGGAGGAAAGGTATTTCTTCTACCTCTTCCCATTCTCATTCTTGTGTTGTGATTGATAATTCAATTGTATAGGTTTGAGACCCTTGTTTCTTACTTCTCTCCAGTTCTTTACTCTAGTCAAAATCTTTGTTGGTTTTTGGTTGGTTTTCTCAATCTCACTATTGGTGAGACTCGTCTTGCTTTCCTTTAAGGCTATTTTTGTAATAGGTTCCAAGACCTTTTCCCTAGTTTACCTAATCGCATTGAATTGAATTTGTTAACTTTTTTATGTAGGATGAGTTTAACATGATGAATTCGATACTATCATGGATAGCATTGTGAAGGTTTCTATATAATTTTCCATTGAATATTAATGTATGGTTGGTTATGGTACCATTACTATTGATGAGGATGGTGTGGACATTCTAAGTGATGTTACAATCATGGATAAGTGACCAATTCCATTAGTAATTTTCCTTACAATATAATACCTTTTTGCAATACAATGACACTTGATTCACCTTTTTTCATTATTTTTAGTTTGCAAGTGAGTACACAATCATTAATGTTGATATTAAAAATAAATCACTCCAATGTTGTTTTCATTCCCCATGTATCTCATTGTCCAAAAAAGGCAGCCCCTATTTTTGAATTTAGATTGACTTTACACCCATTGTGCATAGATTCATGGATGCCTCCAAGAGTCTAAACCCATGAAGGAAGCATTGTTACATAAGAATAAAAAAATCATTCAAGGTAAATTGTCAAACACCAAAATGGATGAGACTTTATCAATCTACTCCTTCGAGACCAATGCCTCACTAGGAGGGATAGATTGGAGAGGATATGCATGGTCATAAATAGTGTATCCTAGGTTTGAATAGGTTTGAATACTTCTTCAATCTATTTGTGAATTCATCATGTTAGGAAAAGGTACTAGTTTGTTATAATTTTTTCATCCTTAATTTATCTACTTGGATTCATTGTATAATTATTTAAATTTTATTGATCTTAATTCAAGAAATCTGTATTGTAAATTGGAAGGCTTACTGCCATTAGTTCATTTTATTGTTGAAGATTTTAAACAATTCATTGTCGGATCCCATTTTAATTGTAAAAAGGTCTTGGAAAATTCGCCACTAGACCCATTACATTTCATCATCCACCAATTTGGTGTTGATTTGATATCTTGTTTGGAATTGATTGGATCTGCATGCAATCAACCATTTTGGCTTAAAAGGATTTTGCTTATAATTTTTCAATGGTTCTTGCATTTGCTCGTTGATTGTAATTCGTTAACTAGCTACCAATATATTTCTTGTAATACTTATCTATCCTCACTTTACTTATGTAATATCTCACCTTTCCCATCTTATGATCTTGGTGATCATAGAAAAAAATATGATTTTTTGCTAATATCTTGTGAAGGTTATTATAGTGGTATGAGATTTGGTGGTCTCACCAACCTATTCTTCAAAGCTAATCCTATGCAAATACAAAGCTATATATTTTATGCATACTAGTGACAAAGCAAACATGTATTAACAAATAGAAATAAAAGAATATTAATATCTAGATACCCAAAGATATAATTTTTTCCTACTAAAACTATGTCAAAGAAAAATATTATGAAAAAAAAGAAGAGGACTAAAAAGGAACACAATCCTAATGATTAGGTATAAATAAGGATTGATTTGATGCTTGACATGTTGACAAAAATGCTTAATAAAATGGACAATAATATGAATGTGCCTAGACATCAAAATGGTGATGAGATCACTTCGGGGACTAATGTTCTTAATGCCACTCATACCAACATCCTAAGAACTATTATTGGTTTAGTGGTTGAAACTTTCCAACCTACTTTTATTTAGAGGGAGGAAAAGGTTCTAGAAATTGAAGCTCATAATCCTTTGGTTGATGATCACTATTTGTTATGTTGAGTGTAGAGCACTTTCTGAGGAGATTCAAGGTGAGATGTTAGTCATCAATTATATTAAGATGAAGAAGTCTTGAAATGGTCCTAAACTCAAGTCTAGACAACAAGCCATCTAACATGATTTGTAATAAACATTGGGGAAGTTATCACTTCCCACTTTTGATGGATCTAGAAAGTGTACATCCAAAGTGTGGATTTAGAAGCTAGACACATAATTATCTCTTAGGCCAATGCTAGAAGATGAGGCTAAGGAGAACACATAAAATGATGGTATCATGGGTCAATTACTCAAGGACACAACCTTATCAAATCTTATGATGAATTTACTAGAAGAATAATTGAGAGGTTTGATAAGGACCTCAAAATTCATTTTCAAGATAAAATAATATGAAAGTGTGGACAATTATTTTGCTAAGTTTTAAAAAAATTCATTATGGTTCCTAATATCACTAAAAGGAGGTTGACTATGATTTTCATAAAAGGCTTATCTAAACCTCTCAAGGGTTTAGTGAAATATTTTGATCCTCTATTGCTACAAAATTCCATCAAAAGGGCTCTCAACTTGGGTGCTTCAGTATCCATAAACAAGTTCTATTCAAAGACACCACCTTTGAAGCAATCAAATAAAACTTTTCAAAAAGAATATTTTCATGTTTAACCTCAAAAGAGCTTACCACCTCTAGAGAAAATAAATTTTATATGAATCCAATAATGAGCTTAGAAGGAAGAATTTGTGCTTCCATTGCAAATGACCTTGTACACTTGTTCATAGATTCCTTAGCAAGGAAAAAATCCATTATATTGTGATATTTTTAGACGAGGAGGATGAAATTGAAGAGCCTGAAGGTGTAGCAAGGAAGAAAGGATCACCTCTCAATCATGAAGATGGTGACACCAAGAGTGGTACACATGCTTCTATCTCAAGAGTGCGAAGGTATTATATTTTATATTATAGGGAGTCTTAGGTGGGTGCAAAATCATAGCACTCCTTAATGGTAGGCCTACCCACAATTTTATTGATGAAGGTTTAAATGTCAAGTGAGGACTTCATGTGCTAAAGAATTTGATAGATATGATGCCATGGTAGTCGATGGATTTTCCATCCTATACAAAAATAAGATCAATCAACTCATCATTCTCATAGATATGAATAAAGGTTGTGATGATTTTTATGTTGTTGGCCTAGATGAGACTAATATAGTTTTGGGATTTTAACTTGGTTATTTTACCTTGGGGAAGCTTCCCAAAATTATCAAACTTAGGAGTTCAAATTTCAATATAATGGGAAGGATGTGATATTGAAGGGACTTCCTAATATGCACCTCATCAGATTTTAGAAAATAATAATGGAGGTTTCCATTACTATTGGTGTGTATAAGGTTTCTTACCTAACTAGTTCACCTAGTAGATCATATTCACATGTTAAGTTTACTTAGGTCCTAGGAATCTTTCTAGAAATCTTAGGTGTGATGCGATCTTATCTTATCCTATCAAGTCATTAAATACTTGTTTCCTATGTCATTCAATATTTGATGAGTTAGTTTTCTCATGACATAAGATTAAGACACTTGACATGATCTCGTCTAATCCTATGTCTCACCTTGGATATATAACCAAGGGCCTCTCATACATTGTAAATCCATATTCTATTTTGCATTTTTGATATGAATACAATTTATTTTTGTCATATTGATCTTCTCTGTTTGTACTTTCCATTTGACCTTTAGATCATGGGCGGTTATCTCCATAGCCAACTCTTACATGGTATTAAAGCAAGTTGGTTGCCTTTGGTTAGTCTTTTTGGATAGATATTGGTATATCTTGAAAATTTGTGTATGCTCTTCTCTTGCATTGAATGATGACTTGGAGAATTAGAAAAACTTGATAGAAATACTAGATTCATAGGGGGGTCCTCTTTGAGGCTTTGTATTGTAGGTTTGTTTTGGATCTTGTTGGTGCAAATCTGAGCTCACCATTGAGTTCATGATATTTGAGAAAATTATTTTTTTCTTTTATTTTTTTCCAAATCAAACATACAAGGCCATACATATGAGGGTTTGAAGCTAAAAAGTGGTTGTTATATTTGAGAGGTAGTTGCAATTTTGGAGCATTTTGGGTCAAATCCGATCCTTCCATCACGTCCAAAAGGCCCAAAACCCCAAGATTGACTGTCAACTTGTCGAAATCAGATAAATTTTCTCGGGGCCATCAAAGAACAAATTTCCCCTCCTTGGGCATCTATACAACCATACGGTCACCATAATTGTGCAAGTCGATGGTATGATTTTAGGGAAAACTAAATTTTATTTGTTTGAAATTTTTTGAATCTTTTTTAAACAAAATATATTTAAATTGTTTTTTTTTTAAATTATTAAATAATTTTTTTAAAGAATATATAAAGTAACCAAAAAAAGCATGGTACTCAGATTGTACCTATGTGTGTAGGTACTAGGTGGTTGTAGAAGCCACGTGGCATGAACTTAGCTATGGTCCCCACCCCCACTAGTGGGAAAATAAAATTGATAGGAGAAATAAAGAGTATTACGGTATTTGATTGTGTTAAAGATTTTTTCATCAACGTTTCGGATCACACTCTGTGATCCATCATTAGGATGGTATAGAGCAAGAGGAGAAAATATTACTCTCTACCATCTTGATGATGGATCACAGAGTGTGATTTGAAATGTTGATGAAAAAAAAATTAACACAATCAAATTCAAAAACAAATACATGCAACAATATGGATTGTGGAAATTTATTATCATTAATTACAGTATTGGTGAAAGATTATGCCATGAATTTTCCATCAGTGAGAAAAACCAAGAAAACAAAATATTCCATAAAATATTTTGACAATAGGGATATATTGATAGAATATTTCAGCAAGGAAATATTGCTGAAATATTCTGGTTTTAGAGAATATACCCTACTGACTTCAACATGGCCTTTTTAATTTTTCCCCCTCTATTGAAGTTTTGGTTTTAGAGGGTGATTTTGAAACACTCATAACGTAGGCTTAGGACCTCCATTTTTCAAGCAATTTTTTTATTTGGGGTAGAATTTCACACTCTTTGCAATGGTGCAAATGGATTTTTGTTTTTGGTGTCTAGATTTTCTAGAAATTATAGGCTATCACAAGATTTGTTGAGTCGTTATCATTTGAGAACTTCTAGGGCTTTGTTCTCACTTCTACAGTAGCATTTTTGTGTGCAATATTTTTTGAAAGTGCATGATTTCTCATGTACTTTTTAGTGGTGTGATCATATTGATCTCATTTTTTTTTTAAAAATGTACTTTGATTTTGTGGCCAAATTTGGCATGTGCATGTACCAAGATCAAGACCACTTCATTTTGTTTGGCAAGTGACATATGCAATTGCACTAATCACAAAGTACCAAGATCGTATATTGTTGGAGGTTTTTTTGATTGAGTAAATTTGGGGGGACTCTTCTTGTGGTTGTGGTTGCATTCCTCTTGATTTTTGTTCTTTCCTTCTTGTTTCATCATGGAGAAATTTTTAGTTCCACTTCTAACACCTTTCAACTATCCTAAATGGAAATCTAAAATGAATAAATTTCTAAGAGTTAGAGGTTGTATAGGATAGTTCATGGGCTTGATAGTGAACCAATAGATGATGAAGCTACAATGAATAAGTGGTTGAATAGTTGTGAAGAAGGAATTGGATATTTGTGCTTGTATGTCTCTCTTGATTTGTTGTTTCACATTGAGCACTTGGATACACCCATGGGTATGTGAAGTATATTGTTAAAATTATTTGGGCAAACAAATAGAATTTAAGGATATTTGTTGGAGAATGAATTAATAAGTCTCAATACATGTAATTTTGACAACATACAAGACTTCATCACCAAACTCAAGTCACTAAGAACACAATTGAAGGATTTTAGAATTGGAAAATCAGATACACAATTGGTGTTAAGTGTTCTTTCAAAGTTAGGGCTTGGATATTCTATGATTGTGTCTCCTTTCTATGCTACAAAGAATGTCTTTTGGATTAAGCTTAAAATGCCTTCTTTTGAGGATTTTTCTAGTCAAATCACTAGGGAGAAAGATAATAATATTTAAATGGGTGCTTTGGAGTCTTCAAAATCCCATGCCTTGATTGCAAAGGATGAGAAGTCTTCAAGTGGAAATGAGAAGAAAAAGAACAAGCCTAAGAAGAACACACATTCCACATCTAATTCCATAAAAGAGCATACAAATTCCTCTTACAAGGGGGAATCACCTAAGAAGGATAATACTACTTGTGCATATTGCAAGAAGGATGGACATGAAGAAAAAATTTTATAAAAAAGGATCTTGATGAAATGAAACATCTTCTTGTGAATAAAAAAATTGTACCTTTTAGAATGTTTACTTTAGCTTCTTCTTCCAAACACATAGAATTTGATAAGGAAAAGAGTCATACTATTAGGAAAAGTACAAACAAAGGACAAGGGTAAAAACAAAAACTTGTGTCACACTTTCAGCCAACTAAATAATTCTTAGTGAAACTGTTTCGACCTAAATTGTTTTGGTCAAAACAATTTCAATCGAAACCACATGGCCTATACTTGGCACATAGAGTTTCAAGAAAAACCCTTTCGCCCCAAACTATAAAATTTTAATTTTTTCATTTGTCACTTTGAAAAATGACTCAATTTATGTGTAAGGTTTTGGTAGAAAGGGTTTTGGTTGAAAGGGTTTTGACCGAAACCCTTTCTATCAAAATTGTCTATGTGGCATCCTTGTTGGTAGCCAACTCATCCTTTTTTAGATTTTTTGAAACTTTCAACTTCAACTAAATATTTCTTTAGTCATAATGATTTAAAAAAAAACCATTTTGTGAGCTCAAAGTGAGGAATCCAATTTTTTGTTTTGATATTTTGATTAGTATATATATATATATATATATAATAATGCAAGTAGGTTGTTAAAGTTAAAAAAGAAGTTTATTAGAAATGAAAAAAAAGTAAAACATATTAATTTTTTTAAAAATATATTGTGCACTAGAGGAGATAATCCTCTTCAAAAGAGTATAATTTGTTTTTTGAAAATGATAAAAAAAAGTAGACAATAGTTGACGTCAAAATGAAAACTATCAAATTCTGGTAAGTTTGACTTTAAAACGTTACTACGATGAAAATATACATCAAAATTTCAAAAAACATTACATGCACTAGATATTGAAGTTACCTATTTGGAAAAAAAATAGGGGAAAATGAAGTTTTCTTCTATTTGTTTCTTGATGTCAACTGAATGCAAATTTTTCCTAAAATTTTTAGCATTTCAAAATATGCTCTTAAATTGATAAAAAATATCAAAACAATTTTTAAAAAATCTTAAAAAATATAGGAATAACCTTCATCAAGATTTCTATGATTCCTTAGTTTACATTATTTTGAAATTCAAAACACAAAGACCACTTTTATGTGGTCGAAGTTGAGAATTATTTTTGTTGTTGGCTGATTCCTTTATAAAGTGTGACATAGGTTTATACTTTTACTCACAAGCTCTTTGTGTTTCTGTAGGTCATGGATCAAGGAGATAACTTCTATATTCAAGAGCTTCTCATAATATGGCATCTTCATAGTCTATGTTCTCTTCTTTTGATCCTTGTGTCATACAACCTATTTTGATGGGAAATTATACTTATGTGAATGTAATTGGTAGAGGACTCGTTGATCTATTGGGGATGACACCTTCAATAATGTCATGTTTGTACATAATTTGACAAACAATATCCTTTGTATGTATCAAACCACTCATGGTGGAGTAGGGGGGACTGTGGAACTCACTCCTAATTCAATTATCATTAGAGACTTGGAGAGTAAAGATGTCATTTCTACTAGGACGATTGATCATGCATCTCGGCTATAAATTTTTTTAGAATTTGTTCCTAATGATGAATTTGATCCTTTGGACGATGATCACACTTCTAGTGTGGACTATGATTTTGAGGATAATTTTTGTTACTTGAACTTGGGTGTTCTCACAAGTACTCCAATTCTTGATCCTTGCATTTGATTTTCTCCATTTACTATTTTTCGCCTTTTATGATTCTTGTGTTTCTATAGATTTGGATTCTTGTGATTCAGTGCAGTAGGATTGTCTTCCAAATATGATGACTTGGGATAACTTCTTGACAAGTATTTCAAACTTGTTTGTGGAGTCTTCATATTTCAAATTTGGGAGACATCATTAATTGCATTCATCTTCTCTTTGATGGGTATTCCTTCTTCAGTTGTTGCGAGAGAATACTCTTACCCTCTTGTTTATTCTCTAGATGATCATTCTTTAGAGGAGGTATATTTGTCTTTGGATTGTTTTCTACATTCATTTCTAAGAGATTCTAGATTGTCATCTTTTGCAGTGTAGCCTAGAACCCCTGTTTAGGGACTAACAAATTTTGGCAGATCAACTAAGAAACTTGAGCATACTTAAAAGACATCACACGTAATTCTTCTTCCCACATCTTCCTTTCAGGACTGGGAAGAAATCATGTATACCTTCTTGGTTTAGTTTCTTCCTAAGGGGATGAATTTTGTTTAATGATATTGGATCATCTTCAACATTCATTTTTAGAAATCTACCATCATTGCAAGAGACACTAAATTGATGGGGGATGCATGATCTCTCTTCTTCTCTCTTATGGGGGGTCTTTTCCTCACACAGGGTTTTGTCCTTCTCATTCTTCAATGAGAGCATTTTTTTCACCTCTGTTTTGGGGAAGAGTTTTATTCTGTTGGATTTTCTCCTTTTCTCCAATTTTTAGAGATTGCATTTGTACATGGGTACCTAAAATTTCCTCGTAGTTGGGACCCATCTTTCCATCTTTGCATAATAATCTACTCCCTTTGCACTTAAGGGTGGGTGTTGGTGTGAATAATATTTCTTACCTAATTAGTTCACCTAGTAGGTCCTATTCACATGTTAAGTTTACTTAGGTCCTAGGAATATTTTTAGAAGTATTAGGTGTCATGTGTTCTTATCTTATCATATCAAGTCATTTAATACTTGTTTCCTAGGTTAATTAATATTTTATGAGTTAGTTGTGTCATGACATGAGATTAAGACACTTGCCATGATCTTGTATAATCCTATGTCTCACCTTGGCTATATAACCAAGGGTCTCTCATACATTATAAATCCATATTCTATTTTGTATTTTTGACAATTTATTATTGTCATATTGATCTTCTCTCTTTGTCCTTTCCATTTGGCTTCTTGGGTGGCTATCTCCATAGCCAACTCTTACAATTATAACCATGAGTAAGCAAGCTACTTCTAATTCAACTATCAAAGAATATTATATTGTGATTTTTAATGATATCTCATTGGAACTGACTTAGGTTAGAAGATCTCCACTCTTATTTTTCCACCATTTTGAGATTTAAGAAGTAAAAATAGGGAGTCCTTACAAATCATTTTCAATGTTTATCAAAATGACACAATAGAAACAAGATAGAGCAAATAATTTTTTTTGGAGAGTTTGTAGAATTATTGTAAAATATCATTGAACATCTTGCAAAAAAATTAAGGAGGTTATAATTGAGAGTGCCATCCAACTTAGTACATTGTATAAATGGATGCACAAACCTCAAAGGTTAATTTGGTATCATGAAACTTCATAGATTTTCATCCAAGATTATTCAAATTGATTGAGACAACATTTCAAAATTATAATTTAATTAGTTAAATAAATAATTTAAGTTGACATAAAAATAACTTTATGAAAGACAACTTATATTAATTATTTAAAAAGACAAAATAATTAAATAGTTAAATATTTAAGTTGTTGAAAAATAAAAAATAAAAATATAACTTATATTTAATTATTTAGAAAGTGTGCTTCAATTTTTTAATTAAGTGTCACTAGACCCATGGTGTAATAAAGTGATTAAAAATGATAATTATTTATTTTATAACTTTGAAAAGTATTTTCCAAAAATAAATAAAATATTATTTTATTTTCTAAAAAGGTTATAAATAAGAAAAGTGATTTCAAAAATCATTTATGCATACTTTTTGAAGTTATTTCATTTAAAAACATGAATGTGTGTTTTTCTCTCCCTGCTGGTGAAAACCCTTTGGATTTTTAAAGCTTCAAGGATGAAAACCCTCCTAGTTTTTAGTGTAGTCTTATTTAGAGACTAACGAAGTGCTTCAATGTATTATTGCTTTTTATGCTTACAATTTTGGGTAAAGGTTTTCAATGATTAATTTCCATTTTCAATTGTTGTTGGGTTTTCATTTTGATATTTTTGTGAAGTGTATTTCAATAATGCACATTTTCCAACTTATAATGTGAGTTTGATATTCATGTTGGCCATACCATTCTACTAGAGTTGGGCATGAACCTTCTATTTAAATTGATAGATTTTATGTCAATAATTGTCTCTAATCACCTCCTTATTGGTTGTTAATAGAAATTCAAGTATGTTTTGGAGCTAGTAATGCAATTATACTATTGAAATTGCTTATTTGCATCTATAAGTGTTAAATTCAATTTTGAGACATTTCATGAAAGTTGCCTAGAATTAGTGGGGTGATATTCTATTATGGATATTGTTCAATCTTCTTCCTTTTGATCATTATTTCAAGTTGATTTCTCTACATGCTATCATCAACCTTGTTGTACCCAAACCAAATTTTTTGCTTCATCAAGGCATTTTGCTTAAAATAGTCTAAACCTTGCTAAAATGATGTTAAATACAATTTTTGGGCAATATCAAGCATGGAGTTTTGTTAATGTTTTGTCAGTCAAAGGCAGTATTCATTGATCAAAACCTGAATCAGAGACTCAGAATGAAGCATTTCACGGTGGAGGAGCATTTCGCAACGACAATTATACCTCTGTATGGTCATTTCAATGATCAAGATGAAGATTTCAATGGTCAATTTTTGAAGATTTCTCAAGGAAAAGTAGAATTGCGCCCCTGTAGCCCAGGGGCGCCCTTCCTTTTGAAGGCCTAGATTTTGTGATAAATGCTCATGAGTCCAGCCAATCTCTTCAGAATTAGTCTACCTATCCGATGAGCTATCCTGCGAGGCTATCCGAGACTCGTAACTCCGGTAACTGGCGGGAGAAGTTGAAGATTCCAAAGTTCCAGATTGCAGAAGCTTGTCTTTTTCCAGCTTTTGCGCCCCTGTAGCTTAAGGGCGCACTTCTTAATGGAGGTTTAGATCTTGGTATTTTTGGTGTTTGATGTATTCAATATCTTCACGACTAGTCTGCCTGTCCGACGAGCTATCAAACACAGTCATCCGAGTCCCAGAGCTCTGGCAGCTGATGTCTGAAGATGAGCTTATAAGGAGACTTCACATCACAGAACTTCCTCAATGGTGTAATTGTGCCCCTGTAGCTTAGGGGCGCCATTTAAAATGACATATGAGATGGCAGAATTTACTGACAAGGTCTTCCTGACATTAGTGCTACTCTAGCCTAGCTTTGTGATGCACCAAGTTGCCTGTTAATCCGACATTCTGAGAGATCGTGGCAGAGATTCTACCAAGCACGTAATTTCACGGGCGGACTGGCATAAAATATTCATTATATTTTTGTAGGCCAGGGGCGCCTAGCCTTTAGGTCTATCAGATGAAGTTGTTCGCATTCGAAGTCTTCACAGGATTTGAGCGTAATTACTTTATCTATCTAACGAGCCCACCCGTCAGCCTTCGGGATTTGGAAATCGCTCGTACGTGCGAGGTCTTTGGTGAAATACTGCAAAACGAAGACAACTCAGAAAATGGCTAAGTCTGGTCGTCTATTCCATCTTGGGAAAGGCGCCTTTCTATTTGAGGTCCTAGAAGCAGTTTTCTCACTTCATTGCCTCTAGAGACTTCTCTTGTAGGTCCTTCTAGTTACGCGTCGAAACAGACGGTGCATGAATCAGGTCATCCCAGCTCCAAATATCAGAGGTTAAAGTAGGGCTTCTGGTTGAGAGTTGCACTTTCGTCAAAATGGTGTTTGTGCCTTGTCAAGCCAGGCGTGGCCTTACCTTAGGGATCCTTAATGCAGCTTTCAGATGTCGTGCATATATTCATTGGATGCGGAATACTTTTAGTCACGCAGTGAGCTTGGTTGCCTGTCGGCGGGGTTCACCGTTCTTCGTCGACAGTCGTTTGAAGCATTAGATGGCAGTTTGGAGAAATGGTTGTCTGGTACCTGAAAATCAATTTAATCAAGGACGCCTAATTCTTTGAGGTGTTAAATGATGGATTTTGCAGTGATGACTCCCAACAGACATTTCTTCCTTGCTCTGCAGACTTCGTGATGAATTCACCAGCTCAGTCTCAGCATCATCTGGTCACCCAGAAATTAGTGTTGAAAATGGCCAGTTATAACTTTGTAGTTAGCTACAAAATAGGAAATTAATTTTAAAGCGTGATATCTTGAGCAAATGGACGCCTGTGAGGTCAAATGAGGATTTTTTGAAATCAGTGAAGTTCGCCGGTGAATCCAAGTGCTTTACTTGGTTTTTCAACTGATGTTAAATAATATTTAATATTTATTTTGCATATTTAGGCATTAAAATGGCGATTTTCTAAAATTGGCGCCTCTTTTTGCAAATTGCATAATGAATATTTTATTATTATTTAAATTTCGAACTTCAAGTCAGTGGCAATGTAACTGAAAGGGATCCAATCAGAATCATTCTATTTTGGTCGAGGTTTTGAATCTTACAGTGAACAACATGGTGCAAATTCTCTCTATTTAAGCATGGCGCCATCATTAATCATTCACACAGCTTCAAGAAAATTCGTAATTCTTCAAGAGCAGAGGCGATTTTTCAAGGCAAGGTGAATTATCATTAGCAATCAAGGGCGACTTCATCAAATACTTCTTTTTGCAGGTTAAAGTTCACATTTATCAGCAAATCTGAAGAACAGGGGTGATTTTCACAGAAGAAAGAGCTTATCAAAAACGTCTTTTTCCTCGATTCTCAAATTTCTTTCAAAATACAATTCGCATGTTCTTGAAATTGGCGAATTTGGCAAGTCTCAACATCTGGATCATTTTTATATAACTTCCTCAAATTAAAATCGTGCGCTTGATTTTTCAAGAATTTTTAACTTCAGAACATTCGTTCTC
Source organism: Sequoia sempervirens (assembly GCA_007258455.2). Classification (NCBI taxonomy): domain Eukaryota; kingdom Viridiplantae; phylum Streptophyta; class Pinopsida; order Cupressales; family Cupressaceae; genus Sequoia; species Sequoia sempervirens. The sequence continues at coordinate 327,869,302 of VDFB02270651.1, read as the reverse complement.
GAGTTTCTAATTTTCTCAACTGAAAACTCTTTCCATGGTCGAGTAGAAGTCATATTTTCACATTTTTGATGTTCTGGGTTGTCTTAGAATCTTTTTCTGGACAAAACCCATATCTCAGATTTTTTGCCAAAAATAACTCTTCAAAAAGGCTATTTTTAGACTCAGCAGGCTATTTTTAGCTTTCCAGAAATCTTGTCAGAACATAGTCAAGTTCACAGTCAACAGGCGAGTTTTTCAAAATGCAGTACACTCAGCTCGAATACAAGACCAAATCAGTCCTTACTCACAACTTCATTGAGACAGTTGAGACGAATCTTCACAAGGTGCTGCCAGAAGCAGTTCTTGATCCAATCAAGATCATAGATTCGATTATTCAGAACATTCAGTAGTCCGGGTTATTGGAGGCCGCTTCCATACCTATCTCTGTTCATTGTGTTGAGTTCGTGATGGCTTGTATTAAGCATTACAATTCTACTACTCGTGAGATAGTGTCAGTAGATTGATGAGTCATTTGCAGTCTCAACCCGCTGGACATTGAAAAAAGTTTTGGTATAGCTCAGCACCCTAACAGTCTTGTTATTTCTATGGAGCAGTGCGACAGGAATTTAACGCTGATGTGGACAAGTGCTAGAGTAAAATGGCAGAACGATGGTTAAAGCAAGCGAAGAATAGATTGCCAAACAATGTGGGTCGTGGTGAGTACAAGGATGAGTACGCGATTCTAATTACACTCCTAAATCGTGTCTCAGGTCAATCACATGCAAATGTTTTCCAGCCCTGGATGTATTACATTATTGGTCGCATCATATCTGGGCAGGAGCATTATGACTGGGCATCCTTCATCAGCGATGTTATCCACAAATAGATCACCAGTTTCCTGGTTGCTCATGAGTTTCACATGTGTTCTTATCTTGTGTACTTGATTGCTTATCAGGGTCAGTTATGAGGACTAAACAATGTGGGCATTCTCAGTGTTCAGAAAGTCTATTAGTATTATGATCAACTTGAGTTCACTAAGGCTGAACGTCATTTCAAGCGTATTCATGAGGTTTTTCTGACTTATACAGTGAGAAATTTGGACCAGGAGTTGCATGTTCGTATCTCGACAGTTGCTAGAGTAGCGATGGATGGTTGGGTGGATTGGTTTATTCAGTTCCCAACATACACCTACATCTGAGTATATGGATTTACAGGAAATCCAGCTATGCTTCCACGTTATCCTTCAGATAAGACAATTTTTATGGAGTTCCTGAGGTAGTTGCATGGTGTTCATTGTCATTTACGTCGCAAACACAGACCATCTGCCACTTTTCCTTTTCAGTTGGGAATATATTGGCGCAAGTCGGCAGTTGATGCCAAAGTTGCAGGACAGGAGCTCGAGAAATATCATCTAAAGTATCTTGTTGAGGCAGGTGCTTATGATCTTTGGGGTCATTACACAACTCGCCTTGTTGGACGTGCATATCATAAGCCTTCTATGGAGGATTATTGGGAAAATTGCGCGGATGACTTCGAGGTTCACAGACGTAGCTACGACCGCTTCTCTCTCTCTCAGATTTCCGTTTTCTTATCAGAAGATGTGGGAGGCTTATCAGATGATGAGGGAGAGGTCCTTAGTTTTTCAGAGAGCAGGTTGACACACAGCCATTGCCGGAAATTGATTGGTACGCCAAGGAGTACACAACGATAAAGGAGAGGTCAAGTAGAGTTATTCAAAATAGTATACTTTACCTTGACAACAAGAAGAGAAGAGCCGCCAGTGGTGAATCCTTCGCTACCTTCCTCATCAAAACCTAAACAGAAGAAGAGAAGTAACCCTCCTAAGAAAGGTCAAGCACCAAACAATTCAAAAGGTAAGGCGCTTGCCATTGATACACACACGGAGCCAGATAGATAGCCCATCACAGAGCCAGTTCAGAGGCCAGTTTAGAGTCCGCCAGTGCCTGAGGTTCAGCCTCAAGTTCCTATACCAGTTCCAGAGTAGTCACCAATCCCAATTCACATTGAATTGGATTTAGACTCTCCTTCTCGCAATATTTTTTCTACATATTCACTCTTATTGCTAGTACAGATCCTTCCAGTAGCATTAGCCGATACCAGTCTTGGATTGAGGCGCAGCTGGGAAGGAAGAGGAGGCAGCCATCCTATGTCCTTAATCATTTCGATTTTGATCAGGTTTATCAGGATGTGCCAGACAAGAGGATCAAGAACATGGTCCACGTGGAGAGGAATACTAACATGGAGATTGTCATTGAGACTGCTATACCCCCACAGGGGAAGAGCTTGGATGAGTTGGAATCTCAAGACTTTGAGGTTATCACAGTCAACCTTGGTCTTAGCACACGCCAGACTCAAGTTGACCTCCTACAGGTTGCTACAGACAGTGCCAGGGATAGAATGCTGAAGGAAGGAGAAGATAAGGCAGCCCTCAAGGCTGAAATCAGACAGCTTCATTAGTACATTTCTAGCCTTGTACACAGGACAGATGTCATTGCCACACTCCCGCCGATGCTTGAGCCTCCAGTAGAACAGGGTCAACTTAATCATTTAGTTGCATACGAAAAGCGTTTGGAGGAATGGGAGGAGGAGTTCATTGCTAGGCTGTGCTATGCTTACAGAGTTATATCAGTTGTGGTACAATGCATGAGAGCTCCGTATTCGTCTCCAAGATGAGGAGCGAGACATGGCGATTAATAGACCCTGGGATGAGATTATGATTGCTCACCTGAGTATGGCATATGAATCAGTCATAGATGCAGAAGATAGGGAAGCTATCTACTCTTGGAAAACACAATTGGTTTTCAAGGAAAAGATAGAAGAGACTATGGCGTCAAAGTTGGCTGAGAGTAGAGAGCACGTTACTAGTGCACTCCGGTCTGTGAGAAACTTAGTATCTTGCTTACCGTGTTGATATTAGATCGAGGGTGGTGCTTACGTTGAGCTTACTGATGTTCAGTCAGAGCTCCAAGCACCCATTCATACCATTTTCAGTGGGGAGACCGTTGGCTGTAAGATTAATCAGCTTATAGTCATGTCAGTGTTGTTCGATGAAGCAACAAGGAGCAGAGGTGAACTTCAGTCCTAGATCACAGCTGGTGAGGACATGCTACATAGCCATAGCATTCTTTGACAAAGTATTAGAGCTCTAGACAGTGATGCAGTTAACAATATCGTTGAGGGATTGGTTGTTCGAGATCACAACCAGTAGACTTCAGTTCCCACATCTCAAAAATAGACATTTTACACAGGAGTTAAACTTGGCATTACTTTCTCAAGTTAACTCGTTGTCTTATCTCATGCATATCTATTTTGAGATTAGCTTTATTTACTTGGAGTTTTATTTAGGGTTTATGTTAACTGATGGTAGTGTTCCAATTAACATGCTTTCAATAAGGACGTGCATGCTTGCACAATTGTCCATTTTTAGATTAGATGTTTCGGTTAACTGATGGTAGTTTTCCAATTAACTGTATAGTTTCCTTTATTAGGGTTTAGCAATAAATCTTGCATGCATTGCAAGACTGTAGTTGACTCAAGGTGATTTTAGGGTTCCCTACACCTTTCGATGTCTATTAATAAGAGCTTTTTCTCATTTGTACATAACCTTTGCACGAGAGAGAAATATGTGTTGTGCCTACCTTGCCTTCAATATTGCTCGTTTTGTATCTGTTCATGCGTTTTTGCTATTATGATGAATTGTTATGCCACGTAGGGTTTCATGCAATTATAATGGTGAATTCTTTCCTTAGTTAAGATCAAATCTATTTTGTGTTTAATAAACTTGTCCAGATTGAGCTGATAGTTGTGCCACCTTGCCTTCAAGTTGAGAATCTGAACTTGGTTATCGTGTGATGTGTGTGAATAATAAACTTATTCAGATTGAGTTGATAGATGTGCCACCTTGCCTTCAAGTTGAGAATTTGAACTTGGTTTATCATGTATTTTTGTTCCCAATAAACTTTTTTAGATTGAGCTAATAGATGTGCCACCTTGCCTTCAAGTAGAGAATCTATACTTGTTTATCGTCAGATAGTCATCCTTGCTCCATTTTCTCATGCTTTGTTTTCTTGAGGAAACTGGATAGATTTTAAGCAATTAGCCTAGTTGTAGTTAGTGATATGCGAAACCAAAAAATACTTAGCTGCAACATATAGAGTTTTCTTGAAAGCCTTGTACCTCTACAGCTGACACAAAAAGACAAGAGATAGTTTAGATTACTTTTTCCTTTCCAAGCATTTTTGTTAAAGCACAACGAGGGAGCTTCCCCTCCTAATTTGAAGAGCACTCATTGAGTAGTGTGCATAGCTGTCTGTACCAACTTATACTCCAGAGGTGTTAGTTGTTACGCCAACAAACCTATTGTGGATTCCAATGACATCATCATTTGAATATTTGCAATACTTTTCCAATTTATTTGTGACTTCATCGTGTTAGGAAAAGGTATTAGTTTGTTACAAATTTCTAAGCATTGATTTATGTACTTGGATTTATTGTACAATCATTCAAATTTCAATGATTTTAAATGAGAAAACCTGTGTTATAAACTAGAAGTTTATCACTAGTATTTTATTTTATTGTTGAAGATTTTGGATGGTTCATTGTTGTATTGAATTTTAATTATACAAAAGAACTTGGACAATTCACCACTAGACCCATTGCATTTTATTATCTACCAATTTGGCATTGATTGAATCTACATGCAATCAACCATTTTTGGCTTGATCAGATTTTGTATCTAGTCTGTTGACGGCTCTTGCATCTGCTAATTAATTACAATTGTTTGGTTAGATGCCAATATCTTTCTTGTAATATTTCTCCATCCTCATTCTACTTCCCTATGTTCTTACCTTGCTCATCTTAAGACCTTGGTGATCAGAAAGAGTAAAATTGAGTGAAAAAATAATGTGGACTTTCACTAATGCCCTATAGGGTTTATTATAGATATTGATATGCATGCTCATTCTCCATTCTAGCTATTGAACATCTATTGGTATATTTGGAAATATATTTGGTGGATGAAAGATGACATCAAACACACAAGTTACAAAATTGTATATAAACATAATGATCTACCCAACTCGAAGGAAAGTTTCTCATTTAAATTGCCTAGTTTGTTAGGTAGAATCTATATTCCATTTGGTTTTCCTTTGTGACAAATATTAATAACTAACAACAAACCAGCACAAGAACAAGAGATTGAAAACATGGAGGTTTTCTCCATGAGAGACAACCATAGAGATTACATAATTACATCTAACACTATTGCAAGGAGAAGATCCCATTGTGGTTGAGCTCACCTCTAATTTGAACCTTTTGTTTTTCTTGTATTTTAAGTGTTATTTCTCACATTTTCCTCTCCATCTATTCACCTTTCTATATCATGAAACATGTGTAGGATGTGCTCATGAGAATGTTGTGTTGATATAGAACTATATATGTATAAGAGGACATGTTTCATGAGAATGTTGTATTAATATTCAACTTTGTATTCTTTAAGGGTTCATTTGTTTTACACTTGTCATTATCTAGTTATTATAGAGTAAATTGGTCTCCTTTTGTGGACCTAAAAGTGATGCAGGAGCATCCTACGGTGTAGGGAAATCTTATATCACCCAAAAAAATGTTTTATTTATTTTCTTCAGTTGTTTTGAGTCCCATGATGTCACTTAAGGGGTGTAAGATAGTTAGGCGTCAAAAATAGTGAAAATTGGGCACCTACTATTTTTAGTAAGTTGGCCTAAATGGGCTCGTATGGACCTAAAAATTTACCCCAAGGAGCATAATTGAAAAACATTTCCGATCGCAAAAGAATCACCTCAATACCTTGCACAGTTGGGAGAAATTAAAGTTTGTCTCGAGAAATTTCTCCAATGCAACTTCAAATTCAGATATAAAACTTTAGAGGCCCCGAAACAGCTCAAAAAGTGGCTGAACCGACCTACGATGGATTAGGATGTTGTAGAGCTCGTCGAGAGCTTTCCAATGATATGCAATAATAGCAAATCGAACACTTGGATCAAAAGTTATGGTCCCACGAAGTTGGTCCTCTAAAAAGTGAATTTCATTAAAATTTCTTCCTAGGACAAAAATCAAATGGCGGGACCTTTGGCACCAAAACAAAAGGGGAAATTTGAACTTTCTAGAACATTCTAGGGCAGTTATTGGGGAAACTAAAAAAACATATGAGGGAGTTGTAGAAGGTGGCCCCCGATAGTGCAGATTGTGGCTCCAAATAGTAGATTTTCTTTTTAGAGTTGATTTTGTTGTAATGAATCAAGCCCATGAGGTTGTAGCATGTAAGCTTTGAATCTGTAATTTCATTTTTTGAAAAATAATTGAAAGTGAGTCATTTTTCTGTCTCATATCTTCTGTGTTGGTATCTATTGTTGTGATTTATGTGGGTTTCTTGGGCGGTGTGGCCCTCATCAAGTGGTATCAGAGCATGAGTTCCCGAGTCTATAACAGAGCACTAAACGTGAGGCAGTTGCAGTAGGACATGTGAGTTTGGGTTGATATCAAGATGCCTCCAAGACTTGCTAAGCGTGGTAGGGGCAAAGGCAGAGGCGGTGGAGGAAGAGATCCTCCTAGAGATGAAATTACAACCCTAAGAAGGAAATTAGAGGCCTTGCAGGATGAGGTTCGAAGGAGAGATGTACATTAGGAAATAGATGCCAGCGAAGATGAAACTGAAGAGGAAACAAAAGAGGAAGAAGAGGATCAAATGGATCTAGGAGAAGTTAGATTGTTGAGAGAAATATAAAGTATTGGAAAGAGACCCAAAATGGATGTTTCAACTTTCAGTGGAAGCTTGAACCCTAGAGAATTGATCGATCGGATTAATGACATGGAGGAATTTTTCGAGTTTGAGGAGATTGAAGACCCTCACCGGGTGAAGTTTGCAAAGAAAAAATTGAAAGGCCATGCAAGTATATAGTGGAAAGAGATCCATCTTGAAAGGGGAAGACAAGGAAAAGATAAAATTTCTAGATGGGACAAAATGGTGTCAACATTGAAGAAGCAATTTATTCCAGTTGATTATGAACTAGAGTTGCTCAAGAAAATGCAAAGCTTGAGACAAGGAACAAGGATGGTGAAGGAATACACAGAGGAATTTTATAAGGTTCTGATTTGAGTAGGACATTTTGAGGAAAATAAAGAGAAAGTTGCTCGATATATTAACGGGCTGAAGCCTACCATACAGGAAGAATTGGCGCTAGTAAGGATGACCACCATTGAAGATGCTTATTAGTTTTCCCTAAAGATAGAAGAGCGACTAAACAAAAGGTTTGAAAGTAAACAGAGAGGTGGAGGTCAAGGTGGAAAGACCAGTGGTCAGTCATATGGAGTTCGAAATGAAGATCAAAAGAAGGGTGAAGGATCCAGTAGCACCCAGAACCAAAAAGGAGATAACACCTACGTCCTCGTGATCCAAATAATGGAGACCAAAGAGGAAGAGGGAGATCTGGACGAGGATCGGGAAGAGGAGGCTTTCGTGGAACCTATTTCCAGTGCGGGGAAGGACATAGAGCTGAGTGTCCCCAACATCAAGGAGGGACAAATAAAAGGCCTAAGGGTAATGCACGAGTTGCACATGTAGATGAAGATATTGAGTCTTCACATTCTAAGGATGCAGAAAGAGGAGAGGTTCTTGTTACTAGAAGAGTCTTGTTGAATGAGGAGAAAGAACCAACTCAAAGGAAGAATTTGTTTCACACCAGATGTAAGTGTGAAGGTAAGGTTTGTAATGTTATTATTGATGGAGGTAGTACTGATAACCTTGTTTCAGAAGAGATGGTTAGTAAGTTGCAGTTGGAGAGAAGAAGGCATCCGAATCCATACCGGATTGCTTCGATGCAGAAGGACCATAAAGCTTTGGTAAATGAACAATGTCTAGTAAAGTTCAAGATTGGAAATTACCATGATGAGGTATTGTGTGATATTATGCCTATGGATGTTTGTCATATGTTGTTAGGCAGATCGTGGTATTTTGATCCACAAGCAGTACATGATGGACATTCCAACACCTATTCTTTGACAAAGGATGGAGTTAATCATAAGTTGAAGCCCTTGAAGAGGCAAAGGAAAAGGTATGCAGTAATGCAAGAATTTGTTTGGTTGATGGAAGAAAGTTCCTAGAAGGTATGAAGCATGAGCATATGTGTTTTGTATTGATTGCTAGAGTTGATAAAGATGTTAGGGTTAGAAAAGGCAGATATCTAACAATTAAATGCATATTTAATTAATAAACAGAGAAACTAAAACACACACAGAATAAATCATAACACAAAAATTTAACGTGGTTCACCCAATCCGGGCTACATCCACCAAACCACAGCCATCCAATACTTTTATTATCCAGTGCAAAACTTATTACAATCTTGCGAATAATTGCATTTTTCATCATACTGTAATACCCATCCGAACCCCTTTTTAACAAGCTTAGAAGCTTCCAGATTTTGGGTTCTACAAAATCGGATTTTTCCTTATTCATTGATTTTTCCCTTTTTCGGTGACGACGCGAACAAGTAGGAGGAAAATTTTTCTCGAGGGCCGCCGCCCCCGAACCCTCGCCCGGGCCTCAGCCCGGCCCCGGACCCCGGCAAGAATACATGCCGGGGTGTACAGTATACCATGGGCTATACAGTATAGCATGATCAGTCGCCACAAACCAACAAAAGATACTATTGAGGTGCCTGTAGAGGTTTTAGATTTGTTGAACGAGTTTCAAGCTATTATTTTTGATAATGTACCTGAAGGTTTGCCTCCAATAAGAAAGATTAGTCATCAGATGGACCTGGTAAATCACAGGAGCACTAGAATAATTCTATCAATAGGAGCACTGGTAAATCACCATTCCAGATTGTGTATGGGAGCAGACCAAGGACTGCTTCTGAACTAAGGAAGATGGACAAGGGGGAAAAGAGTAGTGCTGTGGCTGAAGATTTTGCTGAGCACCTGAAGAATTTGCACAAAAAGGTGAAGAAACATATCAATAAGATGAACTACAGTATAAAGCTCAGGCAGATCAGAAAAGGAGGTATAAGGAGTTCTAAGTAGGAGATGAAGTCATGGTTCATTTGTGAAAGGAAAGGTTTCCAGTTGGTACATACAACAAGTTAAAGATGAAGAAGTTCAGACCATGCAAGATTCTAAAGAAGCATGATTCAGGAAATGCTTATGAGGTAGAGTTGTCTAGTGGAATAAATATTTCTCCTGTGTTCAACATTGCTGATTTGATAGAGTATCATAAAGGTGATATAGAGGAGGGGTCGATAAATGAACAGTTGAAAATTTCAGCACCTACTTCAGAGAAGGAAGAGATAAAAGAAATCTTGGATCGTTGTGTGGGTAGAAGCACGAGAAACAAGCAATATGTAGAGTACTTGGTGAAATGGAGAGGAAGGCATATTGAAGATTCATCATAGTTGTTTGAGGTTAAGGTTAACTGTCTTGGTTTCCCTCTAACTCCTGAGAAGTGACAGGGTCACTTTTCAAATTACCTTGGGTGTTTGATGCAGGAGCATCCAGCGGTGTAGGGAAATCTTGCATCACCCAAAAAAAATGTTTTCTTTATTTTCTTCAATTGTTTTGAGTCCCATGATGACACTTAAGGGGTGTAAGACAGTCAAGCATCAAAAATAGCAAAAATTGGGCACTTACTATTTTTAGTAAGTCGGCCTAAACAGGCTCGTATGGACCTGAAAATTTACCCCAAGGAGCATAAATGAAAAACATTTCCGGTTGTGAAAGAATCACCTCAATACCCTACACGGTTTGGGAGAAATTAATGTTTTCGTCCTGAGAAATTTCTCCAATACAACTTCAAATTCAGATATAAAACTTTAGAGGCCGCCCCGAAACAACTCAAAAAGTGGCCGAACCGACCTACAGTGGGTTCATGTGTTGTAGAGTTCGTTGAGAGATTTCCAACAATATGCAATAATAGCAAATCAAACACTCAGATCAAAAGTTATGGCCCCACGAAGTTGGTCCTCTAAAAAGTGAATTTCATTAAAATTTCTTCCTAGGCTTGAAATCAAACGGCGGGACCTTTGGCACCAAAACAAAAGGGGAAATTTGAACTTTCTAGAACATTCTAGGGCGGTTATTGGGGAAAATAAAAAAGGATATGAGGGAGTTGTAGAAGGTGGCCCCTGATAGTGCAGATTGTGGCTTCGAATAGTAGATTTTCTTTTCAAAGTTGATTTTGTTGTAATGAATCAAGCCCATAGGGCTGTAGCATGTAAACTTTGAATTTTTAATTTCATTTTATGAAAATAATTGAAAGTGAGTCATTTTTCTATCTTGCATCTTTTGTGTTGGTATCTGTTGTGATTTTTGTGGGTTTTTTGGGCGGTGTCGCCCTCATCAAAAAGGTTTTGTGCAAAATAATATTTCTTAGTTGCTTTAAAATTTAGATTTGTATCTATTTTTATTAGACTAACACATTCATGTTCCTAATTTATGTAGTTGCAATGATGTACTTAGTAAACCTATTCTTTGTTAAGGGAATTCATTCCCCACTCATTCAACTAGATAACTATTGTGAGGGCATCCTTTGCCAACTATTGCTAGGATAGGGATTTTACCTTGAAAGAGGATAGATGGTTGTTTTCTCTCATGTACTGTTTACATATTAGTGATATTTCATTTCTCTTTTTACATGGCATTCTCTTCTCCTTTCTTCATTTGATTTTTTAAAATTATTTATTCCTCTTGTGTTTTCTTTTTCTCTCGTTTCATTGCCAACATGTATGAGACCTTGTTTCTACTTCAATTTGCAATATTGACTTGAATACCATCCTTCTCGAATTTGATAATGGGTCTACTTGGGTTTTTCTTCCTCACTTGACTATTTTATTTGCAAGATCATACACATTCTTTCTAATCCTCGCTTAAAATTTCCTTGAATTATAAGTGAAAGATCTGTAAGACCCACTCTTTAGTCTTTCTCTTCCTCCTCACTACCTTTGCCTACATTATTGTCTTCATCTTCATCTAGGGGTTCATTGTTTTATAAACTTGCCATCTTTGTCTTGGGGAACACCATAATTATTGGTTTATGAACTTGAATGTTAGGTTGAAATTACATTTAGTTGCCTCTACAACACTAGTGTTCTAAATTTCCTTTGCCTATTTTGGTTCTATTTCATCACAACCCAAGATCTCAAAATAATTCCTATTGCCACAAATAGATTTTAGCCTCTAAATTTTTAAAATTTATTTTTTAGCCTTTTTCTTTAGCTCTTTAAAGGACTCATTGAATAAGTTAGGGTTAGAAGTCTTCCTTATTTTAAGGAAACTCTTATAAAGTGGCAATAAGCATGATAAAATATACATCTAAAGGGGATATTTCATAGTCTCTCTTTCCATAGTTCTCTTTCTTCCAAATTTAGAAGCATGAACTTTGGGAGGTGTTTAATAAGGTCCATTCTTTCACAAATCCTAGAATAATTGATAATAGGCCAACCTATAATGATTTACCCTAATAGATATATTCCCCTATGTACTATTACTTACTTGGGACAAATATTTTTCTTTCCCAAATCCTATGACCTACTTGGGCCAAATATTTTTCTTTCCCAAATCCTATTGACAACCCTTGCAATAAAATCTACACTAGAATTTTGGATATGTTTTCACTTGTTGGATTAAACCCTTCTCATGAGGTATATATAGAATAGATCTTTGCCAAAAAAATCAAGGATGTCTCCTAAGAATATCCTCCTAGGATGTGGTTGAATGAAATGAAACCTAAAAATACATTGAGGTAGAAGTTGTACCTTATTCATATAATAGATTCTATAGTGTCAAGTAAGCCATTTGGAAAAATTTGTTGCATTTGATCAAAAACACATGAAATTACAAATAAGAAAAAACTCATCATCTTTTAGATTATTGGTTAAGATCCTCATCTCACAAGTTTATTACTATAATCTCACTAAAACCAAAGATGATTTGTTGTGGTACAAGTGTATTGGTAACTTTTCATCTATGTTCACCATCCTATAATCACCCTCATCTCTACCCTTGTATTTCAATGAATTTCCTATGAACATCACTTTAAACTTTTTTCTTCAAACATTAATAAAATCAAAACATGATTCATGCAATTTAAAAAAAAGTATTATGACTCTTTTTTCATGTCAATTAAAGTTTTCACTTGTAATGAAATACCTTGCACAAGAGAAGAATATAATAGGAACATGTCACACATACTTGATAATAATAAGCTACTTTGAGGGGCTTAGCTCCAATAGTCTTCAACAAAAAGAAAGTACACTATGGTGAAATAAACTAATGAGTACCTCACATTTATACATACATATGCCATGGATGCCACCTTAGTTGACTTAGCTACCTATATATGACTATATTAATGATTATATAGCTTAGTTGAGAGATGATAGCCACAAGCTGACTACTCATATCCCTACGCACACTATTGAATAAAGGGTACAACTTGCTCACCCTTTGCAGACAAGTGTTGTCCTCAATGCAAATCAAGTATGGATGCTTTTGCACAAAATCTTTATCCTCCCATGTGACAAATTTGATAGGCAAATACTTCAATTGAATGGGGTACTATATGATTGTCCTAGTCTTAAGCTTCTTCATGCATGTTTGAAAAGTTAACTTAGGCTTCAAGATGGGGACAAATTTTGTGAAAACCCTAATTTCGCAATAACTCCCTTAAATAAGCTCCAAATAACCTCAAATTAGGATTATATCAATTTTACTATGTCTTTTATCAACCTTCCAAAAAACACACCAAATTGAGAGAGATATGCACATCACACTTTGAACTCTTGAATCAGAAAAAAATCTCCTCATATATTACTGTAAAGAACCCTGTTGGTCCTAACTCTGCCAGTAGATGCTGAATGCACTGTTTTTGTGTTTTCTTGTTGTTTTGATGAATTTATAGCATTTAAATAAAATGTTACCAGGGAAGATTTAACAAGAAATAACTAGAAATATATAAATGTTGCAATGACTCTTATTCAGCATGAAATGTATATATATATATTGTCAATACAAGATAGAAACATAGCTTATAAACAAAGTTGCATACCTGAACATGCAAGCAAACCCTTATTTGAAAATCTGGAAATCATAACCAGCAATGAATATTATGATGAAACAAGTCAATTTGCTCTAGATGATCATTTCTCCACCTTTAAATGAGTGCCAAATGGTAATACTAGTCTAGCCACCCCAAAATATGATGAAATAAGCCTAATAAGGGAGGCGTTTCAACCTACAGCTCATATGCCCTGCCAAGAGCATGTACGTATCCCTATGGTGATGGGACGACCAACAACAAAAACTGTACGACCTGATTATTGGTGTCAACAGTTGATGAAATAAGGCATCTCAACTGATAAGCCCCCTTCCTTTATTGAAATCTGCAAATAAACTCAAAAGTAAATCTGATGTAGGCACAAGTGGACTCTAGAATGAAGCCCCCTCTAAAGCAATGATTCAGTTGATCTTTCACAGCTTCAAGATTGCAAACTCTGAAGAATTTTTGTTCTCCAATGTTGATAAATTGCATGAAACCCTTGTCTCAGGCACAAGCTCCAAGAAGCCAAAAGAAATCAAATGTCAAAATGCTCAAATAGATGAATGAAGTTGAATTCCTCTTTGCTCCTTATATTCCCTCCCAAAAAGGCATGACTTTTTTCATGAATAGGGTTTTAAGACATTTAAAATGTATTTAAAGTACTTGATACACCTTTTTAAAATATTAATTCAACTTGGGCGTACCATTTAATCCCCCCTTTATAATATTTAAGTGGCTCAATACTTTTATAAAATTAAATTATAACTTTATAATATTCCCTTAAGTTAATTAAACAACTTAACCACTTAAATATTAATATCTCACTCAATATTCAATATTTTGACGTGTCGTCTTAAGTTGGGGTCAACACTGTATAACCCCCATGTGTCCAGGGGCCCTGACTAAACATAGCATTACTGCCAGATTGACTTACTATAAATAGTAAGTCCCTCAAATGAAGCCAACCACTGATCTGAAAAGGCCTGGAACTGAACCCAATACTGAACTGAAGAAGAGGAATGACATCAACCTCCACTAACTACCACTGAGACCCTCTATCCAAACATATTAGCCTACGAGGGTCCAAGTAATAGGCTAACCCATCTGCAACTGGTACTGACTAGGGTGGGGACATTACAATTACCTTACAAGTGCTAAGATAATGTTTCAATACCACATGTAATAAAATAACTTGCATAAGAGAAGAATATACTATGTAACATGCAACATATATTTGATAATAATTAGCCAGTTCAAGGGGGCAACCACCTAAGCCACTTCAAATGGGCTATCTCCAATAGTCTTCAATAAGAACACTTACCAAATGATGATAGCAAACTAACCTATAACTCCTATATATACCATATTTATGTCATGAATGCCTCTTGAGTTAACTTAAGTACTTATATAAGATTGTATTAATGATTGTAACTTAATTAAGAGTTACAGTAGCTCCAAACATACTATTGATATCCCTATACACACTATCGAATTAAGGGCATAGTGTCACTTTTTATTTAGGACTAAATAATACATTTTAGTTGAGGCTATGGGATAGGTTTAATGTGTTATATGTAAGCATTACCTTTTTAATTCTCGTATTATCAGAACCCCATTACTAATACACTACAATATGTGTCACTATTTACTAAACATCATGTTTAGATATGGTGAGGTGAAAAGATCTTAAGATTTGCAGCTAGCCATTCTTTTACAACAAGTTTTGCTCCATTTCAAAAACCTAAGGAATAATGTACAATTGTTAAGGAACATGATAGCTATGCCTCACGATTAGTGTTTATCACATTAGAGTAGCCTTCACAAATTTATATTTCAAGCGTGAATAAATGATATTAATTTTAAGCGACAAATTGGCATCCAGATCTAGTAATTTCTACCTAATAATTTATATGATTAATGTATCAGAATGAAATAGGATTTGTTATGTACGCGGGAATATGAATCGGAAGCGAAAACGTTGTAGGTAGTCTACATGTTAAAGGTGCTGCTCATTTCTGAAATTTTAATAGGTATAATATAAAGCAAACTTGTTTTACATTTAATTAAAGTGGAGTTTATCTCTATAATGAAAACAATAAGAATAAAATAGATTCTATGGAAACAAGATCATGGCCTGAAAGGAAAATTACCAAAAAATAAATATAGCAGAGTTTACAGTTGAAAACTTTGTGGTCTGATATATAAAAAGAATTGATTAGCTCACATTAAACCAGTTAAGTACTTCTAATACAAATGGGCATAGTGAGTATTATTTCTGCTGCCAATAATTCCCTCAACATGTTCTGTGAATACTACTTCTGGTAACCTATAAATGTACTACTTCAGGATGGCAATCCGATACAATGGAGTTAACCTGAAATATTGATGGCAAACTTGACTCTGTAGTGCACTTCTGACCATTACCAAAACTTACTTTGATTTTTTTGGCATAACATTTTCAAATCTCAGTAACTACCCTTGACATTGTCCTATATAAACAACCTCTAACAGACTATAATACAAACCCAACAAAATAGGTTTTTATGTTAGTGACTAAAGAGTTTTCTTCATGACATAGTTAATATACTAACAGTAGGAAATAAAAAAAAATTCTGAATCGTTAAGTGCTTTCATCCACGAGGAAAATGTACTCTTCTCAATTCCATCTGAAAGGTTGGGCTCGTATTTAATGCCCGCTTGGCAAGGTTGCGTATATCTTCTCTAGAACACTCACGTGATATACGGACAAGTTCCCAAAATGCTCCAGAGGAAACTATATCTTTTGCATTTGCCTCTGCAAATACATGAACACGAAAAATGTGAGTCTCTGTTTCTGTCATACACGCACATTAACACTAATACAGTAATACTGACACCCAATTACAGAGGGCACCAGATCACTTACATCGATGCAATCTACAGAATATTTAGCTGAAAGTTAGGTTCTAAAGTCACATTTTAGTATCTAAATTAAGAGGCATTGAACATAAATGCTGAAATAAATCTCCTTGAAAATAATAACTAGTCCTTTGCATCATGATTGTTCCACAAGTGCAAAATCCTACAACCTGTTTGCAAGTTTACAAAACAGCAATTGGATTGGGATGTATTGAAGTAGAAACTGAGTCACCATTTTAATATTCTGAGTCCCTTTAGACTTTACATTGTCAATATTTATGTCATTGATTTTGCCAACAGAGCAATGCTTATGGAAATGGAAAAATGATTGTTGAGCATTAACATTCTGAGGAACGGAACAGCTCTGGAACTCTTAATGACATAGGCATTAGAAACATGTCTTCCAGCTCACGTGTTTTCCTTTTATGTTCTAAACTAAACAAAGACATTTAGTCTGTTGGTACAATTGACAACTAATTTGTATCTCTTTACATGTTGTAGTTGATTAGCTACAATGCAACTCTAGGCTTTGATTTTTATGGATCATTATGTAATTTCTTTGCTTTGCGTCTTAGTTTAAATGGTAATAAATAATAATAATGGGCTAGCTAAACTAAAAGATGGTAAAGTGTCTTCTTACGAAAGAAAAAGAATGATAATAAGAAGTCCAATCCTATCTAGGATAGGATCTATTGGACATTACTTGTGACCTGTTTTACATGGTGTAATGTCCCTTCCTTAGACAGCTCAGTCGTAGCGGAGGTTGGCCTACTATTAGGGTTCCCGTAGATCAGCATAATGGTTAGGGGACCCTACCGAGGGCTGTGGAGTTTAGCTGGGAGCCTTATGAGCCTTTCAGTTTGGAGTTCAGTTGATGAATCTAGTGTCAAAGTGAAAATATTAAAGTTTGCTTTAATGGAATAGTAAAAGGTGAATAGTAATTGAAAATCATAAGGTGAACAGTGAAAAGTGCCCCCATCCTAACAATTCAAGTTGTTTTTAAAAAGTGGCCATTTTCTTTGGATGAAGAAAGACCCTTAAGAAAATTATTTTATTGACTTTTATTAAAAAAAGTCCATGAGAGGTTATAAAGCAATGTGTTAGGCTCCTTTTTAAGCATTCTACTTTCATTTTTACAAAACACTTTGCAGGTTTGAGCTCTAGAGAAGGGTTTCAACATTGCTTCAGCCTTCTGGGAACGGAAACTCTCAAAGGCTATCGTGGATTGGACGAGAACCTAGTTCACCTTTGGGGAGGGCCTACCTTGAGTCTTCATTTAGGCTTTATTGGATGAGTTTCAGGTATATAATTTGCAGATTTGAGTTTGTAACAATATTATATCATCATATTGCAACAGATCAGGGGCAGCTATAAGCAGTATAGGCCTTCTCAAGGCCTTGGCAACTCATTTTACACCTTACCTCAGCTGCTGCGTCATTTTAAGATCACAGGCTTCAAACTCTAGATGCTATGAAGGGTTTCATACCAATTATTGGATCTGATTTGCATATTCAATTAGCTGGAAATTCATATCATACCCTGGGGCTGATTTGTGAAGCTGGGAAGAAGCTGAAAAGGGGTTGTCTTTGTTGTTCAAGTTTGTATCAGATTTTTATATGCAGATTTGTGGTATGTACAATGACATTTGAGCCAATAAATTCATCATTTTTCTCTCTATTTAAACTGTATGGTTTATTTAAGTTTTAGCAGCAATTTCCTTCCTTCTAGTTTGCAATATTGTTGCATATATCAACATTCAGCAAAAACACAAAAAAATCAGAAAAATGCAAAAACAAAACCCTTTCTATTTGTTGGTCAAAGACTTTGAAAAAACAAAACTCAGAAAATCAGATCAGATTTGGGTTAGGGATCTTTCACATGGGGACATGTCCCCACCCCTCAAACCTCTAAGACAGTTGGAACTTTTAAGTGCATGAAAGGAGACTCCTCGGGCATCATAAGAGGAGAACAATTTAGTGAAGGAGAACATGATTATATAGATGTTCTTGTAGTATAAATTAAGTGTATAATTCATTGTAGGAGAGAATTGCTAAAAAAAGAGTGACTATAGGAGAAAACAACATTAGGTAATGTTGTAGTTGATCTTTGTGTCTAATCTTTGGCCATAAGGAAACCAAGGAAGCCGAGCATTTCCTTATTCTAGTTGGGTTCCTCCCAGTAGGGTTTCCAAGATAAAAATTCGAGTGTGTCAACTATCATGCTTGTTTAATATTTGATAATTGTATGTTGCAAGTACCATCTAAGTTTTCCTTTACAAGAGAGCACTAATCGATTCTCCAAGCATTCAAACAAACATATTAAACTCTCATTTAAGGCAACATTCAAGTAGGAACATCAACTATGTGGTTACAAATTCTTCTAGTAAGTGTGTTTGAGAGTTAAAAAATTGGTATCTGCATATTATGGAGTTGTAGTTTGGTTTGTATCACAGTGACAATGTCTACTAAAGACAAAGATTTGAAACATTGCAATCCAGAGATATCTATAAGGAAGTGGAATAGATCAATAAAAAGGATGTCAAAGGATAGTGCAATGATCATGCTAAGAGAGTAGCCGTAACTGAAGACATGGGAATAATGATATGGTCCAAGGAAAAATACCCAATTGCAAGAGCTTACAATCAGGAAATAGGCACAGGGATATGAAAGTTTGTGCTCTAGCCAAAAAATATGGTATTAGAGAACAAGAGTCCCAAGAAAAAGATAGAAGAATTCATAGGTGATAAATTACACTCTAAACATAAAAATTTTCTACACGTGGAATTTATTTTCTATATTAATTTTACAAGATTGATTGTTTTTGCAATCACGTGACAGGGTCTACTACAGAACAAACTTATTATAAATGTAAATGCGGCAGGGACTGCTACAAGATAGAATTAACATAATATACAACATGGATTGCTATAGGACCACAAAAACACTACTACAAGACTATTTAAGAATATGGTTTAGGGTAAGATGACAGTCGTGGCCTCATTCGAACCCTTATACATTTACCAATATTTAACACAACTAATTCTACTTGACTCTTCAATTTAATAACATTGATGAACTGTTAAACGGGTAGTATTAATTTATCTTAATGCTTGTGACTAAGTTGATAGGCTCTTAATTGGGTTGTAAGCCAAGC
Source organism: Sequoia sempervirens (assembly GCA_007258455.2). NCBI lineage: Eukaryota > Viridiplantae > Streptophyta > Pinopsida > Cupressales > Cupressaceae > Sequoia > Sequoia sempervirens. The sequence continues at coordinate 327,850,185 of VDFB02270651.1, read as the reverse complement.
TCCACAAAGAGTGGATCAGCTATAGGGCATTAATTTAGAGATGAGCCCACCCCTATTATGGCCCTATAAATTTTTTGATATAAAAATCACTTTCCATATTGACAAAAAGAAAAGGATACATTGTCGACTCTACATTTACTAATTTATTGATATAAACAACACTCACATACATGGATTACATACAATTAGATCAAATGCTCACAATTTCAATTAATATGCTACAAGCCAAATGATTTTCAAAGATGGCATTTTTTTTAATATCTAAAGGAAGAACAACATTCATCATCATCATATAGTAGTTGGATCATTTAAAACAAACAATAAGTCCTTCCTATAAATTCAGAAAATAACTCAGTGTGTTTTAATTAAACAGAAATATACAATAGAGTGATTGAGGTATTTAGAGAGCCCCACACAGAGGAGGGAGCACAATTTATCAAAGGTTTGAAATTCAATTAATTCCAATAGAATATAGCAGCTTAATTGTTTAGGTATAAATGCATGTGGTAAAAAAAGTGGTATCAATGCGTAAGCAAATAGAATAACAACTCATATAAAGGGTTTTTATTTGGATAGTCTATTAGTTTGATAGAGGAGGTTATCCATTTTATTTGGATGCATAGACTTAGACAATGCTATCAGACTAGCTGAGAGAATTTAAAACTCCTAGAAGTGGTAGCTACAAGAAATAAACATTGCATTGAGAACTAATGCTTTTCAAAGAACTACAATATCTTCAATGTTTATTTTTTGTTATTGAAATTCCATATTCATATAGACTGTTTGGAGACATAAACCATGTGCCTATGTTGGATAGAATATATTTGAACACAATCAATATTCAAATTTATTAAACCTCGCTAACAATAATAAAACATATAATTCATGCCCTTTTCACTTGCTATGTAAACAATTCTGGAACGAGCAAAGTTTTTGAATTAACAAGAAGGCTTGAAAGATCACTAATTCATTGCACACATATTTATTAACTAAATTAGAGCCACACCTATATGTTGGCGATAAATCTACCTATAGCTTCCTTTGTATGGCACTCAGCTCCCTTCTTATAGATTAATATCTTGTAATGTCCCTTACCTGGCCTTGTCCTAAAATTTGCTTGTTTGCCCTAGAATTTGCTTGTTGATTAGATTTAGGGTTTCTTCTTTCCAAAGGAATTTTCTCTCTAAGGAAATGAACCTGAATTGGAATCTGTATTCACCATATTAACAACATATCTGTTAGCATTAATATCTAGATATCCAAAATATAAACATAATCACAAAGCAGCAATGAAGACAGATGAGGAGTGGCATGGGTAGATCCGCCCGAAGCTATCCATCTAATCCCAAGGGCACAAGCATCCGATTAGGACAACCCACCCCTTGGCCCCGAGCTGAACGTCCAAACCAAGACCATTCCATACTCGGAGTGGTGTGCTTAGTAGAAACACTTGTACCTGCTTTCTCTACCCACGTCAGCACATCGAAAGACACTTGACTTATTGAGGATAGTCAGAGGAACGGATAAGTGGCCTAGGCCTACCACCCCTCCCTGGCCGCGACAGACTATGAGTGGAACCCCCACCCCTCCATGGCCCACCTAGGCCTTGGGATTGGGCGGACTATGAGTGGAATTTCCACCCCTCCAGGGCCCATCCCTGCCTTGGGTTCCGGGGGCGGACTTAAGTGGGGTTTTTAGGCACCACTTCCCTCGCACCCTTCCTCCCAATAAGCTTACAAGCACTGAGAAGACAATCTTTTAGCAATCAAATACATTTGCATTTATTACTAATTCTTTAAGTCAATATCAACATCATTATCATCATGATAATACTAAAGAAAGCATTACACCAATAATCAGATTAGCAATATCTGTTTCTTATATTCAACATATGCTAAATATTATTGCTAAGTGAGTACGTCACCTGTTTCAGCGTGTCTGGGCTCCTACTATAGATCCTATTGAATGCCTCTCTTGCTTGCCTTGGTTCCCTTCTTGATACTTATTCTTTTATGAATTCATTATCTTTCTACATCTACTAATAATTATGCTCAACATACTTTTTTTAAGGTTTGTCACTTATCCTTACATATAGCCTATTCATTCATATAGGTTTGTGTTATATTCTTTCCTTCATTTATTTTGAGTATCTCCATATGTAGTTATTATTTATTAATTTTAGTTAATATATGCATCTGCATAATCGTTCTTTACTTAAAAATACTCATATCTATATTTATGTATATTCTTCATTAGATTTTATACTTACCTGTAATAATGTTCTGTTTATAGTGGATAATATTTATTTACACAAACCTCCTTGCTGTCCCCTATAATTCATACCAGAATGTATTATGCCTGCAGATTTATGTTAAATCTGATTGATATGACTGGGTTGCTGTTTTAATATTTAATAAACATTGTATTTCCTGCTGATCAGATTTTTGGGAATATTCTTTATTAAATGATTTCCCTTTACAAAATCTATTCCTCCTATCTTCCTTGCCACGATGCCCTTTTGCTTTGAAAAACGACTCTCATTAAATAGTGATCTTGTCTTGGGAGAGTCATGTCTTCACAAGTCGTGTCCCTCGCTGCCTTTTGAAAGTCAACCGGTGCTCTTTTTGAAATAGCTCTTGGTTTCTTCCTAATTACTTTATTAACTATTGGGAATCGATATTTTCTTCAGGGATTTGTTTATATTTAAATAACAATAATCATGATCAGATTAAATAATGATTATATTTATCTTTGTCAGAATTAACATTATGATAATAATAGAGATCAAGATCTACAGCATTTGGATTATATTTTATTTATATAAATATTTTAATCGATGTATATGGTTTCATTTCAATAGGTTATCATTTTGGGGAGGGGTATAACATTGATGATTGTAAATAACATTATAATATTATTTATAATAATATTTAGATTTATATTTTATATTTTATATTCGTGTTGTACCCAAACCAAATTTTTTGCTTCATTAAGGAATTTTGCTTAAAAGAGTCTAAAATTTGCTAAAATGATGTCAAGTACAGTTTTTGGGCAATATCAAGCATGGACTTTGGTCAGTGTTGTGTCAATCAAAAGCAGTTGTTGAGCAATACCCGGAGCTTAGAACCTGAACTTGGGACTCAAAATGAGACAAGTGATGATGAGGAAACACTTCACGATCAAATTATACTCCTACATGGTTGTTTTAGTGGCCAGAAGGGTGTTTACAGAGACAAAAATTGATGAAGATTTTTAGCAAAATGAAGATCTGCGCCCCTGTAGCTCAGGGGCGCCCTTCTTTTTGAGGGCCCAGATCTTGTTACTTATGTTTATAAATGCAGTCAATCTCTTCACAATTAGCCCAACTTTCCGACGAGCTATCCGGCGAAGTCATCCGAGTTGCAGAATTCCGGCAACTGACGTCAAAAGTTGAAGGTACAAGAGGTTGCATATTGCGAAGGATGGTCAGTTCACAACTTTTGAGCCCCTGTAGCCCAAGGGTGCCCTTCTCTTTGAAGGTCTAGATTTGGTTATTTTTGCTTGTAGTTACATTCATTCTCTTCCCAATTAGCCCAACTTTCTGATGAGCTATCGAATGCAATCATCCGAGTTCCAGAACTCTGGCAGTCGAAGTCAGAAGCTGAGGTTACAAAGTGGATGCATACCACAAAAGGTAGTCAGTTTGCAAATCTGAGCCCCTGTAGCCCAGGGGCGCCCTTCAAGATGACTCTTGAGATCGATGAAATTGCAGATGAGGTCTTCATGACATCTGTGCTACTCTAGTCCGGTTTCGCAACGCACCAGTCAGCCAGTCAGTCTGATATTCTGAGAGATCGTGGCAGAGATTCTACCAGACACGTAAATCAGAGGGTGGAGAAACGTGGTATTCACGCCTATACCTTTGTAGGCCAGGGGTGCCCAGCCTTTAGGCCTGTCAGATGGAGTTTTTAGCTTTCGAGGTCTTCACGAGACTTGTGAGGAATTACTTCAGCGATCCAACGAGCCCAACCGTCAACCTCTGGGATTTGGAAAATGCTCGTACGTGCGAGGTCTTTGTAGAATGTTGAGAAATTGAAGACATCCGGAAAATGGCTAAGTATGGAGCATATATTTTAAAAAGAAAAGGCTATCGTCTCTTTGAGGTCTTAGAAGCAGTTTTCTCGCTTCGCCACCTCTAGAGACATCTCTTATAAGTTGTTCTAGCTACGCAATGAGACAGACGGTGCGCGAATCAGGTCACCCCAGCTCTTGATATTAGAGGTCAAAGTAGGGCATTTGGTTAAGAGTTGTACTTTTGACAAAATGGTGTTTGAGCCTTTTTAGGCCAGGGGCGCCCTTGCTTTTGGGGTCCCTAATGCAGCTTTCAGGTGCCTTACGTATAGTTGTTGGATGCAGAATACTTCTAGTCACGTAGTGAGCTCACCATCCAGTCAGCAGGGTTCATCGTTCATCGTCAGTGGCAATTTAAGGCGTCAGATGGCAAAATGGAGAAATGGCCAAGTTTGGTGCTTGAAAATCAATTTAATCAAAGGCGCCTAATTTTTTGGGGTGTCAAACGTTGATTTTGGCAGTTGCAGCTCCCAACAGTCATTTCATCCTTGCTCTGCAGGCTTCGCGGTGGATATCTTAGCTTGGTCTCAGCATCACTCAGTCACCTAGAAATCAGAGCTGAACAGGGGCGACTATAACTTTGCAGTTAGCTATAAAGTAGGAAGTTAGCAAAAAATCTCGTAACTTGTGCAAATGGACGCCTGGAGGGTCAAATAGAGACTTTTCAGAATTAGTGAAGTTTGTTGAGTGCATCCAGATGCTGTGTTTTTTTGCTAATTGATTAAAAATAATATTTAATATTTATTTTGCATGCTAAGGCATTAAATGGCGATTTTCTTCAATAATTTATTATTGGCGCCTTTTTAATGATGAAACTCAAATTCGCATGTAAGGGCAAGATGAATATTTTTTATTATTATTTTAATTCGGGACTTCGAGTCAGTGTCAGTTCAACTGGAGGGGGTCCAATCAGATAATTCTTTTCATAGTTAGGGTTTTTAAATCTTGCAGTCATGCTTTTATGGTGCGATTTTGCTCTATTTGTGCAAGCATGGCGTCCATCATTTCGTTCATCCAGCTTGAGCAGAGGTGAATTCTTTCCAGAGTTGGGCAAATTTTCATCAGAAATCAATGGCAAAGGCATCAAAAACATTCTTTTATAGGTACAAATCCAAGATTCATCAGCAGAATTCAAGGCAGAGTGGCAATTTTAACAGAAGAAAAGCATCAAAACCTCATTCTTCTGTCTTAAATTCTTCTACTTCTTGTCTTAAATTCTTTCGCATGTTTGAAGAATTGGTAGATTTTGACAAAACAAATCATCTAGGTTGATTCAAAATAGCTTCTTCGAGAAAACCCATGTGCCAGAATTTTTCAAGAAAATTTACTCCAGAGCATCAGTTCTCAAGGCTCTAATTTTCTCAACTGAAAATTCCTTGCATGGTCGAGTAGAAGTCAAATTTTCGCATTTCTGATGTTTTGGGTTGTGTTAGAATCTTTTTCTGGACAAAACCCATATCTTAAATTTTTCTGTGAAAATTGCCCTTCGATAGGCTATTTTTAGCCTCAGCAGAGTATTTTTAGCTTTCCAGAAAAGTTATCAGAATATAGTCGTGTCCACAGTCAACGGGCGAGTTTTTCAGAGTGCAGTACACGCAGATTGAATTCAAGAGAAAATCAGTCTTAATTCATGATTTCATCAGAAAAGTTGAGACCAATTTGTATCAAGTGCATTTAGAGGGTTGACAGGCGTAGTTGCTCAAATCCATATGGTTGCATGCCTCGTATGGCCGATTGTCTTCCAAAGCTGGTTTAGAGGGTTGATACCATTGGATTTTTGCGTGTGCAGCAAGTTAGTTTGCATTTCTCACAACCAAAGTGTTCACAGTCAAACTTCGCAGTTTCGTCATGCAACACTCTTCCATAAAGAAGTGTGAAAAATGTAAGAAGCGTCAGAAGCATAAAGCTGTAAAAGAAACAGTGGCCATCACTTCAGTTACGAAGCCGCCAGAGTTACCAGTCAGTGAAATGCTAGTTTGAGTGTGCAAAGATTGCCAAGATTGCTCAAGTTGCTAACAAGTAGTGAATTGTGACGACCTTTAGATGTTGATGTAGTTAACAATCTCGTTGAGGGATTGGTTGCTTGAGATCACGGCCAGTAGACTTCAATTCCCACCTCTCAGAATAGACATTAAACATAGGAGTTAAACCTGGCGTTACCTTTTCAAGTTAACTCGTTGTCTCATCTCATGCATGTCTATTCTGGGTTTTCCTTTACACACTTGGAGTTGTATTTAGGGTTTACGTTAACTGATGGTAGTGTTCCAGTTAACTTTTCTTTCAATAAGGACGTGCATGCTTGCACATTGTCCACTTTTAGATTAATTGTACCGGTTAACTGATGGTAGCTTTCCAGTTAACTATATAGTTTGCTTTATTAGGGTTTAGCAATAAATCTTGCATGCATTGCAAGACTGTAGTTGACTCAAGGTGATTTTAGGGTTCCCTACACCTTTCGATGTCTATAAATAAGAGTTTTTTCTCATTTGTACATAACTTTTGCACGAGAGAAATATATGTTGTGCCTACCTTGCCTGTAATATTGCTCGTTCTGTATTTGTTCATGAGTATTTACTATTATGATGAATTGTTATGCCACTTGGGTTTCATACAATTATGATGGTGAATTCTTGCTTTAGTTAGATATAGTGGCTAGTTTGATCGTAGATTGTAAGCATGTCTCGCCTATGCAATTTATTGTCCTAGTTGGCTATCCTTCATGTTTTGTGTTCAATAAACTCGTTCAGATTGAGCTGATAGATGTGCGACCTTGCCTTCAAGTTGAGAATCTGTACTTGGTTATCGTATGATGTGTGTGAATAATAAACTTATTTAGATTGAGCTGATAGTTGTGCCACCTTGCCTTCAAGTTGAGAATCTGTACTCGGTTTATCGTGTTTTGTCGTTTCCAATAAGCCTATTCAGACAAGCAGATAGTTGTGCCACCTTGCCTTCACGTTGTGAGTCTATACCCGGCTTATCGTTAGATAATCATTCCTGCTCTGTTTCCTCATGCTCTGAATTCTTGAAGGGATTGGATAGTTAAGTTAGTTTTGTGTGTTGTAGTTAAGTCTTGCGAAACCAGAAAATACTTAGTTGCAACATATAGAGTTTTTCTTAAACCTTGTGCCTCTTATAGCTGAGACAAAAAGACAGGATATAGTTTAGTTATTTACCTTTTCAAGTACTTTTGTCAAGCACAACGAGGGAGCTTCCCCTCCTAATTTGAAGAGCACTCATTGCGTAGTGTGCATAGCTGTCCGTACCAACTTGCACTCCAGAGGTGTTAGTTGCTACGCCAACAATTCGATAATTATAATTATAAGTATTATTATATTGCTAATATTCCTCTTTTATATATTTTAATATGTATTTTATTTATTTATTGCATTTTTTTTTTTTTTATTACAATAAAGAGGGGTAAAAATTTATTCAGAATAGAAAAGAAATATAGCAAAGGAAGGCGGAGCTCCCAACAAAGAAAAACTAGAAAGATCTATCATGATCAACAAGTTGATCCAACGTGTGAGCCAATTCTGGAGAGAGTTGTCCCCTATCCTCAATAAACCAGCCCTCCATAAAGTCAGAAGCCCATTTGGCAAGACAGTCAGCCACCCCGTTCCATTCCCTAGGAATATGAATGAAAGTAACTAACTCAAAAAAGTCACAAAACAAACGAATCCGGCGAATGATCATCTGAAGCTGCCAACTGATCCCATCCAAGTGTTGCTGATTCAACAAAGAAACCACAATCTGGGAGTCAGAGTCAACAACTATCCTTTGCCAATGAAGAGAACAACAATGCTCCACCGCAACCAAAATAGCAAGAGCCTCCATATAATTATTCATATGAAAACCTTTGTAGATAGAAAAAAGGAACTGAACTTGCCCAAAATTATCACATCCCACACCACCAATACCAGGATGCCCAAGGTTACCCCTAGAAGACCCATCCTTATTGATTTTGAAAACACTAAGAGGGGGAGGGTGCCAATGACCCACCCTTGAAATCTTCCGCAAAGGGTGCCGACACCAATTTCTGAAAAGCTGTGGAGCCATCCACCTACTAGGAACAGGAGCATTCCCTGGAAGAGGAAAATTAAATCGGTTACAAATATCAATCTCCCCTGGAACAAGGCCACCATCAAATTCACACTTAGCCAAAACAGTCTCTCGAATAGAATGGAGAATTTTCCACCACACATGCTGAACAACTAACCTAGCATCCTGAAAAATCCGACGATTTATCTCCAGCCAGATATGCCAAATAATAAAAGAGGGCCCTAAAGACCAAGAAACCTAGAGAAAAGGGGTTTGAACCAGAGCCTGACCCCAACAGTCCCAAAATTCAGCCAAAGAAGAAACATGCGAACAGGGACGCTTCCAACAAACCCACCAGAAGTGCCAAAGCATCTTAGAGAAAGAGCACTGAAAGAAAAGATGGGAAGCAGATTCCTCATTATTACAACAAAGAACACACATAGAAGGCCCACAGAAACCCCGCCTGCTTAAATTATCCCAAGTAAGACACTGGTTCTGTACCACTAACCACAGAAAAAAATTGCATTTTGTTGTACCCCAAAATTAAAATTTTTGTTACACTTAAACATTTTGAAGAAATGAGTAAAAGTCTTGTTAAATCAGTCAAAAAGGTCAAAATTTGGGTGTGCAAGTCTTGCATGAGGAGTTAAAACACAAAATTTTCAAAATCTGACGATCTGGGTCTGCTCAGAGTAGCTTAATCTACTAAACCCAAATCTCAGTTTTTCATCCCTACTTTTTAGGAAAACTGCTATTTTTAGAAAATTTCTAAAAATAATAACTTTTTCTGGGTTTTTTGGGTTTCTTTTGAAATAGATACTGGCAAAACTTTCTAAAAATAGAAAGTTGGTCCGTTAGGGTTCAAATTGATTTTGATTGGCTCAAAATTCGTCCATATCAGGCTAGTGCAGTCAGAATCTCAAAATGATCAGTTTTTCCCTAGTGGGTCTATTCTGCTTTTCAGAAGCATATCAGGAGCTCCGAGGTCATCAATGGAGGTCAGTCAGCTACCAGGCGTCAGATTCAACACTCAGGCATTCAACAGAAGGCGAGTTGGTGAGCAAGCACGAAGAACGAAGGAGAAGGTGAAAAATGTGAAAATTTTCTAACACTGGTTGACTTGGGCACCCCAGGTGAAAATAGGCGCCCATCTTCTTAGGGCACTAAAAGTTGAAATTAGGGTTTACGCTTCCAATCAAAGTTGCTCAGTTCTCTGCTAGCTCCGCAACGAATCCAACGGTGTAGTTAACAGATCATCCAGTCGCTCGGGATTAAGAGTTGAACAAGGAGATCCAAGCTGAAGTTAGAGTGAAGTACATGAAAATTGTCAAAATTTGACCAAGTTTGGAAACTTTGGGCGCCCAACTTTTTGAAGCACCCAACTCAGCAGTTAGGGTTTGAGAATATGCTCAATCTCTTCAGTATTCAACCAGCTTCGCAACGCCTGTCTTCGTCAAAGCATCCGACTGCCCAATCTCCAGTAGATTCATATCAAAGAGGAACATACAGAATGAAGGTTTCAAACTTGAAGATGGAAGTCAGATAAAAATGGCTAAGTCTGGAAGGTTTGGGCGCCCTAGGAGAGAAGAGGCGCCCAAGATTTAAAGGGGCCAAACATATGAATTTGCATATGTGGCTCTAACATGATTTCTTCACAATTTGTCAGGCTCTCCAACAAGATACCCAGCACGTCAATTGGAGGTTGCAGTCGCCAGATACGAGAGGCTGAACATAGGGTGAAACAAGAGTGAAATTTCAAAATTCAAAAGCAAATAAGAAAAAGTGAAAAATAATCTAACTCTGGTGAGTTTGGGCGCCCAAGCTTTTGAAGGTCTAAATTCAACTGTTTGGCGAAGCTTCTCCCAAGAGACCCCTCTTAATATTTCCTCAGCTTCGCAACGAGCATAACCGACAGTCAATCCGATGCCCGGATCACCAGATTTGACGAGATCATCTGTAGAAGAGGAGTTAATGAAGAAATTGAAGACCATAAAAATGGCTAACTCTAGACAAAATGGGCACCCCTGGAAGGAAAAGACTCCCATGAATTCGAAGGTCGAAATGAAGTTTTTAGTCAGAGGCGCCTCCAGAACAATCTTCTCAGAACGGGTCTGGCTCTGCAATGAATCATTCAGCTCGCCCATTAGATTAGTCTACAAGCCGAAAATCGAAGGCGAAGTAGGGGGTCAAAGTCGTGAGAAGATGAAAATATAAAAAAAATGACTAACACTACTTGAGTTGGGCGGCCCCAGCCAAGAAGGGCACCCAACTTCTCATGCCTTAGTAGAATTTCCAAGATTTTCAAAATTTTAAAATTGCAAAGAGGAAGGCGTCCAAGTTCAATGATCAAGAGATTTTTAGGGTTTTAAAAATAAAAGCAAAATAAAGCAAACCTAATTCAAACCCTAAGTCTATTTAACACCTCTCTTCAATGTAATTTTCATTATTTTTGCAGGGAGCATTCAGAGGAGAAAATTGGAGCAGCAAGTTTGAAGAAATTTTTCAAGATTCAAGAGCTCAGTTTGCTGGTTATTCATCAATTTTTTCAGACCAGCAACATAAACCCTTACTTTTTCATGCTTTTTCATCTAGAAGATCAAATTTTTCAAAGAGAAGGCCAAGGTTTTCAAATTTTCAGCCATCTGGATCTTTTCACTTCATTCTTCTGAAGAAATTTTCAAGAACTTCATCAAGTTGCAGCAGCTGCTTTTTATTTGCATGCCAGTGAAATCCTCAGTGCATTCAGTTTTCAATCATCTGGGTCCTCTCAAATCAGTCTTCTGAAGAAAACCTATATCAAGGCTTTTTTCAAGAAAGTTTCAAATTCTAGGGTTGGCTGCTTTTTCGATCAGCCATCAGTATTTTGCAAATCTAATCAACTGGGTTTATTTCTAATCATATTCTGAACAAAACCCAGGTGCCAACTTTTTTTGGGAAAAATTGAAGAAATTAAGGTTTGCTGCTTTTTCAGTATAAAATCAAAATTTTCGAAAACGGATGATCTGGGTTGTCTTGCAACGAAATTCTGAGCAAAACCCATATCTCAGAAATTTTTTCAAAAATTTGTCCGTTAGACGAAGAAAAATCAGCATTCTAAAAATAGTAAGTTGCTCAAAACTTGTTTGAACCTAGGCGAGTTTACAGTCATTCTTCAAGTTTTCCGAAATGGGGTACACTCCCAATGTTTTCAAGACTGGATCAGTTCTTTATCATAATTACATCAAAACAGCTGAAACAAATTTGCATCACATTAAGCCGGTGTCTGATCTACACGCTTTGGAAAGCGCAGGCAACACTTCAATCAAAAACCTGGGACATTCTAGACTCCTTGCAGCAACATCTATCCCTATATCCGTTTAGAGTCTTGAGTTTGTAATCGCTTGCATCAAGCATTACAACCCGGCTACTAGGGAGATTCAATCAGTAGATGGTAGATTGATTTGCAGTCTGAAGCCTGATATGATTGAGAAGTGTTTTTCCATTCCCCCATGGCCTGAAAGTGTTACTATCTCAAAGGGTGAATGTGAAAGGATATGGGACATGCACAAAGACAAATATAGCAATAAGATTGCATAGAGGTGGATGAAAGAAAAGCATAAGACTTTGCCAAAGAACGTCGGGCGAGGAGAGTTTAAGGATGAAATTGCTATCATTATCACCTTGCTCAACAGGGTAACTGGCTCAGAAGATGCCACCAAGTTTCAGCCTTGGATGTTTTACGCCATACCCCACATCATGAAGAAAACCGAGTTCTATGATTGGCCCACCTTGATCAGTGACAGCCTACATCAGCAGATAACAAAATACTTCCAATTTCATGAGTTCCATATGGTTTCTTACCTAGTCTACTTGGTGGCCTATCAAGTTCAATTCAGAGGGTTGAACACTGAGGGATCATTGAGTGTACAGCATATATACAACTACTATCCCCAGTTGGAATTCACGAAGTCGCTGCATCACTACAAGAGAGAACGAGGATTTTCCCCATGCATGAAAAGGGACGGGATGTTCGAACTGCAAATCTCCTCAGATTCCTTCGTTAGGGCAAAGGATGGTGGCGGAGGGCAGATTTGTCTCATACAATTCTACTTTCTCATCTATCCCGTGGTCTATGCATTATTCAGTTCCTTCATGTTGCCTTTGTGGGTAATTCATTGACGAGGTCGCCTCTTCATGGAGTTCTTAAGGCAGCTCCAATGGCGTCCAATATTCCTGAGGAATAGAGTAACTCATTTCCATTAGGGCTGGGAATCTATGCATGATCGCGCATGCTAAGATAAATGGAAGAGTTAGAGAACTCGCCTCGAAGCCTTTACAGCCGGTGAGACTTCATCATTTGATCCTCGCGGTGTCTACCGGGCCGACACTTGAGAAGAACTATGCCCATATCTGCCTCGAAGATTTTGGATAATTGTACATGAGTTCGAAAGCGGAGGCTTAGTTAAGCAAAGTAGCTCTACTCTACCAGATGAGATCGCTTAAATGAAGATATAGAAGGGTTATCAGATGATGATGAGGATGTGCTTCTCCCGATGTATGCTCAGAAGCAAATTGAAGATCAGCCTCTTCCTCAAGTTAATTGGGCTAATAAGGAATCTCTCTTAGTTGAAGAAAGGACAAGACAAGTCCTTGAATATAGCAACGTTTTTCTAATCCTTAAGAGGAAAAACTCCATTCCAGTAGTAGAGCCGCCAAGGACATTCCCTCTTCTTCCAGAGCACAGTCAAAAGGGAAGGGCAAAAGTCAGTCTCAAGAAGGCGTCAAAGGTAGTAGATCAAGTAAAAATGTAAGAAGAAGGTTAGACTTCTCAGGGATAGTCATACGGGAGCAACCTATAGTTGTAATAGAAGCTCCTCCTGATGAGCCCGTACCTCAGAAAGAACAGAGGAGCCACCTTTAACACATGTTTGTATACCTTTGACAGAACCTTTACCGATTCACATCGATCTCGATATTGAAGATGATGAAGAAATTGCAATTGTACCTCCTAAGGAAGTTAGTAAAGATACTACCGTGTGTTGGCTTAAGAACTCCTTGGGAAGGGTAAGAAGAAGGCCTTCATATCAGGTGAATTTTGATGATCTTGATAACATCTATCAAGAACCTCCTAAGAAGAAAGCAAAGAGGCAAGTTCATTTTGCTAGGAATCCTGATAGTGAGATAGTCATGGAGACTGCATTGCCCCTAAAGGACAAGAACAGGGATGAGGTGAATATGGATGACTTCGTGATGGTCAAGGCTAATCTTGGTAGAAATACCAAACATGCGGATGTGAGTCTATTCAAAGTTGTGTCCGAAAAACTTCAGGAAAGAGTGCTCAAGGATGGAGACGACAAGGCAGCCCTCAAGGCTGAAAACCAACAGCTCAGGCTTTATATTTCTAACATTGTCCATGGTTCTTCACAGGCAACCCAGTTGCTGCCCCAGATTTTAGAGACACCAGCTGATCATCATCAATTGAGACAGCTGGTTATTTGTGGGAAAGAGACTCATGAGTGGATCGAGAGTTTCATTGTCAGAGGAAAGGAAATCTTGGCACGGATGTTCTAGTTGAGAGAAAACGCTCATGAGCTACATCAAAGTATCCAAGGGTTTGAACAATCACTGGCTGAAGTAAGACCAAGGCATGAAATCATCATTGCTGATTTAGATACAGCCTATGGTTTAACAGTTTCAAAAGAACACAAGAGGCAGATCCTTGCTTGGAGAGAGCATCATGTTTTCAAAGTTATAACTTACGAGAGGACATTCGAAGAGTTTATTGCCTACAGACAAAGGGTGATCGAAGCTGTAATGTCCCCAATTTAGCCCTACGCTCTTCATTTGGATTTAGCCTATTTCTGGAAACTCATAGGCTAAGCAGAAGCTCGAATCAGGGTTTCCAAACTTCTTGGAGGATGTTTTCATCTTTTTGCGGAGTTTTCTTTTGGAATTGTTGAACTTGGATTGCGGATTCCTTCTGGGTTTTCTGAGAGCTTCGCATTTGTGGTTTCAGTTCGACATTCTGAGCAATTACATGAATTTACTATTTTTAGTAGTTGACTTGTTGACTCCTAATCAATTGGCTCCACTTTGGCAATCAGTTCAGACGGTATGGTTGAATTTGGCTTCTGATGCGTTTCCATGGTGATATAAGATATTTTATATTATAATGTTATAATTTAACATTATAATTCCTTGTTCTAGCATCATGAATTAATATTGTTTTAAAAGGGGGACATTGAAGGGTATTTTCACATGGAGGAAATATTTTAATATTTCTAAAAGCCAAATATTGCTCGAGGAAAAGGGACGCCAACTTTTGGAGAAATGATAATTTTAAATTAAAGAAAAATTGCCTTCATGAAAAAGGACGCCATTTTGAAGGAAGAATGGGTCAAGTCAAAAACCCTAAAAACATCTTGAAGTTAGGGCGCACCTTCTGGAAGCTTCTGGAGGGTCCTCTCAAAATTATAAAAGGGAGCTTTGGGTCCTCATTTTGGCATCTGATGAATTTGCAAAGTTATGCTGCCGGATTGGCTTTGGGATTGCTTCGAGGAATGAATGCCTCCTAGTCTTGGCTCGACTTCTTGCTTGAAAGACAGCAACTAGTTGAGAGGTTTAGTTGTAGTTGGTTTCCTTTCATTGTAGTTGGTTTTTCTCACATTCCGTAGTTGAGTAATTGTATTTTCTGTCAATTTTAGAGTTGCTGGTTTGTATGGCTGTAGGTTGTTTTTACTCACAACTCAAGAAACAGAAATAATATTGTTCTGGGTACTGTTCCAATCTATTTTCCTATGTAGGGCAACCATATGTGCAACATTCCAGAATTTTATTTGAAGTCTATGAATTATCTAAAGTAAATCGCCCTTGCTTGCAGGGAATTTCACTTCGTAAGTGCTTTGGAAGTCGTGCAAAATAAATAGGGGTCTTTGTGAGAAGTTTTTGTGATCCATCTTCATTGTCATCATCATTAGAATGTTTTGCAACTGATTTCAAGTTAAATGAGTAAGTATTGAGAGAGGTATGAGCATTTAAGTGAGTTCTGGAGTTGCTGATTTCACCATTTTAAACTGCAGATCTGTCATATCAGACTTAGTAAAATTATTAATAGGGCTGGGATTGTTTATCTTAGTCATATTAATCATTCTGGAGTAGCTCTACATTTCAGCAGTTTGATTATCACTATAATCCACCGTGCTTGCAGGAGATATATTATATTGTAAGGCTGTTAATAGTACTAACCAGCCAATATTCACATTTGTAAGCTCTTTATTATATTTCCCACATTTCGTGGAAGAGACTGATCCTTGCTCAGTCTATTGTATTTACTTTTAGTTGCTCCGTCATATGATAGCGCCTATTCATCTTGGATAGGAGTGCACATACTTGGCATTGAGCTCCATTTCCAGTATTGTATTTCATGCACTGTTTTACATGGTCTTCATCAATTGAATAAGAAAGGCTTTATACTTGGTGTTGAGTTTGCTTCTCAGATTAGATGGTAGGACTTTCCGACCATTACAGCTCGCTATTGCCCGGCCAAGATTCTGCTAGAGCTTTTGTGGCGGCGATTTCCACCATATCCTCCCACCATATGCCCCATCACTTCAGCCTTTTACTCTTTTACACAGTTACTCCAAATTGGTACCATTAATGTATCTGACCCATCCCTCCTTGCTATAGGGATGCCTCTTGCTGAGATTGAGTGCGATTCTTGGGTAAAGAGTTATATGGTCCCGCTGGTTTGATTTATCTGAATCTCTAACGTGTGTTGCATTTCCTCGATTGTAATTTGAAATTGGAAAAAAACGCCTTAATATTTCGTAAGCTCTTTTTTCGCATCGCGAGTTTGTCACGTAGATCTTTCCTCGATACGTTCTTAAAGAGGTTCCTCCGGCCGGGCTTAGAGGTAAAACTCACCCCCGCAGGCATTGTTCGCAGCTGTGATGGCAGCAATACAGTTGGCGGAAGGATGAGTCATATTTCGATGATATCAGCAAAGTTTGAAAAGGCGGCCAATGAGGTTGAAGATTTCCTTAGGTCAGTTGTAGATGCTAAAGATATTCTAGAAAAGCGGTGTTTTGCTATTGATGGCATCGATGCACCGAACCGAGACACAATTTCTGATTTTCAGCTGATGTGATCAAGCTTTAAAGTAGTAGCTTTCTCTAGAAGCTTCTTCCCCGCTTTCTTTCTATTCCTTGAATAATTCTTATCCATTCTTTGAGAAGAGAAAGTACATAAACGCAATAGCTGGTACTTTTCTCGCTTTTAGGTGTTAAACAAGTTATCTTCTTCTAGATTTAGAATAAAGCTTCGTTTTGCCGAAAAGCCCTAGATTGTAGAAAGCAAGGAGATTTTAGGGTTCCCTACCTCCGCTTGTCTATAAATAAGAGCCTTTGCTCATTAGTTTCTTTAACGCTATTCGTGATAGTGTACAGCCCCAGATTGCAGCAAGTTGTTATTCAGCTTTAGTCTAATTTTGCTCTTTAACCATGCTAGTGATAACAAAACGCTGAGCCTATTGTGCCTTTTATTTGTTACTCAAATGTTGTTCAATTGTTTTATGATAGCCAATTGTTGAGTCTCTTTTAGCCAACAAGAAGTTATTGTAATTGTTGTTCGTATTGTGTAAGAATAAGATTGCAAGCCTCTTTAGCTGCAATTTCTTGTTCCAGTCATGTTAGAAGTAGATTTTGTTCCAGAAGTTTGAGTAATAAAATCATGAGCCTCCTTTGCCTTGATATAACATCTCAGATTGCCGTTATTTGTGTTCTACTTTTATGATCTTGATTTCAGCTTACATTGAAGTGTGTAGATGTTTGTTGAGAAAGAGTTTATTGAAGTATTTTGTCAGAGAATCCACCTTGTTCATTTCTAGTTTCTCTTGCTCTGTGTATTACTTGAGAAGTTAGAAACATCTTTAGTTTAAGTTAGTCGTAGTTGAAGTTCTTAAATCAGAAAATCTCAGCGGCGGCGTTTGTGTTTAATAAACCTTGTGCTCTAAGCTGATCAAAAAGATAGGCAACTTAGTTCTTAATTTACTTTCTTTCAACACCATCAGCAAGAGGGAGCTTCCCCTCCTAATTTGAAGAGAAGTTTATCTGTGCATAGCTGTCCGTTTCAAATACGCATTCCAGAGGTGCGAATTTAAACGCCAACATATTTCGGCCAAGAAAATCTATTCCACACATGCTTCCACCAAGGCACCTCTTCACCCCCATACAATTGATGGACCAACGTCGTGTAACAAACAACAACTGAGTATTTTCCAGAAGAGTCACTCCTCCAAGCTAAAATATCCGGACCAGCCAAGGAGTTACATTCCCGGGAGGCAAGAATATGAGCCAGCTCCCGCTGAGAATCCTCTGAGCCCCCAGGCAGCCACTCACCAGGATCCTTCCATCTATAACCAACAGCCGACCCAAAATTTTTTGTACTCTTATAATGCCCCACCGTAGTCCAACCAACAGCCATGAGGATGTCGTAAAGAGACTGTAAATGAGGATACATAGAAAGAATAGGGGGATTACCATCCCAAGAGTCCAGCCAAAAAAGAGTCTTTGAGCCTTTGTTACAAATCCAAAAAAGCTCTCTCTTAATAAGTTGAGCCCCCATTTTCAGAGTATGCCAAATCAACGAACCCCTGCCCTCCAACTGGCAACGAGGAACATTCCAACTATCAATGGAACCTAAATACTTCTGAGTGAGGATACGAGCCCACAACTGATGCTGATTGGTACACCACCTCCAGTATAACTTGGCCGCAAGATGAGATGTTCCTTGCTAAATATGAAGCAAACTTGCTGATATGAACCTTGGGAATTCTATCAAACAGTTGCCAAGCAAAGTCTAATCTTGCTGTTATCAACTCTTTTGATGTTCTTGATGTTGTTAGGAAGCATATGCATTCATTTACACTTGAGCAATTGACTGATATAAGATAAATATGCAAGCAAACTACTGATATATGACTCACTAATGCAATTATATGATTGATATATGCACCTACAGCCAAGGGACATTAATGCAAACATTTGGCAAGCAACCTAGATGACTGAAAATAACTTCTACAACAACTAGACATTTAATCAAACATTTGGTATGCAAACTATACCAGCTAAAATGAAAGAGCATCTACTAACATTTTGTCATATAATTGGCAGCCAACTAAACTCCTTAACTTATTATTATGTATGAAGTTCAATGCTTGAGAATACAAAAGGAATTAACTCAGATTTTCCTTCTTGAGACATGATTGGAATTACAATGCAACTGGCTATCATACAACAACGATTACAATTAGATGCCAAGACCATTGATTGGATTACAATGCCAAATATCTCAGACTTCGTAATACAAACTCATCTTAATCACATAATGGAGGAGAGTAACACGAGCAGTAGTAGAAAGCCACCTATGAGTCCAATAATTAACCTTCCGACACAACTTATCCAACAGGGCCTGCCAAAAGGGTCTTAGTTTCCTGTCATTGCCAGAGGAATCCCCAGATAAATGAAAGGGAGATAGCCAATTTGGAACCGCAGAATATTGGCAATTCTTCTTTGAATAGGATAAGGGCTATTGAAAAGGTAGATAGAAGACTGGTGGTCATTAACCTTCTGCCCCGACGCAGCTAAATATACATCCAACGCATTCCTGAAAGATTCAGCCTCTTGAATGCGGGCAGCTCCAATAAGCGAAGTGTCATCCACAAACTGCAAACGCGAAAGCTTAGGTAATCCAGCACCCCAACTCCACCCTCGAATTAAACCTTGGGAAACTTGGGACTTAAGGAACCTACCAAGGCCCTCAGCCATAATGATAAATAAATAGGGGGAAAGGGGATCACCTTGCCGCAAACCCCTAGAAGCTCCAAATATCTGAGATGGCTCACCATTGACCAGAACAGAGAAAGGTAGTCACACAACTCATAACCCAACTAACCCACTCCAAGTTGAAGCCAAAGGGCAGGAGAATCTTACGCAAAAAGCTCCACTTCATTCTATCATAAGCTTTGGCCATATCCAATTTAATAAACATAGATCTCTCCTTAGAAACAGCCATAGAGTGAATGGCTTTAGAGGCAATAACAACGCTATCCAAAATTTGCCTGCCAGCCACAAAACCTCCCTGCTCATCAGAAATCAAGGAGGGAAGCCAAATTGTAAGTCTTTCAGCAATCAACTTAGTGATAATTTTATACACAACATTGCACAGAGCAATAGGTCTAAAGAAATCTAACTGATTAGCACCCTCCTTTTCGGGGATAAGAACCAGAAAGGTGGAATTCAAGGCCCAGAGCATTTGTTGAATGAACACTTAGATATTTTAATGTTTTATTTGGGGAACATGACATATCTCTTCGTTGTAGCTTAACAATATTATTCTGTAGCTTGATTGTTATCTCCTTATAGCATTCAATTCTTTCTATAGCCAGCAGCCTCTTCAAACCTTCACAATCCAGTTTTTCTTCTTTTTTCTCCCTAACTTGACAAAATAAAGATGATAATACAATTGTACGTGAATTTCTCTTTTTTAGTAGCTTCACTCCCCTATATTCTTTCAATTGTTCCCCTTTTTATAGAAATTATTCCCCCTTTTGTTGTTTCACATTTACTTTTTCCACTTGCATAGTTATTTTTATTTAGATAATTTCAATTAGTTCCACAAATAACTCAATGACAACCCACCTCATTCTTATAGTTAACTTTCACGTGCACCATGTTATCTCTGCTTACAATATTCACTTGTAATGTCCCCTTTGAGCTAGCCACTCGGGGTGTCGCGTTGCCTTTCTAATTCCCAAAGGCAATTGTTGTGATATGTTGACATTTAGGGAATCATTTATTTAATTACCTATTTGTGGCCTAAGTCCAAATTAATCATAAAGGTAATTAATTAAATCATCTTTTATTGTGACCAAGTGAAATATGCAAAAGTCACTTATGTGCTAATTTAAAAGTGACTTAGGAAACATTTGAAAAATAATAACTTTTTAAAGGGTCACTTGAAATTTTGTAAAAAGGATTAAAAATGAGAAAAGAAGCTCTTTATCGGGCCATTTGGGAAATATATGGAATGAGCGCACATTTGGAAGAGACCTTTTGAAAATATGAAGACTTCTCGTGAGAAGCTGGTCGAGCCTTCTGGTTAGGGTTTGAGATCTTTTGCAGCTCCATCTTCGAGTGTGGAACCATCACTCCTAGTGGGGAAGATTCGCCTTGAGTTCGTGGTATTTCTTTATAGGATTTTGTGGTTTTGGAGATTCGAATCTATTGTAGTTTGGAAGTGGAAATTCATGGTTTGGCTCCATCATTTTGTGCTCTTTTTATGCTGAGTTTTGGACACATTTGCTCCAGCGAATAAGACATTCATTAGTCGTGCCTCTTGAAGAATCCAAGCAAACTGAAGGAAAACACGGGTTCCTGATTTGAGCGACTTCTGGGGCATTTACCAGCTGGGACGTGGTTGTTTGTGAGTGTTAGAAGAGGCGTCTCTGCATTCCTTTACTGGGCACATCATCTCCTTGGAAAAACGTTGGGAAAAGAGGCAGTTGTAGCTGCTGTGAGTGAACCTAGAGCCTTTTGATGCCATTTCAATCACCTTCAAGCAAGAAACGATTTGGACCCAGGTTTGGTTGTAATGAACCGAACCAATTTTTTTTGTTTTTTCGCAATGAGATTACAATTCAACACGCACCCGTTAAGGTTAGCATAAACCAAAACGATGCGGAAGGTAACTGTAACCAGAATGTACACCAGGATCCCGATGTGGGCAAGGTGTGAGCATTGGTCAGAGGATCTATGCAAATGCAAACTGAAAGGAACTCTAACCAAGAATGCGCCTGTGCAGACGAGCATATGGTCAGAGGATCAATGCATGATGAACAGAATGTAACCCTAACCAAGGATGGTGCCGAGTGATGGCGAGCATATGGTCAGAGGGTCCCTAAACTACTCAGCTGAAAGCAAATAGGCGGCAAGCCACCCTCTTCCACTTATTCAGTGGGAAATACATATAAATTCAAAATGAGAGAAGAGAATTTGCTGACAGTACTACTGTTCAGCTTACAATAATTAGAGAGCTTGCCAATATCATAAGATTATAAACTTCCAAAGCTATAACAAGTTAAGAACCCTCTTCTACACTCTCAAACTCTTTGAATATCAACTCCTCACACAACTAATGAACTTTCTCAAATCTGACATGACTGTTTTTGACAGAATTAACACAGAACAGCAGCATAATAACTCACTAAAATGCACGTAGCTTACTCCAAACTCAACCTATTGATGAGATATTGAATGCGGATTACTCTATTAATGATGGCACCTAAGATGCAACCCAAAAACCATCCCAAATATCACACATATATTTTGCACGAATCCCAATACATCTCCCAAATGGTATGGCCCAGCTGCAAGGGCGAATTTGTTCTATAAAATCAAAGAGACACAAATAAAATCTGGAAATTGGCTAGAATGGTCGCCCCTCATAAACAAATAGATAGATTCAATACCCAGAATGATAGCATTTTTATTTCATGAGCTACGAGTAAATCTTTACATTCCCTACCATTTATCTCAAAGAATATCAAAAAACAGACAAAATGCAAGCTAGAACTCCAAAATGCAATTA